>OZ007595.1:264548925-265748925 GCA_963931845.1 Maratus michaelseni | reverse complement strand
AATTTCTGCCAGTAAAGGGAAATGTACCCGAGATCTTTTGTGCAGTCATGTATAGGATCCATAAAATACACAGCAAGTAGTGTGAAAAAAATATGTTAAAATTAAAAAACACGTAACACAACTGAGAACACCCTTTCAGCAGTGATTGTTCACAGACAGTACTGTAACCGGATTCTTTTGCATATCACTTTAAATGGATGATTAATGCTATGCACACTATATTCTATAATAAACATCTTGTTGTGCATTTCAGTGATATACAGGGTGTCCGAAAAGTTTGGAAACGGTCAAATAACTCGAGAAATATACATCGGATTGAAAAACGGCAAAATGCATGTGCAATATTTTTGAAAAATCTATTTAGGGATATGAAAGTTGTCCCCCCCAACTTGCCCCCCCCCCTCGGGAGGGAAAGGAGGGCAACTTTGAAATCTTAAATGATGACCCCCATTTTTTATTGCAGATTCGGATTCTACGGGAAAAAATACGTAACTTTTGTACTGAACATTTTCTTCGAAACATTGTAGATGGCGCTGTAATCGAGTGCAATGCTGTGAGAATCGTTACCATTGCAATGTCTGGGAACGCTCGAATAACTCGACACATATACATCAGATTGAAAAACGGAAAAATACGTGTTTAATATTTTAGAAAAATGGCAACTTTGATATTCCTAAATAGATTTTTCAAAACTATTGAACATGCATTTTTCCGTTTTTCAATACCATGTATATTTCTCGAGTTATTCGAGCGTTTCCAGACATTGCAATGGTAATGATTATCACAGCATTGCACTCGATTACAGCGCCATCTACAATGTTTCGAAGTAAATGTTCAATACAAAAGTTACGTATTTTTTCCCGTAGAATCCGAATCTGCAATAAAAAAGAAGGGTCATCATTTAAGATTTCAAAGTTGCCCTCCTTTCCCCCCGAGGTGGCAAAGTTGGGGGGGGGGCAATTTTCATGTCCCTAAATAGATTTTTCAAAAATATTGAACATGCATTTTGCCGTTTTTCAATCCGATGTATATTTCTCGAGTTATTTGACCGTTTCCAGACTTTTCGGACACCCTGTATATTAATTTCAATATGTTTAAAATAGTATAACAACACTAAAATACACCGGAAAGGATTTTTCCCATAGACCGTAATGCAACGGAATTCTTTTGAGTGTCCCTGTAAATAAACAATGAATGCTATGCACACCATATTCTATAGTAAGCTTCTTATTGTGCACCTCAGTGATATCTATCAATTTCAATGTGTTTGAAATAATTTAACAATATTAAAATTTTCGGCAAACGACTTTCCCCCATAAGCCGTAATGTAACGGAATTCTTTCCATTGTCCTCTAAACGAGCTATAAATGCTACACACTTCATTTTAAATACCAAACATGCTATAGTAAACCTCAATAACATATATAAATTACATGACAATCCGAGAATTTTATATATCCGAGAGCGCGGACAGACAGACAAACCAAATTAAAAAAAACTTTTCAACTATGTTGGAAAGTATTTAAAAGGATAACCAATCAGGTGTCGGAAAAACTACTTTTTTATTGTAGCGAACTACAACTAGAACTACTTTATCGAAAATGTAGTTAACTGCAACTACAACTACTCGTTTTAAAAAGTAGCGGCTATAAACTACTTTTCAAAAAGTCACTACTTCGCTACTTACAGATTTTGTCAAAGGGTTCAATTTACAGTTGAAACTAAAGAAACGATTAAATAATAAAACGACCCTTCGTGATATCGCGTCTGACAGGATATAAATAAATAAATATGACACAACCGAGGGGATAAAAAAAATTAAGAACGATAACATACAAGAAAATGTTTTTATTTGTCTCCAAGATGTTAGTTTATACACACATTAGAAATTTCGTAGCAAAATTAAAAGAGATAATACAATCTAGAAAATTACAGAGAGACAGCTCTAAATACAAAAAACAAATAAATCTGTAAATAAAGCAATTCCGATTTATAAGAAACGTAGCGTTAAAACAGAAAGACCTAATAACAAGTAAATAGACAAATGTTGCCAGCAAGAAAATTAATTCCTTTGGTGGGTTAGTACTTGATTTTAACAGCAACTGTCAATGGTAAAAATCTATGATTTCATGCGTCGCGTTGTTATACACTGCAGCTGAGATTCGCAAATTGTTCAGCAGATTAAATTTTTTACAAAAGGATCAAGTTTCGGTTACATGATTTGCAGAATGCTACATTTTATCCCCAAAAGTAACGTTAAAAGTAGCGTCGGTTCTCGTTACAAACTACTGATTTTTTGTATCGCACTACTCGTTACTATATACTGTTCAAAAAGTAGCGCGCTGCACTACAAACTACTGTAAAAAAGTAGCGACTACTGTAGTTCGGTACTTGTAGAGCGCTACTTCAGACTCCTGCTTATAATTTTATCTCATAATGTATAATATTAATTCATTATTTTTCTATTTTTAATTTTGAAATTTATTTCTTTGCAGATGTTCAGCTATTTAGTAGTACACCTTTGTAGATGTAGCATTATTTCCATAGGACACTTATCTTCAAAACATGTTAAAGACTAGTGTTTTCTAAGAAATCAAGATCCCAATGTCGCCCAATCCCAAATATACATGGACTTCATAAAATGTTCATCGCACCTCACTATTTGTTTCAAGCAGCACATAGATGTAGAATCCTTCCGACTTTAAGCATGTCACAAGTAACAGTCTCATTTAAAAACTGTACCACATGATTCGATACTGCAAAACGTCATCTTATTGGTTTATCCTTATGATCATCAAAGATTTGGACCCTGTTCTGTCTTCAAAAATGATCCAAATAGCTAGGTGAACGTATAAAAACTGATCCATCATGTTAGACGTTCTCCGGAGTCTGAAGAGTTTAGTGAAGGTTGGAAGGGTTCATATCGACAATGAAGTGTTTCGATTGCACTACACGTTTACCGTTCTGTGTCTATTGACTTTCTGCATCGTGGTGACGACCAAGCAGTACGTAGGGGATCCGATCGACTGCGTCCACGGACCAGACATTCCGTCATCGATAATCAATACCTATTGCTGGATACATACCACGTACACAATTCCATCTGCATATTCGAAGAAGGTGAGTATAACTTCATTATTTTGTTTGAAAATGTTTTTGGAAAAGTATGAGCTATTTGCTTTGTTTAACCTTTCCCGGTCAATGTTCACATTTGGCAGCAGTGAATAAAAAAATCAATAAAAAGATAAATATTATTCATATTGAAGTGAAAATAATTAGCAGTCAGAAGAGTAAAATGGCTTCTATTTTGAAATATTAATTCTGTTTCAGACATAAAAAAGGAAACGTGTAGAAAATAAGAAAGGTGGTCTTTTTACCATTTTACACAGTGCACAACATAAAAATTCATATAAATTCAAAACATATCTTGCTATTGCTTGACCAGTCTTAAAAGACGGCCCTTGGTATGCTGCCAAAGAAAATACCATTCCCAAAGAAGGGGAGCATTGGATTAAGAAGGGACAAAGTTCAAGTTTCGCTTATAACCCGATTGACCGCATGTCATTTCTTCACTGGCTGTTGTTGTACTAGGAAATACGAAACTAGTGGAATTCTCATATACATCCCCCACAAAAGCAAAACTAGGGGAGACTTCCCTTTCATTACCTACTTCCCTATTATAAAGAATACTCTCGTCTAACATAGACCCGTTACTCACGCGACCAGTCTTTAAAGCGTGGCTCAGCAGTAATGCCATGGCTACCAACTTTTACGAATTTTCTTTGCACTAGTTTTGAACAGAAATAGTTGTCTTATTTAATTTAAATTTTCGGCGTTAAAATAAGATAAGTTTACTGTTTAAAAATAATGGTAGGGAAAACCGTATGGCAGCTATGCTAATGCCAACCTTTGTAGAGTCAGACACAAAGCATAATTTTTTGTGTAGGGACACTATTTAGGTGACTTCGAGGCTTGATTGCATGATCTCTTTTACACCAGAGTGTTGTCAGTTGGACTACTTTGTATTCAGATTGCTTGATTGAAAGCACCCTTTAAAATTACAATATTTGCTCTATTTAATCGGTCAGTAATCTGTAATTAAATAAGGCGAATATTTTTATTTCAGAAAAGTAGTAGCAATCAAGCAGTCTAAATAATAATAATAATAATAAAACCCAACTGGAAACACTGTGCACCATATTGCATAGCTGTCACACCTTCGAATTTTGTGCATAACTATTTTCGAATAATAATATTTATTTTATTTAATCACAAATTTCTGTCATTAAATAAAGCGAATATTTTTATTCGAAAAAAAAAATTCTAAAAATCGGAACTTCATTAGCTATGTTGTTATAAACAAGCTACTTATTATCACCAGTAATAATTATTTTGGAAACTAGTTCCGTTGCATATTGCTGCAGAGTCATACTGCACGTTAAATACAGTGACCTCTCACTTATACGCGATACACGGTAATTATTTTTCAACATCAGTTTATTTATTTAAAGTAATATTCTTTTTATTTAATCGTAGAATTTACAAATCGAATTTTACTGTTTTAAAATAGTGGTATGAAAAAATAATTACTGAACATCGCGTATAAGTGAGAGGTCACTGTACTGATCCATGTAGGTTTTCTTCGACAAATTGTGCGATACCCAAACATGAGATAGGAAAACATGTCCAGTTTTCAACAAATCTTTGTAATCTGAATTTGTAAGTATTTATATAAATACAAACTCCACGTAAAGTTTTGTTATATTTTATTATTTTTTAACAGCGTTATCTGTTGTAATAAATCAAACATACAGACATACAGATTTTATTCCTTGGAAAACACCTTGAAACTGTTGGTTCACCGAAAACAGGATCATTATGGACTACAATTATTTCTAGCATTTTCAATAGTTTTATTTTTTGTTCTTTGAGAATAATTTCAGGCGACTAAAATGCAGTTTTACATAATCTATACGAAACATCGTGTAAATATAATATAGCTGCACCAATCGCATAAATGCTAAGATAAACATTTTTCATGGACTGCTTACATAAAAAGAAGCTGTGATCAAAAATGTTTTTTTTTCAAACAACGAAAATACATGTATGCAGATGAAATTTGCACCTGTAAACCAATCGAATACTTTGAACATACTAGACGCTACTTACAGCAGCTAGATAACTCGATTGTTAAAATTGGAGTATGTGTTGTAATGTTTCAAACTTTAATTTTTTAATTTAGTTATTTTCTGGCAATTTTTTCCGGTGTAAATGTTTATAGAAGTAATTTCTTCTAAATGAGAACCGTCAATTTTAATGAAAAAATATCTGGCCCAATCTTTAGTTATTAATACCAGTTTTCGTAACTTTTATTAGTTGAACTGCAGTAGAAAAGTAAACGTATATATACATATACAAGCTATGGTTTAGGTCTGTATTTACCTCGAATGACCACTCCACTTAGCGACTGTAAGAATACAATTCCATCTCCTATTGGTTTAATACGATAACGGACAGTAATTTTACACATGCAGTTAACTACTACGTTAAAATCGGAAGATTGATCTTTGTGCCGTTATATTAAAGATAAATGAACAACGTGAAAATAGCATAAATGGAAAACATATAAAAACGTCATGCAGCTGTTTCGGAGCTTATAAAGCTTCATCATCAGTGCGAAGGTTAAAAACAGATGTAAGTGTTTAGACCCTGTCAATATGCAAGCATCTTCGCTCGTTGCCAAGGTGGAATGGCTATTCCATCTTGGCCGTGAGCGGAGACGCACACAGATTATGGTGCTTTAGAAACTCCGAAACAGCTGTATGCAATTTTTATATGTATTTTATGTGTGATATTTTCACGTTGTTGATTTATTTTTTAAAATACTGTTTTGTAGAATTTCTTTATTGTTTTAATAAAGGTATATACTATTTGAATTATAAGAAAGCAAATTTCGGAAATATGTTGGTTTTGCTTCAAATTATATTTCACATTTTTTAATAATGTTTTTAAGGCTAATATCGCTCACTCTTAAGAAAAGTGACACAACTGCAAAATCTTAATTTTACGTTTTATTCCACTAACAGGTCTGACATAGTTGCTACAATAAAAGTGTCATAAGTGTAGTTATCCAGAAGACGCCTATCTTATGCTATGTCTCCCTTTGCCATTATAGAAGGAGGAGGGAAAGGGGGAGATTAAATTTATTCAAACCTCCCTATCTCTTCTACGGTTCGATTTTTATGGGTTTTACTCTCTTATGTACTCTTTTGCAGTTGCATGCAAAGCTAAGTGCTATAGTTTTATGTTACAGTAAAAGAAAAATGCAAATCTTCTTTTGCTTCTCCTGTGAAAGATAGTTTTTTTGAGTTGTGTCATTTTTCTT
This sequence comes from Maratus michaelseni, assembly GCA_963931845.1. NCBI lineage: Eukaryota > Metazoa > Arthropoda > Arachnida > Araneae > Salticidae > Maratus > Maratus michaelseni. Next base: position 265,742,540 of record OZ007595.1, on the reverse strand, counting down.
GCGGGTGAGCGATATTAAATTTTAAGACATTATTTAAAAATGTGCAATATAATTTGAATATACCAATATCGTTTCGGAAATTGCTTTCTTATGTTTTCAATATTATAGTAAGCACACTCATATTCATTTAATACAGCAATTCCTTACATTTGCGAAGGTTACGTTCCAAAAAAACCTCGCGAATGTTGAGTCTGTATATCTGCATTAAAATGGAGTTAGGTTCTATCAATTAGAGTGGCACAACATTTAAAAAAAGAAAAGGAATATTTTTATTAATAATACGTTATGCCTAACATATATGTAGAAGTTAAATGTACGCACACATTCATAAACATGAAATTTATTTATGAAAGGTAATTCAAATTAACTGAGTAGAGAAATAATTACAGCTAAAAAAGCATATGTTTTCGTATAAGGTAATTTCGACTCTTTCAATTCGCAAAGGGATGACAATGTATTAGTGGGTCAATATGGGATACAATATTAAAATACGATATTTAAATACAACTAAATGTTTCAGAAATGCTTTCATTTATTTTTCATCTAAGAGCAGATTCAGCCCCATCTCTACGAGAACCTGAACATATTAAATTAATAGATTAAAGACGCCGTTACCTTACTATTTCAAATATCAACATTACAATGAGTATTCCGCTGTTGTTATTATTTCACTTTCCTACAATACTCGCTCCTTCTTCAGTTGACAGCTGAAAATTGATATGTAAATACATACTGAGAAAAGACAAGGGAAATAATATTTAACCACTATGAATTCTGAAAAAGAAAAAGAAATTAAAAATATCGCCAATGATCAAATTTGATTCTCATGAATGTTAAATTTTTCCACATTTTCATGCTCGTGAATAATCGAAATTCGCGAATGTTAAAAGATTACTGTATTTTCAAATGATTACCTACAATAAAATAATGTAAAAAAAAATTACTCAAATGTTAAATTTGAGTAAAAGTAATAAATAGTACTTGTTTGAGTAAATAGTACCTAACCCCTTCAGGGGCAAAGTACTATTGAAGCTAAAATATTGAAATGATTGACTGACATCAAGATTCACGAACGAATTTATTGTAAAATAGGTAAAAGCTTTTCTTCATGTACCTTATAAACTCAAAATTTCATTCTAAAATTCTGGTGTCATTGTGGCATTTTGAGATTAAAATTAAGTGGTAAACCCTGAAAAAGACATTTGATTTTCACAAAATATAATTGAAATGTATTATTTTGAGTTATTGTTTATATAAACTTCAAAAGGCGTGAGCAGGATTGGGAATACAGATTAAAAGAAAAATGTGATATAATAGTATAATTTGAGATCGATATCCATATGTATAATTATATGTTAATTATCTATTCTAAACTAACTACGCTAACTGTGGATACTACAAACATAATTAACGGTCACTAAATATAATTACTAGTATACTAATGGAAAACTACAGTTTAAGACGTTGCTCACATAGTATAGGGTAGTCCAATCTGTAAGAGAACAGTCCCCATTGAATGAAGAATTTGTAAATATTTTAATATAATAAGGTTTTTAAAACTCCCCACTAGTTAATTATCCTGCTGGGTTTAAAAAACCCGTAATTCAGTAAAATCGTGTTGTAAGTTAATTATACAAGTTGTAAAATAACATAGTATGAAACTTAAGTGTTTTTAAATTGCTGCCTGTTCATTCACTGGAAAATTTTGCGTTCATTCACTGGATGAACTGTTCATTTAGTACTTGGTTTTCGTATAGCTTTTTATTAAGACATCCCTAACATCCCATACAAATGAAATATAAATTTCTTTTTATTATTAGCCCCACCAGTGGCTGAGAGGTTCTGCTCTCAAAGCTGGTAGATGAGAGGTGCTGGGTTCAAACCCCTGTCGCGCTCGTCGACCTAACCGTTCGGAGTTTTTGGAGGTTTTCTTCGAACATTGCCGTAAATACGGGTTAGGATCTCTTAGAAAGACCCCCACGGAGGGCACTCCCCCCTAGGGCCTATATCCCTCGTGTAGACAATCGGCTGTCATAAAATCAATGAATCTATCAATCTTTCTATTATTTTTTAATCATTTGTATACTAGCACATGTATTTACACTGTCAAAGACCAAAATATACTGTTTATTAAAATATTATAAGGTCTTTTTTTTATGAGTTTTAGTGTTCGGACTCTTCTATTTTGATACAGAGCTGCCAAGCTCTCACAAACCTTCCGTAATATGTGGATTAATTTTACTTAATTTAACAAAATTTCGACAAGTCTTTACATGGAATATATTTAATTTCATTTCTTAAAAAAAAAATTCTGGTGCGAAACGTATTAAACATGGGTTAAATTAACCTACATATTACGGAAGATTAGGTAACCCTCTTGGTACCTCTATTGATATTAAGTGTAATTTTTTAAAGCGAGTTACTAGATTTTCTTTTAAAAGGTTGCATTTAACTTAATGCTTATAAACTGATGTAAACTGGTTCTATTTATATCAGACAACATTTAGAAATATTTATGCGTTCAACTAATGGTATAAACAACAGAGACTGCGCAGTGGATGACTCTAAGCCTAGTTTAGGCTCCCTATGCCTCACTTTGCTTATCATAATAATGTTTGACGAAAAATGGCAATGAGTAGCAGCATTATTTTAAAAATATAAACTTTCTTCTGAGGTTGGCACTGCGCTATTTTTGTAGAAGCTGCAAGGGTTTGAACAGAAAATACTTGAAATGGGTGGACAGTTGTAATATGAGAAAAATCTTGTCTGCGTCAGAGTGTTTCTTAGTGGCGTTTTAAGCTGAAATTCAGATCTGGTCGATGACTTTGCACGGAAGTAATATATTTAGTGCGTTGTAAAAGCCACCGAACAATTTTTACTATTCAAAATGAAGAATTGTTGTTTTGAGGTTTCGAACTCCGGTAACAGAAAAGTAAATAATACGTTGCCTCATGGAGTAAATACTGCCAAAAATACCGTTACAATGAATGCGTTAAAACAGTGGCATTTATAAATAATATAATAAAATTTCTTGTTAACGTTAAACTAACGATATAATAATGCTTAAAGTGATAAAAACATTACTCAAAAACGGCTTAACATGTTCACTGCCGAGTTAAAATTACCGGAATTTTATTTTATTTAAAAAGTTCGAATTTATATCAGAAACTACTAACAGCAATATTTACTTTATTTAAGTACAGACTTTTCGTGATTACTTAAAATAAAAATTCTTCTTTCGAAATTTCCGGTACGAATTCGTAATTTTAGATTGAAAAACCACGAGTATACTCGTGGTTGGCAGCGAATGGGTTAACATTAGAACTACCGTAATTTCCGGCGTATAATACGCAGCTCAAAGAGTCGTCTTTCGACCCAGAAATATTATTTTATAAAATGTAACTTAAAAGATCGCTGTAAATATTTAACTACAATTATTGAATAAAATTTCTGGGTCGAAAAACGACTCTTTGAGCTGCGGATTATACGCCGGAAATTACGGTACCATGAGCCGTCATTTTGACGGTTACCAAATGGATATATTCCGATTTGAACCAGAAATTTCTTTTTAAAATAAATTAAATACAAAACTCACAGAAATACGTTAAATGACTAAGATAAGTAGTTTTAAATAAAATTTCTGGTGTGAAACAGTTTAAAAAAACTTGAGTAAAATTTCCGGTCGTTCTAGTGTTAAGATACCTTTTAATATAAAGATGACATGTTTCGAACATTCAAACGGTGACTTCTTCAAGATCGAAAATCAAAAATAAACTATTTTTGCTAAGTTTTTGAAAATGATAAAAACAAAACACGAGACCACATATATAATGAAAGCATTTAAATGTATTAAGTATTAAAATTTTAAGCACCTGCTTTTTTATTAAACATATTCTATTAAACTTTTATTTCACCTGCATCTTTATATTAAAAGGTATTTTAAGCCTTTTTTTGTATAATGTTTTTACTACTTTAAGCATTGTTACTTCTTTAGTTTAACAGTGGCATTTAATTATGAATAACGTTATACATTTATGTATTTACATATTGTTGAAAACATTTTACAAGTATGTAGTACTGCCACAAATTTACCACAAGTGAAAAACAAAATCAAAACCTTTTTCCTTTTATTTTATAAATGAGTTCAACTAAAATGCAAAAGATTACATAAAAAGACTCGTATTTTAATTAAAGTAAATTTCGAATCATAATTTATAGTTTTAATCTAAAATTTTACTGGTTTATTAGAAGTTTTAGTGTCAAAATATTGAATTTATTATAGAACAAGCATGTGTCCACGCTTTTTATTACAATTAAATAATAAAAAATTACTGAAATGTTTTTTCCAAGCATGAATAAAAATATAAATGAATGTAACAGTCTAGAGTTTAACAAATTTTCTAAACATAAAGTATTTACTAACCACCATAATCCATAAGCATACCAGCCAAGTTTCCTGTTATTGAGTACCACTATTTCTACATAGAAATATTCACGTTATTTAATCCAGAAATTTTTTTATTAAAAAAAGCGAATGTCTCTATTAGGAAATAATGGTTCTCTAAATACAGGAGATATGCAAGGTACTCATAGACGGTTACGCTTATATTGTCTTAAAAAATAAATAAATATAAATTTATCTTCATGAGATATGTTATACCCAATTATATTGCATTAACCTTGAATATGTAAAGGAAAAGAGGCAATCTGTTCCGATCACCGAACTAATTATTACAGCACAAAAATGACTGTGGCGACTCGTGACTGTCTATTTTGGGGGGCACTAAGTGCATTGATGAAAAATTTATTATTTTCAGACCGTTATTTTATAAAAGAAATATTTTACTTCATCATTGATAGAATTTTCTGCGATTAAATAAGGCATTATATCTTTCAAAAATTAGTGGTAAGGAAAGAATAAATATGGTAGTCATGCATTTAGTGCCCCAAATGAAGCCAGTCACTAGCCGCGACTGGTTAAAGTTATCATCAACTAATATATCAACGAATATCAACGAAATATCAATGAATTCTTATAAAGGTAACTTTTCATGTCTTTTGTTAGTTCAAAGGGTACCTGACCCCTTAAACAGAAAATTTTCATAATCCCACGAAAAAAATTCAGTTCAATTGTAATAGACTATGTACTTGCGAAGATCGAAACTTGACGTAAATGGGGATTTTTTACCGGTTCTCTGCTATTTAGTCTTAATGAAGTTTGCTGCGTTGTATCCCTCTCTCCTTCTTTCTCTCTCTCTCTCTCTTTCTCTCTTTTTTACAATTACTTAAATATATTTATATGCGTTCTGTTTATGAAACTTTAAAGTTTTTCAAATATGTACTTTTTAAACTTGAACATAAACTGCTGTTGCATCAGATGCAGATTTGATTTTGTAAACTATCGAAACATGCTCAAAAGGTGGCGACAGGGCTTAACAAGAGCAGTCACCAGGTCGCGACGGGAGACCACTTTTTTTATCTGGCGACCAAGTTATTTAATCTGGCGTTTTTACTTTGTTAGTATATTTAAATTATACAAAAATTGACCCCTAAGAAATGAACCACAAACAATATTTTTTCTCTCTCCCACACCTACTCATGCATAGCAAGCAGTGATCTTCTTCTTCTTTTGTTCTTTTAACCCTTATGCCTAGAGTATCAAATTTGCAACACTTTTTATTTAACTTTTAATAGATAAATCAAGTTCTTCGCAACCACTATCTTTATATTGAAATATTAATCCTGTATAAATTACATAAATATGCTACCAAATAAAGTTAAAAATATATCTTAAAATTTCTGGTGTCTAATCCTTAATATAAGTAAAAAAAAAAACCATAATTCTAAAAGAAAAATTAATATATTAAAGGGTTAAGGATTAGACACTAGAGATTTGAAGACATATTTTTAACTGTATTTAGTAACATATTTATGTGATTTTTACAGGATTAATATTTCTATATAAATGTAGTGGTTGCGAAGAACTTGATTTATTTATTAAAAGTTAAATAAAAAGTGTTGCGAATTTGATACTCTACACATTTAAGGGTTAATGGAAGGACCTAATTTAAAAGGCATTTTCCAACTCATGCACAGAAAACGTTATTGTTTTACACTCTAGACACCTAGCATGTTACGTGATTAGAATGTGTGTGTGTGGGAGGGGGGAGGGTCAATAAAACAGTAATACATTTTGTCATTTCAGCCTCTGTGGTAATTCAGTTGTTTAAATACAATGCTAAAAAAAATGTCAAGCAATTTCTATCAAGAGCAGCATTTGTTACTCATTTCAATCACAATGTTAAATTAAATTCTCATAAGGTATCTCATTATAGATACTGCAAAGTTTCAACATATCAAAAAGTAAACTTAGAAATTATATTCAAACTAAAAATAAACTTAGAAATTATATTCAAACTAAAAATAATTTTATATTTTATATTTAATTTGACAAAAAATAAGTTCATCAATTGCAAATTTTAAAATAATAAAGTCAGACTAATTTGATTGACTTCGACAAGAAAATAGGCAAAAAGTTGTTTTCCTGCTTCAGTATTTCAACGATGCCCCCATCATAAGATATATATTTGTAACACTCAACTATCCGGACATCTGAAGCATTCAGCATTCAACATTCAGCATTTAGCATTTTCCGAACATGCTGGTTAATTCAGCCTTCATAATATTTTTTTTCAATGATACATAATTATGATAAGGTTTATTAGAAAACATAGTTTATATTATCTTTCTAAATTATGTACTGTTCTAAACTATGTAAGTAGTAATTCTAAACTATGCTTAATATTATTTTTCTCACTTAATTGATAAAAAAAAATTGTGCTTTTTGAAAATCATTGATTGGAGAGGGAGGGGGGTTAATATTTTTTACTGGCGAGTAGAAGTTTTTGCTGGCTACCAGATTTTATCAAATTTGTAAAGCCATGGTCGCACCCATGAAAATTTTCTGTATATAAACCTGTTAAAATGGAGCCTATATGTAACGGAAACCTGTCTTACACAGATAAATTTCATGATACTACGAAAAGAATGCAGTTCAATTATAATAGACGATGTACCTACTAAGGCGAAATCTGACTTAAATGGAAATTTTTTGCTGGTTCCTTGCAATTACATCTTAACAAATTTTGCTGTATCCATGTATGCAGTGCCTGATTATCACCGAGGTATACTGCCACCAGTAAATTTTAATAGAAAATTTCGGTTTATTTAAACGTTTTATTCATGCAGAATATCAGTCATGCAAAAGGCAAAATTTTCTACTCCTTTTTACTGATCGAAGTTTGCGCCGTTGGTAATCAGGCACTGCATGTTATGTAGTGATCAATCGGCGTAGTATTGTCTTTTTTACAATCGCTTAAAAAATTATGCGTCCAGTTTATAGAACTTTAAAGTTTTTAAAAAGTATTTCTTGCCAAAACTTAAACATAAACCGCTGTGGCATCAGACTTGATTTTGAAAAATATCGATACACGTGGGTCGTCACTCAAGTGACAGACTAATTCAAGTGACGTCATCATTCCGTTGTACACCACCCACTGAATATTAGGCCTGAGCGCTGACACAAAAATTGATGCAGTCGTAGGCAGAAATTTTTCAGCGTGTGTACGGTCCCTTGAAATTCAATACCAATAAATTCTAAAAGTTTTCTCTGCCTTATTTGTCTGAGAATCAATAAGTGAAACAAAACTTTTAGAAAATACTGGTGTGTAAAATTGGGGGACCGTACAAGGGTTTTACAAAATCAGCCCACGAGCGCCGCCATTTTTGTGTCAGCGCTCAGGCCTAGTATTCAGGAGACGGCGGGTTGTAAAATAATGGAGACGTTTCTTACATAGTGTATTTTGATATTAAGTGTAATTTTTAAAAGCGAGTTACTAGATTTTCTTTTAAAAAGTTGCATTTAACTTAATGCTTATAAACTTTAAAGTTCTATTCCTTTTTACTAGTGGAAGTTTACCCCGATGGTAATCAGGTACTGCATGTCAGTAGTGGTCAAGCGGCGTAGTATTAATTTTTTTTACAATCGCTTGAAAAAATTGTGCGTCTTGTTTATGGAACTTTAAAGTTTTTAAAAAGTATTCATTCCAAAACTTCAACACAAACCGCTGTTGCATCAGACTTGATTTTGAAAACTATCGAAACACGTGGGTCGTCACTCAAGTGACAGACTAATTCAAGTGACGTCATCATTCGGTTGTAAAATAATGGAGCGTGGCAGCTTCCATCTTGAAATCAACTGGGCTTTGGCCGTGGACCAACTTCATCGACTGCTCAGATGACGTTTCCTGTTGACGCCACCGATGCAAGGGAAGGAAGAAAGTTGTGATGAATGGGGTTGCAGAAGAAAAACTTTGTCTAAATTGAGGCCGTTCCTGCATTTTGTCTGGATATTTTGACTCCAGCTGATTTGTGTCGTAGATATTAAGATCTCGTAAACCATCACGAAAAAGATATATCTCTGTTGATGGATTGTTTACTTTAATGGCTTTATCGAATACTCTTTTCGTAACTTTGTTTCGTTTCATAATACTTGAACTTTCCCATTTGAATTTAGCCCTTTCAACACTGAATATGTTCTACGAATATTTTGATAATTTATGGGATCTTTATACAGGGTGCTTAAAAAATGTATACTCAGTTTGAATGATTATAACTTCAATATAATAATATAATAAATTATAACACCTTGTAATAATATATTTCTTTTAAATGCTAAAAGGTGTAAATTACCAACATAATAAATACATAGTAAAATAACTTTTATTAGGTTGTTTGACAAGTTTCGGCTCACTCCGAGCCGAAATTAATTATTATTATTAAATCATGACCGCCGCAGAATTCGCGGAGCGTGGCGTTTCGCGTTCTGGACCTTTGCTACGTCCCTTTTATACATAGAGACACTTTCGGAAGCCAGGTAGAGTCTAAATATAAGCAATCCAAAATAATGCTATTAAAATATGATTATTTTTTTTTCTCGCGCGTGTCTTTTGCTATCGTCGAGCACTTTTTACTGCAACTTTGATGAAATAAATAAGATGATATTCTGGCTTGACTAATGTTGCTTGCATAGACTTTTATCCTTAATTATTTTTGGAAGTTTAAATTTGCATTGAAAAATAAATAGATATTGCTTAAAAATATTAGACTGTAGCGCGAAATCCTCGCACGGGTCCACTGGTATTGTAATATCACTAAGCAAGATTATTCACCTGTTTCACCATTGCAGCTATATATGTCCCATTAAGTTTTCTCTTTTCCGACCTCGAAACCTCCCCTTGTTTGTGTAGTTGGATGTCTTTCGTACGAATTTTCCTTTGTATTTGTATATAGGGCTTCCACTAGTTCTTTCTTATAATAATAGTATTTCTCAAGAAAGTTTTACGCGTTAGGTTTTTACAAAATTTGTAAAAAAAAAAAAAAAAAAAAAATCTAAACAGAAAATTTTTCTAAAAAAAAAAAAAAAAATGGCATTCAAAAACCGGGCCGAAGGGAAGGCATGTTTGTATATAATAATGATGTTTAAAGAATACTACGGCATCTTAAAAGAATATTAAACATTTTATTCTTAAAATCGAAATTTAAAAATTAATTTTCAAGCAAAAATTATATTTTTATAAGAAGTTATGCAATACATATTAAAATTAAAAATTTTAAAATGAAGTAGTAGATTTCATTAAATCGGATTCTTTAAACAACTATACATATTCTGTGTAATGATACTTATTTAAGCTTCATGGAGTTTTAAACATTTTATTTCTCTATTTCTCTTTTTTAAGCATGCATATTGTATCTATACCCTTATACCTAGAATATTTACTCTAATCTACATATCGGGATATCTACTTATCAAATTTCCAGAATTTTAAATGACTATATAAAATTTTTATATTCAGGATGATTTTTTTTCTTTTCATATTAAATATATAATTAAATGTATGATTACATTTTATTTAATTTTTTAATTTTTTTGTGTATTTTAAGAATCACTTTGAGTTTAATATATATATCGTCGCTACCATGTCAAGTCATGTACCATGTCATGTAATATGAAAAAATACATTTTTCATTACTTTTAAAAATAGGCCGATTTTCACCACTAAATTTTAGTAGAATTCGTCGTGTAGTAAAAATACTAATAAAACTTCTATGGTTGTCAGTTTAGACTTCGTTTTAATTCACATATGCCGAATTCATACCGGAAATTTTGCGAAAAAATGTTTTACTCTAAGTAATCACGAAATGTCTGTCATTAAATAAAGCAAATATTTATATTTTAAATTTCTGGCATGGATTCGAAATTTCTGAATAAAAAAGGGAGACCAAACTGGCATCTGTTGAAGAATACTATTAAAATTTAGTTTTGGCAACCGGCGCATTTTTAAAAGTAATGAAAAATTCATTTTTTCACATTCGATAGTTTGACATCGTAGCGACGATATATATATATATATATATATATACCGGGTGTTTCAAAAGCTCGGTGCGAAAGTAAAACGTAATTAAAAATATTTATTGGTCGGAGAGACATGCGGTTTACAGATAAATATTCAGCGTGGTACGGGATTCTGTATGACACACACAAACACACACACACAAAGTTCAAAATCCCGAAAATAGAGGACGCTACTGAAGACAATTCCATGGAATAATCCCATATTGCTCAAACAATTTTAATTTAATAAATATTTTTCTGTGCTTAGAAGATTCTGAAATGAGTGAACTTGATTAAAAAACATCGCTGGTCATCTTGACCGATGCGATTGTCGGTACGAAAACTGTTAGGCGAACTCCTAACTCTTGTTTTTTTGAATTAATCCTTTCAGGGACAAAGTACTTCTGTCTTGTGTCGCTAATATGTTGAAATGATTGAATGGCACCAGAATTTAAGAACAACAATCGGCGTAGCCTTTGTGTTTGGGGTTCAAATACTCGTGAAACCACTAATTTCGTAATTTTTCTTTCGTGTTGTACTATAATCGCTGGAACTTCTATGATTAGATGAGGCGAAAAATATTTTTTTAAATACAGATATTCCGAACATTTGGACACCCCCCATGACTACGCCACTCCTTCAAGGGATTAAGGGATTAAGGGGGAAGCTTTAAGCAAATCGATGTTTCCAGAAATATAGTATATATGAAAGAGTAACATTTTCTGCGCATTTTAAAACAAACTGCATAAAAGAATTTCTACAATTGCTTCAGCTGCGGCTAAAAAATACATGAGCATAAACCTGGTGCTTTCTAACTGGTCTTAATTGTCTTCTTTGTTAGACTGATATTACTTTACAGAATAGGTGTATTATGATTTACTTTTACAGCCGATTGTTTATTTGTCGTATATATATCTGCAGCCTAATAATTTTTAGCAATATCTAATATTTTTTAGATGCAGGTTTAAACTTCTAAAGAAAAATTAAGGATAAAAATATCTGAAAACAAATTAGCCAAGCCTGAATATCGTTTCATTTATTCCATCAAAGTTACAGTAAAATCTGATTGAAGGTAAGAAAAAGCACGCGCGGAAAAATATACTTTTTTTTTAAATAACCTTTACCATCGAAAACATGGATGCAGTGTTTCCCGATTAGGGAATTTTTTTATTTAAAATTATTTACCACATTTTTCAACTAATAATCATTTCACGGAATGTCTGTCATTAAATAAAAGAAAGATACTACTATAAAATAGTGGTAGAAATTTCGAAAAAAAAAAATCTTCCCCTAATCAACACAGCATGGATTGAGTTAGTTTACAGCTAAATTCTCTCAGTAGTTTTGAAGATTACTTAGTAATTATTTTTTACTTTTATGCTGGTTTAGTGGGCCACTTCTTTATACAAGATTAGAGAGTATCGAAAATACATGTATTTGAAATACATTTATATTTTGTATTTAAAACTGGTAAAGCCAAAGTAGATTGGTAATGTATTTTGTAACGATTTTTTAAAGTACACTCTAAAAACGTCATTTTCAAAACTGAGCAAAAAATACTCAAATCTGAGTATGTCGCATAGTCAGAATGGCTCCGAATCAAAATTACTCAAGTTTGAAACATGTATATAGTCATTTCTGAAAACACACACACACTCAAGAATAAAACATCATGTGTTAATATTTGAGTATGTCTATGTTTCCAAAAACAGCAAACAACAGCGATAGTGCTGCCATCTCTGATTCTATTTACGATTATGAGAGGATAAACTAAATGTACGCTTTTATCCAGAGCCAGCAGCGAACCCGAGTATTACTCCTTACAAGTCCATTGTTTTTTTCTTTTAATAAGCCGAATATTTCTATTGGGAAACAGTGGCACTCAAAGATAAGTTTTTTAACTATGTGTAAGTCATACTAATATTAACTCATTAACCCCGGTTAACAAGTAAAATTGCCACTTTAGGTGCATGAAACATTTAAATTTGGAAACCAGTATTTTAGCAGGGAAATTTTCCCCATATCTAATCTGAAATTTTTACAGCTTAAATAAGTCAAAATTACAGGATGGAAAAACTGGTGTAAACTGGTGTTAAGGAATTAAAAAAGTGTAAAAGATTCTCGTCGTGAATCGGTTAAAACTTGATTCAGCGCAATTTGTAGAGGCAGATGTTGTTATCAAGCCTGAACATGATAATTTCCACCATTTATTTTCGAAAAGTTTTCACCGTCTTAAAATCTTCCTAGAAAACGTATTAGAAAAAAAATAATAGAAATTACGGGTTAGAAAGAGCACGTCCAGTTTGAATAGAAGGATACGCCCATGACTATTTGATATTAATGGCGATAATTGCAGGGTGATTATAATTAAAATCCCACTTTCAAAAGGCTGTAAAAAAGGAACCACTGTCGAGAATGATTTCATAATTGAACTGAATATATTGAGAGAAGGGGGAAACGGTATGGCATAAGAAAGAAAAAGTTCTAAAGTGTATCAATACATGGCGCTGTAAGCGGCATAACGAAAGGGGATTCGGCTACAAGTAACATTTTTAATCGAAATACGACGACTTTGCCATGAGTTGCACAGTAAACCAACTGTACTATTCAATGTGCATGAGTGTTTCGGTTGTTTGATGGAAAAAATGATTTAAAAATCAGTCAACATTTGTGGTGCTGTTAATGGAAAGCCCATCCACCACGGCAAGGTCGTACCACATTGTACGGGAAAATTCGGCTTTTAATTGTCCTTGGGCCAAAAACCACATAAAAAGCACAAAATGATTCGGTTTTTAATTGCGCATGAATGTCTTTTAATTTTCATAGTATGCCGCTTACATCACCATCTATAACACCATCTAATACACTCTGGAACTTTTCCTGTATATCCAGTTCAGATTTGAAGTCATTCTGACCATTTTTTTTCAGAATTTTCAAAGTGGGACTTTAATTATAATAATCCTGTGTATTCGGATTGCAGGATTTTCAAATTAGTTTTTGGAGTCTGAACTCGAATTATGAAACAGGTAGTAGAGAAACAAAGTAAGGTCAAGGGCTGATTACCGCCTGGACCACTTTCATCACTTTTTAAGAAAATAAACTTTATTTTTATTTAATAACAGAATCCCGTGATTAAATAAGACGAAAATTTATTTATCAAAATAGCGGTGGAAGTATGCTTAGGTGGTAAGAAGGCCTTGAGTATGTCAAGATTTTTTGGTTTTGCAAATAACTTTCAATTCACATGAACAATGCAGAACCTAATGCAGCTCTTCACCTATTGGGCAATTTTATAGAAGCAAGAAAAATAAACTAGTCAAAAACACACAAATAATGTGACCGATTACCTAAAAGATGACTGAAATACTTTAATAGATGTTAAAAATTTACATTAAAATCATCTAGTACTTTCGGCTATACGTACCCACTCTTCATCAGGATTCAGGATTCAAAACGATATTATTAACGTCGTATTTTTTTTTTTCGACTCTCCCTGTTGTTCTCAGTTTTGAAGCGTGCCATTTACGAGTGAGATCCAGCGACGTTAATAACATCGTTTTGAATCCTGAATTCTGATGAAGGCTGGGTACATAGCCTAATATACCAGATGTTTTTAATGTAAATTTGTAACATCTATTAAAGTATTTTTGTCGTCTTTCAGGTAATCGATCACATTATTTGTGTATTTTTGTAATGTTTTACAAAGATGAATTTTAGCATTCTGAACTAGTTCAATTTATAAACTAGTCAAAATGGGATTTTGAACACTGGTAAATGTGATTTTGATGTTTTGGGGCCTTGCGAATTTTCACTTTATTTTTATTTTTCGGGCACATGCAGTGTAAGGAATCTACTGTAATCATGATAAAAACCCGACTATAGAAATATTGGTATATTTTTACATTTTGAGGCTCTCTGAATCCATTTTCGCTGTTCTTAAGCCTATTCCGTATGTATGTTATTTGAATTTCCTCACGTTTTTAGGTCCTCAAAGCTCGTTTTTGGTGTCATTTTGGTGATGTCGCTGTGTATGTATGTGTTTAGGTGAACACGATAACGCTCAAACTAAGCTTCCTATAAAGCCCTCATTTCGTGAATATGTTGCAGGCCACTGCCGGAAGAACTGCATGCATTTTCGGACAAATTGGCTGCCGGGTTTCGTATCTAATCATTTTTTCAACGATTTTCAACCATTCTCTGACGATAGTAGATAAACATTTTCTCTTATATTCGAATTAAATTATTTTTATTTCGCACGTTCAGCAAATGTCGATACAAAAACTCTGTTTCACCAGAACGGGACTTAATTTAGTAAAATATTTGTTTCGTATTTATTTATTTATTTTTTAATCAGAGTAAAGTAATTTTACTTTGTTTTGTAAGAAAAAAGCAATTTATTAAATGAAAGCTTTTGGAAATTTATGTATTAATTTTGTTGAAGTAGAATATCCACATTAAAAAAAAGCAAACGAAATACTTTTGCAAAATATGCTAAACCATACTAAAATGGTTCCTTTTTGGTGAAAAAGGTGTTGTAGTTATCACGCAGTTTGGAACTAATTGTTGCCAGTATCGCTAAAGTTTGACTCGAACATTGGCTATGAATTAGAATTCGGAAGATTAGCTCTATAATTGAAGTATTTTAGTAAAATGAATTGCATATATTGCGTTACATATATATTTTGTAGTTACTTTTGGATTACCTGGTATCTGAATGCAGAGTAGAGGAGAAGTTCCAATTACCGGCTAGTAGGTGTTCTGAGAAGTGAGCACAGCGCAGTCTAACGGCGATAAGCAGAGTTTGTACTTTTAATTCAGAAAAGAATGTCACAAGAAGTACTTCGCTGAAGTCTGTGTAATTTTCAAACAGTAAGAGTAAATTGTCGGCGCGACGAATCTGAGCTATTAAAATATTTCAGGCATGTGTTCCTTATTAAAAAAAATACTGACCGTATATTGGCCTAAATTCACGATTATATTATTTTGTAGATACATTTAGCTCCCAAATGCCGCAAGCACGTTATTGGTATTTTACTATATAAATGAATAATAGCGGTTTTAAGTTAAACATAGAAGTGGTCCAAATAACGGCCACCCAGAGTGTTCTAATAACCGACTAGATGGTATTTAGACCTATCTAGGTTTGCTCTGTAAATAAATTAATCTATGGGATCACGGACACTGTAGGGCTTTGTTGCGTCATTTGACTGCTAGAATACGGCTATGGTTACAATGTTGATCAAAATCGTCCGCAATAAATTGGAAGAGAAACAAGAAAAATGATAGAGGAAAATCTATGAAAATACAGGTAAAAGGGGCAGAAATTGGATTTTAAAAAGGTAAAAAGGAAGATATTCGACAGAGGAAGGTGATGCAATTTGTGTCCTCTGCGAGGATGCTTTTTGTGTGGACAAGAAGGAAAAACCCTGGGTTCGATGCTTGGAATGCGATATGTGGGCCCATGGACACTGCACCGACTCAGACAGTGATTACTATGTTTGTAATTTTCATAGATAAAGTATTCTACATATCAAGCAGCAAGCATTTTTTTTGTTTAACATGTGAAAAAACAAAACTAAGAACAGAATGGAAAGAAGATTTTCAGAGATAATCGTTAAGATTTTTAAAAGTTTTTTTTTTTTCAAATTCCATGTTCTTTCTGTACATATTAAATGTTATTAATCAATAAAATTTATTAAAACAATATAATTTTCTCTTAACTAGTGAAATTATGCCTATTTGTGTGATTATTTTGGGGGAAAAACTGAGGTAGCCGGTATTTAGACCCCATTTTCAAAACTCAAAATTCGCAGACTTTCGGAATTTTTCTTTTTATAAACAGAAAACGGTTTTTAAACTGAATTTTCTTTTCCTAAGAGGATGTGAAACAAATAAAGGTACCCTACCATGTCATTTTCCTCAACTAATTTTCAAAATTGTAGGATCTAGATTGAAAAAAAAAGTGGTAGCCGGTATTTGGACATTTTCCTCTGTTATGTCAAGTGTTCGGAATGTCGAGTGGAGTCATACCAGAAATTTTTATTATTATCACCACAAATTTCTGAAAAACAACATTAGCTCCCAAGAAAGTCTTATAATATGCTTAGATCTTGTGCTCAGCAAAAAAGACTTTTTAAATGCCATAAAGGTATCGGTAAACAATAGTGAAACATCTGCAGTTTACTATATATTCTTGAAAGTAAGCAGCTTGCTTCTAGGCCTAACAATGTCTAAGAAATAGTAACCTTATAACTTTTTTCTCTCTGTTGTTTGTTAGATTTTACCTCTGAAAAATAACCACCATGTCAGTTTTCATGTTTTAAGCCCTAACATTTAAAAAGAAATCATTATTTTAGAAAGGAATACCGACCTAAAAACTAAACTCATGATGGAGCAGCGATTGCAACATTATTTTTTATATGAAGTTCGGTAGTTCTAGAAATTAGTTCTTACAAACAAACGTTTCTTATTTATAATATTAATATAAATATGTTAAACATATTATAGATATTTATAGTTTTAGAAATATTTTGTTTGTTACGTAGTGCGCAACAAATAAAATATTTTTATGTAAATGCGTAATCAAAAATTCTGTGCACTGTTAACTGTTTTAAACTGTTTTGAATGCTTAAAATAGATAAGTAAAAGGCTTAAAATTTAAAAGCTATTAACATTATATGCTTAAGATTGTTTTTCTGTTTTTCCCTTATTTTTATTTTAAAAGCAAAATGAACTAATCCCTGTTTAAAAATTGTATGTAAAGAAACTGACACCAGTAAAAATGTAAAACAATATTTTTAATTTAATAAATATTTATCTGTGTTTGCAAGATACTGAAATGAGTGAACTTGATTCAAAAACGTCGCTGGTCATCTTGACTGATGCGATTGTCGGTACGAAAACTGTTAGGCGAACTCCTAACTCTCGTTTTTCGAATTAATCCTTACAGGGACAAAGTACTTCTGTCTTGTGTTGCTAATATGTTGAAATGATTGAATGGCACCAGAATTTAAGAACAATTTTATTTAAAAATAAATAAAAGCTGCTCTTTACGAACATTATAGAATAAAAATTGTATTTGAAAATTCTGGTGCAAATGTTGCATTTGGGGGATTAAAATTAACTGGGATATATAATATTCCACCGTTATTCAAGGCAGTGGCGTAGCCAGGGTGGTTGGAGTTCAAATACTCGTGAAACCACTAATCTCGTAATATTTCTTTCGTCTTGTATACTCGCTGAAAATTTTCTGATTAGATGAGGCGAAGAATATTTTTTTAAAATACAGATATCCAGAACATTTGAACCGCCCCCCTTGACTACGCCACCTGCTTCAAAGGATTAAGGGGGAAGTTTACAGCAATTCAATGTTCCCAGAAACATAGTACATATGAAAGAGTAACATTTTATGCGCATTTTAAAACAAACTGCATTAAACAATTTCTACAATTGCTTCAGCTGCGACTAAAAAATACATGAGCATAAACCTGGTGCTTTCTAACTTCTTTAATAGACTGATATTACTTTACAAAATAGGCGTGATTTACTTTTACAGCCGATTGTTTACCAGTCGTATATGTAGCAGCCTAATAATTTTTAGCAATATCTAACATTTTTTAGATGCAGGTTTAAACTTCTAAAGAAAAATTAAGGATAAAAATATCTGAAAGCAACATTAGCCAAGCCTGAATATAGTTTCATTTATTCCATCAAAGTTGCAGTAAAAACTGATTAAAGGTAACAAAAGGCACGCACGGGGAAAAAAAATAACAACCTTATTTTAACTGCATTAGAAGTTGACGTCATCCGCTTCTTGAGAAGTATGAAATAAAGAAAAATAAATTGAATGCATTAAAAATACTATTTAATCTAATATAACAAAGCATACCTTTTATTCTACACGGGAAATACCACTGTTTCGATCGATCAACGGTGTATTTTTCTTCTAAACATTTCAATTTTGCTTCTTAAAGATAAATATAAAATATAACCGTGCGGCGATATCATACTTTATCTTTTTTGTACTATTTTTTAAAAAAATGATTGTTGAGCATTATATTTTATTTTATGTTTGTGGCAACACTAATTTGAGGAAAACCTTTCATTTCATTTATGGAAAGAATGCCGATTTAATTTTTAATTAACAGCAATTTTCAATCAAAAACCTGTTTTAACGATATGTGAGTGTACGTACTATGTCAGAAGCCGCTTCAAAAATCTTTCAAATGATACCTCATTCTTTGTTGTGCGTTTCGTAAATTCATAGGAAAAGGGATGCTGACAACATAAATAATATATATGATATAAATTTTGCAAAAATTTACACTTATTTATTTTTAGACTTAACTCTGACGATATAGATAAATCCTATAAATCAGTGAAGATTGCATGCCAGAATATTAAGTGGCCGAAGAGAAATTTTGCGTTTCGTAAATTCATAGGAAAAGGGATGCTGACAACATAAATAATATATATGATATAAATTTTGCAAAAATTTACACTTATTTATTTTTAGACTTAACTCTGACGATATAGATAAATCCTATAAATCAGTGAAGATTGCATGCCAGAATATTAAGTGGCCGAAGAGAAATTTTGCGCGCCAAAAGCACATTTAGTATTTTTAGATAAACGTCTTTAACCCTTTGATTACGAGTTGTACATGTTTCTAGTCATAACGAGAGTAATGATAGGAATGTTTTGACGTGGTTTGTTTTAAAAAGCATAGAATTTGTTGTTCTGTCATGAGAAGTTTTGAATATTTAAGAGTAGTATGAACTTTAAGTGCAACCCCGCCCCCCTTTTTTTGAAATCCAATATTTAAATTTACGCGATGTATTTTGCTGTGATGTTTGGTGTAATAAAGTTGCGTTTCTTGTAATTTACTTCACCCTGTTTCATTTAATGAGACTGTCAGATTTGTAGTAAAATATTTTCAGATGCTCCCTCAATAAATACGGGAGAAATTTCAGTGCGCAGAGGCACGGAATGATTGAAACATTTTCTTTCTTTCTGTTTATTTCTTTCTTTCTGTTTATTTCTTTCTTTCCATTTTAGGGTTTCGTTCATCTCACGAAATCCTATATTACTCCCACTCCGTTGTCTGTCCGTCACAAAGCCATTCTTAAAAACTATGTAACTTACAGAGTTGAAACTTTGTGTATAAATCTGAATACAAGCTATAAAGAGCTCAAAATATTAAAATTTGAAAAATTCGTATTATTTTAATAAATAGAGATAAAAAACCAACATTCTAACAGCCTTTTTCTATTAAATTTAAACATTTTTCGTTATAGCAGATGCCAAAAATTAAAAATCCACAATGAAATTCTTTCCACAATAATTAATTTTATATTAGACGATTTCCACGTGAAAAATGAAAATGAAATAAAAAGTTTTATCAATTGAAAAAAAGATAAATATGAAATAAAATTGATTGACATCATAGTGGTAATAAAACGGAAAATGTCTAAGATTTCTCAATAATACAAGGAGTATGAGTATGTGTATGTACACAAAGCAGATTAATATCACGTCATTAGAGAATTAAAAAGAAAATATGACGTCCTATTGGAAGTTTAACGAATTTTTAAGATGTTTGAGAATGATACAAAGCGAGTATCAATATAAATAATAGAGAATAGTAAATATATGAGTTTGAGAAACATATTGAATCGTGATAATAACTGTTCATCCGGTGCACATAATTAATTTTATGGAAATTTACATTCGATCTTATCAAAAGAGAAGTTTGGTATCAAATAAAAATATACTTCCTTAAAAGGATGTAAATATTTTTCTCTCCCAACGAGCAAATCTGATGGACACATTAACGAAGTGCGTTTTATGAACAGCTGCATGAAATTGGCAGAAATTACTATTTATATGCAGAAGAATCTAGCAACGTTTTATATTTCCTATAAAAGGTTTATATCGTAAATTATAATTGATTCCTTAATTAAAACAATATTTCATTTTCCTGAAAATCAGCTTAAATTAAAAATTTGACACATGGTATCTGATAGATCCTGTGCTTTTATAGGAAAAGTTGAAACACTCTTCGATTGGTTTTTATCGGAATAACAATATATGACAATTATATCTACTTACGAATGAAAGTGACTTCGTAAATGTGCAGAGCAGAGCTTTAGAATCAGCAGAGTTCACAATTAAAAATATAATCACTAACATTGTCTTCATATGAAGAGTGAGTATGACTTGCACACAATAGAAGACTAAAAATTTGCAAACCTAAGCTAATGCTGATTGACTAAGAATGGAAAAAAACATTCATCTCGCATTAGATCTCTAAAAAGAAATAAAATAAAATAAACGGTCGAATAAAAAAAATATCCAAATGTCACAAACGAAAATCTAGCAACAAACATTATTAGAACCTCTTCGCATTGGCGCCCAGTCGTCAGTCGCGTCGTAAATATCGTAAATTTTCTTTTAAAGTAACATTCTAATACTAGAAAAGAAAAGTAAGATTCCTGTTTCCCCTTCTATTCATTCTGATCAAAATATCATTAAAATTACGTGAAATAGAATATGTAATTTTTTAGGGGAAAAGTTATTTTTATTTTTTCTATTTGCGAATAAATAAAATTGTCAGTTTTAGAAAGAATGAGCCCGAGCCCGCCCGGGCCCGAAGGCTGGTACAAGAATTGATCCCGGGCCCGTTTCGGGCCCGGGCTTGGGCTCGAGCTGAGCCCGTCTCATCTCTAGTACATATATGAATTTGAGAAACATGTTGAATGGTGATAAAAATCCGATTATGGATATATTCGCATATTTTAACATTTTGAAGGTGTACAATTTGTTTAATTTTGAAATTATTTTTTTAAATATCGCATTTAGTCCGCACGACGGGTATTATTATGACGAAAAAATAGATCGGTAAATTGTTACTTTATAAAAAACGACTTTTTTTGTTGTTGTTGCTAAATGAAATTTATTTGGATTTATTAAAGAAATGATAAAGTGTTTTGAAAGGAATATTAAACGAAATCTTTTGAGCGATCTTCGTTCACACTTACTCACTTGTTTTCTTTTTCTTAAACGGCTCCAAATTAGCCTGAAATGAAAATAAGTTCTCCCGGCTCAGTCAGAAGAATAGATTGATTTTTTTTGTTTCTTTTTCTTTTCTTTTTTTCAATTTTTTTCAAAATTAATACAAATTAAATAAATGGGTCGGACTACCATGTTCGCTATTTGGCGAGAAAAGTAATTTGTAGGGAAATTTTAAATGTTTCTTATCAAATGTAATTGGTTGGATACGGTGTAATTATATCAGAAATGTTGAAAATATTTTGAAATCATAGTTTTAAAATCATCCATAGGCATACAGATTATTTCAAAAGAATCATCCGAAACGAAATACAAAAGATGTGAATTATCACTTTACTAAACAACGTACAACGATTAGAGTGAAAATTTTTTGGCTATGACATATACCAAGGGATACGGGATCGAACCCCGGTCTGGACTTTTTTTTTTCACTCTAATGATTGTACGCTGTTTAGTGTGATAATTCACATCCTTTGTATTTCATTAATTTACAGCGTAATTTCAGCTCTGCTGAAAAAAATAATTAGTGTATAAATAGAATCATCCGATTTGAAATTCGTATATCATAAAAAATATTCAACATAGACACTTAAGATTAATTTTATATTACATGGCCAATCATAAAGTTTTTTTACAAGCTAAATTAAAGGTGCTCAATAAGTCCACCTTTGGATGCACTGCATATGTCTATACGGTAGTCAAATTCTACCCAAACTTTTGCAAGCATGCCTGTACCACTAGTTCCATGGCTGCCGTTATGCCTATCCTCTGTTCGGCTAATTTAGCTGGGAGGCGCAAAAATGTAGTATTTTATAAACCCCCACAAGAAGAAGAAATCGCACACTAAGAGGTTTGGCGATCTTAGAGGCCAGACAAACACTGAAGTGGCGGACGAAGGAAGAGCATTTAGCGCTACCTGTCGGCAACTACCTAAAACTCGAGATTTCTCTCTTTCTACCTATACATTATTCGATCAAAACGGATTAAAAGCCGAATAGTTATGATTTTAGTTTTTTAAATCGGGTGATTATTTTTAAAACACCCTGTATATTTCTGAAGTTCAAACGCGGTTCGAATACGCACCATTCAATGAATGTCATCGAATTGTTTTAATATGTCTCACCTAACAAAGTGAACATTGATCTCAAAGTTATTCAGATTTTCAAAGGGTCACTATTTTTGAACGAATTACCGAATCCATTTGAATAACGAATTTATCTAATATACATGTGATATTCTTCATTAAAAAAATGAAAGTAAACTACTGTTTGCCGGAAGAGCTTTTATAATGAATGGTGCTATGAATAAAGAGGAAGAGACATATCGTCGCTGCCATCTCAAACTATCGAATGTGAAAAAATGCATTTTTCATTACTTTTAAAAATGTGCTGATTGTCACCACTAAATTTTAATAGTAGTCTTCACTACCGTTTCCAGTTTGGTCTATTTTTTTTATTCAGAAATTCCGAGTCCATACCAGAAATTTGAAATAGAAATTTTTACTTAATTTAATGACAGACATTTCGTGACTACTTAAAGTAAAAACAAAATTCTCAAAATTTCCGGTATGAATTCGGCATCTCTCAATAAAAAGAAAGCCAAACTGGCAACCCCATTCCTTACAAAAAATTTATTTATATTCTTACTAGGCGAAGAATTCTACTAAAATTTAGTAGTGTCAATTGGCCAATTTTTAAAAATGCATTTTTTTCAATTTAAAAATGCCTTTTGAAAAATGCATTTTTTCACATTCGATAGTTTGACATGGTAGCGACGATATAATGCATTCACTTGTCTTATAAGTTGCAAGTAAAGTAACTGTGGATGTAGTCACAAGATGGCGGCTGTTGTTTGTTTACGTTGTATCAACAAAGATTAATTACCTTCAGTGCAAACTGCCATTAGGTAATTTGAATAAAGATGTTTGTCTTATTTAAACGCCTTATTCATGTAAAATTTCTATCTTAAATAAAGCAAAAATTTCTATTTTGTTTTCACTGGTGAGAGTTTGCACAAACATATTATAATCGCTTTCACTGACATTGATAGGTGGATTATTTATGTTGTCACAATATGGTGGCACAAGGCCTGACAACGGTTGGGCAATTTTCAACCAGTAAAAACGAATAGATATTTTTACCTTACTTATGTGAGAAATTCTGCATGAAGAAGCTGTTTAAATAAGGAGAAAAATTCTATGCAAATGTACGTTATTTATTTATTATTAGAAGTTTGACCCAGCGGTAATCCGATCAGCCCTTGCTGAACCGTTTACAGTTGAAGCTTTACCACTTTCAGGATATGTCAATTCTTCTTCATTCATAGTTCAATGGTATAATGTAATAGCCTTAAAATGTGTAGGAAGTAATTTTTTTCCATACACTATAATGGAATTCTATTGTGTCTCTAAAACGAACTATAAGAGCTACAAACTTGATTAACGAACCCATTCAAGATACTTGATTACTTTACCATAAAAGCTACAAACTTGATTAACGAACCCATTCAAGATACTTGACTATTAGGGAGAAACTCTTTACAAATGTTAGTGAAGTTTACTGTGCATGTTCGGTATTGAAAATGAAGTATGTAGCGTTTATAGTTCATTTACAGGGGCACTCAAAAGTATTCCGTTACATTATGGTCTACGGAGAAATATCATTTGCGGTGTATTTTAATGGTGTTACACTATTCGAAACATAATGAAATTTATATGCATTATTAAGGTGCCCTACAAGAATGTTACGTTAGAATAAATTATTTGTAGCGCTTATAGTTCATTTACAGGGGCACTCAAAATAATTCATTTATATTATGGTATATGAGAAAAATCGCCTATTTTAACCATGAACACTGTTACAAACATAATGAAATCTATAAAAATTTCTGAGGTACTCTAAAACATGCTTTCTCTAGAATATGGAGTGCACAGTAATTACCATTCATTTACAGGGTGACACAAAATAATTCGGTTATATAATAGTCTATGGGGAAAAACTGTTTGCAGAGTATTTTACTTTATGATGCACTGTTTCAAACATGATTAAATTTATACACATTATTAAGGTTTACTACAAGATGCTTGCAGTAGAATATAATGTACATTAGCGTTCATTTACAGGGACACACAAACATTTCTGATACAGAACTGTTTCCGAAATATTGTCTATTAGAGATAATTACTGGAAGTGGGTTTTCGGTTATGATATGCGTTTTTAAATTTAAGTAAATTTTGCATACTACGTGGTGTGTAAAAATTCTATAGATAATATACATGACTGCACAAAAGTAAACGTAAACATTACTGAGCATGAGCGTGAATGGCTTAAAAGTATTTTTAAATTGAGTTATGCGTTTTCAAGGTCATTTATGTTTAGTATGCTAAGAGATGCTTATAAAATACAAATAAAATCATGCACAGGGCTATGCAAAGAACTGGATACAGGTTCGGCTATGAATAGTAATCCCTGGAAGTGCGATTTCAGTAGTTTTGGGTGTATTTTTGCCTGAATTAAATTTTAGCTTAATATGTGAGGCGTATGAAAATCTGTAGGTAATATACAGAAGAATACAAGTGCGTTTCCGTGTATTGGTAGAATGTGCTGACAATGAATTTTCAATTATCTTATGCGTTTCCTTGCTAAACTTTTAGTATACTATGTAGAATATATAGAAATCTATAGATCATATACACGACTTCCCAAAAGAATTTGAGTACGTTTCCGGCTGCTGAAATCAGGTTTCAAATGCGTTATGCATTTTCTAAAATGTCTACTTAGCTTCTTTACCTTATTAAACAGCGAAGCTTTGTTAAAGTATTCTGGAAGTGTTGGAAAGTGTGTCGTAATCTATGCTTATCGCATGATTTTTCTTTCATTTTTAATTAACCAACTTTTTGTAAATCGATGCTGTAAAGTTGTACAACAAACTTGTAAGAAAAGTGTGCAAAAGAAAAAAAATGTTTCAAAAAGTTCAAAATTATAGATAAAAGTGTGGTTTTTAAAATTTTCTTATTTTTAATAATTAAAAATTTCGAATTTTACCACAAAACTGTATGTTTTCTTTATTAAATAATTTTTCATCATAAAACCTTTTACTAATGAGTCAAATAGATATTATAAAATACTCAAATAAAAATATTTTCAAAGGGTGCCTCTTCCCCTTATTCACGTAGGAGGCATTACACTCGCTGCCGTCTCCTTATACTCGGCCCTGTGGGCAATTTCCCAAGATATTTCACCGAAAATTCTTTTCGGTTTGAAAAAAGTATTTATGTGAAAATTATAAAACAAAGATTTGCCACAAAGTTTCTCAATTTCGTAAAATGAACATCCCAGGCGATAAACATTATGCACATAGTTAATTGCGTGTATATTTACGGTAGTGCTGCGTTTTTATCACAGAAAAATCTTATGTGAATATGTATATTTCTGATGCAGTGAATTTGGCTCCACTGTGATAATTTATATCTCGCGTATGACATTGAAACGTGACATTATGACATTGAAATGTGACATTAAAAAATACGGGATGCGATATATTTCAATGAATTTTGCTCCTCAACTTCAGATTAAATAAACAGATTTGTGGCAGGGGTGAATCGTGAGTGACTTTTTAGGACGCTACATGCGTAGCTGCTAAATATACACTTTTTTGTTATCACTAATTTTTAATAGAAATTTTATCGTAAATTTACATAAATCTAATTTTACATTTTAGAAAAAAAATACTTTTACGTCGTTAAAAACATCCATAAGTGCCAGGTGCATTAGAACTCACTACAGTAGTCTCCCTATACCCTGCCCTATGTGCAGTTTGATAAGATTTTCGCACAAGATTTATTAGGTTAAAAAAAGTATTTCTGCGAAAATTATGAGACTCACAGATCTGAAATAAAACCTTTTCTCTATTTCAAATGAACACCCCACGCGATAAACATAATTCATAAAGTTAAATGCGTGTTTATTTATGCCAGCGCTGCGCTTTTATCATTGAAAAATCTCATACGGATATATATCTCTGACGTAGAGAAACTGGTTGGAATTGCGACATTTACGTCTCGGTAAAACTGAAAAGTGACACACAGAAATATGATTTGAGATTTATTTCAATGAGCTGTTTCTTCACTTTAAATAAATATACGTGTTCTTGGAAAAACCTTTGTGCATATCTTACTTTCCACTAAAGGTCTCACTCAGTGATACAGATGCGATGCAACATTAGAAGACGACCGACCGAATCTTTAACACAAAATATACCAACAGTCAGTCATAATGACCCATTTTAAATGAAAATATTTTGATTGAAACCAGAAGTATTTTCATGAAATAAATACAATATAAAACAATCAGAAATAAGTTTAATATAAACTTAAATAATCCTAAATAAATATTCTGGTGTGAAATAATTTAATAAAACTTGAATAATATTCGCGGTATATTTAGTCTTTAGACTGGCGTCTACATCCCGACTGTCAAACTTCGGCATCTACAGCCAGTGCTAAAAATTTTAAATATAGTTTCTTAAAAATTTTAATTAACTTTAACTAAGGTTTCTCGGTTGAGTGCAAGGGGGCTTAGAGGTAGGACTTTCGCTTCCGGTGCTTCAAACGCCGGTTCGTATCCAAAAAGTGGATATCTTAAACCAGATCAAAAAAGTTTTTATTTTTCAATATATTCAAATTAAGTTATAAAAAATAATTTAAAAGAATATGAACTTTAACCCTTAATTGCATAGTGATGTAAACTTCCATCACTTTTTATTTAATTTTTAATAAATAAATCAACTTCTTCGCCACCACTATATTTATATAGAAATATTAATCTAGTAAATTTTCTGCTGAACAAAGTTAAAAATCTATCTTAAAATTTCTGGTGTCTAATATTTAATATATGTATAAAAAACACAATTGTAAAAGTAAAACTCATGCAAAGAAGGGTTAAATAATTTTTTGCACTTTATATTGTTTATAACTAAGTATACTTAATAGTTGTTTTTCTTTATTTAATGATTCCGTGTGCTTGGAGATGAATGAAAAAAGCGTAATTTTGACAATAAATCCACAATTTAATGATGATTCCGAATAAATAAATAAAAAAAAATACTAATTAAAAAAATTACAAACACTTGCACAAGGATAGTGACAATATTAAACGCAAGCGAAGCCCGTAGGACCCCCACAACGGAGGCTTCAAGGCCGGGGGGGGGGGGGAAGCCCTGAAGGATCTACGCTCAGCAGATTACCCGTTATGTTATAAAAACGCATCTTTGCGTTATTTTGTTTGTAGAAATTGAAAAAAAATATTTGCTAATGTGTAAAATATCATATAAAAACGCTCAAATTTAAAGTATAGATGGTAGAAGCAGCTACAAATCTTTGATCTGATGCTGATGCCAAAGTTAAACGGCCGGAGTGTAGACGCTTATAGTCTTTAGCGCTAAATGAGAAACATCCTGTACTGAAAATTTCAAAAATAAGTGTTATATAAGTGTCATAGTTTAATAAGTGCAGAACAAAATAGTTTCTGAATGATAATTAAGAATTATGTAAAGCAGGGCCGTAACAGATGAGGGCAAGGCGGGCTGAACCCCCTCCCCCCTAGCAACTTCTTGAGCCCCCTCTAGACTTCATAATCTTTTAATACGAATAACATAATTTATTACGTTTAAGAATTTTAAAACTTTATAATCAAAAGTTTTATGACACTGGGGACTTGCTTTATTGTCTTTATATATATATAAAAAATAGAGGGGAAAAACAAACTGTGAATTACCCCATCGAAACCTTTCAAAGACCCCTCTGATTTTGCCGACTGGTTACGACCCTGATGTAAAGATCTGAAAACATTTCCTAGATTTTTTAAAAATAGCAGTTTTACGTCGAAGAGATATTTAGAATTGAATGGCTTTTCTTTGCGTTCAGCTAAAGTTTGACTACAATGAAGTCTACCGTTAACATGGCTGTCAACTTATACACTTTTTTCCCAGCATTTGTTTTTGAAAAGAAAAACAAATGCCTTATTTAAACCTATAATTTCGGCAATTAATTAATCTAAATTTTTCTGCTAAAAAATAATGATAGGAAAAAAGTGTAAAATTTGGGTATGATATGTGTAAGGGAATCAGCGCATACAATTTTTAACATTAAAGCTTCAAAAATAATTTAGAGCATCTAAGAGGTTCTTAAAAAAAAAAAAAAAATCTCTGCTCTGCTCAACAGCACAAAATTTTCTACCACATTATTCACAGACTAATTTTTATACGTAAAAGCATAAAATTAGCAAGCATTCCTAATAGAATTGAATTTGGAATCGAATTTCGTTTTTAATTTTTCGATAAATTTCTTGTATCTTGAGTTATAAGCGATATCTGTCTCATGACGACTGTTTTTGGGCTATTGCATCCAAAAACAAAGATAAAGTTTTACCAAATAATCCAAATATGTTGCTTAAATTAGGTGGTAGAATTGAAAATGTTAACGTTTGTTTTAATTTCTATATGCAGACGACCCCTACACAAAATTTAACTATATGCCGGATAACTATCGGCAAGGCGTGAGATAATTGTAAGCTTAGAATATTCTTTCTCAAGATGAGTTTCGGTTAAGAGCCAGGTAGGTTATATTAGAAGAATAGAAATAGAGCATGGGGATGCTCGTGAATAACATGGAATTTTAGGTTGGGCTAAGAAGATAAAAGACTGGCTCAGCCGCTTGAATAGTATTAAAAAACTACAATGGAAGTTGCGTGGCATCGTGAGTAAATAGTGGTAGTTACCCAGAATCGTACGCAAACCATCACCTCCCGCCTTCTCTGTATTGGTAAATAATTAAACATTAAATTAGAACTAAACAGTTTATTAGAACTTTCACAAATAGGTTACAATACAATTAAAGATTATACTCATAATTTGAATATAAGCTGAACTAGACTTGATTCTAAATAAACAAATAAATACACTTAATCTAAACACATTAGTTAGGATGCCTACGAAGCCCTATACAAGCTTACGTTAAAATCTACATTAAATTTTTGAATGAGAACAATTCGGAATACTTAGTAAATAAATCATACCTGCGGTCAACTGGAACAGTACGCTGATCATCCTAAAATCGGTCCTTTCAAACAGTTCAGCCGGCACTATCACTCACAATTCGACTAATTTTCAATCGGCTATTCTATCCTCTCCAACACTTCAAAAAAAACCCATCACTTTTCTCTCATCATCACCAACCTACTTCTCTCGTCAACTCCTTGCCTCCGTATTCTCTCTCCTCTTTCTGCTCCCCTATCTTATTTCTCTGTCTCCTCCCCCAGAATATTCTCCCCGTTTTTTCTATCCCAATCCTGGCCACCTTCTCATTTTCTTATCATCCCTTTCCATTCACTCAAATGGCTAGAAACTTCTCATTGTCTGAAAGCCTGCCTCCAAACAAAATTATTGGATATCTCTTCATTTAATAAATCCCACCTACTACGGGGTCATCTCACCCTTTTCCCGCCGAAAATTCTCACGTTTTTTTCTCTTAGGTGGTCTGGGGGGGCGTTCTTGCACTCATAATTTTATCTAACGCTGTCAAGTATGACATTTACTATTCCCGACTTTCTTTTATTAAACTTACTTCTATCTATACAATTGTAACCTCTCTTCTTGACGTAACTAACTTTACACCTGGGTTCCCCATTATCGTTCACACGTGCACTCGCCACTTAAAATCAGCAGCTGAGCCAGTCTTTTATCTTCTTAGCCCAACCTAAAATTCCATGTTATTCACGAGCATCCCCATGCTCTATTTCTATTCTTCTAATATAACCTACCTGGCTCTTAACCGAAACTCATCTTGAGAAAGAATATTCTAAGCTTACAATTATCTCACGCCTTGCCGATAGTTATCCGGCATATAGCATTAATTAGGTATCTTTATTACTAATCGATTGCTACAAGTCACATTTTTATACAATACTTTGCTGAAGAGTTAGTATTTGGTGTTTTCTTTCTCTTTTTTTTACACCTGTACTTTTTTATAATCTGTATTTAGATATGATATTAATAACCAAATATTTTTTTTCTTGTGGCAATTTTTTTGTGTGTTCAAAATATTTTGACAAGGGATTTTGATAAGGGGAGTGTTTAAAATATTTTGATAAGATATAACGATATACGAAATGTAAAAATATTTAAGCGCTAAACGTAGCAAATATGACAGTTAAATGGAATGACTACAAAACTGTATATTATTTCGACGTATTTAGACACAGTGGGATTCGTAGATGTAATATAGCCATTTAATTTGTGAATGGCTATGCCTACAGCTACAGAAATCTTGTCCACATGTTGGATAACGAGTATGCGCTACACGCTAAGACTTCCTTCGGCGCCCCCTAGTGGCAAAATGCGATACTTTGTGGTCCTATCTTGAAAACTATTGAAAATGTTAAAAAAAAGTCAATTAGAACGTTGTTCGACGTCGTCGATGTAACAAGAAGCGCAAGGTGCATACAGTTCTACCACAATTTCAGAATAGATTTTTTCACATTATTTAATCTCAGAAAATTATTACAAATTCTGTGATTCAACGCAGTGATTACGAATTCTGCTATTTAAATATTAAATAAAAACATTCCATTAAAACAAAGGTATGCCATACCCCTTGTAAAGTCCAAGGAATGCTCGGTATCAATCATTTATTTCAACATTTTAGCAATTGAAATGCTTTATCCGTTAAAAGGATAAAATACACTTTCAAATCTGAGTAAATCGATGTTTTCATTTTGCTACGAAACTTTTTGTTTCAAATATGACGACCCTATGTTTTCAACTCTGAAATACCAGAAGTACTCAGAATATTGAAACATGGACATACGCAAAACTGAGCACATACACGTCAGTTCATACTCATTTTTGAAACATGGACATATAAAAATGATTAGGGTCAGTTCATACTCATTTTTGAAACATGGACGTACTCAAATATGAGTACATGATGTTTTATTCTTGAGTGTGTGCATGTTTTCAGAAACGAGTATATACATGTTTCAAACTTGAGTAATTTGGATTCGGAGCCATTTTGACTTTGCGACATACTCAGATTTGAGTATTTTTTGCTCAGTTTTGAAAATGTCGTTTTTAGAGTACAATGCCATGTACATAAATAGTCTAAATCGAAAGGGAGAGGTGCTCATGTCAACTGGTATGCTTTGTGTACCTTCTCCGATAGGAACGGACGGTTTGTATACTGAGATTTTGCGGTTGTATCTTGAAGAGCCTGATAATTCCAGGTAAAAGATGTAGGCGTTTGTTGTTCTATTACAATTACCATACTTTTTTTTTTACACTATTCTTCAATTAAACGACACACTACTGCAGTATCGACGGATATTGCAAAACATTCGATTCTAGCTTGTCCCTCTCATTTTAAGGAAATGACACTTTATGTGCAAGGATGCTCACAAGGATCCTTGCACATAAAGTATCATTTCCTACTAAATCGACTACGCTGAGCAACTTTCTAGGCTTGTTTTTAGATAAACAGTAGTTTTCAAGATAGGACAGCTAAGTTTCACATTTCGCCACTAGGTGGCGCTGAAAGTAATCTAATTGTGTTTCAAGCATAGTCCACATATCGTATAAAAGTTATTCCACGCTTGTCTCTTTTTCGGTTTATGCTCGTAACCCTTTGATTACGACTATTTTTTTAAATTCTATTCGAAGAACTTTAAAAAAATTAATCTCTGCTCTAAACTTATATTAAGACATTGAGAAATTTACCACCAAAAAAAAAAAAAATCTTTGTAAATTGTGATACGAATAAATATAAAAATAGTCGCCAGTTTTGGCCCGTAATTAAAAGGTTAACAAAAATCCTTCACACTTATGTGTCTACGGTTCGTTATCATTAAATCGCTATATCCTTGAATGCTAGCTAACATAAAATATACACTTCGCAAACTATCTTCACTACAGCTCGATCAATAGACCCAATTAATTCT
The DNA here is from genome assembly GCA_963931845.1 of Maratus michaelseni. NCBI lineage: Eukaryota > Metazoa > Arthropoda > Arachnida > Araneae > Salticidae > Maratus > Maratus michaelseni. Next base: position 265,710,029 of record OZ007595.1, on the reverse strand, counting down.
TCAAAATTCTCTCTTTTTAAGGAAAATTATAGAATGTGCTAACCTAGTAGAGAATGAATCAACACATTTTTGAGAACGCTTCACCATATTTCCCGTCAAAGTAGCACTTTCTGATTGATATTGATGACCTTGCTGTCTGCTAGCGACGGGGTCTTCCTTCACCTACATGTAGGTTTTTTTTTATACATGGTCATATATAATGTTTTAGCTTGTTATGAGTGTTTCTTTTTATGATGTGCCCAAGACCTGATAATAGCCGGAGCAAACTTCCACCAGTAAAAACAAATAGAAATTTTTGCATTTTTTATGACAGAAATTTTGCATGATAAAGTCGTTTAAATAAGGTGAAAATTTCTATTCAAATTTATTGGTGGAAATTGGTAATCAAGCCCTGCATGTGCCCCATATATTTTGAATCGTGCATATACAGGGCAGCCACAATTAACCCCTTAATCGTCGCGCCCTTTAAGTGTAGGCTACTTTTTAAAAATTCAGATTGCTTGATTACCACCAGTTTTTTTAAATAGAAATGTTCGCCTTATTTAATAGACAGATAAATAATGCAAGAGTAAAGCCAATAACACTATTTTAAAAAAACTGGTGGGAATCAAACAAGCTGAATAAAACAGGCGTAACATACGCTGCCCGTGAATGTCTCGGGCACGACGATTAAGGGGTTAAAGAGTACGTGTTTGAAGGGCTATACAAGTTAAACTATTTGGAATATTTTAAAAAAAACTTTGATATTTATACTGTTTTGACTTTAGAATATGCGGAAACGAGTTGTGCAGTAAAAATGATTAGTTTGAAATGTTACTGATAGATGGCGCTTAAATGCTAGAGATGTTAGAGATCCTACATAAGAGACTCTCTACATAAGAGACATCTCTTATGTAGGATCTCTAAGAGATGTTTTATTAGCAAATATTAACACAAATAACTCATTTTATATTAATATATTTTGAGATGACGATATTCTTTCACAGTAGCGCTATAATTACTAACATTTTGATAAAAACACTTTATTAATTGGCCCCTTTTTTATTGTTAAGGTTTTAAGACTCGCAAGACTTTGTATGGCATGTGAAATTTGCCATAAAAAAGTTTTAAAATTTAGCTGGTAGAAAATTTTCTATTTTTCCTTTCTTCTTATTTATTTTTTTATTTTAATGACATACAGCGCCATCTGTCGAAAAATTTATTTACTTAATTTTTATTTATTTATTTATTATTATTATTTTTAGTGCAGAACCTATTTCCACATGCTATAAACAGTGATATTCCAAAGTCTGTATAGCTCTTCAAACACGTGCATTTTAATTATGGCCACTCAGTGTATATTATGTAAACTGCATATATCTTATGTATTCTATATATTAACTTGAATATAAGCATAGGATATTGGTTATGTCTTGATCCTCGAGGCATCTAGCTCGAGCCATTTGGTCATGGTCATATCGTAGGGCGCATGCATGCATTCGTGAACATGAAATGCCATTTCGTACTAAATCGGCACTGCTGAACCATTTTCTAATTGTTTTTTCCCCCATACCTACAACCTATCGAAGTTTGTGAGACAGTACGGTTAAGTTCCGCATTATGCCGCTAGTAGCAGTATCAATCCTCTTGCCATGAGTCTGTTTATTTCAACTGCTGGAAATCAGCAGTTATTTCTTGAATTTTTGTCAACAATAAATAAAAAAATGTATAAAATTTCTTTTAAACGAAACTTTATATTAAATTTATTCATATGATAATACTGGTGTCAATTATTAATACAATAAATTTTATAAGGAAACCTTAATTATAATTTTAAATATTCAGATAATTCAGATAATTATTCAATATACAGATTATTGATCTTTGAAATGTAGTAGGTAAAGCCGAGTTAAGGCGGATGCGTACCCCCCCCCCCCCGATCTTTTTTACCCTGAAAAACATATCTTGTTGATTTTCTAGTTAGAGAAATTTCTATATTACGATTTTTTTTGTAGAACTAGGACATATATTAAATAGAAGTTCAACTGCATTTTTCCAGTTTACAATTTTTACACTGTGATCTTGCACGTATTTCTGAAAAAAAAAAAAAATACAAAAGTGATTTTCCAATTAACTTTATTCTTTGATGCTGTAAAACTTTTTCTAGTTAATTAAAGTTTACGTCAATATTCATATTACATTCTAATGTAAAATTCATAATATATAACTGAAAATCTATTCGAGAAAAAAAAAAATGCTAAAAGTCAATATAATGTATCTCAGTATTTCTATTGCGACCTGCATAAATTATACACGCCTCCATAACATACTAAAAATATTGGTGATTTGAAATTGTATAGTGCCATAAAAAAATTACTCCAAAAATTTCCGATCGTACGTGATAAAAAAGAAAAGACAATGTTTAGGGCGGAGCTTCAAGTTTCAAATTTGTGTAATTGAGTGACTCCGCGTCGTTCCTAAAAGTTTCTCACTTTGCTATCACATATATCAGGGGGTGTTTAACTGTGGCCCACCGGATACCACTAAAATTTTATGTAATCATTGCCTTATCTAATCGTCGAATTTCTGCGACTCAAGAAGTCAACTATTTCTTTTAAATTTTAGTGGTATCTGGCGGGCCACAGTTTGACAACCCGGATATATATTATTTCTGTTTTCAACATCCCTTTTGCTATGTATTTACAAAATGCACAATAATGAATAAGGTACCATTCGAAAGGTTTTTAAACCGGCTTCTGATATAGTACACTCACATTTCATTAAAACGTGTTTTTTATTAAAAATTGAAGTTCATTAAAAATTAAATCAGCATTGTTTTCATAAATGAAATGAAAGATTGATCTCAAATGAATGTTGTCACAAAAATAAAATAACGCATTGTATCGTGCTCAACAATGATTATTTAAAAAAAATAAATAGTACAAAAAATATAAAGTGGGAGGCAGTGTCGCAACCTGGATAGGAATTCAGAGGTTCAATGTACCATTGTTTTAGTATTGTAACCTTCGCCTTATGCAATTCCAGAATTTTTTCTATTAAATAATCTGAAAAGAAAATCTGAGAAAGAAATGGTATCCAATGCATCAAAACCCCTATACCCTGGCTGCGCCACTGGTGGGACGTCTCTGAATTGTTTATTTTATACTTATGATTAAAAAGCAAAATTCAAATTCAGATGTTAGAAGAAAAATACACCATCGATTGATTGAAGTAGTAGTATTTCTCGGGTAGCCTAAATACATATTAAACTAAATTGTATTTTATGTGTATTCAATTTATTTTTCTGTGTCCCGTGTTTTTCCCGAAGTGGATGACGTTATCCTCTAATGTAATTAAAATACGATTATTAATTTTTTCTTGCGCGTACCTTTTGCTATCTTCGATGTGTTTTGATGGAATAAATGAGATGGTATTCTGGCTTGGCTAATGTTTTTTTTTTTTTTTTTTTTTTTTTTTTTTTTTTTTTTTTTAAAGATATTTTTAACCTTAATTTTCTTTTTGAAGTTTAAACCTGCATCTGAAACATATTATATATTGATAAAAATATTAGACTCTAGTGCACAATTCTCTCACGGGTCCATTGGTTACTATTTTAAAACGATAATCTTTATTCTAGACTAGAGTACTGCAAACCCGCAAATTCCATTTGAAGTCAACCCGCAACCCGACCCGAACGCGATAAAAAAAATTTCCTCGAACCGCAACCCGACCCGAACCTGCAAAAATAATTTTCGGCTACCGCAATCCGATCCGAACCCGCAATAAAAAAACAATCAATCAGGTTTTAATGCTATTCTAAAAAGTACAATTATATCTCTAATAACAATTTTATATTTTATGTAGAAAAGTTAACAAATCTATATTCTTTAATATTCAAATATAGTGAAACCTCTGAATAGCGGACACCTAGAGATCATTGAATAGAGTCCTGCATTGGGTCTGGTTGTTTCTGTTTTGTTTTCGAGTCGGGATGACTTTTATTTTCTTTCTGCGTGTCGGGTTCACACTAGAATAATTCTTCCGGCTCATATTTAGTTTTTTTTTTAAGTTGGCATTTTGGGATAGTCTCAAAAAGTTTGAACAGAATTGTGTTTCAGATGAAAATAAATACGTATGTGAATCTGAATGAGTATATATTCACTTTACTGCATGAGAAAGAATAAAATGTATATAAGAAATGTAATCGTAGATTAATTTTTCTTTACGGTGCCGTTAAGAACTCTTTTCTCAGAATATGAAAAACAATACCAACATTTCGTTTATGATACACACAAAAAACACATGTATCGTATTTGTGATAGTTTATGGATACATACACATGCTGAGTGTGCGTAAATTTGGAGGTTCCCACTATTCCAAGGTGTAAGCGTACAAACATAAGTGTCAGAAATTGAAAAAGTATTCGCTAAATAGAGGTGTCCGCTTTTCGGAAGTATGCAATTATGGATGTCTTATTGTATATGTATTTTTAACCTTAAAAAATGTTGTGGACATTCTTTTGAAAAAGCGGGTCAACCCGAACTCGACCCACAAGAATCAAAACCCAACCCGAAACAGAAACAATGAAAATCAACCCGACCCGAATCCGACACGCAGCAAAAAAGTAAAAGTCAACCCGACCCGAATAGCAACAAAAAAAATATAGCGCCAACCCGACCAGTACCGCGGGTCGGGTGGGTTGCGGGTTAAAGCGGGTAACCTGACCCGATGTAGGACTCTATTCTAGACCTCTATTACAGATGTTAAAATAATCTATTACGCATTTTTAATTGAAATAGTGGTGTAGAAAAATTTAGGAACGCTGTGAGCCTTTAGTAAACTTTGCCTTATGAATCAATCACAAGTGGTAAGTAAAATACACCTTGTGAATCAATCACGAACGTGATTCGAGATTAATACACAACGGATGGGGTTAGATGATCATTCTAAGTACAGAACTAATTTAAATAAGTAAAACCAGAAGGAGTTAATTGTATGTTTGTATATGTCAGCGTTGTATATTTCATCTCAGAAAAATCACACAAATTCTGAAATATGACATCCGGAAATGCGAGTTACGATTTATTTTAGTGAAATGCTTCTCTCTGTTCTTCAGTAAATATACAGGTTCCTGGAAAAGTCTTTATGTGTACCTTATATTCTACAAAACTATCCGACTGCTGTAGATGAAGAGTAACATCAGAGGATAACGACCGAAACTTTAAATCAAGAACACAGCATCCTGTAATGAAAATTAAAAACTGAAATCTGTTATCATTAAAGCAGAGCAAAATAATTTAAGAATATTCACAACCAATTCTTCAAATATGTGGAAACATCGTCTGAATTTTTCAACAGTACAGTGACCTCTCACTTATAGGCGATGTTAAGTAATTACTTTTTCATACCACTATTTTAAAACATTAAAATTCGATTTATAAATTCTGCGATTAAATAAGGAGAAAATTACTTTAAAAAGAAACTGGCGCTGAAAAATAATTACCGTGTATCGCGTATAAGTGAGAGGTCACTGTATTTTATTTGGAATAGATTGCGTGTCTATGCGTTTAGCTACCGCCCTCTGTCTACGCGCTGACACAAAAATGGCGGCAGTCGTAGGGGTATTTTTCAGCGTTAGTACGGTCCCTTCCATTTAAGTACCAATAATTTTTAAAAGTTTACTCCTCCTTATTTATCTGATATTAAATAAGTCGAAGAAAACTTTTAGAAATTGTTTGTGTGTAACTTCGGGGACCGTACAAATGCTTAAATCAAATGAGCCTACGACCGCCGCCATTTTTAGAGTGGTGTAATCTTCTTTGAAATAATTTAAAATTTAAAAGTTTAAATCTGAATGCTTCAAACACACTTTCCTACCCCTGTTCAATTTTTCTCTTTTGGCTATAACTTAGTCAGCGATAAGATAATTTATTTGATTGCGAATCTGTTTCTTGTTCGTGGTGAGGCATTGTTCAATTCTTCAGTTAAAGTCATAGTTTGTGAATAACATTATTTCCTACTTCTGTGCATGTTTCCCTTTAGCAATAGTATAATTGAGGGGGTCGGGGCAAGAAAGTGCTAAGCCGAATTTGTAAACTTCTGAGATATATCAGTTTGAAAGTTAGATCAAATACTCAAATCAAGATAAATAACCTAATTTTTTTTTACCAAAGTCTTAGTAACGTTTGAGATATTCTGAGTAACAATGTGGTATTACTTTAATGATAGTGCCATTACGTCCTTTGTAAATTAGCTATCTTCATTGGGGGAATAAACGTCTGGGCTAAAACGAAACCTGGTACATAGGCTGCCACCAAGTGACATTAGAAACAAATAATATGTAGGATATTAGCTAACATGCCCGGCGTTGCCTGGACCCGTGCTAATGACCTTAAAAATACCTAAAATCAATGTTGAATGATTTTATAGTTTTAAATAAAAATATATCCAAACGAACTGAATGTCGTTATAGTTATTGCCGATTTAATGTCGATTTAATTTCTGACGTTTTGATACATTAAACTTTCAATTCTGACCAAAAGTTCCTGAGGAAACCTAAATAATATAAAGCGCTCCCCCACCTTTCTTCCTTTAAACTCAAAATAAGATACAATATTGGCCAATTTATTAGTCTCATTCGAAAAAAAAATTCCAAAACCTTGTATCTAAGATGATTATATTAAAATTAAATAAAAATCATGCACTCGTGGCATCATAACTAACTTTTATATTTTAACAGAATAGTAAGGCTACTATAATTTGTGACCTGTGCTATAGCCAGAATACGTCAGGACACATGGACATTATCATTATCTTTTTACACGTGAAGATTTTGCTATGGTACTCCAGTGTGAAATTTGGTAATTTTTTAAATTCAATATTTGAAAAATGGCATAATCATTAGATTTGAAATTTATATCAAGAAAAATGCAATTTTTTACCTTTCTAACGAAGTTTGTCTAACAATTTTCTGACAAATACTTTTCGAGCTATTAATTTTTTCAGCAACTTCAAAAGTTTCATTTTCCGAGATTAATCTGTGGCAACGATTATCGAAAATCCCAGTCGTCAGCAACGCATAGCTTTTTATTAAAGAGGATTATACTTTACAATATATAGCAACAGATTACAGTGTTAGATTTATTTAACCCCTTCGCGACGAGCGTCCTTTACAGAATTTTTAATCTTTTGCCACCGGTTTTTCAAAACAGTAATTTTCGTCTAATTGAATCTCAGAAATGCTGTCATGAAATAAGGCAAAGTTTACAATAAAAAGTTACTGGTGGGAATAATCGAGGATTCTGAGCACCTTAAGCGTCACGTATACGTATCGCTCGTCCCCAAGGGGTTAACCTAAAATGTGGCTTGGTACTTTATTGCCCCGACCTCCTCAATTTATTTGATTGTGAGTCTGTAGTTAGTTACACACAGATTATTCAGAAATGTAGCTTGATAATCGTGAGGCATGACCTTGTAAGATATGTTGGCCTAAGGCAGGAAGAACCGCGCGAGATATATAGGCTATTTTATTGACGCATTTTGTACGATAATTTAATTGATTCCCCTTTGCACGATAGTATTTTCTTAAAGAGTGACTAATGAATGTAACATTTGTTTGTTTTTTTATAGAGGTCACAAGCTCAGTAGTGAAAGTAAGCATAGTAGATGAAATGTGATTGATAAACGTATCAGTGACATATTAAATTCGTAAAATATAGTGCAGGTTGCTTAACCCCTTCGGCCCTGACGTCTTACTAATAGGACATATCTTTTATTGAGTATTATTTTGTCTTAAACATTATTTTTATTAATTCCAGCACCTAATAGTGATAGTATGAATCTCTACATTTCCTATTATGACTTCACTTATGTTTAGCATTTAGTAATAATAATAATAATAATAATTTTCATAATTATTAGCAAGCCGTTGGCATTTCTTTTAATTAAAACATACGTTTCACTCTTTAAATTAAAATTTGGGAATCCTTTTCCGAATTGATAATTTGTGATAAAAGATAAAAAATATTACTAAATTTTTATGCTTGTTTAATTTAGGTGTAATACGACATTTTCCAAACGTCTTCAAAAATTCTTCCTTAGACTATTGTTATATGAAAAACACGCAAAATAACTACATTTGGGAGGTTTTGGTAAAGAACGCATTCGTTAACTTTCATTAAACCCTAACTTCTGTGATTCCGATAGCTATTTTTAATTTTGTTAGCATAACAATAATTTTTTTCCCAAAATTGAAAAAAAATCAGGGCCGAAGGGGTTAAAAGCCTACATCAGACATGCAAAAAAAAAAAACCGCGCAAGCTAATGTTAAGTCTACGGGAAGGTTCTTGGCAGATTTCTCGTTCGCATTTTAATATTTTTGAATGATTTTTTTGCATAGGATATCTGAGGTCGATCTCTAACGTTGTTAGTTTTCACTTTTTCGATTTTGGTTCCAGTTTTTTCATATAAGGGTACTTTCACTTTCAGAACCGGTTCACACCGGTTCCAAAATTGAGAATGTCTGGAAAGCTTGAGCGTTTTTTCGGGTGACTAGCGTGGGTTCTTTAGCCTACGCTAGTCACGCGAAGAAACTCGAACGCTAATGTTAAACCTGTGAAAAGATTCTTTAAACATTTCTTGCTTGTATTTTAATGTTTTTAAATTATTTATTTTGCATAGGATAGCTGAGGTCGATCTCTAAAGTTGTTAGTCTGTACTTTTTTTACTTTAGTTGCAATTTTTTTTTACAAGCGGACATTTTTTATTTTGGAAGCGGTTGGAACCGGTTCTGAAAGTTAAATGACACTTATATAAAATAACTAGAACCAAAATCGAAAAAGTGAAAACTAACAACTTTAGAGATCGACCTCAGCTATCCTAAGCAAAAAAGGGTATTTAAAAATATTAAAATGAGAGCGAGAAAATTGAAAATAACCTTCCCATAGACTTAACATTAACTTGTGCGTTTCTTTGCATGACTAGTGTAGGTTCTTAAGTGTAGTAAGTTAAACCTGTCTTCGTAGTGCACATATTAAACTTTAAATGCAGCAATCTAAAACCTGTAAAGTTTTTCTACATCGTCTTATTCTAACGATTTACTCCGAAGCAAATATTAACAGCCTTGCTCTTTTTTTCTTATTCGCAAGATAATCTTTGTCGTGACAAGAATATCAGAACTGTCAAACAAATTCTTCAAGATTCATGACAAGAGTTCGAGTGAAGCTCCGAAGTCTTTTAATAGTACATTTGTTTAGCCACGGGGATCAACTAAAACATCAATGTCACAATGTCAAGCTGGCGAGCCGTTTCTTACGATTATTTCTGTATACTTTTCTTCGCCTTATACATTTGTAAAATTTATGACAGATACCGAACCAACAACCTTTTTAACCCATTTGTATCATTAACGTATATACAGGGTGGTTATAACATAAGTATCTCCATTTGGAATTGTCTGTAGCTCGAAATAATAATCAAAATGAAACCAAAATCGGTACACTTACTATTCGAGAAGGTGGAAGAAGAATGGAACAATAAAAAAATAATTACAATAAACATCGACAGATGGCGCTACTGAGTGTGAAATGTAATGTGTAATACAAGAACAAAGAATTAAGACGTGAAACTGGATGGCACAACTAATGTCACAGGGAATGTGGTTACGCTTTCGCATGGCGGTGCCTATCATGTTCAGGTTCCACATTACCATTGTGCTGGAGGACATAATCCAGGCGGTGCAAGACGTGCTCAACTACGGAATGTAACGCATCAGGAGTGATTTTCCCCCTTCTGGAATAGTATGTGTACAGATTTTGGTTTCATTCCGGTTATTCCTTCAAGCTACGTACAGCTCCAAATAGAGATACTTATATTATAACCACCCAGTATGCATGCATTTCAGAAATTAATTTTTATTCAGAAATTCCGAATTCAAACCAGAAATTCTAAATCGTAATTTTGGCTTTTATTAATGGCATACGTTTCGCGTACACATGGCGTGAAAATTCCTCTTTCTGAATTTTCGGTGCATTTTCGGAATTTTTGAATTAAAAAAAAAATCCTGAAATGCATGCATATATAACGGAGCTTGACACTACGGCCAGGGTGAACTTCCACGAATAGATTTTTTGGTGTTATTTATGACACAAATTCTGCACGAACAAGGCATTTAAATAATTAGAAAATTTCTATTCAAATTTACTGGTGGAAGTCTGCCCTGGCCCTGCATCTTTGCGATGCAAATGGGCTAATAGCACAATTTCAGCAGTTAAATACAGCGAAGAATGCTAAGCTAAAATACTGGTAAGAAGTGGTCCAGCAGTTGTTTCACACCCGTCAACTAAAACTTTCAATATTTTGTATTCTTATTGGAACTCTACGCTCCTCTAAATAACTCCAGACTGAGGTAATATAAATTTGAACACGAGAAATGTCAAGAATTATACCCTGTAGTCAGACAATTTAATACCAGGCCTACCATACTGTTTTCATATTCTATTCGCACCACTATTTAGAAAAAAAAATAATTTTTTTAGTATATTTACTTCTTTTGCACATGTTGTCAAATCATATATGAAACATTTTTGTTTGGAGAAAGTGGTACGAGAGAGAGTTAAAAAATAGTTGCCAGTTGCAGTCCTGAATATACATTAAAAATACATTAAAACAATTAAAAATTGTAGACGTTTCAGACCAATATTAGTCCCTACTCCGTACAATAAAAACGTTATAGTCATATAAGATGAAATTAAAACAAGATACAGAAGTAATCATGTCGAAACACTCAAAATCGAAGTTAAAGTTAGAGCAGAACCGTGTGTTTTGAAGACAGTTGGCCTGCTTCATTCAATGGTGAACGGACTAACTTTGTGAACCAGGCCTCATGAAAAATGTGACTTGCGTATATATTGTATTAGTGTTAGTCAATTTAGTGTAGTAGATTTCGCAAAATCCGTGATATGGTCATTCTCTAGGGCGTGAACAACTAATTTATAAATACACTAAATTGCAATCTATACATAAGTCGCATTTTTCCTGATGCCTGATTCACAAAGTTAGACTATTCACCCTTGAATGAAACAGGTCAACTTCCTTCAGAGCACAGGGTTCTGTTTTAACTTTAACTCCGATTTTGAGCGTTTTGACATGATTACTTATATATGTTGTTTTAATTCCACCTTACATGACTATAACGTTTTTATTGTAATGAGGTAAGACTAATATTGATCCAAAACGCTTACAATTTTTTAAACTGTTTTTATCTATTTTAAATGTGCATTAAATTGTCTGACTATAGGTACAGCGCCTAGAATACATAGTATGGAAAACGGCTACAAAATAGTACTAAAAAATTGAATCCGATAAATGTAGAACGATGCTGAAAAGATAACAGGGGTCGATCGCAGCGATATCTTCTAGCAGTGCCGTAGATAAGGTGGAGGTCCAGATGGTTTGCATACCACTAATTTTAGAAAAATATTTTTTCTTTATCTAATAATCGGATAATTTTCTGTGATATTGAAGGCGAAGAAAACTTTATAATATTACTGGTTTCCAAAGCATTTGGACCCTTTCCCCATTTCTGGCTACGCCACTGTCTGCTAGCTCTTTTCAATGCAAACATTGTATAAGAATCGAACTGAGAAAACGTTTCAGCTGGTGGTAAATATTTTAAATAATTAACCCTACATTGCATGCATTTTTTTTTAGAATTATATTTCTTTAAACTTATATTAAGAATTCGACACCAGAAATTTTAAGATAGATTTTTAACTGTATTTAGTAGGATATTTATGTTATTTTTGCTGTTTATATAATATTTCTATATAAATATAGTGGTTGCAAAGAACTTGATTTATTTATTAAAAGTTAAATAGAAAGTGTTGCCAACTGGCTACACTATGCACTGTAGGGTTAAATTATACTCTATTTCCTTTGACTTGGATAGTGATTTTTATAAACTTTGAAAATCAGGGCCGGATTACTAACGAGGCAGACTTCCACCAGTAAAAATGAATAATTTTTTCCCTTATTCTTGGCAGTAATTTTGCATGAATTGGACATAATATTTTAAAAGAGTGAGTGATAAAATTCGCAATTTTTTCTGTGAGTGGTTGACAAAACTCTTTTTTTTGCAGAAAACTCACAAAATTCGGAACTCTGGAATTTACAATTTTGGCATCTATGTTTTCTGTCGGCCGATTAATGAAATTCACAATTCTCTTTCCAATGGTGAAATTTGCGATTTTTTTCTTCTGCGACCGTTCGTCAAAATTTACAATTTTTCCACGAACATTCGACGGAATTCTTGATTTTTCCACGCCCAATTGACGAAATTTTTAAATAAGATAAGTTTTAATAAGACGAACATTTCTATTAAATTTTACAGGTGCAAGGTAATCAGGCCCTGTTGAAAATATGAATGATATTGATCATGGCCAAAAAACGTGATACGCATTCTTTTGTACCTGGTTTCAGTATTCGATACAAGACAGCAAACTAGAAACTATCCCTATTTAGCATACCAAAGGATGAATCTCTGCTAGAAGTGTGAAAAAGATTAATTCCCTGATATGATAGAAAACCAACTTCAAAATCAGTTACATCTGAAATATACACTTACAAGAAGATTTTATTAAAAGAAATTATGTTCATGTTGTCAAGAGTGAAGCGGTTACTTTTGCTAGAGGTATATCTATTTTTAAAGCAGATGTCGCTGCGATCACCCTATTCTTGTACCGCATCGTTGCACGTTTATCGGCTACAATTTTTTAGCAATTTTTAAAACATTACCAGTTTGGCTTTTTTTAAATTCCGATATTTCGCATTCGTGCTAGAAATTCCCTATAATGTTCTTTTGGTTACTTAATGACAGATATTTCGTGACTTCTTAAAGTAAAAATTTCCGTTTCTGAATTTCCGGTTTGAATTCGAAAATTTTGAATTAAAAAAAGGTAAAACCGTTTTCCACACTATGTATTCTAGGCGCTATACTATAGGGTTTAATTCTCTGTATACCGTAATTTGCAGCCTATAATCCGCGGACCATACAATCATATTTCGACCCAGAAATGTTATTCAATAATTGAAGTCAAATGTTTATAGCGATTTAGTAAAATATGTTTCATAAAATAAAATTTCCGAGTCGAAACATGATTGTTTGATCCGCGGATTATAGGCCAGAAATTACCATAATTTTTGATCAGACGTAATGTTCACCTTTTTTAAAATGAGAAATGTTGTTTGGGAAACAAGTAAGTTTTATGAAAATAACACCGACTTCACGGAATTATTTCTTATCTTATTACACTGATATTTACTTACAGAACACCAGTTGGGATTTCACAGCTGCCATTTTTCTGTTTTTTAATTTTTTTTTTCAAATCAAATAAACATATTTCGAATCAGAAAATTTACCGTAATTTCCGGCGTATAATCCATGGATCAAACAATTCTGTTTCAACCCAGAAATTTTATTCAATAATTGAAGTGAAATAATTTCAGCGATCCAGCAAATTACATTTTATAAAATAAAATTTTCGAAAAAACATGATTGTTTGATCCGCGGATTATACGCAGGAAATTACGGTAATTAAATATTTCTTCTTTTTCATGTCAGATTAAGATTTATTTCATTTCATTTCTTAACACATTTACAACATTTGAATACATTTCAGGAATTACTTTTTTATTCAGAAATTCCGAATCCTTTTCGGAAATTCCGAAAAAAGAATTTTTACCTGCCGTTATCACGAAACGTCAGTTATTAAATAAAGCAAAAATTTTACTTAAACAGAGTTTCTATGGTATGAATTCGAAATTTGACCAAAAAAGGCTTTCCTTTAAAAAATACTAAAAAATTCGCATGTTACAGGGTTCGAACGCTTTTATCACAAATTTTTAATAGGAATTTTCTGTTTAATATTTAAATAACAGAAATTGTAGGAACCTCATTTAATTGCAATATTTGTATTACTTTTCTTCATTTAAACAAGACGCAACATTCTATAAAAATATTGTGGTAAAATCGTACGAACCCTGTGTTACCCTTGACATTTTAAATAGTTATACTAAAAAATGCCGTTTTACAGATTTTAAATTGATACAACAATTAAAATTTATAAAATAAACACAATTATTTGTAAAATAAATGTATGATAAATACATATACCCCAAAAATATAATATATATATATATAAAGCAGTGCATACAAATAATCAAAAACAGTAACAATAAACTTTAACCTTTTTTAAAAACAGAATATAAAAGCTTTTTTAAAATATTATAAAACTTGAGAATAGTTATTTTAAACCTTTCAGGGGCAGTGGTATGTTTACGAAACCACTTAATTTTAATTCCCAAACGCCGCAATGGCACCGAAATTTCGCTAAAATCTTTTCCATTTAATATGTATGTGAAATAAAGCCTTTTTTTTTGTTATTTCCAAATATATATATTTTTTTAATTCCGGTGCCAATCATTTGTTTCAACATTTTAATACTGAAAGTACTTTGCTCCTGAAAGGGGTAACTACTGCAGGCGATCGACCAGTTTCTTTCTCATCAATAGGTGAAAAGGCTGACTAATTCCACTTCTCTTTGTAAAGTAAAATTTCGAGTAGGTTTTGGAAGGCGTGTCAGAGTTATATTCAACTTCATTAACATTAAAATAAACTTCATGTGTATATACATTTTTCTTGATATAACAAATAACTTCCAAACTAAAGTACATAATAAGATTATTTAAGATATGTTCAATAATTGGATAAAACAATATAAAATATTCATTATAATTTTCATTCGTTAAAAATCCTATATGATAAATTGCAATATATTTCGAAGCTTTTCAAAATTTACTGTAAGTTTTTATGAAATACTTTGCTTTTTTATGTCATTAGAAACATTGCAATTTATTTTATACTCAGCGAAATATGCCGCATCAAAAATATAGTTTCTTAAGGCATACAAAATCCCGTAATACTTTTCAAAGATTTTTCTTTCCTTTTTGTTTCGAAAAAAATTAACTTGAATATTTTGATTTTCTACTAATTAGAAATTCTTGATGAATGATTATAGAGGCTTTTTTATTTATAGAAATGGATTCATTAAAATTGGTACAACGCTTACGGAAAATTAATTTTAGTAATTTTGAATAATTATTTATGAAACAACTCACACACACATGGACGTGATTATTTGCATACATGTTATATTTACCGTAATTTCCGGCGTATAATCCGCAGCTCAAAGAGTCGTTTTTCGACCCAGAAATTTTATTCCATAATTGTAGTTAAATATTTACAGCGATCTTTTAAGTTACATTTTATAAAATAATATTTCTGGGTCGAAAAACGACTCTTTGAGCTGCGGATTATACGCCGGAAATTACAGTAGTATAGAGAGGTTTTAGTAAAAATATCTGGTCAATTATTCTTCGGGTTTACAGCGCATGATTGATCTTCTAATTCTTTTTATGCAAGAGCTATGGTATAATGAGAGTATTCTTGGCTTTAGAGTGCTGTTTTTATTATTATTATTTTTAAAGCAGATTAACAAATATGTTCCTGATGATTCAGAGTATGGTTTAATAAACATTAAAATTATTATTTTGAAATTCATTTTAGATTTTTTTTTACCTACTAGCCGTCCCGCCCGGCGTTGCCCGGGCAGACTGTCATTGAGAAATATAACAAAAAAATTAAATAAGAGCAAAAATTTAGTATAACAGTTACGTTTAAAAAATGAAACGCTCAGGGAAAATAATTACACTTACTTTTAAAAAAAGAAAAGGTCAGGTAAGTTCTTACGGGTGTACCTAAATGGCATATCGCGGTATAAGATCGAGGCTTGATTTAGGGCAAATTAAGATTTGTGAAATGTTAATGTGATGTTTATAAAACTTCATTATTGCCATTAAACAATTACAGAAATTTCACGTTTAACTCATTACAAAACTCACAAAAACATGGAGGGATAAATTTGCTATATTAGAACGCTATTGAAAATTTGCTATTGAAACCTGATTCCTTTTTTTTAACAACATGTATTTCAAAAAAATGTCAGATAGATGGCGCCACATGCCCCAACAGAGATTTCCAAACGAACCTGTGGTTTGAATCTCCTCAACAAATTCGTTTATTCTGAATGACAGTGATATAAGTCATTATAATATAGTCATTATTTTTATATCTATCTATAATTATGTTGAAAATTTAATTTATTTAAACTAAATCCGTGGCAAATTTTGTATTTCAAAATATCTGAATCATCTAAGAAGAATTTAGATCGGCCTAAATCCTGCCAAAGGACTTTTACACAATAACGAATGAGATGCGTTTCATTCGGGCGTTGTCATTAAACAATTAACAAATAATCGCGCTTTATGTGAAACGTACGATAGCATAATATATATATATATATATATATATATATATATATATACAGGGTGTTCTGTTAAAGGGGTCCAATATTAATAGGGGTAATAGAGGAGATCACACGGAGCATAAATCAGTATATAATGCCTGGCCGGATCTCAATAATTTTCAAGTTACAGCAAATAGAATGAAAAATCGGAAATTTGTAAAAAAACCCACATTGCTAAATTATCGATAATGCTACATAAAAACGAAGCACATATTTAGAAAGAGCAGAAAAAATCCTACGAAATGACATAAGTTGTTTTAGAATATTGAGAATTAATGGCGAGTTACAAGCTCTGAAACAGTGAAAAAATACAAAATCAAATATTTAGCAAAATAGTTAATCGTTAATTCCAAAAATGCAACTCTACCTACATCAAGGAAAATGTTATAAAATTTGGTCCATTCCGAAAGCTTTCGAAGAAGCTGACAATAAACCATATCAGTTTAATTGTATGGGAGAAATCAAGCAGTTCCCTAGTTACAACTCTGTACTGTTGCACGCTCGGAAAGAGCGAAACTCCACCCATGACGATTGTAAACACCCCGTTTTAATATCTTTCAATTATACATTTCTGATCAACCTCTATCAATACCCTTTCATTATTCAGTCTGGTCAAGTGAATGACATATTGTGCAGCTCTCGCCTTGTCTTAAAGCAAACTCCGTGACTGCTGCGTTTTCTCCATGAACTTTCAGGATGATGAAGAAGAAGTACTTTTTATGCAAATTTTCCATGTGTATAGGAAGAAAAGTGTAATAAAACAGCAGTCATCAGTGGGCGTTATGTTAAAGGGAGGCTGTTGTAAGTGGGATTGTAGTAAGTTGATGTATAATAATTATGCCGGAATACTCTAACGAAGAATATGCGGACATGCATCTGATGTACGAGCAAGCTCATGGAAATGCATGTCTAGCACAGCGCATGTACCGTGAGCAATTTCCAAGGAGACGTTGCCCAAGTTCGAAACTCTTCATAAAAATCGATAGACGATTACGGGAGACTGGATCGTTTAATACAGCAAGCATTGATGCAGGGAAACCTCGACATGTACGAACACCTGCAATGGAAGAAGATGTACTGAATATTTTTAAAGATAACCCCTCCACGAGTACACGAGCTGCTGCGTCTGAAGTCGGTGTTTCTCACCAAAGTGTGTGGCGTGTTCTGCGTGCAGAAAACATGCACCCCTTTCATGTGCAGCGGGTACAACTGTTATCAGTAACAGATTGTGCTCAGCGGACAGAATTCGTACGCTGGTTGCTTAATGTAACAGAAAATAATCCACAATTTCTGGAAAATATTTTATTTACTGATGAAGCAACATTTACGAGAGAGGGCGTGGTAAACACGCACAATATGCACACATGGTCATATACAAATCCGCACACTGTTTTCCCGTCGAACGCACAACAAAAGTTCAGTGTGAACATATGGGCAGGTGTCCTCGGCGATTATCTCATAGGACCATATTTACTCTCAGATGTACTCAATGGCAGTACGTACTTGGTTTTCCTACGGGATATCTTACCGCAGTTACTGCAAAATGTGCCAGCAACATTGCGCCACAATATGTGGTTCATGCACGATGGCGCACCGGCACATTTTTTCATAGGTGTTCGCAATCACCTCAATTCAACATATCCTGGGAAATGGATTGGACGCAGTGGACCTGTTGCTTGGCCTGCACGCTCTCCAGACCTCAATCCGTTAGACTTTTTTGTTTGGGGACACCTTAAATCGCTGGTGTATGAAACGCCTGTGGATACACCGGAGGATTTACTAGCGCGAATCGTTGTCGCTGCAGGAGACATTCCCAACTCCGTCGGAGTTTTTCGGCGTGTTCGCCAATCTTTACGACGTCGCTGTCGGCTGTGCGATTCTGTTAATGGGCGCAACTTCGAACACCTATTATAATAATGTCCGTTCGTCTGCCTTCCGACATTGAACTGTGCAGCGCAGGCCAGAAGACTATGCTTCACATATGTCATAAAGTACGTGGAATGTAATTCTTTATTTGTCATTTTTCTTTTATTTTCAACACTTTTTGGCACAGTATTTTGTAAGTCACAGACTGTGGTGTACTCAAATTGTAAATTACAAAGTTTGTATGAATTAATTTAAAATTTAGTGTCTTTTTTAAATTTATAATTAATAAAATTATTATGCTATTTGTTATTATTATTCCCTATCATAAATTATGATGCACATATACATACAATAATTGTCCATGTAAAACATGTACTGAAACTTCTTGCATAGTTACAAATCGCAATATTTTTAATTATTTCCGAATTTTCACCACCAGTTTAATTTTAAGGAATTTAACTTAAGCTTTATATCAATAAAAGACCACTTTAAAATGTAGACTATTATTGTAAAGTTATTTTGGTTCATTCAACTCTTGAATAATTAAAAATGTTGCATCTGAGAAGAAGCATGATCAAAAATGTATAGTTGAGAGTAATTAAAAAGGCGGTGTTTCCAATCGTGATGGGCGGAGTTTAACCTTTGCTAGTGTCAAAGAAAGCGGAGTTGTAACTAAGAAACTGATTAATTTCTCTCAGACAATTAAACCGATATGGTTCATTGTAAGCTTTTTCGAAAGTTTTCGGAATGGACCAAATTTTACTACATTTTCCTTGTTGTAGCTAGAGTTGTCTTTTTGGAATTAACGATTAACTATTTTGATGTATATTGGATTTCGTAATTTTTTCACTGTTTCAGGGCTTGTAACTCGTCAATAAATATTGCTATTTTAATACAATTGATGTCATTTTGTAGGTTTTTTTCTGCTCTTTCTAAATAGGTGCTTCGTTTTTATGTAGCATAATCGATAGTTTAGCAATGAGGGTTCTTTTACAATTTTCCGAATTTTCATTCTATTTGCTGTAACTTGAAAACTATTGAGATCCGACCAGGCTTTATATACTGATTTATGCTCCATGTGATCTCCTCTATTACCCCTATTAATATTGGACCCCTTTAACGGAACACCCTGTATATATATATATATATATATATATACAGGGTGTTCCGTTAAAGGGTTCCAATATTAATATGGGTAATAGAGGAGATCACACGGAGCATAAATCAGTATATAATGCCTGGCCGGATCTCAATAATTTTCAAGTTACAGCAAATAGAATTAAAAATCGGAAATTTGTAAAAAAACCCTCATTGCTAAACTATCGATAATGCTACATAAAAACGAAGCACATATTTAGAAAGAGCAGAAAAAAACCTGCGAAATGACATAAGTTGTTTTAGAATATTGAGAATTAATGGCGAGTTACAAGCTCTGAAACAGTAAAAAAATACAAAATCAAATATTTAGCAAAATAGTTAATCGTTAATTCCAAAAATGCAACTCTACCTACATCAAGGAAAATGTTATAAAATTTGGTCCATTCCGAAACCTTTCGAAGAAGCTGACAATAAACCATATCAGTTTAATTGTATGGGAGAAATCAAGCAGTTCCCTAGTTACAACTCTGTACTGTTGCACGCTCGGAAAGAGCGAAACTCCACCCATGACGATTGTAAACACCCCGTTTTAATATCTTTCAATTATACATTTCTGATCAACCTCTATCAATACCCTTTCATTATTCAGTCTGGTCAAGTGAATGACATATTGTGCAGCTCTCGCCTTGTCTTAAAGCAAACTCCGTGACTGCTGCGTTTCCTCCATGAACTTTCAGGATGATGAAGAAGAAGTACTTTTTATGCAAATTTTCTATGTGTATAGGAAGAAAAGTGTAATAAAACAGCAGTCATCAGTGGGCGTTATGTTAAAGGGAGGCTGTTGTAAGTGGGATTGTAGTAAGTTGATGTATAATAATTATGCCGGAATACTCTAACGAAGAATATGCGGACATGCATCTGATGTACGGGCAAGCTCATGGAAATGCATGTCTAGCACAGCGCATGTACCGTGAGCAATTTCCAAGGAGACGTTGCCCAAGTTCGAAACTCTTCATAAAAATCGATAGACGATTACGGGAGACTGGATCGTTTAATACAGCAAGCATTGATGCAGGGAAACCTCGACATGTACGAACACCTGGAATGGAAGAAGATGTACTGAATATTTTTAAAGATAACCCCTCCACGAGTACACGAGCTGCTGCGTCTGAAGTCGGTGTTTCTCACCAAAGTGTGTGGCGTGTTCTGCGTGCAGAAAACATGCATCCCTTTCATGTGCAGCGGGTACAACTGTTATCAGTAACAGATTGTGCTCAGCGGACAGAATTCGTACGCTGGTTGCTTAATGTAACAGAAAATAATACACAATTTCTGGAAAATATTTTATTTACTGATGAAGCAACATTTACGACAGAGGGCGTGGTAAACACGCACAATATTCACACATGGTCATATACAAATCCGCACACTGTTTTCCCGTCGAACGCACAACAAAAGTTCAGTGTGAACATATGGGCAGGTGTCCTCGGCGATTATCTCATAGGACCATATTTACTCCCAGATGTACTCAATGGCAGTACGTACTTGGTTTTCCTACGGGATATCTTACCGCAGTTACTGCAATATGTGCCAGCAACATTGCGCCACAATATGTGGTTTATGCACGATGGCGCACCGGCACATTTTTTCATAGGTGTTCGCAATCACCTCAATTCAACATATCCTGGGAAATGGATTGGACGCAGTGGACCTGTTGCTTGGCCTGCACGCTCTCCAGACCTCAATCCGTTAGACTTTTTTGTTTGGGGACACCTTAAATCGCTGGTGTATGAAACGCCTGTGGATACACCGGAGGATTTACTAGCGCGAATCGTTGTCGCTGCAGGAGACATTCCCAACTCCGTCGGAGTTTTTCGGCGTGTTCGCCAATCTTTACGACGTCGCTGTCGGCTGTGCGATTCTGTTAATGGGCGCAACTTCGAACACCTATTATAATAATGTCCGTTCGTCTGCCTTCCGACATTAAACTGTGCAGCGCAGGCCAGAAGATGCTTCACATATGTCATAAAGTACGTGGAATGTAATTCTTTATTTGTCATTTTTCTTTTATTTTCAACACTTTTTGGCACAGTATTTTGTAAGTCACAGACTGTGGTGTACTCAAATTGTAAATTACAAAGTTTGTATGAATTAATTTAAAATTTAGTGTCTTTTTTAAATTTATAATTAATAAAATTATTATGCTATTTGTTATTATTATTTCCTATCATAAATTATGATGCACATATACATACAATAATTGTCCATGTAAAACATGTACTGAAACTTCTTGCATAGTTACAAATCGCAATATTTTTAATTATTTCCGAATTTTCACCACCAGTTTAATTTTAAGGAATTTAACTTAAGCTTTATATCAATAAAAGACCACTTTAAAATGTAGACTATTATTGTAAAGTTATTTTGGTTCATTCAACTCTTGAATAATTAAAAATGTTGATATCAGAAGAAGCATGATCGAAAATGTATAGTTGAGAGTAATTAAAAAGGCGGTGTTTCCAATCGTGATGGGCGGAGTTTAACCTTTGCTAGTGTCAAAGAAAGCGGAGTTGTAACTAAGAAACTGATTAATTTCTCTCACACAATTAAACCGATATGGTTCATTGTAAGCTTTTTCGAAAGTTTTCGGAATGGACCAAATTTTACTACATTTTCCTTGTTGTAGCTAGAGTTGTCTTTTTGGAATTAACGATTAACTGTTTTGATGTATATTGGATTTCGTACTTTTTTCACTGTTTCAGGGCTTGTAACTCGTCAATAAATATTGCTATTTTAATACAATTGATGTCATTTTGTAGGTTTTTTTCTGCTCTTTCTAAATATGTGCTTCGTTTTTATGTAGCATTATCGATAGTTTAGCAATGAGGGTTCTTTTACAATTTTCCGAATTTTCATTCTATTTGCTGTAACTTGAAAATTATTGAGATCCGGCCAGGCATTATATACTGATTTATGCTCCGTGTGATCTCCTCTATTACCCCTATTAATATTGGACCCCTTTAACGGAACACCCTGTATATATATATATATATATATATATATATAGAGAGAGAGAGAGAGAGAGAGATGTTAAACTTTCATTTTGAAAAGACAGTGTAATGCAAAGAAAAATCAATCTAAATATACAAAAAATTGTATTTTCAAAGAAAGTTTATTATTAGCGTTTAAAATTAGTTTCAAGACTTATAATATTTCCTCAGATATTTTATACTTAGGCCAGTGTCGGCTCCGGAGAGCGTTCACAATCCCTTACTACCAGAATTTTAGTATAAAAATTTTTTCTTATCTAATCGCGAGTTGTTCTACGAATAAAGAAGGAAATATTTAGCTTATAAATATACTGGTAGAAAAGGGATTGTGAACCCCCTAACAAGCCGCCACTGATTTAAGCAGAGCTCCTTGAAATTTATAGAAATTTACGCTGATGTTTATTTACTAATATACTGCCTATCGAGAACGGGAAGTCTCGTTTCTATTTTACCAAACACCATTTACTAAGGGTGTGGCTTCTACATTACAGAAAATGCACTTACATAATGTTGTACATAATTTTTTAGATCTAAAGAAGTTATTAGTTAAAGAATTCCCAAATTTTTGTAAATAAAGTTTTGGGCTAAACTCAACCCATAAGTAAGCTTATAAATATTCAATAAAAGCAGGAATAACAGCGTAATATTTCAATTTCTTTCCAGCACTTTTGGTCGCCTGCAGATACGTTGTATCACCAGCATTTCCGAATAAAATAAAAAAAATTACAGCTGGTCCTACAGCTTCCTGGTTTTATTTTCATGTTCTGGGGTCCTTGAAAAGTTTGAAAATTAATTTACGCTCTCCACTTAGAAACTCTAAACCGCTATTTCCGAATAATGCATCTTTCAGGCTCTTTTGCGATTTCTTCTTCCCTAATATTACGATTTCTATAATTCTTCTTTTTTTGTTGCATAGGGATTTTTTAAATGTTTTTTCACCAATCAATTTTCAATTTAAGTACTACTTTTTCACCACCAGAGGAAGCTTTTAATTTCAATTTCATGTTTTTTTTTTTTTTTTTTTTTTTTTTTTTTTCTTCCCACTGTAGTAATTTACGGATTTTTCTAAGAATATGTACATATACAATACCTCCATTCCTTTCCAGAACTTTTGGTTCCCTACAAATAAGTTGTATCACCACCATTTACGAATAAAATCCAAATTGTTTACAATTTGTCCTACAGCTTTCCGGTTTTATTTTCGTTTGTTGGGGTCCTTTAAAAGCATAAAAATATAATAATCTTTGCTTCTTATTATGTCTGTAGGGTCCCGTAGGCAGCGAGGACCCATGCCAGAGGTTCGTTCGAAAAGAGGTTTGTTTAGAGCAGAATGCGCCACCTGGCGGTGGAAGGTGAAATTACGAAATTTTCGACACAGCACTCCCGGTATACGGTGCGAAGGCAGCGGGGATCCGGGTCAGAGTTTTGTTTTTTTAAGAGATTGAAGGTTATTACACAGAACAGGGCGGGTTCAGCTAGTATTCAATAAAGGCTGGAATAACAACTTACCCACACAGAACAGATTGGCTCATTGTTGGTAGTTTGTAGAAACCGTTAGGAAATGGTCGGTTTGACATGCCAGCAAAAAGCAAACACTCTAATTTAGCCCATGCCTGAGCAGAATTCTCAGCAACTAACGGTCGGAACACTGTTGGTCCTTTTTGGCAAATAGCTCGTTGGCCAATGATATGACAAGGCAGATATTTCTTTGGGCCTTATGCTGTAGCGATTCGTCAAGGGGTTCACATTCACTTTACTACCAGTAATTTCGTAAAATAAAATAATCTTTGTTTAGTCGTAGATCATCCCACGATTAGATATGGTAAAATTTTACATGCTAAAATTCTGGTAGTAAAGTGATTCTGAAACATCTGCTGGGCCGCTACTCGACTCGCTTACTTTTACCACTAATTTTAAAAAGCTTTTTTTGTCTTATTTAATCGATGTGATTAATTAAAACGGAAATAACATTTTAAAATTATTAGTGGATATGTTTTCTGCTTGCTTCCATCAAGTCAGCGCCCATGCTGTGGGCCAAAAAGTAGTCACAGTTAGCCAACATAGGTTAAGCCATTTTGTATTACTTGGACATCCTTTCTATACCACACTCCACATCTTTATTTTCAAAGCAACTTTTCCCCGTTTATAGACTGGATTCACCTTATTTCAGATAGAGAAACTATTGTAAACCTACATCTTAATAGCTATAAATCTGATCTTAATGACGTGAATAATCACTGCACATTGTGAACATTTAGTTAACAATGAATGCTACTATAGATAAAATAACTAAATTGCAATATTCCATGTAATGGCAACACTGATTTTTACGAGATAATAAAAAGTAAACCTACCTCATTACAGATCATATTCTTCATTACCATAGGTGCCAACCTCTAATTAATATTTCGTAATATGCGTGTTAATTTGACCCAGTTTAACAACGCTTCAAACAAGAAAAATTATAGGTTGAATTTTTATTTATTCAATTTCAGGTTTCTACGTGGAATTTATTTAACTTCATTTCTTAAAAAAATTTCTGGTGTAAAACGTGTTAAACCTGGGTCAATTTAACCCGTATATTACGGAATATTAATGAGAGGTTGGCACCTATGCTCATTACTATTATCGATTAATGGAAACACTAAGGTAACATTACCTTCTAACCCTGACGTAATCCAGAACGTAAAAGCGAATTTCATCTTATATGTTTTCGGAACTCTAACTTGCTCCGTAAGCATTGTTAGGCACCTTGATTATTTTTATTTAATTTAATAAAGAAATAATATGATACATCTTGCTTGCTTTAAATTTTACAATTTAATAACAGTCAAATTTATTTTTTCTGGTATGTGTTTTTGAGTACTTATTTTCTATACAGTAAAAAAACAACAAACAGACATATGATTGTTGTGTATCATTTGCTGTCCGATTACTCATATTTGGATCTATTTCTGTGTTCCGGATAAAATTTCACAGATTTTCTCCCGCATAGTATTCGTCTTGATAAGTATTGGTTATACACAGGGTGTTATCACATTTGAAGATGATTTTTACAAGGTTCGTAAGCTGTTATCACAATTTTTTAACAGAATTTTTCTATTTAACACATTGACGGACAGTAAGAACAAGTGAAGTTCGAAAATTGACACTATATGTTTTTGTAATTTTTAGAATAATAGAAGTATAGTTTTACTCTTTCTGCTCAAATAAACTTATTTTTGATTAATTCAGCACCTTTAATTAGGTTGCACCACTCCTTTCACAACCACGTCAGGGTGGCTAGTGGTTGGGAAAAAATACAGTCAAAAAACTAATAAACACCAGTATATTCTTATAGAAAAATTTATGTTGATTATTCGATCAAATAATCAATTTGAATTTTTCTATAAGAATATACTGGTAATTATCATTTTTAACTGTATTTTTCCCTGACCACTAGCCACCCTGCACGTGCATACTGAAGCTGCAACTCGTATAACAGGTGGAAAACGAACTTCAACCTAAAAAATTGTTTCCAAAACATGACACTGGGCTTTTACTTGTACGCCGGTAAATGCACATTTGTGCTGCTATAGCCGTAGTGTCTAAAAAGGACCGTTTCGTTTTGGACGGCTATTGCCGTCATGCCACATAGTGAACTGCGCTTTGACGGCTCTAGCCGAAAAATTTGTGGTAAAAACGTACTAACACTGTTTTTAGGTAGATTTCGTAAGAAATACCACCTATTACATTCTCCCGTAAGTTGGCATTCTTGAAAAATTTTTGCAGATCTACGCCGATCATGACTCCCAGAACCCAAAACCTTACCTATCTATCTAAGTCACTTTTTTATAGACACGATAACTCCCATAATTTTGCACAAATCTCTTCGAAACTGATACATAAAATCAACGGGCATAAATTCTCAGTCAAGTTCGTTAATGGGCAAAATCGAACCAAGAGGGGGGGAATGGGGGGGCTTTTTTGAAAACAGAAAAAACCCCATAACGTCTTAATTATGATACGTATCGAATCCGTGTAAAGTTATTATTCCTTCTAGGAAAAGGGCCGAAAATTTATGTATAACAGAATTTCGATATCATTAAAAATGGCCCCAAGGGGGTGGGAAGGGGGTTTTAGAAGAAAAAAATCATAACTTCGTTAATTCACAAGATATCAAATCCGCTTAAATTTTTATAAAACCTCTTAATATTATCTAAAACTTTATATTGACAAGTTTTTTATAGGACCAACCCTTATAGCAAAAAAAAGTTATTTCTTCCACAATTCCCAACAAACAGGCGCCCCACTGTCTGCGTCTTCGAAATCTACCTGTGCCTTTAGGTCGAGCCGTCAGGAATTTTTTGGTAATTACACGACTGTTTTACATAAAATATTTATGTTTTGCATGTTTAATTTGGCGACCCTACCTTTCTGCACTGTAATGTACTCGTATACGACAATAACGCCTTTTGTAGTTTTGGAAGAGATATTTTGGTCCCTTCCTCTTGAACAGCTTTCCAAAGTCCATGAAGACTTGTAGGTCGACATTTGGTTAAGACACTTTTTAAAAGTTCAAATCCGCAAAATTCCATGGGTGATACTTCAAGAGATTTAGCAGGTATACCAGAGACACTACAGTCCTAATACCCATTTCTCGTTCCTTTTTCACCCTAGGAAATTAATTGTGGATTGTGATGTGTGCGTGTGGCTGTATCTTGATTCATTTCAACAGACTGATAGTGATAAATACACTGGTGATAAATAGATAGTTCCTCATGCTTGAAGATTGGCATAGTATGTTTCTGATAGTACGTGGAGTTGATCATAAAAATTTTCTTTACTCTTATTATTTTTTATTTGTCGTTATATGGAAAGTCAGAAACAATCATAAATCGTTTGTTAGAACTCTCTTTAGATGCATTGAACCACGTTTTAAGATTTTTTTTTCTCCTTTTTGATGATAATAAAGGGATATATTTTTGTTACAGTCATTTAAATAGACACAAGCTTCAGTTATTGTAACAACATTTTTCTATTTTTCTCCGAATAAATGCTTCTCATAAAGAATTCTACATCGTGTTCTACGTTCAGCGATATGTCGTGGAGAAAGGCGATGAACACATTGCGTTTTTGCGCCTTTTTAAAATTCAAATCAGTGTTAATGATTTTGTCAACTGTTGACTCTGAACATTTTAACGATTTAGCAACAGTCCTTTAACTTGGAGGATTTTCTTTTATAATAAAAGATCTTTGTTTTGCAATATTCGAAGAATTTCTTTTTGTTGTTGGGTAGATATTTGAAAAAAAATTTATAATTGAAGATATTCATGTTTTTTTACTGCATTATTGGCAATATTACCTACCTTGGCTTTAGATACAGAAAATATGCCTTTATCAGCGTTTTTTAACCCCGTGGGTACATTTGACGACTGAGACTCGTCATCAGTAATGTCCACGGGTTTTTTTAGCTTTCTTTAGTATCATACTTATGTTACTTTAGCAGAATTAATATTTCTATATGAATATAGTGGTTGCAAAGAACTTGATTTATTTATTAAAAGTTAAATAGAAAGTGTTGCCAATTGGCTACACTATGCACTGTAGGGTTAATAAGAGAATACGAATATTCTCTTGGGAAAGAGCAGAAATATAGCCTCCCATCCTGGGGCTTTAAAAGCGCCTTTAAAAGGGTTCTTTAAAAGCGCCATTTTGCTTTTAAACAAACATTTCAGTTGCCAGACGATAATTTATACTTTCAAAGACATATGTGAAAAATAATTTCTCTATGCAGATGATTTTTTTTTTTTTTTTTTTTTTTTTTTTGCACTGAAACAAACTCGTCTAAAAAAATGTGCGAACAGCCTCTTTAGAAGTCCCATATAACCGATGTGATTATTTGTATAGCGCTTTGTACAGGAGTAGACTTCATAGTGAAATAATTTTACCCAATCAATGAGAAATTTCAATACAAAAAATTAATTTTGACATCATATTTGGATTTTTCAGTAAACTTTATCTTAGGATACTGAGCGACAAGTCGTTTTGTCAAGTAGTTAAGGAATTATGGGGATTTAAATCTTGGAACTCCTAATATTAATATTACAGTGAGAAGCCGAAATCAGTCAAAACCTGAATTAACTAAGGGAAACTGGTTTTTCCTAGCGCTCTAAGTTAGAAAACGTTCTAACTGGAATAAATCAGTTAAAACGCGTTTTAAATGGAGCTCTCAGTCAGAAAGCGTTTTCCCTAGTTCATGTGGGTTTTGACTGATTTCGGGATTTCACTGTAACATAGGGGAGATTAGGTAGGGATGGAACACTGGGCGGGATGGGACATTAGCAGTAATGCTAAATATATGCTTTATTTTTAATTTATGACTCTTTCACCAGACAGAGTAATCATTGCATCATACTTGTTGGTGAAAATCTTTTTAGTTGCAAGCACCTATGACTTTGTGAATTAAAAAAGACTATTTTATCATACCAAATATAACTAACTACTCAGATTTTTAACGTAAATTTTCAGCCACATTCTTTGTTGCTAATTGTTTTTAATGTTTTGTAAACTAAACAATATATATTTTACGAATGAACAGTTAACTTAAGACTAAAAGCCACATACTTTTTGTAAAAGCCTATTTTTTAAAGATGTTGCTCTAAGAAGGGATGAGAAATGTCCATCGCTCCCAAATGATATCTCTGTCCACACAATTATGTTTAATTACATACAATTTCTTGGTATTTTATATTTATAAGACTATGTTGCTTTGGAATAAAATAGTTTAACAAATAAAACTTATTATTTTGCAAGTTAAAAAGTAATTTTAATTACTTTCATGATCTTTTTTTAAAAACAAATATACATTGAAAAAGTCCTTCCGGCCTGTACCGGGAGGAAAAGGTAGCTTTCCTATATCTTCGTTTTAAAATTTTAGCTAATGTTACTCGAAGACAGCAAGCTAAAATGCAAAGAAACCGTTTACAAAAGATTCGTTAATACTGAATTTGAATAAGAAATTCGCCAAATTATTGAGCTATAGCCAAGTAGGCTTCATTTATGAAGACTTATTTTGGCCGCCATATTTGGCGATATTTCACCAATTGTCGCCAAGTTTGGCGAGAATTTGGCGCTATCGGATATGAATATACAGTTTTATGCGTATGATTGGGAAAATGATTACAACAATGAAAGAAAATAATTTGCGAGAAATCCCGTTCACTAAAACTCATAAATTAATCGGTTTTTTTTTTTTTTTTTTTTTTTTTTTTTTTTTTTTGCAATGTGCTGTCAAACTGCTCTATCTCAGCCATTTTTTAAGATAGAGGTAAAACAAAAAATGATCCGGAATCCTTGTACCAAGGTCTAACACGTAAGCAAAAAATAAATTTGAATTTTTAACTTTTTTGTAAATTTATTTTAGTTTTAAATCTTTAAGTGGCCGCCATCTTGAAACAAGATGGCGGACCAAGCTGGCCAACGAACTCGGTCAAGACATTGGTGAGCTTAATACACATCCGAACGGCTGCAATAGGTAGCTTTATACTTTTTGTATTGAAAGCTACCTAAAATTAAAGTAGTGCAATTTTTTTTTCTTATTCATGCATTATTTAACAATGTCAACCATTAGTATTAAATAATTATATTTGTTTCTATAATATAAATTTCTTTAGCTTTCTAAAATAAAATATTACTGTTTTGAAATAATTATTGAACGCAAACTGAGAACTTTTATTTTTCATTGCAATACACTATTTAAAAATCCCTGACGGCTCGGCCTACAGGCACAGGTAGATTTGAAGATGCAGACCGTGGGGCGCCTGTTTATTGGGAATTGCAGAAAGAAATTATAAATCGAATTTTACTATTTTAAAATAGTGGTACGAAAAAGTAATTACTGAACATCGCGTAGAAGTGAGAGGTCACTATATATCAAAAATATGTGATACATAAATTTTAGGTCCTTTTCCTAGAAGTAATAATAACTTTAAACGGATTCGATATGTATCATAAATAAGAAGTTATGGGTTTTTTTCTGTTTTTACAACCCCCCATCCCCCCTCTTGGCCCGATTTTGTCTATTAACGAACTTGACCGAGATTTTGTGCCCCTTGATTTAATGTATCAGTTTGGAAGAGATTTGTGCAAAATTATGGAAGTTATCGTGTCCATAAAAAGTTGATACAGATAGATAAAGTTTTGAACTGGGGTGGTTTTGGGTTCTAGAAGTTAGAATGAGCGTAGATCTACACAAATTTTCAGAAATTCAAACATAGGGGAGAACGTAATAGGTAGTATTTATTACGCAATCTGACTAAAAAAATATGTAAAAGTACATTATGACTGTTCCATCATTGATGAACAAGACATAATTGCAAAGCTACATCCACCAAAAATAATTGGTGGCACTAGTCGGGCACAAGCTTTTTTTCCATTTGATTTGGATTTTACAAAGCATAATGTAAGATAAAATAAATGTTGTGATTTACAATAAACCTTAGGAATGCAAATGCCACACTGTTTTTGTCATTTTTTTCACCATATTTTTGAAAATTAAATATGAATTTTCATTTTAAAAACGTCTCATCCCTCCCTTACATGAGGGAGGAATGGGACATTTTTCTTGTTAATTTAATTGGTTTATTAACCTAAAATTTTAATTCTTATCATCAAATTTACATATTTTAAATATGTTAAATTGTCTCAACATGTTATTCGAAAAATTTCGATTTTGTACTAGCGAAACATACTTTGTAAAAAATATATTTTTTAAAACTGTCCCATCCCTCCCTAATCTCCTCTATATATGTTGCTAGTAGTCCTAGCGTTCTAAGTTAGAATGCATTCTACTTGGAATAAATTAGTTAAAACGCGTTTTAACTGATTTATGTCAATAATTTTTGATAGATAACAAATAATACTGTCTAACAAATCAGTCAAAACACGAATAAAAGGGTTTTTCCTAGCGCTCTAATTTAGAACGCGTTCTAACTGGAATAAATCAGTTAAAACGCGTTTTAACTGATTTATATCAATAATTTTTGATAGATACAAATAATACTGTCTAACAAATCAGTCATAACACGAATAATAGGGTTTTTCCTAGTGCTCTAATTTAGAACGCGTTCTAACTGGAAAAAATCAGTTAACACGCGTTTTAACTGATTTATATCGATAACTTTTGATAGATACAAATAACACTGTCTAACAAATCAGTCAAAACACGAATAAAAGTGTTTTTCCCAGCGCTCTAATTTAGAACGTGTTCTAACTGGAATAAATCAGTTAAAACGCGTTTTAACTGATTTATATAAATAATTTTTGATAGATACAAATAATACTGTCTAACAAATCAGTCAAAACACGAATAAAAGTGTTTTTCCTAGCGCTCTAATTTAGAACGCGTTCCAACTGAAATAAATCAGTTAAAACGCGTTTTAACTGGAGCTCTCAGTTAGAACGCGTTTTCCATGTTAATTCGGGTTTTTGCTGTAACGATTAAAATCATATGTAGTAATTTCAAAACAGATTGCAATGCGGTTAGTTATATATAAAAAAAAACTTAAAAACTGCTTGGCGGAATGAGTAGTAACTTTGGATTCCCATATTTGAAACTTCTAAAAATCGATTTCTGTTAAAAAATTCATAGATTGTAATTCCCATTTTCTTTCTTAAATTAATAAAATAATATATTTTCGAAAATAATTGTCGAGGAAAATATGAAATGTATCCTATGAATATTTTAACAGAAATCTGTTTAAAGTAACTTCAAGTATCCGAATGCAAAATCATAGTTATTTCCGTCAAGGTATTTTTGAGTTATGCTTAGAAAACTACCGACATTTCAACCTGTTTTGCAATAATTAAAAATAAATTTAACATCATGGGTTCAAAACTTTGAACTTGCATAATTTCTAAACTACTTGACTGAATGACTTGCCGTTTCGTATCCTAGAGTAACATTTGCCGAAAAACAAACTATGATTTTAAAAGTATATGTTAGTATTGAAAATTTTTGAGCCTGGTGCAATTTCTGTATGTAGACGATACCCCAAGAAAAATTTAAGCATAGCATTAATTAATACACGTTATTACTAATCAAGGGCTCGTACGGGGTCTTGAAATTTTCAGGTATGTACCAGTATTTTCTTATAGAAAAACTTGCATTAAATAATCACGCGATTACATATGGCGAGTTTTTCTATAAGAAAATACTGGTAATAGCTTGAAAATTCCAGGACACCGTACGGACTCTCTAATCAATTGGCACCAGTCATGTTATTATGTATTTCTGATAAATCTCAATGGAGTTGAAAGAGTCAACATGTCAGGTGCTCGGATAAAATTCGCGTGACGAGCTTTAATTTTTTCTCCCAAAAAATCTTCCGATGTCAATTTTGTGTCTTCAGTGAGAGTACACAGAGATTCAAAGCATTTTTTGTTCTCAAAATTATAATTTTAATTATGAAAAATATTATGATTTACACATCCCGTACATCCTGTGTTACATAAATAAACAGAACGGGCTCTATGAATAACATGGGTGTGTAAGTGTATATAGTTCATTCCATTCTTTAATTTTCGAAATATAGCAAAAAATTTAATTTCGAAGTTCTAAAGGACTGCATTCTTCTACCGTTGAGTGACATATAAGAAAATCGAAAACATCAACCAGAAATCTATGGGAAGAAGTAACAAAGTGACACTTAGTAAATAAGTACATATTTCTTTCTTTTTTTATATATACATAGTGTATGTGTAATATGTGTGCCTCGGCGGTAATCAGGTACTGGACGCAAGAATCACCTCTCACAGTCAGATGCTTTGTTTATTTCTAAATTGTCTGGAAAAAAAAAGGTGCTAAAAATTGAATATTTTGAAAACTATTATATATCCGAATATTAATATTTGCCTTATTTAATCTCACAATTATGCTATTATATAAAGAAAATAAAAGTATACAAAATACGTAATCGTTGCCACCCGTGTAAGTATACGAAAATCTAAATATAAACTCAAAATATATATTATTCTATTTCAAAAACAGCTAATAATTATTTCATATTTAACTTTTAAAATGCAGCAAGAACAGCGATTTTTTGTTAAATACATCTTTTAAGGATACGCATTTTGAGATAAGGGTAATAGATAACCTTCTGAAAACATGAGTAAGGTGAAATATTTTGAAAAATGTATTGATTATTCTGTAGAAACTTTATACACTTAAAAATTCTATTTTAAAGATTGTCTTTTTAAAATGTAGTCCTACAAATCTCGGATTACCAAACAGATAGAACAGCTAATATGGTCTCCTTTACTTTTCGATTTCTGTGTATAGACGACCCCTTAAGAAAACTTTAAGTATAGCATTAATTAGTGCACATTATTATCAACCGTTATTACTAGTTCTCAGTGGGAAAACAGATATGTTTCGATTGCTCAGGACCCTTTAAATGCGGCCTTTTGAGCGGCCCTTTAAATGCAACGTTACCCATATTACCTGCTTTACCTATTTGGTAATGCGACAATGGTATGACTACATTAAAAAAAAACAATCTTGAAAATAGAATTTTTAATTGTATAAAGTTTCTACAAAATAGTCAATACATGTTTTAAATTGTTCCTCCTTTCCCATATTTTCAGAAGGTTATCTCTTAACATTATCTCAAAATGGATATATTTAAAAGATGCATTTAAAAAAAATCATTGTTCTCGCTGCCATTATAAAAGTTAAATATAAAATAATTATTAGCTGTTTTTAAAATAGAATAATACATATTTTGGGTTCTGTATACTTACATGGGTGCCAACGATTACGTATTTTGTATGCTATTATTTTCTTTATATAATAGCAGAATTTTTCGATTAAATAAGGCGAATTCGGATATAGAAGTTTTCAAAATACGCAATTTTGGCAACTATGTTTTTAGACAATTAAGAAATAAACAATGCATGTAGGAGCAGTTTTTCCGCAACGAGCCTGTTTACCAATGGGACAAACTTCCGCCAGTAAAAATAGAAATTTTCGCCTTATTCATGTAGCATTTATTTCATAGATAAGGCAAACATTTATTTTCGTTTTTACTGGTGAGAGTTCGCCATGGCGGTAGTCAGGTCCAGCTTGCGTACAACAAGAACGTTGTTTTCTAACTACAGTTGATCGTATTGAAACTGCTGGGTTGTTCGATGCTGTCTTCCCGATCTTTTCCCGAGGTGGTCATCCCTGTCCCTGTCTTCCCGATCTTGCCTGTCATTAATTGCCATTAAACCATTTGTTTAATCAAGTTACGTACATTTGGAAATATGGCTGATGTTTGAATACTGCTGACATAGGCAAAAATCTGGCCATGCGCCGTCTGATTCTAAAAAGTACAAGACTGTATATAACCATATACTGTACAAAACGTGTAGTTCATAGTTTTATTTATGAAAAATATATTATGCATTGATTTTTGAGCTGCTTAAAGCGCACCTAAATGCAACAAATTATCACATAGTTTAGAATGAATTATATATATATAATCGAATCATCCGTTCAATACGCATGCGATGATATACGATAATGATATACATACATATGGCAATAAATGATATACATACATATGGCGATAAATGATATACATACATATGGCGATAAATGATATACATACATATGGATATATTTATACATACATATATAGAACGAATTCTATAACCTTCTTTGTTCAAATTCGGGTAAAATTCACCGTAGAAGGTGAAATTATATAGGTTTACGAAACAGCATCAGATTAGATAGAAACTGTTCATTGTTATCTAAGATTCGCATAACCTTCGTTGCATGGTCGATGCCAAGAAAAAAACATGAAAATAAGTAAGCAGGGTTATGTTTATTTTCTGCATTTCAGTTCCGATGTTACTGTGTCTATGTGCCAAGAAGCAGTTCGTTGACACCTCGAGATACAAGAACTAGTGACAACAAACTTCTTGGAAATTTCATCCGTGAAAAAGTTTTCGCCAAAGATATCTTTCAGCATTTATCTAATTATTCTAACAGAGCATGACTTGTAGTGAAATTTCCGGTGCATATTTAAGAGAGTCGTGTTTCAACGGAAGACATAAACATTACTCAACTGGTGCGAGTTTATTCATTTATTTACTTACAAAAAATGGGTGGTCTTAACCCTTTCAGGGGCAAGCAATTGTGTTCTTGTAACGGTGAATTCCCACCGGAATTTACTAAAGAATTTAGTTCAAAATAAGGAAAAGCAATTTTTACACTTTTTCCGATCAAAGCTAAAAAAGTAAAATTTAATTAAAAGTTTCTGGTTTGAATCGGATTAAAATTAGGTGGTATATAATATATACCACCGCCCCTCAAGGGGTTAAAATTGTAAGTATTTACATATGGGAAAGCACACTGTAAGAGCTGTTTTGGGTACTGCTTCGTTGATAAAATAAAAAAGAAGTTTTTCTAGTTTTTAAAATTTATTAGTTACTTATTAATTATTGTGTCTATGCGCAAAGAAGTATTGTTTGTTGACACCTCGACATAGAAGAACTAGTGACAGCAAATTTCTTGGAAATTTCATACGTGAAAAAGATATCTTTCAAAGATATCTTTCTGTTTTTATGTGATTATTCTAACAGAACTTGAGTTGTACTGAAATTTTCGATGCATATTCAACAGGAAAATATGTGTTTCAATGGAATAGATAAACATTACTCAACTGGTGAGAATTTATTTATATACCAAAAATGGGCGGTTCTAAAATTGTAAATATTTACATATATGAAAGTATATAGTAAGGACTGTTTTGGGTACTGTTTCTTTGATCAAATAACTAAGAAGTTTCTCTAGTTTTTAAGATTTATTAGTTACCGTAATTTCCGGCGTATAATCCGCAGCTCAAGGAGTCGTTTTTCGACCCAGAAATTTTATTCAATAATTGTAGTTAAATATTTACAGCGATCTTTTAAGTTACATTTTATAAAATAATATTTCTGGGTCGGAAAACAACTCTTTGAGCTGCGGATTATACGCCGGAAATTACGGTACTTATTAATTATTGTGTCTATGTGCAAAGAAATAGTTAGTTCACACCTCGACATAAACGAACTTGTGACAACAAATTTCTTGAAAATTTCATACGTGAAAAAGTTCTTAGCAAAGATATCATTCTACTTTTATGTGATTATTCTAGCAGAACTTGAACTGTAGTGAAATTTCCGATACATATTCAAGAAGAAAATATTTGTTTCAACGGAAGCGATAAACACTACTCAACTGGTGAAAATTTATTTATATACCAAAAATGGGCGGTCCTAAAATTATAAATATTTACATATAGGAAAGTATACAGTAAGGACTGTTTTGGGTATTGCTTCTTTGATCAAATAACTAAGAAGTTTCTCTAGTTTTTAAGATTTGATAGTTACTTATTAATTATTGTCTATTTGCAAAGAAGCAGTTCGTTGACACATCGACATAGAAGAACTAGTGACAACAAATTTCTTGGAAATTTCATGAGTGAAAAAGTTTTCAGCAAAGACATCTTTCTACTTTTATCGTATTATATTCTAACAGAACTTGAATTGTAATGAAATTTACGATGCATATTCAAGAAGAAAATATGTGTTTTTATGAAAGCGACAAACATTACTCAACCGTTGAGAATTTATTTATATACAAAAAATGGGCGGTCCTAAAATTGTAAATATTTACATATTGGAAAGTATGCTGTAAGGTCTGTTTTAGGTACTGCTTCGTTAACAAATAACTAAGAAGTTTTTAAGATTTATTAGATACTTATTAATTATTGTGTCTATGTGCAAATAAGTAGTTCTTTGGCATCTCGAGCCACAAGAACTAGTGACAACAAACTTCTTGGAAATTTCATCCGTGAAGAAGTTCTGAGAAAAGATATCTTTTTGCTTTTATCTATTTATTTTAAATTTTAAGAGAGCTTGACTTGTTGTGAAATTTCCGGTGGATATTCAAGAGATGCGTGTTTCAACGGAACACATACATAAGCATTACTCAACTTGTGCGAATTTATTTATTCATTTATTTACAAAAATGGGTGGTCATAAAATCGTAAATATTTACCTGTTGGAAAGTACACTGTAAGAGCTGTTTTGGGTACCGCTTCCTTGATCAAATAAATAAGAAGTTTTTCTAGTTTTCAGATTTATTAGCTACTTATTAATTATAGTATCTAAACGCAAAGAAGTAATTCTTTGACACCTCGACATAGAAGAACTAGTGACAAGAAACTTCTTGGAAATTCAG
This sequence comes from Maratus michaelseni, assembly GCA_963931845.1. Classification (NCBI taxonomy): domain Eukaryota; kingdom Metazoa; phylum Arthropoda; class Arachnida; order Araneae; family Salticidae; genus Maratus; species Maratus michaelseni. The sequence continues at coordinate 265,672,365 of OZ007595.1, read as the reverse complement.
CCGGGAAAATGTTCTTAGCAAATATATCTATCTAATTTTATCTGATGATTCTAACAGAACTTGACTTGTAGTGAAATTTTCCATGCGTATTCAAAAGAAAAATATTTGTTTCAACGAATTTATTCTACATAAAAATGGGCGGTCTTAAAATTGGAAATAATTAAATTGGAAAGCACAGTATTAAGTGCTATTAGGGGTTTCCTACTTCGATGATCAAATAACTATATTTTTAAGACTTATTAGTCACTTATTAATTATTGTGTCCATGTGTAAAAAGCAACACTTCGACACCTCTTGATAGAAGAACTAGTGACAACAAACTTCTTAGAAATTTCATCCGTAAAATAAGTTCTCAGAAAAGATATTTTTCTTCTTTTATCTGTTGATTGAAACAGAACTTGACTTGCAATGAAATTTCCAGTGCAAATTCAAGAAAAAAAAATGTTTCAATGGGTAACAAAGAAGTGAGTAATAAGTACTGAGTAGTAGTGAGTAATAAGTACTGAGTAGTAGTGAGTAATAAGTAGTAGTTAACTACTTATTACTAAAGAAGTGAGTAATAAGTAGTAGTAGTGAGTAATAAGTAGTGAGTAATAAGTAGTGAGTAATCACTGTTGCTACTATTTAAAAAAAAACAAGAAATAGGTCGTTCTAAAGTTATAATTGACGAATTTATAAACTGTACAGTGAATCTTGCTTTAGATAATTCCGTAAGCACAAGATGCGTACACTCCTTATAATTTCCAAAAAGTTTGGCACCACTATTTATTCCTGAAAATTTTTTATTTAATATTTACTTAGCTAAATTTAATATCACCAAACCGCAAGGTTTATAATATTCTTTTGATTAAATAAAGCCAAAGATTTCATTAAAAAATGTGGTAGAAGTAGAGGCACGTTGAATAAGGTTCTGTTTCGGAGATGAGAAAACAACAACACAAATTTTTTTTTGAGACATATTCGATATTTATTACCATTTTCCCTCATGTATAATGCGAGTCCTATTTTTGATAAGGGAAGACGGAGAATAGTTATAACATGCTTTAAAAAGTAACATAAGAACAGAAAATCCGGTTAATAAAAAATAAAAATTCAGCAGAAATCTTGACTTATGAAATAACTCGTATTTACTTAAATATCAGAAATTTAGACTCTGTGAATTAAAAAAAAAGCAAGAAAACAGAAAGACAAACATACCATTTTCTGGACTCTTATGAAATTTACAACAGTATACGAACCCTTATCAACAACAACAAATAATAATAATAATTATTATGGAAACCGGAGCATCCGTTCAAAAGTTATTCATGAACATACGTTAAATATATATATACAAATAAGTTGTATAATCTCGTGGAAGTCGGTAATTCTGCATGAGCATAAAAGGTAAATATATATACACAAAGAAATTGTAATTTCTTTCGAAGTCGAAATTATGCATGAACATATGTTAAAATATATACATCATACATACAACTAAATTGCATAACCTCCTTGGAAGTCGGAAAACACTATAAACTGTTGCACTTGGATGTCATGGCCCTGGAAGAACATGGTTCTAATTGACAAAATCGGTTAAATGAGCTTTATCATTTTAGTATTGTTCCAAATTTGAGTAAAACGCATTCCAGCATCAAGCGAGTATTTTCGGAATTAGCGGATTTCAAACTGTTTTAATTATTGATTGGCCTATGGAGAAATGAAAATTTCACAAGCTGCGCATACTCGTTAGGATTCCCAAGTAGTCTAGTACCACTATTTAAAAGAAGAACATTTCTATTTATATTTTGAATCCCAAGATTCATAACGGCCTCGTTTTTCCTGCAGTTGAAAAAGGAGAAAATATGTGTTGAAAATTTTTTGTAGACCTGTACGCACCCTGCTTTCATCTTGTTTTTCTCATGACAGTGGTAGAAGTAATTGGAACCTTGTCATTCCAATGCAACGAGCACAGCTCTCTGAATACTAGGCCTACGCGCTGAAACGAAAATGGCGGCTGTCATAGGCAGATTTTTTTTCCAGCGTCTGTATGGTACCTTGAATTAAAATACGAGTCATTTTTAAATGCATTCTTCGACTATTATTTTGCAAATATATAAAAGCTAAGAATACAGTAACCTCTGACTTATACGCGATTCACGGTAATTGTTTTTCAGCACCAGTTTTATTTTAAGGCAATTTTCGCCTTATATAATCGCAGAATTTATAAATCAGATTTTACTATCTTAAAATAGTGGTATTAAAAAGTAATAACTGAACATAGCGTATCAGTGAGGGGTCAATGTACTTTAAAAAAATACTGATGTTCAAGTTCGTGTGACCGTACAAACGCTGAAAAGAAAACTCGTCTACAACAGCCGCCATTTTTGTGTCAGCGCGTAGGCCCAGTATTCAGAGGGCTGTGGCAACAAGTGTTACGGAAGAAATTTTGGAACGTGTGTGATATGAAATTGAATATCACATCTTGAAATTTATTGGTTGTGCAAATACTTCTGAATATATTCAGCAAACAAATATATGCGTTTCAAGTTCTTATCTTAGGTATTCCTTTTTGTATTTACTTTAAAAATTTGCTGAGATTTTTTTAAAGATATCCTTAATATTAGATTAATTCTAAAAAAATATTTACCTGAAATTAACTTTTACTAAACATCTTTTTTTGTTGACTTCTACACAAAATAATACCGAAAGTAAAACCTGGACTTATATTAAATTTTACTCCAAAAGAATCATTACGATTTATTTTCAGGTGATATCGTCATGACAATTTTGGTACAGTACTCCCTAAACAAATCCGTACGATGGCAATAACTCGAGTTCTAATTAAAGCAAAATTAAACGAAAAGTACCGTTTTAATTTGTATGAAGACCTTTGTGATCATACGTGATCTATTTTGTCATACGGGATCTTCTACATATTAAAACTTGCAACAACTTTGATTTTTCAAATGGTAACACCCACTGTTGACATCCTATTTAAGTTCCTTGTATCAAGACAGCCCGGAAAAATTTATAGTGTATATACTTTACATAACCCCTTGAAGGACGGTGAGGTGCTATATATCCCATTTAATTTTTATCCTGTAATGCGACAATTACACCAGAATTTTGCGATAAAATTTTGTTTTTATAATGTACCTGAAGAAAAGTTTTTACTTATTTACAAATAAATATGTTCGTAAATCCTGGTGTCATTCAAGAATTTCAACATTTTAGCAACGGAAGTGCTTTGCACCTGAATTGGTTAAATACGAGTATTCATAAAATTAGAAGAGGCCAAAGTTTGAGGATGCTAACATTAAATACACGTGACAAACTTTAACATATATTTTCCCGAAAAAAAATCATCCAATTAATTTTTTTTTAATGAGATGCGATGAATAAATCCAAAGATATTCCAGGCATTCTTCGTACGCTGAAACATATTTTTAATAATGATACTTATTAATAACATTCAAAACATTATGAATCGTGATTTGGATTAATTTTTACATGAAACGAGCCACAACCGTTAGAAACGCATGTGTGTAGGTTTACAGCTCATTCAAATCATTAACTTTCGAGATTTAGATAAATTTTACTTTTCGATACTCCAAATTACGAGTCTTCAATCTGTGGCCGGCGGGTCACCGAACTACCACTATTTTAGTACAAGAAAATGTCTTTTTAACGACGAAAACTTTTCCTTTAAATAGAGCGATTATAACCTTACGGAATTAAGGGCACCTCATGAATTTCAAATAAAAAAATTTAAAATTCCCACCCCAAATAGACCGTTTCAAAGCATCTACAAAAAAGAAAATCTTTGGAAATCACCGGAAAAGTTTATTCAATCTTCTTTCTGTTACTGTAAGTTCAATATTTCTTTTATAATTATTCTGATGACTAATTAAATGCTCCCGGTACTTCTCCTTTTAACCCTTTCAAGGGCGGTGTTTGCAAGGCGCGAACGCTTAATTTTTTAATTCGAAACTGCCAAGTGACACTCAGAAATTTTTAATAAAATTTTGCTTTTATAATATACGCAAAGAAAATTTGTTAGTTATTTTCAAATAGATTTGATCGTTAATTCTGGTGTCATTCAAATATTTCAACATTTTAGTAAAAGAAGGCCTTTGCCCTTGAAAGGGTTAAGTTCTTAAGTACATTTTTCGAAATGTATCGATAAACCTCTAACACCTTTTTTTTCATTACTCAAAAAGTTTTTGAATCGGTTATCGTCTTCTGGCTGTCTTCGATCATTTTTTACTGTAAGTTTTAGGGGATAAATAATATTCTGGCTTGACTAATATTGTTCACAGATATTTTTATCCTTAATTTTTCTTTAAAAGTTTCAACCAGCATCTAAACAAAGTTTGACATTGCTAAAAAATATTAGACTGAAGTGCAAAGCTTTTGCACTCGTCCACTGATATATATTTTATTTCCGATGTCAACTTCCAACTATTATTTTTCCTTACAAAACAAACGACGGTCAATGAGGTATACAAGTTTTTCCACATAGTACATTGAAATTTCGTTAAATCACGTTGCTTTATAAAAAACTGCTGTTAATTAAAAATTAATAAAAAATGTATGAGCAAAAAATTTCAAAGAATGCACTGCGAAAGCCTCGCATGAGTCCACTGGTAATGTATTATCATCATAAGAGCTTTATTGTACCATAATTTCCGGCGTATAATCCGCAGCTCAAACAATCGTTTCTCGACCCAGAAAAATTATTCAATAATTGTAGTTAAATATTTACAGCGATCTTTTAAGTTACATTTTATAAAATAATATTTCTGGGTCGAAAAACGACTCTTTGAGCTGCGGATTATACGCCGGAAATTATGGTACTCTTTCACTTCACTTGCCGTAATTTCCGGCGTATAATCCGCAGCTCAAAGAGTCGTTTTTCGACCCAGAAATATTATTTTATAAAATGTAACTTAAAAGATTGCTGTAAATATTTAACTACAATTATTGAATAAAATTTCTGGGTCGAAAAACGACTCTTTGAGCTGCGGATTATACGCCGGAAATTACGGTATACAAGGTGCTATAGACAGAAATGTAAGGGGTATACATGTCAAGACAAGCAAATTTTGTATAGGAATCCAGGGTCGCAATCCACATATTAAACATATATACAGGTTCAATCCCAATCCACATTTTCGTTTATAACTGTAACATTGAAGAAAATATTTTAGCGATATCTTCAACACAGTTACTTTGCTAAATATGAAACGTGATAAAAACACATAAAGTAATAAAAACGGCAATCCTCCATGTCCAAGTAACATTGAGAAAGACGCTTCAAAACTCGGAAGGTAACGGGCAATGCATACGATGGAATTCGTCGAATTACAATAAAATTCCAACAATTCCTTTGATGTCACGTTATTTTACAGAAGACAAAGTTATTCTGTTGAAGATATCGCTAAAATACTTTCATTATTGTTATAGTTATGAATGAAAATATGGATTGGGCTTTGTGTAAAACATCCTGTATTATTGATTTTATAAGTGGATTGCGACCTAGTTCCCTATACAAAATTTGTTTATTTTGGCATGTATTTTATTATCACTCCTTACATTTCTGACCATAAATTCTGTTACACCCTGTATATAAGATAATTACGATTAATACTAATTTATCTTCTTTTTTTTTCAGGTAGGCAAAGATATTCCCCATCCAGGTATTGATTCAACTCAAGACGAGCATCTCTTTCGTTATCATAAATATTACCAGTGGGTGTGCTTCATGCTTTTCTTCCAAGCAACGCTGTTCTACGCTCCACGGTGGCTGTGGAGAATGTGGGAGGGCGGGAGGATCCAAGCACTGATGATGGACTTGGACGTCGGCCTGCTTGGCGAATCTGAAAAGAAACAAAAGAAAAAACTGCTTGTTGATTATATGATGTCAAGCTGGAAATCGCACGACTGGTATGCTGGCAGGTACTTGATATGTGAAATATTGGCGTTCATTAACGTCATTGGTCAGATGTTCTTGTTAAACAAGTTCTTTGATGGAGAATTCTTGCATTATGGATTAGAAATAATTCATTTTATAAATACAGATCCAGAAGACAGAATAGATCCGATGATTAGAATTTTCCCACGCGTCACTAAGTGTAGGTTCCGGAAATATGGTCCATCCGCGAACCTTGAAACGCACGATGCTCTGTGTCTCATGCCTTTGAACATAATCAATGAGAAGATTTATGTGTTTTTGTGGTTCTGGTTCATCATTCTTTCAGTTTTATCAGGATTCATTCTTATTTTTCATGCAGTTTTGTTCGCCTGCCCACCTGTAAGAGTTTATGTTTTAAGCATGAGATATAGATTTGCACATATGGAAAACTTACATACACTAGTGCGTAAAGGCTCCTTCGGTGACTGGTTCCTCATATACATGCTAGGACAAAATGTAGATGCCATTATCTTCAAAGAACTAGTCGTCGATTTAGCGAAAAAAGTGACTAGTGAACCCAAAGAAGGTTTATGACCAAAATGTAACGCAGTAGACTTCAATAACATCGTTTTGCAAGAGTATCAAGTTCTCAATTATTTCCTTTGGGTAACAAAATTGATAATTGAGATATGTTCACTGCCATATAATGATTGAGATATTATTATTTATCATTTCTAAAAGTAGACTGAAGTGTTTATTTAGAAACTTTATGTATAGTAAGTTATATTTGTATCATGATGTATCTCTGAGAATTTTTTTACGTTAAAATTGTTTCTCATATATTATTAAATGATATACGAAAGACAAAGCAGAATATTTTTGTAAATGAATATTTACCACTTTTGTAGTTTTTTTTACTCAAGGATGATTTTCTGTGAAATGGTCAAAACTTCTTTTAGACTTTATAACCTTTTTTTAAACTGTTATCAGATTTCAAGAATGTAAATATATAAATAAGATAAATTTTGTTGCTTGTACTTGAGTATTTTAAACTCTTCCAATTAATATTTTATACAGACTTTGTTTTCGATTTAGCAAAAAATGTAGATACGTAACAAAAATGATTTACTATTCAAGAAAGTGAACAGTAACAAAGTAAGCGATTAAATTAAATCTCACAAATTCCAATAACTTATATTTATACAACCTAAAAAAGTTACACAAAATGACCAGGTATTAAAAAATGAGTTATTTTTGAGATGTTTGGAAACAAATTTCTTTGGAATTTAGTAAATTTTTAAACCGCTCACATTGTTATTATTGAAAATCTAACAGATTTATTAAATTATCAATGGCAAACCTAGAGGATGGGGAAAGGGGTGTACAAATATTTTTGCATAGAAAATTTTGCCTTATTGAATAGCAGAATTCTGCTGTTAAATAAAGCGAAAATGTCTATACAAAAATAGTGGTAACCATAACCATCCCTCCTCCTATTTCTGGTGGATTAATGTACTAAATAATAAAAAAGTTGTTATTATACTAATAAATAATATAATACACAAAATTGTCTTCTATTTGTATTGTATAAAATAAGTAAAACGACAACTAGAGCTTAATTTTTTACTTTAACGAGAGATAACGTGTTTGGAGAAACATTTTTCATCGGCATATCACATAAAACACTTCTTTAAAAATAGAAATTTTAATCTGTGCATTTTTTTTCCATTGACGACCTTGCTCAGCTGTCTGAATAAAACTTTCAATCTGATCATGCGCACCATGCATATATCTCTACTCTAATACCGAAAGGTACCATAGTTCTCGTGATGTACCGGTGATTATGTTTTTTTTCGAAGGCATTTTTTTTAAAGAAAGCTAGAACTTTGAGCTTATTTTTAAGACGATAGCATAAAGTCGTTGTTCAGAAGTACAAATTCGTAAAATGCGAAATCCTGCAACAATGCTATTGCAACTATTCATCACTTCGTCACCGCCCCCTGAATACTAGGTCTACGCGCTGACTGAAAAATGGCAACTGTCAAATGCAGATATTTTATACAGTTCCTTGAATTTAGACATCAGTATTTTCTAGTTCTTTTCCTTTGACTTATTTAATCTCAAGAAAATAAGGCGGAAAAAACGTTTAGAAATTATTGGTATTCAAATTAAAGGGGCCGTCCAAACGATGAAAAAAAAATATCCTCCATCCCCGCTTTCTAGGTGTTTAGTAGCAGAGAATTTGAGACGGAGATTGCAGATTTTTCCTTCTGGCTCAATACTTTCACAGCAACATTAATTTTTTTTATATTAATTTAGTTAGAAGAAGCTAATAAAATTTCAATTTACGCTTAATTTTCAGTAACAGATTAATCAAAAAGTGCCTTTTTAAACTGAGAAAAATGTCTAAAATCGATTCACCCGTTAAGAAATTATAAACATGTGTACACACATCTATGCGGGTGATTCAGAACTCCTGGAAGAACATTTAGGGGCAATAGAACACGACTCGACATGCTCAAAACACCATTCAATTCATGGTCGTAACTCAAGCAGTGAAGTGCTAAATGGCACTTTCTGATTGTGGCGCCCTGTAGCGCCGTTTACGACATCCTGTATCCTTACAAAAAACCTCTTTACTACAGAATTAGGATTTCCAGAACACCCACAACGGCAGGACCATACATGAAAAGCATGTCCGCCTTTTCCTGATTAGTAAAACAAGCCATCCTTTTTGAAATTCATGACAGAAACGACGATGTATGTGAAAAAACAGAGCTGTGCGTGTGTATAATGATAGCCCCATCTAGCGGTTTGTCGCTTGCGATACGCCCATGCGTTGTGGAGCGAAAATAGCTTGTTTAGATGTGTTTTGCCACCCCTTAGAGTTTTTCTTGAGTTGTGATTCACACTGAAATTATCTGAAGACATTTTTGTCTTATTTAAGATACAGTCTCACCCCCAACCTCTCGAGCTTCTTACTTTACAATTTCTTTATTCTTCTTCTAATTTTCACCTATATTAGCAACGTAGTTAGTAACACTATTACGCATAAATAAAATCAATAATCATTTGTTAGATAATGTGTAGAAAACATGGTTCTCTCCACAATCAGAAGACGCCCTGCAGCGCTTCACTGCTTGCGTTACGAACGACCAGTGGCGTTTCTAGGGAGGGGTCCAAATGTTCTCGATATCAGTAATATCGTAAAGTTTTCTTTGGCTTTATTACCACAGAAAGTTCTCCGATTAGATAAGGCAAAGAAAACTTTATAAAATTAGTGGTATCCAGAGCATTTGGACCCCCATTCATTTATGTCACTGGTTACAACCATGCATTGTGTAGTGTTTTGAACTTGCCTAGGCATGCTCTATCACCCCTTAAAGTTTTGCCTAAGAGTTCCGAATTACCCTGTATATTATATAAATATACACAGCAGTCGAACAGAAAACATAGAAAAATAATTTAAATTGTGTAGTGTAATTTTTTAGATTAAAAGAAAAAAGATTTTGAATCAAATTTAGTAGACCTACAGAAAGGTTTTTAAACTTTGATCAAGCTTGCTGCTCAAGGTAAGGGTGTAGTTATAGGGTTGATTATCGAAATTAAAATACTTTTTATTCATTTGGAAGGCACTACTCTCTATAATTTTACAGTCTTGCTTTATACCTCACTTATGATTTCTGATTATTTTTAAATCTTTAGCCGCACAGAAATTTTCTTGCTCTGAAGATGCTTGTGGCAGTATCTTGGAAAAACAACTAAAAAAAATAAACAAATCATTTTTTTAATTAAAAAATTGTTGTGGGGGGATTTTTTTCTACCTCCAGTAACGGAAGCAAATGGCACACACACACACACACACACACACAAATATATATATATATGTATGTATAATCAAAGAGAGCGAGTTTTTTCTTAATTTATTATCCGAAGGAGCTTTTTAAAATGTAAGATATCCATCCAAAATATATAAAAAGAAGCAAAATATGACAGAATCTCTCTCACTAATTTTTTTTTCGCTATGTTTATTTACATCTCCGTTTTTTTTTTTTTTTTTTTTTTTTTTTTTGGTAATGAATTGGCTTGCACCTATTTTTTTTTTTTTTTTTTTTTTTTTTTACGCTTATTTATTACATTGGCCTAATTTTAAACTAGCACTTTTTCAAAGAAAACCCCCGTGTCCTTGCACGGTGATTTTATACGGATATTTTTGTTCTTTCTCAGTGTTCGAAACACAAAGAGAAGTCAGACTTTTATTTATATCCAAAAAACACAACTTTTCTCTTCTCACCTTTACAAAAAAAAAAAAAAAAAAAAAAAGAAATCTCTGGATTTACTTTCAGGAAACAAGGTAGACTGAGAAGCACTTCTAGCTGAAACGTAGAAAAACGAAAAAGAAAAAAAATCTACGCTTAAAATAGTGGTTCTTTCAGTCGAGGTTACAGTTCCTTAACGAAGTTTAAAAGTGAATGGGAGATTTCGCAGAAATAAAATAACAAGAACGAGAAATAATGCATAGGTTATGATACAGGGCTTTACAAATTTAATAAAATCAGGTACCCAGCAAAAAATTCTAGTCGCCAGTAAAAAAATATATACCCCACCCTTGTGGCGTAGCAAAAGGGGTTGGGATTGATCACTTTACAACCAGTAATTTTATATTCTACATTTGGCCTTATTCAATTCATAACGTTCAAAGATTAAATAAAGCCAAATGTAGTGGATAATTATACTGGTAGTAAAGTGATCGAGCTCCCCCCCCCTTCTCCTTACGCTACGCCACTGCCCCACTCCGCTTCCCCCATCATTGATTTTCAAAAAGCACAGAAGTTTTTTCTGAATTAATTGAGAAAAAATAATAACAATCATAACTGGGTTCGTACAATATTATTACAATTTTTTTAATAGAATTTTTCTATTTAATATTTAAATATCAAAAATTGCAGACGCCTCGTTTAATTGCAGGATTTGTAATAATTGTCTGCATTTAAATAAGGCGCAAAATGCTATTAAAAATTATGAAGCGTACGAAGCTTTCATAGTTTAGAATTATTATTTACATAGTTTAAAACAGTGGTCATCAGTTATTTTTTTCGTAGGTCTATTTCAAAACATAGTCAAACTTTCGCGGTCCAGAAAACTTAAGCCTCCCTTGACACCCCCCCCCCTCTACCACGTTACCGACTACTCTACTAACCTAGGTTGCCTGCTTTGCTTAGTAAAACTTTTCTTTGAAACCTTCAGTTACCTTACGTGCAAAACACAATGCATACCAGTAAAATGAAGTGCATAAGTACCAAATGAATTGTTTTTAATTATGATTTTTAGAATACTAGACAATCAATACAATGTATATATAAATTTAAAACAATCGCTCACTAAAGTTCATTGTGATTAATGTTCAATGTGGAAAATGATAAATTTTATTTTACACAACCTGCCTGAAATTTGGGGCCAAGTTGGTGCAACTGGTGGTAGTGCAAGAAGTTACCCGCTTCCAGCCGCGTCCGCGATTACCACCTGCATGTTACGCATTGTACGGTGAAACATTATTATTTTCAGTTATTCACAATTTCACCACTGTCCGTACAAGACTTGTCTGAGGTCCGGATGCGGACTATTTCGTGTCCACTGGTTTAGAATAATATATAATTGAGAAGGATAATATAAACTAAATTTTCTAATGAAACTTATAAAAATTATATATCTCTGAGATAAAAAAAAAAGAAGAAGAAAGAGAAATACTGTAAAGGCTGAATCAACGAACATGTTCGGAAAATTATGACTGCCAAATGCTTCAAATTTCTGGATAGTTATGAGTGCTACAAAATCTATCTCTGATGAAGGACGAGAACATCTAAATAGTGTAGCAAGTAATTTTTTTGTACTATTTTCCTGTCGAAGTCAGTCAAATAATTCTGATTTTATTATTTTAAAATTTGCATTTAATGAACTTATTTTTGCCAAAAAGTTGAAGATATTCTTTATTTGAATATATTTTCTAAGTTTATTTCTCAATATTGGGAGGATAGAAAACATGTTGTTTGTACTCATTTCTTAGGTTAATTTTTGTACAAGAAAAATAAACCGCCAGATTAAACAACTAAAAAAAAAAATTGGTCGACAGTGGCGACCACATTTGTCAAGCCAAGGTTATGAAGGACTTTCCAAAACTATCCGGATATTGTTAACAAAATATTTTTTTTTTCATACAATGAAATGAGTTATCTAAATAAACAATTTTAAAAACACATACATAATGCCATAAAAATCTATTTTCAGCAGTTGCTGTCTATATCCAGTAATGTGTGCGAATTCTTTCGGGATCTATAGAACCCATTTAAAAATTAGTTGTTTAAAAATGCATAGCACTGCTGAATACGCACTTCCAGCAATTACCGGTCATAGTCAGTCCTGTAACGAATTTTTTTTGTGTGTCTCTGTAAATGAACGACAAACGCTATGCACTCTATAATCTATGGAAAACATGTTGTTGTGCATCTCACGTTAGTCATCCACATCAATTTCGTTATATTTGAAGCATCGTAACATTATAATAATGCACCAGAAACGATTTTTCCCTTAGATCATTATGTCATGGAATTATTTTGTGAGTCACTGTAAACGAACTGTAAATGCTAGTTATTCTATACTCTACAGAAAACACGTTGCAGCCTACCTCAGTGATGAATATCAATTTCACTATGTTTGAAATATTGCAACATCATTAAAATTGCACCGCAAACCATTTTTCCCCATAGACCGTAATTCCACGGAATTATTTTGTGTGTCTCTGTAAACGAATTATAAATGCTCCACCTTTCATTTTCAATAGCAAACATTTTATAGTAAACCTGAATAACATATAACGTTATATTTGAAGGATCTTTGGCAATCCGAGTATATTTATGAGAGTTAGAGTACGGTCCAGACAGAAGGCAGACATACGACCGACACATGGTAGATAAATCGAAGTCATAAACACTTTTTAATTATGTTGGAAAGTGTTAAAAATTAATTAGGTAATGGAGTATAAGCAGTTTTGTAAATGATACAGATTTATATTGGGTGTCCCAAAAACTTTGAAATGCGCTTTATTTATTTATTCTTTCCTGTTAGAAATAAGTAAACAATTTAAATTGCAAAAGTGTTCAATATAAGTGGATGAGGGATATTTTAATGAAAAGGTTACACTTTTATAATGTTTCCAGAGTTCGTACGATTTCACCACAATTTTTTAGAAGAATGTTTCGTCTTATTTAAATGCAGAAAAGTATTACAAATCCTGAAATTCAACGAGGAGTCTACAATTTCTGCTATTTAAATATTAAATAGAAAAATTCTATTAAAAAAAATGTGGTAAAAGCGTATGAACCCTGGTTTCTACACCCCCCTTACCCCCTACCCGAAAAAATATGTCAGTTAGGAACATTTTACGTTTGTTTCAACAAGATTGTTACAAAAACTGCATACCTCTACCTTTAAAATTAAAAGATTTATAATAAAGACGGTGGTTTCGATCCTTACTTTTGAGCATAACTACGAGTGTCAATTAATAAGTTAGTTGCACTGCTTAAAAAAGCAAAACAGGATCAAAATTTTACAATAACTTTATTTGTGTCCTAAAGTTCCATGCAAAATCTACTCTTTTCGCCGTAATTACCTCCGTTATTTAATAAACATTTGTCGATGCGTGGAACAAGTTTTTCAATGCCTTCTGCAAAGAAATCTCGTCTAACGTCCGATAACCCTTCTTGGGTTACAGATTTCACCTCGCCATCCGAATGGTATCGTCGCTTTGAAAGTTCTTCTTTCATGAAACAAAAAACCTGGAAGTCAGGAGGTGAAAAGTCTGAGCTATAAGGAGGGTGATCCCACACTTCCCACCTAAACATTTTCAGAACTTTTTCAAACATGTTGCACCACTTCGCGATAGCTTGACGTGACGTTGCATTTTCACTATGCAGTTCATGCAACTACCGATAAATTTCAGTGCAGTTAAATCATTTCGCACAAAAAAAAAAAAAAAAAAAAAAAAATTACTCACGCATTTCCGATTTGGACGCTACTTGCAGCTGCCGAGACAGGTTTACGACTGATTATATTCGACAAACTAAAATTGCCGCGTAAAAGCCGCTGCATCACACGATACAGAAGTGTGATTCTAAAGTGTTGCCACAAATTTTAACTCAATAGCCTTTCACCGAAAATTTTTACGAAGGAGTGCAGCTTACTTTTTGACTGACCTACGTATTTCTGAAAATAAATTTTCACTTTTTTTAATCGCTGAAATTGTTCAAATTCAGTGATTAAATATACGATTACTATTCGGAAATAGTGATGCTTAAAAATAAGTACCAAAAGCACCCTGATGAAAGAAAAAAGCCACTTTTTTCATATCATTTAAAATGCCATTTAATCAGTAAAAATAAGTACATTATACATAGTAACGACGATGTTCTTTATATCATATTAATTAGCATGAAAAAACTGCTTCACAAACACATCTAAATAAATCTGTACATAGGCAGGGATCACGTATAAAGATAACTATAGTTTGAAATCCTAGAAACATTATTTTAAAACAGCTATTCCCAAAACATTCTCAAAGTCTTTTCCTTATCTCCAATACATAACTCAACTCCTTTAATAATGCTTCTGTAATATTTTAGAGTCTCGCTTCCAATATTTTTGCAAGCATTCATTATAATTTATTTAAGGTCTACTGCATATATATTATCGACTGTGTTTTCTAATTCTTTGCAATGCATCGCAGATTTGCATGTTTAGTTTGACATATGTTATCTTTTCACAGTGGTCAATTTTCTTTTAAGCATAATTCATTCAAATTTATATTAAAATCATTAAAATTACAGACATTACATAATGATTTTAATATAAATATAAATATGTTCAGACGTAATATTTTTGTTTACTTCAAAAATAATTCATTCAATTTTAATTGTTTTCGCTCGTTTGGTTAATTTATTCCAACTTAATTTTAATCCCTAAATGTCACAATGGCTCCGGAATTCTTCATGAAATTTATTTGAAAATAAGTAAATCCGTTTGTCAATGTACTACAGGGTTCGTACGCCTCCTGGAATTTTGCGACCAGGAAATTCTTCGGTACCAGTATTTTCTTACAGAAAATCAATCCTTAAAAGAATTCGACGTTTCGCGAGTTTAACCTAGGTTTCTTTTATTCTAAAACTAATTCTGGTAACTCTCCTGGAAAATTCCCTAATCCGTACGAACCCTGTACTATAAACGGAAAATTTTGTTTCAAAATTTCCGTGTCATTGTGACATTTGGAGATTAAAATTAGGTGAGAAGAAATTCACCCACCAAAGCAGGTTTTAAACAAACAGATCCGTTGCAGTTTATTCTAATGATCTGGTTATAATAAAATTCAAATTTTCTTATTAACTAATTTTGTCAAGAGATTAAACCATTAACATAATATTTTTTTCCTTTATAATTTTGAGCATTTTGCAATTTCAATTGTCTATTTATCTCCAACAGGTAAAATTTAAAAATAACGTTTCAACATTTTGGGAACATACTGTATATAATTTTATTTATTTATGTAACGACTTTGAAACTAAAATTATGATAATTATTATTCATTTCATGCGTTACTTTTTTAGAAGTACTGCATAGTAGAGCCGATTTCCCTTTCTTTCTTTTCTCTTCTTTTTTATTTTTGTAGACTGGAGTTATAATTTAGACTTATTATTTTTAGTTATAGCACAAAATAGAGAAACAATAAAGATTTAACACTATAACTACACTGCTGGCCATCCAAAATGCAACACCATGAAGGAATGCAATTAACAGACTGATATTTATTGGACAAATACATTATAAGGGGAAGGACAAGTGATTACATTTTCAGAAAATTTGGAGGTATAGATCCTGAGAAAACACTGCCCAAAGCAGCCACCTCTGGCCACAATAACAGCATTTATCTGCCTAGTCATGGAGTCGAACAGAGATTGGATGTCATGTACGGGTACATCAGTCCATGCAACTTCAACACTATGCCACAGTTCATCAACCGTAGTGACGGGCGAGTGGTGGGGGGGCCAGTCGATCAGAAGCCATTGACAGGACATTTTCAGTTGGTGAGAAATCAGGAGAACGTGCAAAAGCTGGCAATCTGCGTTTTCCTCGATGCCGCCAAACATGGATGCTGTATATGACTCAGGAATGGCGTCTCACGTCGTCTTTGATGAATCCAATCCAGGCTCTGTATGCAGCCTCCATGTTTGGCGGCATCGTGGAAAACACACATTGCCAGCTTGCATTCGAATTGTCATACTGTCATATCACCTGAAGTGACGGTATGAAGTGCCATTGGATACACGTCTCGGTAACCTCTTGTTCGCATTGCCGGTAATTTCTACAGTAATTGCCGGTAATTTCTGCCAATGGCTTCTGAGCGCCTGGCCCGCCACCGTTCACCCGTCACTCGCCCGGTTGATGAACTGTGGCATAGTATTGAAGCTGCATGGACTGATGTACCCGTACATGACATCCAATCTCTGTTCGACTCCATGCCTAGGCAGATAAATGCTGTTATTGCGGCCAGAGGTGGCTGCTTTGGACAGTGTTTTCTCAGGATCTATACCTCCAAATTTTCTAAAAATGTAATCACTTGTCCTTCCCATTATAATGTATTTGTCCAATAAATAGCATTCTGTTATTTGCATTCCTTCATGGTGTTACATTTTGGATGGCCAGCAGTGTATCATGAGACGTCATTTTGACGGTTACCAAATGAATATATTCCGATTCGAACCAGAAATTTCTTATTAAAATAAATTGAATATAAAACTTACAAAAATGCGTTAAATGAATAAGTTAAGTAGTTTTACGTAGATTTCGTGTGTGAAATAGTAAAAAAAAAAAAATTTCCGGAAGTTCTAGTGTTAAAGCAAAATACAGTAATTTCCGGCGTATAATCCGCGGATCAAACAATTTTGTTTCAACCTAGAAATTTTATTCAATAATTCAAGTCAAACATTTGCAGCGATTTAGTAAGTTACATTTTATAAAATACAATTTCTGGGTCGAAATATGAATGTTTGATCTGCGGATTATACACCGGAAATTACGGTATATACATATTGATCATGATAAATTCAACTATTATAACCACAACCATCTGAATACTAGACCTACAATCTGACACAAAAATGGCCGCAATGCTCTTCCCTAGTATTATCAAATTTTAAAACTGCTTTTTATTAAAAATTTTGACGAAGTGAATATTTCATGCATTTTGTCATTTATTGAAAATTGCTTTAGTTTAAATTTTTTAAAATACCATATAAATAATAAATACTTGCTTATTGATACAGATGACATGCATTCGAACAAATCCCGATTGACTCAGTGGCAAACTTCCACCACTAATTAACAAGATTATTTTTCTCCTTATTTAAAACAAGAATTCCGCGTAACAAAAAAGCCAAACTTTGTCTATTAAAATACTGATGAAAGTTTGCCCTTTCGTAATTGGGTATTGCATTCCGAGCTTAAAAATGCAATGTTCCTTCCGCACAACAATTTTGAATTTTTGCTCGATTAAAAATACAATAAATTATAACACCTTGTAATATTATATTTCTTTTAAATGCTAAAAGGTGTAAACTAACAACATAATATACAGTAAAATAAATTTTATTAGATTATTGACATGTTTCGGCTCACTTTGAGCCCTTTTCAAAAACAAATGAGAATATTCTAAAATTGCACAGTCTTTGAAGTTATTATCTGAAATGTTATCATTTAATATGCATATATTTTTTAAAAATTACACACTATATATGTATTACGAAATGTATTTTGCTCTATTGTTTACACTATGCAGGTTTGTACAGTGAACCTGAAAATGTAAATAAAATAGTTCTAATCGTGTTTACATTTTATAACAGACCTCTGTGAAAATATGCTCCACTCACCTTTGTCACCGGTTTGACATCTTCATAGTCTAGTTCTGAATCGATGAAAGTACTTTCAATTCCTAAACATCATTAAATAATAAAGATTTTTTTTTTTTTTTTTGCTAAAAAAATAAAGAACATTTCCAACATTTAATATAAAGTCAGTTATCTCCTCTATTTACCATATTTTAAACCAGATGTGGAATTTTCTTGGTAACTCTTAATGCTATAGTTTAATAAAATGTCAAATGTTTGTATGACTTATTCTGTTTGTAACGAATTCATATTCTAATGGTAATGTAGCTGTCATAGTAAGTATGTCATGTAGCTGTAATGGTAATGTAGCTTTCAGTAGAATCTTTGCCAGGCGACCATGAGACATACAGGTAAAACTGGGTTAATTTCAAGAATATTCCAATAACGAAACGATGCAATTTCATATTGCATTATTGATCGGTCTCTTTTGATAACAATATTTACCAAATCATAATAGCCGCTCACTGTTTCCACATAGATATATTCCATTTGGCTCTTAGAATAGAACTAAACTTAAGAAAATTGGCTGTCTTCGTAGCCCAGGTTTGAAAGAGTACAGATGATTTCTGTTCGTAAACATTGAAAAATATTAAATAATTCTACATCTCTTACAAAAAAAAAAGGACATTTCCAACAATAAATGTGATATCGTCGCTACCATGTCAAACTATCGAATGTGAAAAAATGCACTTTTCATTACTTTTAAAAATGCGCCAATTGTCACCACTAAATTTTAATAGCATTCTTCTCCAGCCAGTTTGGTTTATTTCTTTATACAGAAATTCCGAATCCATGCCAGAAATTTGAAATAGAAATTTTTGCTTTATTTAATGACAGACATTTCACGATTACCTTTAGTAGAAAAAAAAACTCAAATTTTCCGGTATGAATTCGGTATTTCTCAATGAAACAGGAGCTCGATCGGGCAACACTGTTCTTCAAAGAAATTGTATTTATATTCTTACTAGGAGAAGAATTCTAATAAAGTTTAGTGGTGAAATCGCCAATTTTTAAAAGTAATGCAAAATGCATTTTTTCACATTCGATATTTTGACATGGTAGCGACGATATATGAATTTTAGGTTCTCTGTTTACTATATATATTTTAAAACAGGTAGTAAAATGTTTATGGTTGCTCTAAACGTTATAGTTCAGTAAAATGACAAATCTTTGCATGGCTGATTCTATTTGAAAAAAAAATCCATACCTCATGGACATTGTTCGTGTCATAAAAACCTATTTTTCAAGGAATCTTTGCCAGGAGACAGTGAAAAGTTATGCAAGCAAAACTGGATTAATTTCAAGAACATTACAAGAATGAAGCAATGCCATTTCATATCGCATTGTGTATATCAAAAATTATCATATCATAATAACTTTTCTCTATTTTTACGTATTCCATTTGGCACCCAGAGCCAAACTTAAGAAAAGTTGATGACTTCGTAATCTGAGTCTGAAACATCGTCGCAGTTTGGCCTCTTTTTCTATTCAGAAATTCCGAATTCATACCGAAAATTCCGAAAGAATTTTTACTTTATGTAATCACAAAATGTCTGTCATTAAATAAAACAAAAAATTTTATTAAGATTTTTTTATATGAATTCGGAATTTCTGAATAAAAAAGCAGGCCAAACTAGCAACCCCTGTCTGAAAGAGTGACGATTATTTCGGTTCATAGACATTGCAAAATGCTAAAGAATTCTACACCTCTTGCAGAAAAAAATAATAACATTTCCGACAACAAATGTGATAGGTCAATTTTAGTTTCTTTCTTTACTATATTTTTAAGCAGATTGTACTATTTTTATGACTGCTTTAAAAGCTATATTTCAGTAAAATGGCAAAGGTTTGCATGGCTAATTCTGTTTGTAAAGAATTCATACCTCAAGGACGTTGTTGGTGTCATAAAAACCTATTTTTCAATGGAATCTTTGCCAGGAGACCGTGAGATATGTAAGCAAAACTGGGTTAATTTCAAGAACATTCCAAGAATCAAGTGATACAATTTCATACTGCATTATTGAACGGTCTCTTTTGATAACAATAATTGCCATATCATAATAACCTCCCACTGTTTTCACTTATTCCATTTGGCACTGAGAGCCAAACTTAAGAACAGTTGCTGTTAAAGATAAAAAAAATAGGCTGACAGACGATATTTTACCTGCAGGTATTTATACCAAGGAGAATATTTCAGTTTCCATTTTAAAACACTTCTTAATTTTCTTTGTCTTCTTTTCTTCTCAAGCAATCCTATTCTTTTTATCAAGAAATTGACATTAATAGAATCAATTATTAACCATGTCAGCTCGCGCTAAAGATTAATATATCAAGCCGCATTAACTACTAAGAAACGTGGAATAATTGTTCTATACCGTTAAATTTTCCATACTTTTTTAATTAGAAAAAAAATCTACAGTGAAAGAATGGAACTTTGCCATTTACAAATTGCATGTGACACTAGTTTGTTTTTCATTCAATATTTATTTTTGTCTGAAGAGATTGTAGTTATGTTTCTAAGAAATATCTTTCTTGATTGTAGTCTAGAAAAAGAAATTCACCAGCATTAAATGGGACATACGAGGTGAGTTTTAATTTTCCAGCAAGTAATAAATACAAATAGAAATTTAAAATTACGTGTGATAATGTGTACGATTGATTAAAAACATGAAAACCAAAATAGGAACTTTAATTCAAATTATTCGGTTGTCAGGAGAGTTCAGAACATGTTTTAAAAAGAATTTGAGCAAGCGAAAAATATTAAAGCTTTTCTTTTATATTACAAAGTATTTTCTATTTTTTTTCATCAACTCTAAACAAGTTTTCTGGATGTTTTAAAATTTGCCCATGTAGAACTTAACTGATCTATTGGCAAAAGGTATCTAGCATCTTCATCAGAAAATGCTCTTCCAATTAAATAATTTTGGTGAGATCGAAACACTTGAAGTTATGTGATGCAATGTATAGAGAGTATGTTGCATATAGTTTGAAAAGCTGTTCTTACAGCATAAAACATTCGTAAATTAATGTTAAACTAATGGAAACGTTTTTTAAAAATTTCGTGTTTTGATATTAATATTTTTAAATGATTCTTTTTGTCTAGGATTTCTAAGGCTGGAGGTTCTTATCTTAGTTTATAAAAAAATTCCGAATTTTTCTGGTGAGGACTTTGCGAGGCTATAACGGAAACAATACCCCAATCTTCACCAGTTCCGAAATTGAAAGTGTCCTTCCCAGGAAACCACGCCATTAGTGTGCTAATGAAAAAAATCCAAATAAGCAGCAATCGAAAGGGCAATATGAATGTGTTTTTTGACGCATAAATAATTTGCCTTCGTCTCCCCGTTATCGAGATATAAAGTCTTAAAAATTGTTAATTTATTGCTTTAACAGGATGGAAGGAGGAGTCGATAAGATTGAAGGAGGGGTCTTTAACGTTTTCAACGTAACAACTTCATCAAAACTCCAGTCACTTGTCCATTTCCAGTTCAGCACGCCGTAATACTCCGAAATGATTCGCTATGCTTGTTACAAGTCTGAGTTAGTGAAAAATAGGCTACTTGCATTTGAAACGCCCTTGCAATTTTAATTTTCGAAGAAGGTTGATCATTGTAATAATTTCACTACGCTTCAATCATTTTTTGGTTCAGTGTCATATTTGCCAATAGCCTCTTATATATATATATATATATATATATTACTACATCTAAATATGTTTTGTATTTCATATTCATCTGATTATTAAAATTTCTGAATCAAAACCACGTCTTTTTCCCTTAATTAAATAAATAAATTAGCAAACTCAGAGGTGCCAAGTTCCCACTAATCTTCCGTAATATGTGGTTTAATCGTATCCAGTTTAACAACGCGTCAAACCAGAAAAATTATTGGATAAATCTTTATTTATTTAATTTCAGGTTTCTTCCTGGAATTTATTTAATTTCATTTCGTGAATAAATTTCTGGTGCAAAACGCGTTAAACCTGGTTCAAATTAACCCGCATATTACGGAATATTAATGAGAGCTTGGCACCTCTGCAAACTTTATGACTTTATATCTTAATAACGAAGATGCGAGGACAAATGATTTATGTGTCAAAAAACACGTTTCATAATTCTCTTTATATTGCTGCTTACTTAGATTTTTTTTATTATTACACTATGGTGTGGTTTCCTGGTTAGATAGAAATCGCAACAGAAATCGAAAAAGTACAAAACACTCATGCTAGTCTTCCACTTCAGGTATGGTATATAAAAAGAACCATTAAAAAATAATGAACAGGGACTGATTACTGACGGAACACACTTCCACCAATAAAATTTAATAGAAATTTTTGTCTTATTGAAACGCCCTATTCATGCAAAATTACTGCCATGAATAAGGAAAAAATTTGTATTATTTTTTACTGATGGAAGTGTGCCCCGTTGGTAATCAGGCTCTGATAAAGAAACACAAACGAGAAATTTGAAAAGAATCCTTTCATTGGTTTAACCATAGCCTCCTTAAGTACATGCCTTCCATTTTTGCTAAATTCTTTTATTAAGCACGGTAACACCTTGAAAATAAACAACCTCTAGATGGCAGGGTTCAAAATTTTCTGCACGTTCTACTTGTTTAATCGTAGAGTGTTCCACGATTAAAAAAAGGTGAAAATTAAAATAAGAAAATTATAGTTTTATGACGATTGTGAACCTCCCTACTGCTCTTAACCTTAAAAACCTACCTCATATAATACAGGGTGTCCCAAAAGTCATTGACACATTTTAAAATTCAATAACAGATCAAGAAATTGGCGTACGAGAATGAAAATGTTTGAATGAAAATGTTTCTTGAAAAATTTTTAAGCAAATAAAAAAAATTAGTTAAAAAAATTTTCATAGATGGCGCTGCTTCTGGAAAGTTATCGAATAGGTAGAATACAATCACAATTTATTTACCGTCTTTATACATAACAATAAGCGAAAACGCACAATGCGTCTGCACAGTTTTTGTCCAAAGTATGGCAACCCACTTTCCAGAACTTCGAAAGTTCCTAAAATTTGGCACGAGATGCTTTACAAATTAAAAAAGCAATAAAAAAATATATCTTTTCACGTTTACAAATAACCATTTTTAAGCACCTTTTGTCTATCCATCCTCACTTGTGTAATTGAACTCAGGAGGGCGAGTATTATTAAGTTCTGGAAGGTGGGTTGCCATAGTTTGGACAAAAAGTGTGTATACGCATTGTGCGTTTTTCCTCATTGTTATGTATAAACGCATTCTACCTATTCAATAACTTTCCAGAAACAGCGCCATCTATGAGAATTTTTTAAACTATTTTTTTTTATTTGCTTAAACAAAATTTTCAATCATAAGAAACATCTTCATCCAAACCGCACCCTCGTACGCCAATTGCTTTATCTTTTATTGAATTTTAAAATGTGTCAAGGACTTTTGGAATACCCTGTACATTGCGGCTGACTAAAGTCATACAGTCGCCTGAAAAGTTTAAGCTTACACTAAAATATGATAACAAAGTTCGAAGAAGAAATATATGGAATAATTTCATAATAAATATTCAAAATGTAATTGAAATGAAAATAATAGAGATATTATGATGATTTCATCAGCATTATTTATTTAAAAATATCGCCTGTTTAAATTTTTGTTAAAAAAGCATTGTTTCAAAAGTTGAGGTGCATTATGCAAGCATTAACAAATGTTGAATTGGTTTCAACCAACTAACCGTTCCGACCAACGAATCGTTTTAAATTAGCAGTATAACAATAAATATTCAATTTCCGTTGGTTATTTAAGATGCCGAAAACAACGGAATTCACAAAAGAGGAAAATTTAAAGATATTTAAGTTGAAATCGAAAAATAAGACCGTTATTCAAATTTCTAGAAAATTAAATCGTTCAAAGCAAGAAATATACAAGCTACTTGCTAGAAATATTAATTTCGACTGGAAACCAAGATGCGGGTGACCACGTACAACAAGATTGGAAAATTAGAAGATTAGTGTTAAAGCAAAATATGTCCATAAGGCAAAATAAAAATAATCTCGGTGTCAATGTCGAGAAGGAAGAGAGTTTGTGACCTGGTCTTGATGTTGTTCATGAGATTTTACGAACATGCGTTGTAAATATTCATCATCATTTCATTTTTCTTTAATTGTTATTTTGGAATAAAGTTTTTTTCGTTTAATACGATATGAGACGTTCGATTATATATATGTGTGATCACGTTACTACACTGTCAATTTTTGCGATAATTTCTTTCCACTAAATTTTAATAGTACATTTTATTTTATTTATTTACCGAAATTTGACATGAAATAATGCAGAAAATTCTATTTAATTTTAGTGGTATCAGAAAAGCGTAAGAGTTGGCAGATATTTATAAAGTTCCCCTATTATCTCCAATAATACACTAGTGTGCAAAACATAAGCAACAAACACAAAATGCTAATTTCTGAACACGTGAGTGCTCAAAAGGAAATTCTATAAACAGCAAATGTAGAAAATAGGTACTACCCTAACAGCACAGACAGTTGATGTGACGTCTCCTTGACATCACAAATGGTCACAATTGTCACAGTCACTACAATGAACAGAAATGTGATATCTTTCATTCGTCTCATTTTTACTCTCATTTGGTCACTCCACTGCACAGTCACCATGACTGCTGCTTTTTGACGAGTCACCAGGTGACTTTACAATGAAGTCATCTTGTGACTCTCATTTGACTGTCATTTTGACACTCCATTGTAAAATCATCATGATAGCTGTTCTGTGACGAGTTCCCAAGTGACAGAAAATGAAATCATCTCGTGACTTTTCAGAAACGAGTGCAATGAGGACTTCACAATAGAGTGTCTATCACCGGAAAGTCACCATGCGACTTCTTTGTCACATTATTTGGCGACTCATCACAATGCAATGCTCACAATGACTTCAAAGTTCAGTCTTCAACTGACAGTGACTTGAGAATCACGAGGTGATTCATTGTAATGTCACCTGGTGACCCACCACAAAGCGAAAAGTCACTGTGACTTTTCAGCGTTAACAATCATTTGAGAATAATAATGAAACAGTGAAATAGCCCATATTTTGATTCACCGTAACGATTGTGACACTTCTAACCATGTGTGACGTCAAGGGGACTTCACATCGACTAGTTGTACTGTTAGGGTAGTACCTCTTTTCTACACTTGCTCTTTATAGAATTTCCTTTTGAGTACTTACGTGTTCAGAAATTAGCATTTTGTGTTTGTTGCTTAAGTTTTGCACACCAGTGTAACATACATATATTTTGATAGCTGTGTTTTATACTGTTTCAGGAGGCATATTACTGGTCCATGAAGTTTTTTTTAATAGATTGTAGTGTGTAACTATTATTTCCAAAAAGGTACTTTAATTTTACTAAATCTTTATAATTTGGAACTATTTGGAATATTTTTATAAAATCTATTATGCATAAGTGTATTTCAAGAGTTTTCCCAGTTTTAGAAATGCATTTTGAAACAAGAATGAAAATGTTGTTATGAATATTAACACATTGACGGACAGTAGGAACAAGTGAAGTTCGAAAATTGACACTATATGTTTTTGTAATTTTTAGAATATTAGAAGTATAGTTTTACTCTTTCTGCTTAAATAAACTTAATTTTGATTCATTCAGCACCTTTAATTAGGTTGCACACTCCCTTCACAACCAGGTCAGGGAAAAATACAGTCAAAAAAAGTGATAACCAGTATATTCTTATAGAAAAATTATGTTGATTATTCGATCAAATAATCAATTTGAATTTTTCTATAAGAATATACTGGTAATTATAATTTTTTTTACTGTATTTTTCCTTGACCACTAGCCACCCTACACGTGCATACTGAAGCTGCAACTCGTATAACAGGTGGAAAACGAACTTCAACCTAAAAAATTGTTTCCAAAACATGACACTGGGCTTCTACTTGTACGCCATTAAATGCACATTTGTGCTGCTATAGCCGTGGTGTCTAAAAACGACCGTTTCGTTTTGGGCGGCTATAGCCGTCATGCCACATTGTGAACTTCGCTTTGACGGCTATAGCCGCAACTGTCCGTCAACGTGTTAAACGAAAAGAATTACCATTAATTTTTGATCGGTAATAAAATTTTTACAAAAAAAAAAAAAAAAAGAAAGAAAGAAAAAAGTTATAAGTACAAATTAAAATGCCCAAATAATGCTTCCAAAGGAAAATTCGTAATTTTTAAAATTACGATGAAGCTAAAAATGTAAATCAATTTATCATGCTCTGCTCTTTACCAACATTTGCCTTTACCTGTGAGAAAAATATAAAGAGTAACACATTTTTAGAATTTTGAAAAGGGGTCCTAATTCCATCCCATTTTCTTAAATTTACAATTCATACATAAATTGAAATGGAGGACACTTGAAAAAGAAACAGTT
This sequence comes from Maratus michaelseni, assembly GCA_963931845.1. Lineage (NCBI taxonomy): Eukaryota > Metazoa > Arthropoda > Arachnida > Araneae > Salticidae > Maratus > Maratus michaelseni. Next base: position 265,646,044 of record OZ007595.1, on the reverse strand, counting down.
AACGCCCACAACGAATTTTGTTTTCGAAATTTAGTTGTGCTCTTCAATGTGCTGTTTTTCCTCTTTTGATGTGTTTAGCGGCTCTTTGTAGGAAGATCCTGTTTAAAAAAAAAAAAAAAAAGAGAGAGAGAGAGAGAGAGAGAAATAAAGTGTTAGCTCTTACAAACGTTGACATTTTTTTCGAAGAAACTCTTTGTTCGCCGTTCTTTTCTGCACCTATGAAAATAATCCATTTCAGCTGATACATTCAAGCTCATTTTTAAAATTTGGACGGTAAAAAAAGAAATTATGTAAATAACAATATATACACATTGCATAAAATCACAATAGGACATGAACATGAAAGAAATACTGTACCAAATTGCCACTATCAATGAAGTCGACCCGTTTGATTGATGGGACCATCTGATTATTAAAATACATAAAAAATTCAAAGTAATACTAAGTATATTTTTGAATTTATTACATTTGTTGAAATCATTTTCATTATTACAATACAGGTTGCGTACAATATTACCACAATTTTTTAATAGCATTTTTCGCTTTATTTAATCGCAGAAATCTACTAGAAATTCAATGATTAAACGTGGTGGTTACAAATTCTGCTTCTTAAATTATAAATAGAAAATTGCTAATATTAAACAGTGGGGCTAGCAATACCTGATTACCGCCAAACTTCAACCAGTAAAGACGAATAGAAGTTATTTATAACAGAAATGCTGCATGCATTAGGTGTTAAAATAAGACGAAAATTTCTATTCAAATTTAATCGTGGAAGTTTTTGCCGGTGGTAATCAGGCCCTGGGTACCAGACTATTTGGGAATTCCAAGGTGTGTACGCAACTCGTAACAGATTCAAAAAAGAAAATGCATAATTCATGTTCCAACTGTTTGCAGCTGATTTACTGGAACCATTTTTCACCCAATTAACTGTATCTAAATGATTTCAGACAGCAAAAACACGTGGATCTTCTTCCTTTAATTTAGTAAACGTGTGTAAATTATGCTTCTTTCTTATTTTTTTACTGACTCTTTGATTTTCTGAAGTTTTTTGTTCTTCACAGAAAGATTTCTTTGAAAATATTCTGCCGCATTTTTTACAAACTTTTATATTTTTTCTAGTCTTTCTCCAAACGTTTTCTTTACTATATTGCCGGTCATTATGTCAGAATTCCATGCTTGTTTAGATTGCTATTTCTTTTTTCTTTTATTTTTTTCCGGTTAGTCTACGCAAAACTCCTCCCTCCTTTGGAATAGAGAAATCAATATTAATAATGAATGATAGAAATTGATAGTGGAAAATTGAGGATTGGATTACAGACAGTTTTATTACAAAAGTCTCCGCCGAAAGAGGTTATCAATATGTTGAACAAGCCAAGCTACCTAAATAATGAAAGTGTTTGCCCAAGCCTAGGTAAAGTAATAAATTTAGTTTAGTATATGAATGACTTGGTCCAATGGGCCATTCTGCTCCGCATTCAGTAGACGTAACCGTAAGCCATATTGCTGAATTTCCTATCACTTAACACATTGAGGATGGGTGGTTTTCGTGTTTTACGCAGGAAACCCCACCTATGGACGTTACATTTACATGTTACATTATTTAACAAAACGATTTATTCACTTTGCATTTATAATACAAATGAATGTATATAATGATGGCATTGTCTGTAATTGAACTATTTATATGCATAGTACTCTAATTGTAAAAATACGAATTTTGTGTATGTTTTTTAAGAAATAATGTAACACATAAAATGCAAAAGTACCTCCCATGGACGGAATTACAGATGTATAAAAGACGTGAATTTACGTCTCCCCTTCTCAATGTGTTAAATAACAATTAAAAAATATATATAAAACAGTCGATGAACAGAAACAAAATTGTGGATAGCAATAACCGAAAGTCATTATAGCATTGAACTTCTAATTGTAAGGTCGTAGGCGCGATTCCAGCTCTTATCAAGAACAGCCATTTGCGCTGATGGAACCTAGTATATACATATTGGGTCCAAAGTCCTCCAGAGTTATAGGATGACGGCCTCGTCATTTGGCATAAAGGGTGGAATAAAAATAATTTGTAAATACTATTTATATTTATTAGAATAATTGTAGTAAGCTTGGATTCTTTTTTTTTCAAGATTGGTGCAAAAAGGCCCAGATTACGATATGCATTATTTTAGAATTTTTGCTAAAAATATCCGACATATTTTAAAGTATCTTAATTGATTATAGTAAAAAAACTTATAAAACAGAAAATAAATCTTTCCGAAACATTTAAAACGGGTTAAAAATCCTGTTAAACATTTAAAGTAAAAAATCATAAAAATAAGAATTTTTATATGGAATAAATTGGAAAATGAGGACAGTACGAAAATGATGCTAATGAAATGGATTTACAGACCTTTTTTGCAGTCTTATCTGCGGGTTTCGGTTGCATTGATGTATTTGACTTGTAAAATTAAATAATTACATTACGAAAGATATTTAAATATTTCTGGTTGTAAAAAATACATGCTTAAATTGTATCAATTGTAAATGTGTACTAAAGAAAAAAAATATATAAAAGAAAGTAAATTTTAAAACTGACAACGGTGAATTAACACTTTTTATGCTTATTACAGAGTACCTATACTTCAGGGAATTTTTGCGATGTATACCAATAGTTTCTAATAAAAGAATTAATCTGAGTTAACCACGCAAAACTTCGCCTTATTTAAAATGAATTTATTTTTCTGTAAGAAAATACTGGTTCCCAGGAGTTTTTTTTATCTCGAAATTTCTTGACCTGTAGGGATCCTGTATATCATCATTATAAAAAAAGGAAAACATGACTGATGATGTTTTTTCACGCCCATAGATTTTTTTTAAAACACTGGATGACAATAAATAGCATGTTGCATGCTAGAGATCAGTTCGGGCTCTGTTTTCTAAACCCAAGCTCGACTTTCGAAATACGAGCCGGTCCGAGCTCGAAATATTTTGTATCATCAGAGCTTGAGCCTGATACAGAAATTATGCAGTAGAAAATTGTTAATAGTATTTAAAAATTATTTTAGGTTTAATTTTCTCATTTAAAAATAACTAGAAATAACTATTAATACTAAATACTCTCCTGTGATGACGTTTCGTAATTTTCATAAACCTGAACATATGTTTAAAATAGAAAATTTGTTATTTATACCCAGCCACTGAAAGAAAAAACACAATTCTTACCCTTTGAAAGATCATTGTGCAACTATGGCAAAAACACACAAATTCTGTATTCCAGTAATTATGAAAAAGGACGGCAAACAGAAAGAGACGTTGGACAAGGCATATACCACGCCTTCTTTACGTTATTAACAGAGACCGTGTCAAAGCTGCAGAATCAAATAAAATATTTCTTGTTATATCGCACAAATAACAATTAAATTCCTTTTTTAAACCGATTTTAGAGGATTATAAAACATATGTAAAGTTTTATTCCCTTTTTAAATTTGCGAATGAATAAAATTTTCACTTTGAGACTGAGCCCGCCCCCATCTACGTATTAAACAAGAACGAAAAATCATGAGTCAAGCATAGATTATGTAACACTTTCCAACGGTTCCAAAATAATTTTACAAATAATACCGTTTAATAAGCTAAAAGATAACATCTAAGTAAACAATTTGGAAAACGCATAACATATTTAAAAACATAATTTCAGGAATTTCCAACATATACAATATTCGGAAAAATATCCGAATACTTTTATTCAGCCCTGTATAGGATCTATAGATTTGTATATATACTACATCGGATGCTAAATTTTAGTTCAGTTAGGAAACGCGTAGCACAGTTTAAAATTCTCCGTCTGGAGTTTCTGTCAATAAACGGAAATGTGTTCGCGAACTTTTGTGCTTTCCTGTGTAGGATCTACAGAATTTGTACACATCACGTAATAGACAAAAAGCGAGTTAAAATTAAAATCGCGTTCAGTAACTTAAAACGCACTTCCAGGAATTATTGTTAACAGACAGTAGAGAATTCTTTTGTTTGTCCCTGTAAATGAACGATGACTGCTTTACACACAATATTCTGTAGTAAGCCTCTTGTAATGCACCTTAGTGATATATATAAATTTCAATACTTTAAAATAGTGAAACATTATTTAAATAAACCGCAAATGATTTTTCCCCATAGACCGCAATGTAACGGAATTATTTTGAGTGTCCCTGTAAAAAAACTATAAGTGCTACACACTTTCGTTGAAATAGGGGGCATGCTATAGATAACGACAATAACATATAAAAATTGCAGAGCAATCCGAGCATATTTACGGGAGTTAGAGCACGGCCAGATGGCCAAACGGTAGACGGCCATATGGCCAGACAAACCGAAGTGATAAACACTTTTCAACTAGGTTGGAAAGTGTTAAAAATACACCAATTTCGATTTTCAAAAAGGTAACACCTACTTTTTTTAGTTTATTTGAGTTCCTTGAATCAAATCAGTCTACAAAAGTATATAGTTTATGTATTTTTGTTAAATTTTGAAGTTAGAAGATGTTAAAATTTGTGGATGCTAATGTCAAATTCCCGTGACAAACTTATATCTTGCCAAAGCATTATCTGATATAAATTAATTGTCTTCGGTGAGATACATTGGCTGGACCCAAACAGAGGCGTAGCCAGGGTGGGGGTCTAGATACCACTAATTTTGTAAAGTTTTTCTTGGCCCTATCTAATTGGAAATTTTTCTGCGATAATAAAGACGAAGAAAACTTCACAATATTACTGGAATCCAGAGTATTTGGATCCCCCTCCCTGGCTACGCCACTGGACCCAAACCTATTCAAGGCTTTTTTTTTTTTTTTTTTTTTTTTTTTAAACTTAAAAGCATAGTTTAAATTATGTAAATTATTAATCAATACATAATTTAAAAAAATTATGAATCACGACCTACATCAATTTTTAAATATATAGAATAGGCAGCGTCAAAAGTAAGTTCACAGTTCATTTCAATCTTTTTCTTTGTTTCTTTTTCTTCGGAAATATTGTGAAATTTTATTTTTCTAAAGTGTAAAGCAGGAGTGTCAATCTGTGGCCCGCCATATACCACTATTTTTTTTTTTTTAAATAAGTCAACTTCTTGAATCGCAGAAATTCGATGATTAAATAAGGCAAAGATCACTATAAAATTTTTGTGATATCCAGCGGGACACAGTTTGACACACCTGGTTTAAAGGGACTATATTCTACTACCATTAAATCACACATACGATAATCGAAAAAAGCAAACAGAAAATTTACGTGAAAGATTTTTTTTAAATAAAATATCGAAAAGGAATTTTTGTCAATTTATTTTAATAATAGATTTCTTCTACAATTTTTCTGTTGAGATTCTTCTAGAGTTTTCCTGGGACATCTAAAGTATTTTTTTCCAGCTGCTGAATCATTTTTCATAGGAATAGCCTATTGAGGCAGTTTTTAACCCGGTGGAGTACGGTAGAAAAGAAGAATCTTGTCTCCACCTGCTACAGCAAAGTCTGTTTCGCATTTCGGCTCAAAATTGTATTCATTCCCTGTTGCAACTTACCTGTTAGCAACCCATTTATGTGTCTCTTCTCCTATCCAGTGATTTCCCAAGCAAAGTTTGCACCACCCATTTGTCCCAAAGATATCCACTTTAAGTCCATCAAGCATGACGATATAAATCGCTGAACTGTTCTGTGACATATCAACATAAATAACAGCAATCTAGAACTGGCCAGCACAGTAAACTAAAGTAATTCACTAAATGATGGTTAAGGTCCTTGTCAGGAGGATCTGTGCCATGCGGTGATCAGGCGACTTTCGCCTCGCGGCCAGATACACAACCCGTTAAGCTAGCCACTCTTCTCGGCATGTAGAAGCCTGGTCAATTTTTAAATACATAGAATAGGCAGAGTCAAAAATAAATTTACAGTTCATTTCAATCTTTTTCTTTTGTTTCCTTTTTTTTTTTTTTAATGTTGTGAAATTGGATTTTTCTAAAGTTTAAAGCAGGGGTGCCAAACTGTGGCCTGCCAGATACCACAAATTTTAAAAAGAAATATTCGACTTCTTGAATCGCAGAAATTCGATGATTTTATAAGGCCTAATAAACGGTAAAAAAAAAGTTGTTATTGTTATTTTTTAATTTGTGTATATACCCTTAAAAATTCTCTTTTATAATTATATGAAGATTTCATAAAAAATATATAAACTATACCTTTTCCCGACCTGTCTTATCCTAGGAAATCAAATATGATTTGAAATGTGGGTGTTATCGTTTAAAAAACAAATGTGGTGCAATTTTTACTATACAGCCAATCCCTATTTCAAAACATGCGTTCATATTTTGAAAGAAGACATTATTCCTAGTCTAAAGTTATCGAGTCACCTTTGTTGTGATTTTATCGCAAACGGTCTTGAATTAAAGACCAGAGCTTTTTTTTTTTTTTAATAATGACAATGCACATTAAGGCTTTTTACTTAAAAGCAAGATAAACTAATATTATTATTTGTTTATATATAAAATTTTCTGGTTAAAATTTTATAATTTTGTAAACAACTATTTTACCGATATTTTAATGAATGGAAGTTGTATTACAGCAAATTAAAGACGGAATTATTCTCTTTAACCCTTTTTATCCTGACGGTACTTATAAGTACTACTTTAACCCCTTCGCAAAGAGCGTCTTTTACAGAATTTTGAATTTTTAATATGTTTCCATTGTTTTTTCAAATGAGAAATTTTCACCTAATTGAATCGCAAAAATGCTATGATTAGTTAAGAAAAACTTTACAAAAAAATAACTGGTGGGAAAAATCGAGGATTCAAAGCATCTAAAAAGTAGCTGGAAAATTAATTCAGGATATAAAACGTTAAAATGCAAAATTGAATTTAATACTACATTTTTAGAACATCAACCTTTCTTTTATTCTATCCCGGAGTTTTTGTCATCAAATAGACCGAATATTTCTCTTCAGAAATACAGGTTTTCAAACTATGGCAGCTATTTCTTAATCATTTATAGGTTTAATTTTAATGATGATGCTGGTCTTTATTTGAATGACAGTAAAAGAAAGTAATCGTCTAACTCAGATGTATAATCATACAATTTAATATGTTTTAATTACGTTTGATAACAGTCGTTCTGCCAAAATATGAATTCTACATTTAGTGGTACACAAATCGAAAAATTTAGAAGCCCCTGTTTTTATCTATTTATAATTTTGAAAATTATTTTTCAACATATATAAGTGCAATCACACAGGGCCGGTGTAACCATCGGGCAAACAGGACGGCTGTCCAAGGCCCAGCGCCAATTGCAGTCTTGTTATGGGTCCTTAGCCTCTCTTTACAATTCGAAGTAACGTTACCCTTTGTAAAATAACAATATTATTGCTATAAAAATAAAAAGTTAAAATTTCAGTGCAAATTCACCTTGTTTAATAACTAAAATTCATTAAGATACAACTAAATGTAAATATATTGCTTGAAGGTGCGTAAAAACATACATAAAACATTTAAAAGCACATTAAAGTCCTTTTAAAATTCCAAAGCGTTTTCAACCGAACTACTCGGTCATCATCAGTGGAAAAACTAAATTGTTGAGTTCAAAACTGGACTATACTCTGAGACTTTGGCTTGATGCATCATTAAGATCATAATTTCAGTGTTCCTTTCTGTTGCCATTTCAAGATGACTCATGCGGGGGACGATGACTGAATGGCAGGTTGCCAGATCCTCAGGTAATGCGACAGAAAAAAAAGAAGAGTTACACCTTTTTATGTTGCCATTCCCATTTTTTTAATGTTGACACTTTTCAGTTATTTTGTTTTGGAAAGATATTCATGACTGAGTTATTTTCTTTTACATTTGAGGGTGTTCATGACACAAAATGGTATTAAGATGGTCCGTGTCACAAAAGTTAACGTTGTTTAATTTACAAATATTTTTACTCCTTTGTTTATATATATATATATATATATCTTATTTATGCAACATCTTCAACATGCATTTATGCAACATCTGTAAAAAAAAAAAAAAAAAAAAAAAAAACATGCAATTTATTCGCATTTAATGGTTGGAGTATCATAGTTGAGGTTTGTTCCAACAGAGTGAAAAATGTCCAGAACAACTATGTATGTCAGCTATGATACTCCAGCAATTGAATGTGATTTACCGTAATTTCCGGCGTATAATCCGCAGCTCAAAGAGTCGTTTTTCGACCCAGAGATATTATTTTATAAAATGTAACTTAAAAGATCGCTGTAAATATTTAACTACAATTATTGAATAAAATTTCTGGGTCGAAAAACGACTCTTTGAGCTGCGGATTATACGCCGGAAATTACGGTACTTAGTTGAACAAAAGAGGATCCGTGTCTCAAAAGTTAATGTTTTTAACACTTTCCAACCTAGTTGAAAAGTGTTTATGACTTCGATTTGTCTGGCCGTCAACCGTCTGGCCGTCTGCCGTCTGCCATCTGCCGTCTAACCGTCTGGCCGTCTGCTGTCTCTCCGTGCTCTAACTCCCGTAAATAGGCTCGGATTGCCCTGCAATTTTTATATGTTATTGTCGATATCAATAGCATGTTTTCTATTTCAACTGAAGTGTGTAGCACTTATAGTTTTTTTACAGGGACACTCAAAAGAATTCCGTTACATTACGGTCTATGGGGAAAAATAATTTGCGGTTTATTTTAAACATTTTACACAATTTCAAACACATTGTAATTGATATATATCACTAAGGTGCATTACAAGAAGCTTAATATGGAATAGGGTGTGCATAGCACTTATAGTTACTTTACAGGGACAGTCAAAAGAATTCCGTTACATTACGTCTATGGAGAAAAAATGTTTGCGGTTAAATTAAGTAATGTTTTACTATTTTAAACGCATTGAAATTTATATATATCACTAAGGTGCATTACAAGAGGCTTACTACAGAATATTGTGTGTATAGCAGTCATCATTCATTTACAGGGACACACAAAAGAATTATCCACTGTCTGTGAACAATAATTCCTGGAAGAGCGTTTTAAGTAGCTGAACGCGATTTTAAATTTAACTCACTTTTTGTCTATTACTTGGTGTGTATAAATTCTGTAGATCCTATACAGGGCAGCACAAAAGTTCGCGAATACATTTCCGTTTATTGACAGAAACTCCAGAAGGAGAATTTTAAACTGTGCTATGCGTTTCCTAACTAAACTAAAATTTAGCATCCTATGTAGTATATATACAAATCTATAGATCCTATACAGGGCTGAATAAAAGTATTTGGATATTTTTCAGAATATTGTGTATGTTGGAAATATATGTTTGAAATTCCTGAAATGACGTTTTTAAATATGTTATGCGTTTTCCAAATTGTTTACTTAGATGTTATCTTTCAGCTTATTAAACGGTAATGATTTGTAAAATTATTTTGGAAGCGTTGGAAAGTGTTACATAATCTATGCTTGACGCATGATTTTTCGTTCTTGTTTAATTTACAACTATTTTTTATTCCTTTGTTTCTTTACATATATATATATATATCTTATTTATGCCAAATCTTATTTTTTTTCCAAAGTGGTATATGACAAAACATTGTAACAACAAAAAAAAATAAGGAGATTCATTATTACATCATCGTTTATATTTACTATAGCTTATCGAGGATTTTTTTAAAGATTTATTGTTTACTTTAACAATGTGGTACAAGGCATCTTAAATAATAGCAAGAACAAAAAAATCATGCGTCAAGCATAGATTATGTAACACTTTCCAACACTTCCACAATACTTTTTTAAATATTTACAGTTTAATAAGGTGAAAGGTGAAAGATGATGTCTAACTAAAAAATTAGAAAAACACATAACACATATAGGAACCCAAATTCAGGAATTACCAACAATAGTCGAAAAATTTCCGAATGTTTTTGTGCAACCCTGTATATAATGTATAGACTTGCATATAAACTGCATAGAATGCTAAAATTTAGTTCAGTTCGGAAACGCATATCTCAGTTGCAAATTCCGTCAATAAACGGAAATGTACTCGAGATGTTTTATACTGACCTGTATATGTTCTATAGAATTTATACGTACCAAGTAATAGGAAAAAATAAAGAGTTAAATCTAAAAACGCGTACCTCAACTGAAAACGCACTTCCAGCAATAATTATTAACAGACAGAGTACCTTAACCGAATTCTTTCGTGTGTCCCTGTAAATGCACGATATTCTATCTTAAGTCTCTTGTAATGCCCATCAGCGATATATATCAATTTCAATATGTTTCAAATAGTGAAACATTATTAAAATAAACCGCAAACGATTTTTCCACATAGACCGTAATGCAACGAAATTCTTTCGGGTATCCCTGAAAAGGAACTATAAATGCTATGCACATTATATTCTATCGTAAGGCTTTTGTAGTGCAGTTCAGTGACATATACAGGGTGTAACTGAAATGCTTCAACAAATTTTGAGGGATGATAGTACTCATGAAGATGAACAAAAAATGCATTAGAACACGGGGTCGCAAATGACATTTAACCCTTTCAGGGACAGTGGTATGTCTAAAAAACCACTTAATTTAAATTCCAAAACGCCACAATGGCACCAGAATTTTGCTAAAATCTTTTCCATTTAATATGTATGTGAAATATAGCCTTTTTCTTATTTACAAACAATTTTTTTGTAAATTCCGGTGCCAGTCCATTTTCAGACGCATTTTCTCTATTTTTATCCTTTAAGCCTTTTAGGGGCAAACTACTTTTAGTACTAAAATGTTGAAATAAATGACTGGCACCGGAATTTATAAAAAAATTTGTTTGTAAATAAGAAAAAGGCTATATTTCACATACATATTAAATGGAAAAGATTTTAGCAAAATTCTGGTGCCATTATGGCGTTTTGGAATTAAAATTAAGCGCTTTCAGAAACATACCACTGCCCCTGAAGGGGTTAAACGTCATTTGCGACCTCATGTTCCATTGCATTTTTTGTTCGTCTTTATGAGTACTATCATCCTCAAAGTTTGTTGAAGCATTTCAGTTACACCCTGTATATATATCAATTTCAATATGTTTGAAATAGTGTGACATCATTAAAATAATCCGCAAACGAATTTTCCCCATAGACCGTAATATAACGGAATTCTTTTGAGTATCCCTGTGAAGGAACTATTAATGTAAATGAACGATAGAAATTCAAATTTATTTTTTGCCTGTATTAGACCATGATACAAGGATTCCGGAGCATTTCATTTTCAATACCGAACGTGCCATAGTAAACCTCAATAACATATATCAATTGCATAATAATTTGAGTATATTTACGCGAGTTAGAGCACGTTCAGACAGAGAGACAGACAAACCGAATTCATAAACACTTTTCAACTATGTTGGAAAGTGTTTAGAAAGAAATATCTATTAAACATTGCTGACCCTGACACGTAAATAAAATCTTCAAATAAGGCAGATTTGATTGATTATCAATATTACTGTTTCCTTTGGAATATTTTGAAAGGCATTTTTTAACTATGCTAAGTCTTTCAGGACTTTATTCCGCATGAAATTATGCATGGATTTACACTTTTACGTATGAAAAAGTTTCTTGAAACTTATCTCCCTGTTTTGAAAAAAATAAAAAATATTCTAAATTTATTTTTAAGATTTCAATAACTGTCAAAGAGTGATTTAGATAGCTAAGCAAATGTTTCAAATAATTCTAATTAAAATCAAAGTTCTCAAAGCAGGGTTTCCACTGATCCGTTTTTTTAATAACAGTAATTCTGAAAAAAAAAGTACCGTAATTTCCGGCGTATAAGCCGCAGCTCAAAGAGTCGTTTTTCGACCCAGAAATATTATTTTATAAAATGTAACTTAAAAGATCGCTGTAAATATTTAACTACAATTATTGAATAAAATTTCTGGGTCGAAAAACGATTCTTTGAGCTGCGGCTTATACGCCGGAAATTACGGTAGTAGTTTTTTACAACGTTTGCAGTAGAAATAACTTTCGGGGTAATGTTCTACAAAATGTGTAGGAGAAATCTAAAAAGAAGACTCTTGTTTTAAAATAGTGGTGTTAAATAAATGGTCGTAGTGCTTCAAAGAAATTTCATTTAACCTTGTCTAAAACAGTGGAACGTATTTATCCCATTTAATTTGAATCATCAAAGGCCAAATTTGCACTAGAATTTTCAAATAAAGTTTTTCTTTTAACCCATTGAAGACTGACGTTGAGTTTTGGCAACATTATGTTTGTTATACCAGGTTTTAAGGTAACACCAGTTTGTTCTTAGTATAAATATTCGGTTTACCTGATGCAAGAAATACCATGATAAAGTCACTTGCTATAATATAAAAGTGGTATGAATCGCAATATTTGTATTTTATTGAGAAATATAATTCGTTCATTAATGAGTTAAATTGTATGGGACGAACAGCATTTAATAACTTTCAAATGAATTTGTTCTTAAATGCTGGTGACATTCAAACATTTCAACATTTTAGCAACAGCATTAACCTTCCGCCTACCCACTGCATTCAAAATGACTAATAGAACCAAAATTTGTTTCATAAAATCAGTTAAATATAAACCATAGAAACAAAACAGCGAAAGAGTTGAATGCTTAAATGGGATTCCCAGTTGCAATCAACTCCACTCCCTGTATCTGAGTAATTATAAAATCACATCTTAGAGGAGCCAGGTAAAAACGAAGTATGACTTTAGCACATTTGTAATACAATACGAAAGAAAAGTAAGGGATTCGACTGAACACATTATCAGGCAATCAGGAGAGAGTAGACAGACAATCAAATTTAACTAGCGTTAAGTAGAGAGATAAATCAGTTAAATAGTTTTAATTAAAAATTTTGGTGTGAAGTGTGTTTATCGCGGTTGAGTTATAGGATTAATTAAAATACATTAGATCAGTGGTTTCCAACCTTTTTTATTCGCGAAGTCCTTTTTATAGTGAACTTCTATGACGGAGCACCTTATGTCTATCGTTCCCTATGTTACAAGGTAATGATTTTAGGTGCATTGCTACCGAGCACAGTTAGAGGCAATGGATAGCACGCTAAACAATTGTGAATCGTCTAAAAATATAGTTATATTTTGAAACTTTTACTATAATACTCAATTTATTTTCGATTAGCTTCAATACAGATGATATTATTAAAAGTATGCCATAATGCTCCAAAATTAAAGAAATCGTAACATTTTCCTTACAATAAATTTTACATTAATAGTAGGACGAACATTAAAGTTTAATGCCTAATTTTAATAAGTATTTTTTGAAGTACAAATTATTCGAAAAAGAAATCAGTGTTCGCACAGTGTTACCACAAACTTTTAACAGTTTTTTTTCGTCAAATTTAACTGAAGAAAAGTGCATTATATTCTGTGGATGTGTGAGTCACTGAAATGATTATCCATTAACGCGTTTCTGTTTCGTTGCGTAGAAAAAATTAAACATTTTTGAAAACAACAATCAGTATTTGATTTGAAAAAATCCACCTGGAAAGGAAATAATATTAAACCACCCCTCAAAACGTGGTGGTTTATCTGTTGTTTCTTTTCTTTTCTTTATATATATATATATATATATATATATATATATTAAATCTTCATCTACTGCTTTGTGACATACATTAAAATAATAATAATAATAATAACCATAATTAAAAATACCAAAGCACAATATATTTCTCAATGAAGTTTCTGAATAAACAAATAAACATTTTTTTTTTAAAACTTATTTCGAAAATATACATTTTTTACAATTATTTTTACAAAGAAATATGAAATGTAACCTATCAATTTTTTAAAATAAATCGATTTTAAAAAGCTTCAAATACGCGGATACAAAAACACAGTTAATTCCGCAAAGTTATATTTTAATTATGCTTAAAAATCTACCACATTTGAAACTGTTTTTCAACAATTAAAAATTAATTTAACATTAAGAGTTAAAAACTTTAAACCTGCATTATTTCAAAATTACATGACTGAATGAATTGCCGTTTGGTATCCTGGAGTACAATTTGCCGAAAAATCAAAATATGATATAAAAAAAATATGTTAGTATGATGGTCTATTGTTTTGTCTGGACCTATTCATATGATATTATCTCAAATGTCATTATTTAAATGTCATTTTGGATTTCATCAATGATTTCTTATATAACGTATCAATGACATTTTTTAAAATAAATAATTTTTTATTCTTTTTTGTTAGCACTAGAACGCCCGGAAATTTTACTCAAGTTTCATAAAAATATTTTACACCAGAATTTTTATTTAAAACTTTTAAAATAAATTATTTAACTTTGTTTTGTATGCTTTATATTTCACATTTTTATAAACAAATTTCTGATTAGAATCAAAATACAGTAAACCCTTGATTTAACGGACCTCGGTTCAACGGACTTCGGATAAAACGGACTAATTCTTAGAAAATAAAAAATAAAATTAAAATTAAAAATTAAATAAAAAATAAAGTAGAAAAAAGGGAAAAAATATTATGCAACAACTGCCAGTCATCTATTCTAGTTCAAAGAATGTTTGGTTCACAGGCGATATTTTTTCTGATTGGTTTCTTCAGATCCCGAAGTGTTTGCGTATTACGAACACTTTAGACAATTTCGAGCTCTTATAATAAAAAAAACAGCATTCAAGTGGGAAACAACTAAAACTAGACGCCTTTTTTGAATCCAGCAGTATGAAGCAACCTTAATGTGATGTTAATAACATAAAATGATACCTGTTCTTTTTGGGGCATTGTAATTTTTTCCATTTGTTTATTGCCTGTTCATTAATTATTATTTCTGCGCAAAAAGTGTTTCATTCAGATAAAAATTGCATATGTGTTAATTCGTTTGTATTTCATTACTAATATTGTATTATTAAAAGTAATGTGTTGTGTTTATATATATATGTATATATATATACAGTAGTATATATGTACATACAGTATATATGTATGTACAATATATATTTATGTATATACATATATTGTATATATACAATACATGTATGTACACTGTATATATTGTATATATATATATATTATATATATGTAGTTTGTACTGTAATAATATATGTAATTACAAGTACGTAATAATATATATATTTACTATAATTATAACAAAATAATATTATAAATAGTACTTTGCGATTTAACGGACACCTCATAGTCCCAATTAGTCCGTTAAATCGAGGGTTTACTGTATATTTATTTGGTACCGGTCAAAATGACCGCTATGGTCGTTCTAGTGTTAAATGGCCAATCACTTGGCCTAAACACAACCTAGGTACGGCACAAAGACGTTTTGTATTCCTATTTTAGGGAATTTTTCACTGTGAGAGAAAATGAAGTCTAACAAAATAGATCTAGTGTTAATTTAATCTTGGAAGCTTCCCTGTTCCAATATTTGATCTTCCTGCTTTATTAGTCTGGCCTCCGTGACCGCTTTAGCACAGTCAGGCTACTCGATTTTATAGTATATTTATGTACCGTAATTTCCGGCGTATAAGCCGCAGCTCAAAGAGTCGTTTTTTTCGACCCAGAAATTTTATTCAATAATTGTAGTTAAATATTTACAGCGATCTCTTAAGTTACATTTTATAAAATAATATTTCTGGGTCGAAAAACGACTCTTTGAACTGCGGCTTATACGCCGGAAATTACGGTATGTACACTAACAAAATTACTGAGTTTTAAATATAATATTATTTTATATGTATTTTCCGGTGTACATTTTCCAATATATTTTTTAAATACTAAAACAGACCAAAATGATGTTCATTTGTTGTATTTTCTTTCTTTTTTAAGTTTGTCGTGCGCATTTTTGAGTCTGTGTATTCGAATACAATATCAAAGATTTATTTTCCTAGTAAACAGTAGATAATAGAATTATAGACATTCGAGATTCGAACATCACTCATATACTCTATAAAAACCTCAAATAGCATAAAAAATTTCGAAAAACGTATTTTGAAATTAATTTTCAAAAACAATATAAATTGTAACCGAAGAATTTTTTTTAGCAGAAATCGATTACTAGAAGCTTCCTATATGCGAATAAAAAATTATAGCTCAAAATTATAGCCAAGTATGTTTTGAGTTATGCTGAAAAATACTGCAACATTGCAATCTATTTTGCGACAATTATAAATAAAGTTACCATTACGAGTTACAAACTTTAAACACTCTAAAAATTCTTAAATTACTTTGCCGAACAGTTTCTCGTTTGGTATTCTAGGGTAAAATTTACAGAAAAAGGCCTAATATGATGTCAAAAGTAGGTGTCCGTGTTGAAAATTTCGGAATTTGGTACAATTTCAGCATGAAGAAGACACCTAAGTTTTTTTTAAACACTTTTCAACGAAGTTGGAAAGTGTTTATGAATTCGGTTTGTCTGCCTGTGTGTACGTACTCTAACTCGCGTAAATTTGGTCGGATTGTCATGCAAATGCTATATGTTATTGAGGTTTACTATGGCATGGTCGGTATTGAAAATGAAGTGTGTAGCACTTATAGTTCCTTTACAGAGACACTCAAAAGAATTCCGCTACATTACGGTATATGGGGAGAAATCATTTGCGGTTTATTTTAATATTGTTACACAATTTCAAGCATATTGAAATTAATATATATATTACTGAGGTGTACTACATGAGGCTTACTATACAATATGGTGTACATAGTACTTATAGTTCCTATACAGGGACACACAAATGAATTCCGTTACATTACAGTCTATTTGGAAAAATCATTCGCGGTTATATTTTAATAATGCTTCAATATTTCAAACATATTGAAATTGATATATATTACTGAGGTGCATTACAAAAGACTTACTATATAATGTGGTGTGCATAGTATTCATCGTTCATTTACACAAGAATTCGGTTAAAGTACTGTCTTTTAACAATAATTTCTGGAAATGCGTTTTCAGTTGCGGAACACATTTTTAAATTTTGCTATTTTTAGTGTGTATAAATTGCACAGATTGTATATACAGTGCAGCACAAAAGATTTCGAATACATTTCCGTTTTTCGGCGGAAATTCCAGAAGGTAAATTTTAAACTGTTCTATGCGTTTTCAAACTGAATTAAAATTTAGCATTCTATGTTGTGTATATAAAATTATATAGATCATATACAGGTCTGCAAGAACAAATTCGGATATTTTTTGTAAAAGTATTTTGGACGTGTTAGAAATTGTTACATAATCTAACAGTAGCGCCAACGTTTAAAAAATATTGGGTGGGCTCAAACATTTTGGGATAAATGACACGGTCAGTTGATTTTTGAGGAAAGTTGATAGATTATTCATGGTATTATAGAAGATATTAGTTTCTTTATTAGGATAAACTTATTAAATATAATTTAGTAGAATTGCAACTTTATACTTCTGTACTATAATTTGGTAAACAATAAATATATAAAATAAAAACATAACTTTTTTTTTAAAAATAAAGTATAGTACAGAAGTATAAAATTCTAATTTTATTAAATTATATTTGCATGCGTTATCTATGCTAATATTATAAAGAAGTAACGTTTGTTTGTTTGTTTCTCGGGGGTAAACTCTGGAACTACCAAATTGATTTCAAAAGTGATGGTCGCAAATGGATGGAAACAATCCTTGCTCCAACAGCTATATTTTATGTCCGTGCCACTACTTCACTTGAAAATTTACCTGGCTGTTACGTTAAAGATATCACAGAACATACCATATCATCATAGAAATATTTGAATTCATCCACATAACAGTTTTTAAAAATTTAGATATTTTAATGTATGCAGGAACATTCTGGAATTGTGATTTCTGTGATATAGTTGTTATAGCAGATTGCTTAAATAAAAGTTTGGAATTTGGTATGGTGCTTATTTTTAAGATGTAAATACTCGCTCAGCACAGTTTATAATAATTTCTAATTTTCAAATGAAAAATGAAATGAAAGGAAAACCTTCAAAATGCACTCTAAATTATCATTTATTTGGATTAATTTAGCACTTCTCATTCATTTAAGTCTCGTGTTCGCCTAATGCAGTATAAAAATTCAATTTACTCAAAATGTAGCTTAATTTTAGAATTATACGTAGGAGTATAAATAATAAAAATAAACCCACGAATGACACTTGGCATATTTCAAAAATTGCGCAAGCAAAGCCACGGGTTTGCTAGTTCTTAATACAGGTATACGTATTTACTATAATACCATGACTATAAGTTCAATGCTTAAAAAGTCTAAACATCAAGTAAAACATTCCAGTCACTTAAGCGGTTTATGGATGTCAAAGCATTAAAACAAATGATCCTAGACTTTTATTTAATGTCAAACTATACAGAAATGGCTTATTTTTACAGAGAAATACAATGATATGTTGTCTGAAAATATTTTTCACGCTCCTGTGTATCTGTCAGTGATGTCCTTGCAGTTTTCAAACAAAATAATTTTGTGAGCATCCACAGAACGAAATTTTCTTTCAGTGATTTAAAATAAATAAGTAAATTAAAATAACGAAATAGAAAAATGAAAATTCAGGAGAACAAATTATTGAGTGGGCAGCCGAGCCCCTTGAGCCCATGTAAGTTGGCGCCACTGTAATCTATGCTTGACGCATGATTTGTCATTCTTGTTAAAACATGAATTGAAATAAAAGACATAATATGAAGTCAAAAGACTATTTACGTTTTTTTTTCTGTGTTCAGGAATTAAATTGTATGGAGTGTTCTTGTTATTATTTTCGACCACTGTACATGAATTTATCCTCATACACTTGCAACCACAGGTATTCACTTTCACCCATTAATACGTTCACTGCCGGGTTAAAGTTACCGGAATTTTATTTTATTTAGAAAGTTCGAATTCATACCAGAAAATTCTAATAACAATATTTACTTTACTTAATTACAGACATTTCGTCATTACATAAAATAAAAATTCTTCTTTCGAAATTTCCGGTACGAATTCGCAATTTTAGATTGAAAAACCACAAGTATACAAATGTTTGGCAGCGAATGGGTTAAAAAGTTAAGAAATTCCTGGCATATTGATAGTTAGATCATATCGTATAATAAAAAAGACTAAAATATCAGAATTTATCTTAATATTTAAAAACTCATAGTTTCACTATGTAATTTTCTCATTATTGTACGTCGATGAATAACGAAAATGAATGATTAACGATGATAAACGAAAGCGCAGTTTGTTAAAAAAATATTTAAAATAACAATAAATTATTGTGAACGGTAAAACAGTCAATCTGGCTGACAGGCCTGCTTTCTACATTTTGAGCTACAAAATTCGTGAACTTAAAAATTTGTCATTTATTTCGATCGCTATTGAAACCTTTATTAAATGATATTTTTTCATTCAAGAAAAAATATTTTACCCTGTCATCAAAACTCCAACTATTTGTCTCTGTTAATAATAGCTCGACGAAAAACCGGCAGGAAGTTCTTTTGTTCCATTGTGAAACTTGCTTGATGTGATATGAGAGCAAGTGAAAAAAGTCATAAGGAACCAATTAGAGAGGTATAAATCATAATGCATAATGAACAACTGAGTATATTCTGAAATTTTAAAATAGCATTTAGAATCCCAGGAACACACACGCATAATAGTTTTATACAAGATCAAATATGCATACGTATTTATCATTGTTTTCATAATTCTGTTATTTTACAGTTTTGAAGAGTAAATTTCCTAGAGGTAAAGGAATAATAATACACCGATAATTAATTTGAGAAATAACCATTATCATGTCAACTTAATTTATCTTGAACTCAAAACAATTTTACTTTTTTGCGTATCGCGGAAAGAGTATGAAAGAATATAACACATATTATCATATATATTATAAGGCAAGAAGCCCTAAAAGTGTACGTCCGGCGTATTTTCAAAAGGTACTCGATAGATTATTTACAGTTTGCACCGTCGGATAGAGAAAATTTCCTTCAGTCGTTTTGATGTGCACTGTACCGATATAACCAAACTTTTTGATAAAACAATTTGATACTTTATCCTCATTTTGGACAAATATGTTGCCATTGGTAAATGTTTTTTATCATGGCGACGGTATATTATTCTATCATTTGGTTAACAGTCTTTGGGAAACAGCTATACCAATTAGAGATAATACAAACACTTCGAAAAATAAAACAAAAAACTATTACTGATTTTACTTAAAATACAAAGAAAAAAGTTTTAATGAGAAATAATATTACAAATCAAATATATTTAATTTTAATATGAAAGGAATGTTTGTACGGCTTAAAAGAAATATTCAATGTCAAAGGCAGCCCTTGAAACAATATTTGGCAATTTAACACTTTTGTTGCCTATATTTGGCGCATTTTTTGATATATATTATATATAGGTTGTAATTTTCCAACTGGACGAAAAATGTCCGGGCCAGGATTCGAACCTGGGTAGAGCATGGCTGAAGCTGCCATGCTCTACCAACTGAGCTATTCCTTTCGAATCTAGAGGGCATAATTCATCCAGATAACCTTATTGATCAATTTGGTTAACTAGATCGAGTGTACAAGCATGTTGTTAAGCCAAGAGATCCCAGGTTCGAATCCTGGTCCGGACATTTTTCAACCAGTTGGAAAATTACAACTCATATGATTTCTTTACCAATTTGAATAATTGTGTTAAAATTAATCTATATTATATATTGTCATATATATATGCATTATGATATGATTACCGTAAAAAATCTCAGCAGACGATTAAAAAAAATATTTTTTATATGTACGATAAATTTTATCTCACACGATTTTTGCATTTTCAGTTGAATTTTTATGTATGATGTTGACCGTGTTTTACTTGATGGAATAAAAAAAAAAATCAAATGTAATCTGTAATTTTTTATTCGAGAAAATTAAAAATGATGTTGAATTTCAACTTCACAGATATATGTATTTAGAGGTATTGTTAAAACATCATGGCACACGTGCAAAGCCGGAGTGCATTGCTTGTATATTATTAAAATTAAAAAGTTAAAGGAAATTATAATAAAAGCAGTTAAATTTTAATCCACACTAAAGATTATGAATTGCACTTTATAATTCTATCTGATATTTAATTTCTTTTTATAACCCATTTGCATCATTAGCAAATATATGCGTCAATTCAAAAACTTCATTTTTATTCAGAAATTTTGAATTCACATCAGAAATTCCAAAGAACAATTTTTGCTTTATTTAATGACAGACGTTTTGTGATTACGATTACCGTAATTTCCGGCGTATAATTCGCAGCTCAAAGAGTTGTTTTTCGACCCAGAAATTTTATTCAACAATGGTAGTTAAATATTTACAGCGATCTTTTAAGTTACATTTTATAAAATAATATTTCTGGGTCGGAAAACGACTCTTTGAGCTGCGGATTATACGCCGGAAATTACGGTACTTAAAATTAAAATTCGTCCTTCGGAATTTCCGATATTTCTAAACTTCTAAATAGAAAATAAATTCTTGACATGTCCTCTAATGATTCAAATGGTTTAAGGCCGTTTGTTCTCAAATTCAAACTGGATACTTTGTGGGCAAGTTTACTTTTATTGAAAAATTATGTAATTGAACAGATTTTTCCATTTTCTAACAAAAACAGCTCTTTCAGAAAAGTCTGTCAAAGTTAACGTTTTGATACGAAGTTCCGGACGCGAAGAAGTGGGAAAGGGGAAATCTGCATTCGTGATGCAGCAATCACTTATAACTCAATATTTATGGAAAAAGGAAAGAAAAAAACTTTTTTGGTTTTAAATCATTTCACTTTAAAAATAAGTCAGTAAATGTGTGAGAAATTTTCGCGTTGCTGAGCTGCAAAAAATATATATATATTTTTTTTTTTTTTTTTGAGAATCGCCTTAATAGTTTTTTTTTAAATTATGAATCTGTGTTGCACACAATTCTTTACATTATAAATAAAATAAAAGTAGTATGCTGTGGCCATCACAAAACTTTATTCCATATAAATCGCATCGATTATATTAATTAAATAGCATAATAAATTACACCGATTTAGAAATACGTAAGGTTTGCATTATTCAAACAAATCATTGAATTTCGATTTAGCTCATAGTACAAGAAATTACAACGATTTAGAAAATACATAGGTTTGCATTTTTTAAACAAATCATTGAATTTCGGCATTCCCTCTTAGATGTCGGTAACTAAATTTGAATGAAAATCTATTCCCATATTCAGAATGCTAAGAGTGAAGTTTCGTTGAGTTCTGTGCATTTAACCCTTTAACGTTCATTGGTTTCCCTAGGAAACCGCAAAATTTTAATTAAGAAAGTCAACATTGACAGCAGAATTTTAATAGAAATGTTTTCCATTTATTATGCATGTGAAATATCGCTTTTTTTTTTTTTCTTATATACAAATAAATTTGTTCATAATTTCCGGTGTCAATCATTTATTTAAACATTTTAGCAATTGGAGTGCTTTATCCGTTAAAGGGTTAAACTGGTGATATAAGCAGAGTTAATATTTCAAATAAATCATCGAATTTCGACAGCCCCAACACTCTGTGGCGAAATTTTCTGAAATACTGGAGAAAATCAGCGAAACAAAAGTACCACTGATTAAATGGAAAGGTAAACGTCCGATTTAAAGCAATGTTGCCAGTGGGCTACTTTTTTTTAATTCACTTTTCTTGATTGACACCAGTTTTTGTAGAAAGTAAAATTCGGCGTATTTAATGAAAGATTAAATAAGGCGAAGACAGGATGAATTATGCTATTAAAAAAGTGGTGCCGATCAAGCAATCTTAATTTTAAAAAAGTAGCCCACTAGCAACACTGATTTAAAGGCGGATATGGAAGAATTAATTAGTATTTAGGGGTGGCAAATTAAGCCTGATTACCGCAGGGGCAAACTCCCACCAGTAAAACGAAGTAAAAATTTTTTGGATAGAAATTCTGCTGGATTAAGGCGTTGGTTAAGATAACACGAATAATTCCGTTAAAAGTTACCGGTGGAAGTTTGCCTCTCTAGTAATTTGCTTTCTTCTTTCTCTCTGCGAGACGGCTGTATTTGGATTCGTCCTTATTTTCCCCTTGATAAATTTCCACAATACGTGGTCGGACAATACATTCATTATACACCGAATTTTGAATAAATCAAGGATTAGTTATTTTTATTGAATAACTAAAATTGTTCTCGCATAACTGCGAAAGGTAATTGAAGATAAAGCTTATGTTTGAAAAGTTTGAAAGCATGTTTTTCACATTTTAACACGCCAAGACATTGAAAAATATGCATATAACTTACAGACGCAAATAAACGTGATAAGTATAATCGATTGTTAAACACTTTCGATTTACAGCATTTAATAATAATTGAATATCGTATTATTTACCACCGAATTTTTAATATAAAATTTATCATTTGCAGTGAAAAAACATTGAAACATTTCGAATGAAGTTTTAAAATTTTTCAAAAGTTAGCTTTGAAAGGCACTGTTCCATTAATGTGGTACAGCTAAAATGTTCTTCGAAGAAAACAAAAAGCGGATGTGGCGGGAAAGAAATAAGAATATTTAAAACTCCAGAGAACTCTTCAATTGTTGATGTTTAGAAGTTGCCACTGTTACAAAATGGCTGAAAAGGAGATTTTACATTAGAAGTTCACTACATATATATTTTTTTTTCCTGATTAGCTTTCTTTTTTAAAACAAACAAACAAGTTTCTGCTTTTGGAAAGGTACTGGAAAATATTCTTCTTTGCTAAATCTAATCTTGTGGCTGTTCTTTCAGCTGTTCTCTCGGAAACAAAGGCTTATTCCAGACGATTCTATTTTCATCTAAAATGCAATTTCTTTCGTAGGAATAAACGATTTCAATAGAAATGCAAGACACAAATAAAGTTATGGTTATGGAAGTGGCATAATAGACTGAAGATTGAAGTTATGCAATTTTGATCATAATTATTCAATAGTGATGTTTTTAAACAGAGGAATTTAGTTTGGTTTGAGAAAGTTCTCTTTTCTACATGAGTCAAATAAATAGTTGTCATTCAGGTTCATTTTCGAACATCCATGATTATGATATAGATTATCAAAAGAGCAAAAATATATACTCCTAAAAAAGAAAACACATCGCTATAAAGTAGGACATATCGTCGCTACCATGTCAAACTATCGAATATGAAAAAAAATGCCTTTTTCATTATTTTTAAAAAGATGCGCTGATTGTCACCACTAAATTATTTTAAAATTCTTCAAATAGAAAAAATGCAAAAAAAAAAAAAAAAAAAAAAAAAAAAAAGGGAAAGACGGGTTTGCCAGTTTGGGCATCTTATTTATTTAGAGATGACGAATTCGTACTGGAAATTTTAAGAGAAAAATTTTTACTTTAGAGTAATTGCGAAATGTCTGTCATTAAATAAAGCAAAAATTTCTGTTTGAAATTTCTTGTATGAATTCGGAATTCCTGAATGCAAAATGAGGTTAAACTGGCAACTCTGGTGACGAATACTATTAAAATTTGGTGGTGACAATCGGCCCATTTTTAAAAGTACTGAAAAATACATTTTTTCACATTCGATAGTTTGACATGGTACCAACGATATGGTAAATCTAGCATAATTGAGAAATATAATTCAAAATATGGTTTATAAGTGAGAGAAACAAAGCATTATTTTCCCATATAACATGCCAAAACATTACAAAAATAATGGACACGCTATAAGTTAGTGTTCAACGTTTGTCACAGAAAATATCAAATGACTCCTTTTTAAGATCATAATTTCCAAACGGTAATTTTCCTGCTAGATTTCCACAATGTTTGCAACAGACATGTACCACGAAAAATATGGTTTAGAAATTTTGGTACTCATTTTTTTATGCGACAAACTTTCAACCTTACAACTAAGAAGCACATAAGTGAGCATTTATCTCCGAATTGTGAATATATTCATGTTCATTTTTAATGGAAATGTACTAGAGAATTTCTAATGAATCCTTGGATATTTACAAACTAATCGTTGGGGGCCACCGTAATACTTACCCATCATGGATATGCATAACATAAAATATGAAAATAAAACGTGTAAACTATTTATAAAATGCATTGCAATTCGAATAATATCCTGGCTTGATGACGTCATAAACTTTAAATTCTCTATTACTGAATTGCATAAAAGAAACATACTTATAACGCCAAAAATGATAATCATATTAACTAAAAGTTTACTGCTTCGGAAAAAAGGTCTAATTTCCAATTAATATATATCTTTGAACTGAAATTTGAATGAAATACAGGTTCATGAAAAATCAAAGAGTGTGGCAAATAAGATTACAAATATCTCGGCAACTAATTATCTGATAGACTTCATTCTTTATGAAAAATTTATGTTTTTTTATTGTCTTTTATATTCACTCCTTAAAATAAACAATTTCGAAAATTTTTATATACTTTTTATCAGAACGAATATTTCGAGAGTCCGAAAAAAGTAGTTCCGGATAATCGAGGTTACTGAAATTCAATAGACTTCTTCTCATTATTACATACTAAGCACATACCAAATTTAAAGTCTCTATTTCAATTTGTTCAGGAGGTAGAGCGTTTACAGACACACAGACAGAAGGACGTCAATTTTTTTTTTCTAAAAATATTTTTTTCGGAATCTCCAGTGTCTGAAACGTGTAAATCCATCATTTTTTTTTCAATTTTTAAAATGATTTCAAGATTTACCCTATACTACGTATGATGGGTAAATATGCTTTTAAAGTCTATCGTATTAATGTTGTTTTGTTAAGTTATGTTTCATACATGTAAAACACTATTTTCCCATTTCACAAGCCATTATATTAAAAAAATACATACATGTAACCACGAGGCATGTAAGTGAAATGCCATTGTAAATCAAAACACTTATTTGCGAATTTTGAAAGCAATCATTTTATTTTTTAATAAAGAGCCACTGGAATATTTTAAGCGAGTTCTTTTAAAAAATTTACTGTCCCACTGTATTGTCAACCCTTTTAGGGTAATTGTGTTTAAGTAATTGTGTTTCTGTAATGTGGAATTCACATCATATTTTTTGAAGACTTTATTTAAAAAGAAGGAAATGCAATTTAGTAGCTTTTTTTCACCAAAGTTGTAAAATTAAAATTTTGTAAAAAAAAAAAAAAAGATAAAAATCTTGATTAAAATTAAGTAGTATAAAAAATATCCCACTGCCCTTCAAGGGGTTAGGCTATGTTTCGCAGAAGACGACAAACCAGATATTGTCAAACTTCTCTACAAGTGGAAATGGAAAAAAAAGTAAGAATTTTTCAAACTCCATAGAACCCTTATATTACTGATATTTAGCGCCTGCCATTTTTACAAATATTTAAAATCGAACTCATACAATACAGGTTCACCATACTTTTTCTTGCTTTCCTTTCTTTTGTAAACAAACAGGTTTTTTTTTTTTAATTTTTGGAAAAACCCCGGAGAAATCGGAAACCCTCTTTACAAAATATAATCTTGTGGTCTGTTTTTTTCACTTGAAGATATTCTCGGAAACAATGACTGTAATGTGGTTAATATTTTAGGTTAATAGACCAGAGGTTAATATTTTCATCTACAATCCAATTCATATGAATGAACTATTTGAATAGAAATGCACTAAGAATTTATATTTACGGAAACGGCGTAATAAATTCAGCTTAAGCTATGTTTCACAGAAGACGACAAACCAGATGTGGTCAAACTTCCCTACAAATGAGAAAAAAATAAGAATTTTTAAAACTCCAGAGAACCCTTATATTGTTGATGTTTACCGCCTGGCACTTTTAAAAATGTTTAAAAGGGAACTTATACAATACAGGTTCACCATACTTCTTCTTGCTTCCCTTTCTTTTTTAAACAAACAGGTTTTTATTTTAGGAAAAATCCCGGAGAACTCGGAAACCCTCTTCACGAAATCTAATCTTGTGGTCTGTTTTTTCACTTGAAGATGGAAACAAAGACTTATTCTAGAGGTTAATATTTTCATCTACAATCTAATTCATTTCTTGGGAATGAACTATTTGAATAGAAATGCAGTAAGAATTTATATTTACTGAAACGGCGTAGTAAATTCAGGACCAGCTTGAGATCACGTGGGACGCTCGGAATTTCAAACCTAAAAAAAAAAAAAAAAAAAAAAAAAAAAAACGTTTATTTCCAAACGAAAAGCACTAGAAAATTGAAAATTTTAAGTTAATTGTTTAAAAATTACAAAAAATATGTATTTGAACTCACTATCCCATTAATTTTTTATTGCTGGATTAGCAGACCCGCCTACGGTAGCCCGATCTAATCTATGGGGTTGCTAATCATCCGGGAAAAAACAAAACAAAAATGGGATAATCTAAAAAATATGGCAATCATTGTAGCTGGCCCTGTGCGTGTCGCTATTATAAATTGTTAATACGGTGATTAAAATAACGGGGTCTATGAACTTTGGGTTCATAAATCGTTTATACGGCGATCAATATAACGGACCCTGTGTGATTCGTGCCTCGTGAATCATGAAAACATTGGCGCACCCACGGGGGGGGCTAAGGGGGCTGAAGCCCCTCCCAGACACTGAAACTTAATAATGAAGTAACTATATAAAGTTTACTATAAAATTATAAAAAGGTTTTTTTTTTTTTTTTTTTTTTTTTTTTTTTTTAAGGTCTTTAGAAAAGGTTTAAAACTTTTGTATCTCATTTCATCTTTATTCTCAAATTTTTTTTGCCGTTTGCGACATACTTTAAGCGTAAAGATTTTGTAAGTGTAAAGATACGTTAAGCGTAAAGACTCTCAGTTCTGAGTACACATCCATCCTTTTAGCACGGTCAAGCGGATTGAAGTCCAAACGAGGGTGGTATTTCGTCTACATTGTACATCTGTGTAATGGACAATACGACCCATTCAAGGTCGATAAACGATTGGCACTATCCATTTTGCAAAACATTGAATTGGGGTGCTGGAGAAATAGCAGCCCCACACTAAAAACCTTTTATTACTCTAGTTGTACAAATGAGGTACAAACGAAAAGATTGTTGGTACAAACGAGGTATAAGCGATTGGCCCTATCCATTTTGTAAAACATTGAAGTGGGGAGGGGGGGGGGCTGGAGAAATGGCAGCCCCACACTAAAATCTTTTTATTACTCTAAGTACAAATGAGATACAAACGAAAAGATTGTTGGTACAAACGAGGTATAAACGATTGGCACTATCCATTTCGTAAAACATTGAAGTGGAGGGGGGGGGGGAGGCTGGAGAAGCGGCAGCCCTATACTAAAAATCTTTTATTACTCTAGTACAAATGAGGTACAAACGAAAAGATTGTTGGTACAAACGAGGTATAAACGATTGGCACTATCCATTTCGTAAAACATTGAGTTGGGGAGCTGCCTTTTCTCTAGCCCCCCCTACTAAAAACCTTTTATCACCCTAGTACAAATGAGGTACAAACGAAATGATTGTTGGTACAAACGAGTACAAACGATTGGCAGTATCCATTTTGTAAAACATTGAAGTGGGGGGGGGGAGAAATGGCAGCCCTACACTAAAATCTTTTTATTACTCTAGTACAAATGAGGTGCAAACGAAAAGATTGTTGGTACAAACGGGGTATAAATGATTGGCACTATCCATTTTCTAAAACATTGAAGTTGGGGGGACTGGAGAAGCGGCAGCCCTACACTAAAAATCTTTTATTACTCTAGTACAAATGAGGTACAAACGAAAAGATTGTTGGTACAAACGAGGTATAAACGTCTGGCACTATCCGTTTTGTAAAACATTGAGTGTGGGGGGGGGACTGGCCGTTTCTCCAGCCCCCCCCCCCACACACACTAAAAACCTTTTATTACTCTAGTACAAACGAGGTATAAACGATTGGTAATATTTTTGAAAAAATGTGAGTGGTGGGGGGGGGGGGGGGGCTGGCGAAATGCACCTCTATTTTATTAGTAATTCTGGTTATACACATTTTTTTTTTAGCATCATTTTTGTTAAAACATTTAACTCAACGTATAAAAAATAGCCATAGTTTTAAATTTTATATTTGGAGGATTTATATCATCAAAGCTCGAGAAAATCATCTAAGATTAGAATAATTCACCAGCACTTCATCACTAAAATGGTAAGCATACATATTAATTTCTTTCTAAGGATAATTACACTAGTATATTCGTAAGCATAAAGTTTCAAATTTATTAATAGCCAAGAGAGGGCATATCCCGTGGTCTGCCCCTCCTTCCTGTGCTAAACAAGGTACTAATTTACTGAATCTTGGACACAAACAAAAATTTTAAATGCTAAGACAAAATTGCAATGAATCGATGAAGAATTCCATTTTATACAGGTTTTTGCTTTAGCAGGTAAACTTTCAAGGTGTTTCTTTTGCTGAGACCATGGAATGTTTGCGATCAAGACAATATTACGTTATAGACAAGTTTCATTTACACAAGTTAAACAGTATGGGGTTATTTACACAAGTTTTACGTATACTGTTTAACCAGTGTAAATGAAACCTGTCTATAACGGAATATTATCTTAATCGCAAACATTCCATGGTCCCATCGAAAGAAACACCTTTAAAGTTTATCAGCTAAGACGAAAGCCTGTCTAAAGCGGAATTTCTCACCGATTTATTGCAATTCCGTCTTAGCATAATACTGTTTTTGTATCCATTGTATCCAAGCCAAAGAAGACTCCATATTATAAAACTGACTTGTTTTCCTATTCACAATAGATGTAAATTGTCATGTTAATGGCTTTTAGCTCGCAGGCTATCAAAGCCTGAGAGCTAATGGCCACCGGTTCTGTATGTACGTAACGCGATAACTCTTGATAGAACTAACCGCTTTGCTTCAAATTTTGTTTATAGGTTCATTGTGATAAGGCGCTTCCCTGATTAGTTTTAGGGGTTCATTAGTTAATTATAAGGGGGTACGGGGGATGATCCCTCTGTTAATGTATTTTCAATTCCTTTATTTTTCGAGGGTTTATTTAAAATTCTTTGAAATAAGAGTATAATATACAATTAGTGTGAATAGCCTGTGAGTTCAATGCCCTCAGTTTAACTGGGCAGTTTACTCTTTATTTATTAGCTCACAAGCGATCAAAGCCTGAGAGCTAATGTGCCCACAGGTTCTGTACGTACGTAAGTATGTATGTACGTAACGTGATAACTCTTGATAGATATATCAGATTTGCTTCAAATTTTGAATAACGTTCATTCTGATAAGGCGCTTTCCTGATTAATTTTGGGAGTTCATTGGTTAATTATATAGGGGGAGGGAACAGGGACTAATCCCTCCCCCTTAATTTATATAAATGGATTTTTCATGCAGAATTATCCGATTTGCTGCAAATTTGGTATACCTGTTTATTCTGATATTAGATTTGGAAGTTCATTGGTTAAGTATAAAGAGGGGGAATTGGGGAGATAATCCCCCACTTAATTTAGCTAAATGGGAATATCGTGCAGAATTATTCTTTGAAATAAGAGTATAATATACGGAATCAGTGTGAATAACCCCGTGAGGTCAATGCCATCAGTTTAACAGGGCACTTTTCTTTTCTTTTTTTTTTAATTAAAAAAAAAGTTTTAAAAATGGATTGAATGTTCATAATATTAATTAATTAATAAAAGAATAGTTTTCCCCCTGTAAATACACAGCGGCAAAAAACCGTTGATACTGAAAAATAAATAAGTAGATAAAATTTTCTGTCATTCATATCAAAGTTCTATTTATATTAACAGGCTAACTATTTTATTATAAAATTATATTCCTCTGTTTTCTTCACAAAATGTTTCATTTCTGTTCATTTATGATAAATAATATACGTTTTAGCATATGTTCAAATTCAAACGATATCGAATTAATGATAATAAAGCAGAGACGCACAAGAGCAGTCATCATAATTTCATTACGTTGCTGCAATACAACGAATACCGTACTATTACATTACATAAAATATTATATCACAGAATCAGAATATGTCAGCTTTAAATCGTAAAATAAAGCATTTTTGTAAAAATTTTCAGTAATCGTAAAGTATAAAGGGAAAAAAGGAAAAAAAACTGCACATATCCATAAATAATTAACAAATTTTGTATCACTGATGGATATCAGAAGTGATTATAGTAAATTTCAGCAACTGTTGCAGTGCGCAAATGCAGATGGTCACTTGATCACCGACTCGTGAGTGTCATGCAAATGCACTAGAAGTCTGCACAGGCCAGAATTTCGAGGCCAGGCCCGAACGAAATCTATCTTGCCCGTTGCAAAAGTTAAAAGTTTGGCCCAGTAAGTACAAAAATCAAAGAAAACATGCCCGACCCGGCCAGTGACAAAATCAGTTAAATCATGGCCTATCCAGTCCGCTCAATTTGTATTTAAAAAAATTCCGATTTTACTCAACATAAAATTAAGATTCTTTTAAAGAATATTGCATACATTTTTGGAAAAATTTTACAATATATTTTAACTTATTATATGTTTACAAGACAGAAAAAACAGAATAGCAACATTAATGATTACTCAGATTTTTCAGCCTTCAAATAAAGATTCAATCTAAGAATTAATGTAGTTTAGAATAAAAGAGGAAAAGAGAGTTAAAAAATCATAATTTTAAAGCTGTATAGAAAAGTAGATTTTTGAAAATATTTCTTCGTAATTTATTAATGCTCTTCTCAAATCGAATGGCGCGCTACTTTCTGACACATTTATGAAATAAAATTTCTTCAGGAATGCATAAAATTGACAGGTGTTCTTATTCAAAAACTATGTAATCGAATAGCGTTTTCCTTCTTCTGATAAATGCAAAAAATCTTTCAGAAAATACTATCAGAATTGGCGTTTTGAATTAAATTTCTGGACGCGATAGCATGGTAAAGAAGAAAAACCTATCGTCACAAGAAAGGAATACTTATATCTCAATAGGTTATTTATTTATCAAAAAATGGAAAACAGTACTCGATTCCAAATTGCTTCAAAAGTCAGACCTGTCAATTTTATGCCTTTACAGTTAAAAATAAAAGTCAAAAAATGTTTCGGAGAGTTTCATGTTGTTAAACTGGGAATTTGAGAATCACTGACTTAAGGCATATTTTCTTCACTGAATCTGTTAACAGCAACTTTTTATTTCTATTACTTTTGACAAAACAAACTGTTTGGGCACAATTAAGTCCAGTTCCGACCCGGCTTGACTGTATATAAAAGAATTTAAGCCTGATCTCGGCTCGGCCCGAGTCTGCTAAAACAATAAAACTTGGACTCAGACACGATGTAAACATCGATGTCGATCTCTACGCTTGACATGTTATATTACTCTATTGATGATGTTGCTAAACTAGCGTCACTTCATGAAGCACATTTACACTTATTCTCGCGAACGTTATCATCACATTTTACCGGCTTCGTTTAAATTTTTATATCGGGCCGGTTAAACGTAAAATTAATTTTTAAATTGATAGTGATAGTGACAGTGATGAACTGACTTTTATTCAAAGACGACAAAAAGAGTGTTAAACGTATATCTTTCAAATATTCTGATTCTGACGATGCATGAAAGCAACTGAAGTTTCAACAAGTAAAAATCTACAAGTCATCACGGGTCCGAGGCCCGTACCCGGCCCCATTAAATTTTTTTGTTAGCCCGTTTGTTTTGTCAGTCGGCCCGTCACGGCCTATCAAAAATCTTCTAATTCTGGCGGCCCGGCCTGTTAGCTTTCCGGTGGGGGGCCAGATTAGGTGACCCCCCCTGTTTTAAAGTTTACCTTCATTTTGCCGGATACGGGCCGAGCCGGGCCTGTGCAGACCTCTGAAATGCATTAGCCCCCCCCAAAGCGAAATCCTGGGTGCGCCACTGCATGAAAATGACAATCACTATAACGGGTCCCTGTGTACACAAATTGTTAAAACGAAATGACAATAATTTTAACAGAACCCTATGAGCTTCATACCTATAACCTATTAATACGACAATCACTATAGTGGGCACCAATTTTGTTTGGTGCTCATGTTTGAAACTACTTGTTCCCATGGCTGGCAACGAAGGAGTTTCAAGATTATGAGAATAACAACAATGCTCACAAAAATAAAAATTAGTTTTTCACCAAACCACGCTCTCTAAAATACACAAATTTTCTGTAAACACTATTACGAGATAATCTTTTGTCTGTTATCTTCAAAAAACCTTTCAACCCCTTAGAAATTAAATTTCAAAACTCGATGGACTACATGTTTAATCAATTTTTTCTAAATTTGTTAAGCTGCATTTTACGAACTTACCTAAAACTGCTGCTTTAGATATGACAAAATTACCTAAAATTTTCGACACCGACTTTAACCCCTTTAGGAGTTGGATTTCGAAAAATTCTTTCTAGTGGATTCCTATTATGTATTACGAATATATATCCAAGAGTTCAAGCTTCAAACTTCAGTAGTTTCGTCTGTGCGTTGATGCACCACCCACTGAATATTAGGCCTGAGTAATGACATAAAAACTGATGCAGTCGTAGGCGGAAATTTTTCAGCGTGTGTACGGTCCCTTGAAATTCAATACCAATAATTTCTAAAAGTTTTCTCCGCCATTTTTGTCTGGGATTCAATAAGTAAAAAAAAAACTTAGAAAATACTGGGGTGTAAAATTAGGGGACCGTAGAAAGGTTTTATAAAATTGTCCCACGAGCGCCACCATTTTTGTGTCAGCGCTCAGGCCTAATATTCAAGGGGCGGTGGTTGATGAATCAATCTGTCAGTCAGGACAAATCCTCTTTTAGGTATAGGGGTATGATTGATTCAAAGCATTACCTTCTCATTTCAACTGCCAATACATTAAAAAGCACGCGTATAACGGAAACATGCATATACCAGAGAGGCGTATAAGTCAGACAGATCACTAATGCCAAATAATTTATTTTTAATTTCAAATTAAGTTATTTTAACTTTTAATGGAAAAGTTCTAGAAATTCAGAAGTAACTTTTTCAGAAATTACAACAAATGTGCTTTGAAATTCATTGTCCCATTAATATAGTGTTATTAAACTAATACTTCATTAAAAACAAAGCAAATGTAATTGAACTTCCAGACATGTGGTAAAAAATAAGAATTTTTAAAACTTCAGATAACTCTTCGTTTGTTGATGTTTACAGCCTACCAATCTTACAAAATGTTTGTTTAAGAGCTAATTACAATGGAAGCGCACTATACTTTTTTTTCCTGATTCGCTTTCTTTCTTAAAACAAACATGTTTCTGTTTTTGGAAATGTTTTGAGGAATATCCTCTTCACGAAATCTAATCTTGTGGTTTGTTCTTTCAGGTGAAGATACTTTCGGAAACAAAGACATATGTCATAGGTTTCTATTTTCACTTAAAATGCAATTTCTTCGTGGGAACAAACGATTTCAATAGAAATGTATTATGCATAAGATGTTACAGTTACGGAAACGGCATAATATATTCGAAATACGTGTATTATACTTAGTATGTGAGATATTTCCTTATTTTTCATTAGTGATGTGTCAATTAAAGAAATTTAGTTTGGTTTGGAATAATTTTCATTTTCACACGAATTCAGATAACAATACAGTTATTCAGGTTCATTTTCAAAGAGATAACCTTGTATAGAGATTTTTGAAAAAAATAGAAATATATCTTCCTAATAAAGAGAACATGTCCTGGTAAAAGAGGACATATGGTAACCCTGAAATAGCGGAGAAATGTAAAACGACGCGTATTGTACTTAGTATGTGAGATATTTCCTTATTTTTCATTAGTGATGTGTCAATTAAAAGAATTTAGTTTGGTTTGGGATAATTTTCATTTTCACACGAATTCAGTTAACAATGCAGTTAGTTATTCAGGTTAATTTTCAAAAAGATAACCTTAAAAGATAACAGATTCGGAAAAAAAACAGAAATATGTCTTCCTAATAAAGAGAACATGTCCTGGTAAAAGAGGACATATGGTAACCCTGAAATAGCGGCGAAATGTAAATCGACTCATATTAGCATGTGAGATATTTCCTTATTTTTTATTAGAGATGTGTCAATTAAAGGAATTTAGTTTGGTTTGGGATAATTTTCATTTTCACACGAATTCAGATAACTATACAGCTATTCAGGTTCATTTTCAAAGAGATAACCTTATATAGAGATTTTGGATTAAAAAAAAACCCAGAAATATGTCTTCCTAATAAAGAGAACATGTCCTGGTAAAAGAAGACATATGGTAACCCTGAAATAGCGGAGAAATGTAAATCGAAATATAGCGTATAAATGCGAGATCATAAGCATTATTTTCACATTTAACATCCCAATACATTAAAAAATAATTGATACGATATAAGCAAGGGTTAAACGTTTGTCGCAGAAACCATAAAAGGGGTCCATTTTTAATACCATAATTTCCAAACAATAATTGTCTTTCTAGATTTCTACAATGTTTGCAACAGAAATGTACCACATAAACTATTGCTTGGAAATTCTGGTATTAAGGCTGTTTTCAAATAAAAAAATGCTATTTTCTGACACATTTCTGAATTCATTTTTGTTTGGAAACGCATGAAATTGGCAGGTTTTCTTATTCAGAAACGATATAATCGAAACATGTTTTCTAATTTTTGGTAAATCTTTCAGAAAATACTGTCAAAGCCGGTATTTTGAACCGAATTCCCGCATCCCGAGAACCGCGAAAAAACGTGACCAGAATCGCTTATAACTCGATAACTAATCTATTTATCAAAAAATGGAAACCTTTTTTTCGATTCCAAATTGCTTCCATAGTCAGGCCTACCAATTTTATGTCCTTGAATTTAAAATTGACTTAGAAAATGTGTCAGAAAGTTTCGTATTGTTGAGCAGGTCATTTGAAAACCACCTTAAAAGAGCCCTTTTTTTTTCTTTTTTCCCGCGACAAATTTTTAATTTGACAAACAAGAAGAATAATAAGTGAGTGGCATGTCAAATA
The DNA here is from genome assembly GCA_963931845.1 of Maratus michaelseni. Classification (NCBI taxonomy): domain Eukaryota; kingdom Metazoa; phylum Arthropoda; class Arachnida; order Araneae; family Salticidae; genus Maratus; species Maratus michaelseni. The sequence goes on along the minus strand of OZ007595.1, from coordinate 265,610,067 downwards.
ATTTATCTCCGAATTAAAAAAAAATATATTTTGCAATAAAAAAGCACTGGAATATTTCAAGCGCACTCTTTGAAAATTACAAAAAGTATGCTTTGAAAGTCTTTGTCCCACTAATGCAGTATTGCTAAACTGTTTCACAGAAGAATACAAAACATATCGTCGCTACCTTGTCAAACTATCAAATGTGAAAAAATGCATTTTTCATTACTTTTAAAAATAGGCCAATTGTCACCAGTAATTTTTTTAGAATTATTCGCCTAGTAAAATTACTAATAAAATTTCTCTGAGGAACAGTGTAGGTAGTTTGATTTTCTTACTTTTTTTAGAGATGCCGAATTCATACCGGAAATTTTGAGAGAAAATGTTTAATGGACGTAATTACGAAATATCTGTCCTTAAATAAACCAAAAATTTCTGTTTCAAATTTCTGGTATGAATTACGAATTTCTGAATGCAAAAGTAGGCCAAACCGACAACTCTGGCGAAAAATACTATTAAAATTTAGTGGTGACAATCGGCCCATTTTTAAAAGTAATGAAAAATGAATTTTTTCCCATTCGACAGTTTGACATGGTAGCGACGATATGTGGTATAACTTAGAGACAGATGGGAAATAATTAAGAATTTTTAAAACTCCACAGAGCCTTTCGTTTGTTGATGTTTAGAGCCTGTCACTCTTACAAAATGTTTGAAAGGTAGCTCATACAATAGAAGCTCACTGTACGTTTTCTTGATTAGCTTTCTTTCATAAAACAAGCAGATTTCTGAAAAAATATAATAAATTATAACACCTTGTAGTGATATATTTCTTTTACATTCTAAACGGTGTAAATTAGTAACATAATATACACTAAAATAACATTTATTAGATTGTTGACATGTTTCGGCTCACTCCAAGCCATTTTCGAAAACAAATGAGAATATTTCATTATTATTCATTACCAATGTGTTCAGTTAAAGAAATTTAGTTTGGTTTGGGATAATGATAATTTTTATTTTCGCATGAATCTAGATAACAGTACAGTGATTCAAGTTCATTTTCAAAGAGCTAAACTTATATACAAATTTTCAAAAAAGCAAAAATATGTAATCCTAAAAAAGAGAACATGTCTTGGAAAAAGAGGACATATGGTAACCAGGACATAACTGACTGAGAAATGTAATTCAAAATGAGAGATCCTAAGAATTATTTTCACATTTAACATGCGAATATATCAAAAAAGTAATTGACACGGTAACAGCAAGCGTTACATTTTTCTCGCGGAAAACATAAAAAAAGGGTCCTTTTTTAACACCATAATTTCATACAATCATTTTCTTTCTAGTTTTCTACAGTGTTTGCAATAGAAATGCTGGACATAAAATATTGCTTGGAAATTCTGGTATGAAGAGGGCCCTTTTTATTTCTTTTCGCGACAAATTTTCCATTCCACAATCTAGTAGTATATAAGTAAGGGGTATGTTGAATAAGATATATTTTTTGAAAACAATCATTTTCTGTTTCAATAATAAAAAAAAAAAAAACGCTGGAATATTTCAAGCGAATTCTTTAAAAATTATAAAACGTACGCTTTGAAACTCACTGTCCCACTAATGCAGTATTGTTAAATTCTTTCGTAGAAGAATACAAAGCAGATGTGGTCGAACCTCGAGACAGATGGGAAAAAGTAAGAATTTTTAAAACTCCACAGAACTTTTCGTTTGTTGATGTTTAGAGCCTGCCACTCTTACAATATGTTTGAAAAGTAGCTCATACACTGGAAGCTTAGTATATATATATATTTTTTCGTGATTCGCTTTCTTTCTTAAAACAAACAGGTTTCTGTTTTTGGAAAGGCACTGGAAAATATTCCTCTTCACGAAATCTAATCTTGTGGTCTGTTCTTTCAGTTGAAGATATACTCTTTGAACCAAAGACTTATTCCAGAGCTTTCTATTTCCATCTAAAATGCAAGTTCTTTCGTGGGAATAAACTATTTCAATAGAAATGCATTATGCATAAGGAGTTACGGTTACGGAAATGGCATACGAGACACTAGTTATGCAATTTTCAGTTATCGGAGATACTTCATAATTATTAATAATTATTATTTCGCAATGTTTTCAAATAGAAAAAATTACTTTAATATGAGAATACTAGCTAGCTTCGCCGACTAGCAGTCTCCTAATTTACATCGGGGCCTCGAATCTATGAAAATTTGAATTAATATGAAAATTTTTCAAAAAAACGAACTTCGAATATGATAAACCTCGAATCGAACGGATCTCCGGCCCGTGTCCCTGGTGCCTACGGCACCGTATTCTGGTAGTGCTGCGCTCGCATGGGAAAATCTTTATTTCCACCTGGAACCGAACGAATCTTCGACCCTGGTTCCTCTGCCTACGACACCGTACCCCCGACGTGCGCCGTAAAATCTTTTATTTCCATCTCGAATAGTATAAACCTCTAACCGAACTAACGTGCTGCTCGTGTCTACGCTGCCTTCGGCGACGTATAGAATACTTTCAAACACCTATGTTAATGTGGATGTGGGAAAAGCATCTATCTATGTTATAAAGCAAAAACATCTCCATGATTAACGCTGGTGTCATAGTGACAGTGGCAACACTTGGCCTAGAAATTTTTCTTTTATTGAATTTTTTAACTTCCAAACATCCCACAATTTTAAATTGTACGCCTTTGGATAGGAAAACTTTTTTTCTTTCAAATGCAATTTGTTTTAAAACTGTATCACAATTTACTGATAGTTTAGGGCTTTTAAAATGATATTTGAACATGACTTAAAAAAAAAAAAATCTTCTATCACGCGAAGCCGGATTACAAAATATTAACTCGGTTTGCACTTAAATCAATATAAATAAATAAGCATTAGTTTCCGACTAATATTCCATAACGCAATTGAAACTTCATCAATAAATAAATAAAATAATGAACTATCATAATAAAATATAAATTTAACAGATATGTAAACGAATTGCACGCTTAAACCAATCAAATGACCGTAACAGAAAAGGCTGTTGTAAGTAACAAAATCGCTGGAGATTTCTTCTTCTATTAATTCACAACATTCGGCTAATACAAAAATATCGCTTTTAATAGATTTCAAAACTGTATTTGAATATATTAGTGATATTTTTCATATAAAATTGATATTTTTATGCTGTTAGTGAGTAACCTAAAATAATATTACTAAATGTAAAAAAAATCTATTAGGGTTTCCAATAAGAAAAATAATGATTTTCACCGATATTCTGTAACTCAGGAAGCAAGGGTTGAATTCCCTAGTTTAAGTATAATGTTAAAAATCTGCCTTCTGCGTTATGTTATAAAAAATATATATCTTAAAATACTTTTTGCAAATTTATTGGATTAACTATCGGTATTCTAACTTTATTTTGTTTTGTAACAAAATATATAGTGTTTCTATAGATATTTTTCCCTTTAAACGAATTTATTCAAACATTGACACAAAATGGCGTGTAAAAATTTAACTGAATTTAGGACATTTGATATGTGTAACCAAATGTTGTTTTGTACTATTTACAGGGCTCCCAAATGGTTCGCCAACTGCATACCAATAATTTTTAACAGAAAATTTTATAGTAGGTTTCTACAATATTTCCGCAAAATTTACCTCCGAAGGTGGTTTCTGCAAAATTTGCAAGAAAAATCTAAAAATAAAAATCTTCTAGAAAAATACTCGTATTCAAAAAGCGGATCATTTGGGAGAACTATTTACCAGGAGTTTGCACTAAAACAGAAGTTTCCAACTTCAATCCGCTTGGAACGATTATTTCTAACCAGTAACCTTCACTTTATTTAATCTCAAAACTTCTGCGGTTAAATAAGTCTAAGTGGGCTAACAAGGCTATTTTCTATTCGAAAATAGTGATTTCACGTGAGGCGCAGTTCGATGTCCCTGCTCTATAACTTAACAACGGGATTTTTTGTTCTTGTTGTTGTTTCTTTCATTTTTTTTTTCAGGGCAGTGCAAACCTTTCAAATGTCACAACTAAGTGCGTTGCTGTAGGTTGCATCAAATCATTAAATGCAGGGTGTTTCTACGATCATGGGACAAACTTGGAGGGGTGCTACAGGACGCTGTAACAAACAATTGTTATATAGGAAACCTAGGTCAGAAATCCATTTATATAGTCAAAAATACAGGGCGTCTCACTTCAATCTGATGTGCTTTCGTTTATAACTTTAAAAGTAGAGAAGATAATTTAATAAAATTCGCAACAAACTCATTTGTATGAATTGTAAGAATATTGTAAGGATTTCGTTAAAGTCACTACTGTTAAAGTTATGTACGAAAACGCGACTTCGGATTGGACGGAATCCCTGTATTTTTAACAGTATAAATAGATTTCTGGCCCTGGTTTCCTATACAAAAATTGTTTGTTACAGTGTCCTGTAGCACCCTTCCAAGTTTGTCCCATGATCGTAGAAATACCCGGTATATGCAGGGCTTCTAATGGTCTTTTTTTAAATACCAGTATTTCTCAAAAAAAAATTTCGCGGTGGGATTTTATAACCTTTGCAACAAAAGATACTTAAGAAAAATCCAAAGAGAATGATTTTCTTTTAAAAAATGTGGTATTAGAAAAAACGGACCGAATGAGAAGCCTCTATATATATCACTATGTCGTCGCTTCCATGCCAAACTATCGAATGTGAAAAACTGCATTTTTCATTACTTTTAAAAATGGGCCGAATGTCACCACTAAATTAAAAAGATTTCTTCACCATTTGGCTTCCTTTTCACGTAATTCATAAATTTCGAATTCATTCCAAAAATTTCAAATAGAAATTTTTGCTTTTTTTTAATAACAGACATTTCGCGATTGATTTAAGTAAAAAATGTTTTCTCGAAATTTCCGGTATGGATTCGGTATTTCTCAATAAAACAGAAGGCCAAACTGGCAACTCTGTTTCTTAACAGAAATGTTATTAGTATTTCTACTAGGCGAAGGATTCTAATGGAATTTAGTGGTGACAATCGGCCCATTTTTAAAAATAATGAAAAATGCATTTTTTCATATTCGATAGTTTGACATGGTAGCGACGATGTCATTCGCATCCATCGATGTAGTTCGTACCCTAATTTACTACAGTGTAAAAATAAAAGAAAAATATCTATTCTATGTCATGCAATAGTTATAAGAAATTATCAAGTAATTAAAAATTCTTTTACAAATAAGCTATACACAGTTTTAAAGATAGCAAAAATAGGTAAAGTAGCTCAGGAATAGATAATTTAAATTAAGTATTGTCCTTCAATGTTATAAAATTCCGAAAAATATTTGGAAAAGTTCATACTGCATTGAACTCAGAATTAATTTTAACTCTTTTACTACGGGGTGGGTATCTACATCCCAGTAGATAATTTTTTATTCTATTTGTACCACTTTTTGAAGAATAATTTGTGTCTTACACTTATACTAGGGTATTTTCTAGAGAAATTTACCACAAAGAATTTTTTTTATAAATTGCGGTAAGATTGAATATAAAAATAATCACCAGCCTTGGCGATTATTTTTACTGGCTCTTAATCAAAGGGTTAAACGCAAAGAATTTTTGTTTACATCTATACAGGGTGTCCATAAGAGAACTCTGGGGCTTTGAAACAAAATGTTTTAATTAAATCATAAAATTAGATTAATGTTATATATATATGTACTTAAAGCTAAATTTATCAAGATTTTTATCATTTAGTAGATTTCAATGTGTGCCCCGTTTGTGGCACGATGCACATCCAAACGGTATTCAACCTCTTCGACTGAGCAGCTTCAACGATTTTTTCCGACTTCGTTCACATGAAGTATGTATTCTATCAACATTCTCTTCTGACACTCGTGGTCTACCAGGCAACGTTTGTTTTAATACACTTTCCGCTTCTTTAAACGCGCGTAGTCACTGACGAATGGTTTTGTCCGTAGGCGCATTACCACCATACTCGCGCAGAAAGTTCTGCTGTACAATGGTAAAAAATCCAGTTTCTATAAGCCAGATATCACACTGTATTAATTTAATGGAATGACGGAATGAGCGTCTGCTACGTTAGGTCTAGGTCAATGACGCGCGGCGCTACCTAGTGTTGAAAAAAAGAAACTGAAACTGGTGTGAATAAAATTTGATGAGCTAATGATTTCTTCTAAATTAACTGTCCTGACCTAACTCATACCGCTAACTCGATATGATTTTTAAAACACCGGAGTTCTTTTATGGACACCCTGTACTAAGCTAATTCTAAAGACTAGAAGCTTTCATAATATAAGGTTGAATTAATAAAAATATCAAATGACGAAATATATATATGCCAGAAATATTTTTGATTACATGGCATTTAATTCTTGTTAAAAAAAAAAAAAAAAAAAAAAAAAAAAAAAAAAAAAAAAACATATGTGAAGTCAGTTAATTTATTTAAAATTGTAAAGTTATTGGAAAAGTGCTTGATTTCATTTTCATTGTTTAAATAATACTTCTGGTTCAAATATGCATTTTTGAACGCGAATATTTTATTTGTACAGAAGCACCAGTTAAAAACGGAAGAGTTGGTAAGTATGCATTTATAAACTCGGTTGCCAGAAAATACCACATTTGAAATTTGAATACCACTCACTATTTCCGTACAGTGATATTCGATTTATTTAACCTCATAACGTCTGTAATTAAATAAGGCTAATATTACTATGCGAAAATAGTGTATTCTTCGCCTAATAAGAATGTTGATAAAATTTGACGAAGAATACTAATAAAATTTAGTGGTGGGAAACAGGCCATTAGCGCCTAGATTTTGCACCCCTGGATTATCGTACTTCTCTGGCATCCCTATTTATAAATTTTCCAATTACAAAAAGTATAATTATTTCTTTTCCATTAAAAAAAAAAAATAATAATAATTACATTTTAGCAATCAACACTTAGTTTTGGAAAATATTATTGCAACATAAGAGAGATTTCATCATCAAGAGAACCTTTATCTTCACTTTTCAAATATTTACCTTCAGCAACAAAATATTAATTTCATTCAGTAATGAAATAAATTTCTATGGTATAAATCCAAACTTCGTCAACGGGAATATATAAACAAATACAAAAAAATAATAATAATAAATCTACGAGAGGATCGCTGCATACAAAGTTTTTGTACAGAGTATTTAAGGTCCTCACAAGATTCTGAGAATGATTATCTTAATTAATGCTTTTTTTTAGAATTGTTATCTTTTATTACCGGTTTTTCAAAATAGAATTAAATAAATACAAAGGATGTGATTTATCAATTATTAAAAAGCGTACAACCAACAGAGTGAAAAAAAAAAATATGCAGACAGGGAATTGAACCCGGAACCGTTGGTATTACGCACCAATGCTCTACCATTTCGAGCTATCAGGACGACATCCGGTCTAGCATTCTCTCACTCTTGTATGGCAAGGCTATTCATCGATACTGGATTTAATTTGTCTCATGCATACCACTAAAGTTGTACTCATGATTGATGTTCCATCTTGTGCTGCAACGTTGTAGCCTTACCATATAAGAGTGAGCGAATGCTAGACTGGATGTAAACGGGACAGCTCAAAAAGGTAGAGCATTGGTATGTAATACCAAGAGTACCGAGTTCGATCCCAGGTCCGGCCATTTTTTCACTTTGTTGTTACTACGTTGCGTAGTTTGTATTCATTAATTTATAGAGCGATTTCAGCTCTGCTGAAAACTTAATTAGATATAGAATTAAATAAAGCAAAAATTTCAATTTAAAATCCCTAGTAGGAATAATTAAAAATATTGAGCACTTTATTCGTTACGTAAACTCGTCGCGAAATTGTTAAATATGCAACTCTGTTAGAAATCCATACCTGGAAACTTTTACGGTATTTTGTTACCATTATATCCGAATAATATACTTCACCTTTTTCTTTAACCGTAGAATTTTTTAGATTAAATAAATATAAAATTACTATCAGATGTGACTGTGTTTATAATACTTCTATTCGTAAAATGTTGAAATGATTGATTGACACCAGAATTTAGAATCAAATTTATTCGAAAATAAGTAAAATCTTTTCTTCATGTACTTGATAAAAGAGAATTTTTCATTCCAAAATTCTGGTGCCAATGTAGCATTTAACCCATTCGGGACCATGGGTGCATATATGCGCCCTCAAAAAGAGCATACAGAATTTGTTTTAGGCACCAGTAAAAAATAAAAGTAATATTTGCTTTCTCTAATTAGAGCATTTTTGTGATAGTTTAAGTAAAGGTAGCTTTAAAAAAAAAATGGTGCCAACCGAATAAAATTTGTGTAAAAACCGCCGGTCCCGAAGGGGTTAGGGATTAAAATTAAGTTACTTTACGTACGACACCACTGTGGTGTCGTCGGATGGCAAAGTATTAATAACTACAAATATAAAATTTGGTGCTATTCTACAAAATAGAAACTGGAATACAGCTACAACGTTTATCACCGAAAGCGCCCCTTTCTGTGCGATCAAATTCAAAATTAAATCAGTTAATTCTTCATAATGAGCTTCTTACATATTAAAATTGGTGTAATTTTATCTCACAGATGTCGAGATATAACTATCACGCAACTCATAATATTCATGACACAATAGCATCTCTTATTGTATTATAAACACCAAAACTAATTAGTACCAATTTATGTCAAGGTCTGACTAAATATAAAGTTGTATGTATTCACGTTCACTCGTTTTAGATTTACAGCACAATCTTGCACAAAATTTGTGCAAGATTGAGACAGTTAAACAGACATACATTTTCTATAAGTACTCAAACCGTATTCAGGACATCTCAAAAATTGTAAATGAATCAAAAATCGGAAGTCAAATTTTTATGAACAGAATACTTTTCGTTTATGAAAACACAGGGTATCGTTTCTTATCGTTGACCAATAGATAATTCTTAAACCGTTAATTTTAAGACTATAATTCAAACTACAAAAATGTTAATTTTAAGTTTTAGGTATCTTTTATTGAAAAAAGTAAAATGCTACCTATTGCAGCCGTTCGGAGAAAAGTATTTCTGGAAAATTTCGGTATATGTTCACCGATCACGACCTCCAGACCCCAAACCTCCGTTTTCATATTGATTTATATATATATATATATATATATATATATATATATATATACAGGGTGATTATAAAAAAACTATCCAGATATATGAGTCCTTAACTATCACACCGTTCACAGAAACTGACTGAAATTTTGGTTTTAAGTATTTTGAGGTATGCGATCAAGAATCGTATGAAAAACAACAGTTAAACTCTAACAGTTACGGTTACAGTGACAAAATTTGGAAATTTCAAATGGCAACACCTATTTTTTTTTTATTGGAATGTGATCTTCATAGTGAAAAACCATAAACAGCGTTGGAACGGTACCTGTAGCATAAAAATTGCCGGCGCTAGACAGATTAAGAAGAAAAGTGAAAACAACGAATAAGGACAGAGAAGCAACAGAAAACAAAACATTTTATTGTGTATCACAAATTTTCCACTTCACACACGAAGACACGTTGCATGCGGCAGATGGTGGATTGCAGTGAATAATAAAATGTTTTACTTTCTATTGCTTCTCTGTCTTTTATTGGTTGTTTTCACTTTTCTTCTTAGTCTGTCTAGCGCCGGCAATTTTCGTGCTACAGGTACCGTTCCAACGCTTTTTATGGCTTTTCACTATGCAGATCACATTCCAATAAAAAAAATAGGTGTTGAAATTTTCAAAATGTTGTCACTGTAACCGTGACTGTTAGAGCTTAACTGTTGTTTTTCATACGATTCTTGAGCGCATACCTCAAAATACTTAAAACCAAAATTTCAGTCAGTTTCTGTGAACGGTGTGATAGTTAAGGACTCATATATCGGGATAGTTTTTTTTATAATCACCCTGTATGTATATATATATGCATAGATGCCAACAACTCTTAATTATTCCGGAGTCTGATCCAAGATAAACACGTTTGAAACCGGAAAGTGTATATAAGGAAATGTGTCTTCTTTCTATAAAGTACTTACTAGATTTCATTTAAACATTTTTGATTAAATAAAATTTCCGGTAGAAAACGTGTTTGTCTTGGATGAGACTCCGGAAGAATTAAGAAATGTTGGCATCTATATATATATATATATGTCATACGATAACACTCGTATTTATCAACCGATTTGGATGTAAATAAATGTGTGTAAGACAACGTGAGTGCGACACGTATACGTGACGCATAAGATGCTCAGAATCCTCGATTATTACCACCAGTTACTTTTTATTGTAAGATTTGCCTTATTTAATGACAGCATTTCTGCGATTCAATTAGGAGAAAATTTCTGTTTTGAAAAACCAGTGGTAAAAAAATTAAAAATTCGTTAAAGGACGCTTGTCGCGAAGGAGTTAATCTCACCAAAGTTTCAACCAAGTTCTTTGGCCAGCTCGGTCCGCCATCTTGTTTCAAAATGGCGGTCACTAAAATATTTAAATCTAAAAAATATATACAAAAAATTAGAACATCAAATTTATTTTTGTTTAAGTGTTAGGCCTTGATACAAAGATGCCGCAGCATATTTTATTTTGCCTCTATCTTAAAAAATGACTGAGATACAGCAGTTTGAAATTCTAGGGTGGCTGACATTTTGAAACAAGACAACAGATTATAACAAATCTGAGAGTAATTTATGAGTTTTAGTGAGCGTGATTTCTCACAACTTATCGTACATTGTTGTAATCATTTTCCCAAACATACGCATAAAAATATATTCATATCCGTTAGTGTCAACTTCTCGTCAAGTTTGACGACACTTGGCGAAACATCGCCAAATTTGGTGACAAAAAACGAGTGACCGTAAATGAAGCCAACTTGGCTATAACTGACTAATTTCCCGAATTTCTTATTGAAAGTCAGTATATATCTTCTGTAATCGGGTTCTTTGCACTTTAGCTTGCTGTTTTCGTGTCACAATAGCTAAAATCTTAAAAGAAAGATATAGGAAAGCTACCTTTTCTTCTCGGTACAGGGCGGAAGGACTTTTTAAATAGCAACTATCACAACTTTGCAATAGCCACCAATATTTAAAACGATCAATGAGAGCTATGGACGTGCAGTATCGAACTGGTAAAAATTAATCTAATAATATCCGTTTTTATTGAAAAACAGCGAAAGCTCCAACGGTAATTTTTTAAAATTATTTTGGTGATAGATTTTACAACAGTTGTAAGAAAAAACTCTTCATGAAGCGAGTTTCTCCGACATAAGCAAGATAAATCTAAACCGAAATTTTTTATAAGGAAATAGAGGTGGACGAGATATTGATTTAGTCTCTTTTAATAGAGATCGCTGCGAGGCCTGCAGCATGCATATTATAGAACAGAGCAAATGCAGGCCTTGGAGCGGTCTCTATTAAAATAGACTAAGTCAAAATTTTTCCACCTCTATTCCCCCACGAAAATTTTCTGTTTAGATTTCTCTTGCATCTGTCGTAGAATCCCGCTTCGGAGTTTTTTCTTGCCACTGTTGCAGAAATCTACCGCCAAAATACAGTGACCTCTCACTTATACGCGATACATGGTAATTATTTTTCAACACCAGTTTATTTTTAAAGTAATTTCTCCTTATTTAATCGCAGAATTTATAAATTGAATTTTACTGTTTTAAAATAGTGGTACGAAAAAGTAATTACTGAACATCGCGTGAAAGTGACAGGTCACTGTAGTTTTTAAAATTTACCGGTGGACCGCTCCGAGGCCTGCAAATGTTCAGAAACTAACATTATTTTTTCAGATTCTTAAAGAACACAAGCACTTTTTATTGTTCAGAAGAGTTATTAGTATTCATTCTAGTGACTGACTGCATTATAAAATAAAAGCAAATCAGAATGTATAACTTTCAAAGTAAGTTTATTATATTTTCCTGCACAATCCAAGTGCATTAATTTGCTAGTACTATTTATAACAATTTCTTGTGAAAATCTCAGTGATGTGTCGGAAGAATCTAGAGTTCTGCGAAATGCCGGTTGGGAAATAATGCTCTGAAATAGATGTAATTGCTCGCAAAAGAAAAATAAAGGAAGAAAGATAGAATGAAAGAAAAAGGGGGGAAATATAAGATGATATGAGATAATGGACAAAAAAACAAAAACAAATTTTGGCACCTACAAAAACTATGGTAATGTACGATTTATCATATTGCAATAATGTGACAGCTACAAATTAATCTAAATTCCATATATTTTCAGTACTGTCGGCGAAATGTTAAATGGCTAAAGTTGAAGAACTTAAATGTGAATGGTGTTAATGGTGAAGAACTTAAATGTGTTAATGGTGAAGAACTTAAATTGGAAACATGTATGTCTGTTACAAAATCTAAAGGTAACAACATGATGGTTCGAAAATGTTCCGCTATCATTGTAGTACAGTGTAGGGATCTTCTAGAAAAAATTGTAGATCTGTAACAATGCCATAAAGATACTGAATAAATATCTAAAAGTACAGCGCCTAGAATACACAGTGTGGAAAACGTTTTTACCGTTTTTTAATTCAAAATTTTCGAATTCAAACCGGAAATTCTGAAACAAGAATTTTTACTTTAAGAAGTCACGGAATATCTGCCATTAAGTAAGGAAAAAAACATTTTAGAAAATTTGTGGTGTGAATGCGAAATTTCGGAATTTAAAAAAAGCCAAACTGGTAATGCTTTAAAAAGTGCTAAAAATTTGTAGCCAATAAACGTGCAACCATGCCGTACAATAATAGGGCGATCGCAGCGACATCTGCTTTAAAAATAGATATACCTCTAGCAAAAGCAACCGTTTCATTATTGACAACATGAACATAATTTCTGTTAATAAAATCTTCTTGTAAGTGTATATTTGAGATGTAACTGATTTTGAAGTTAGTTTTTTATCATATCTGGGAATTAATCTTTTCCACTCTTCTAGCAGAGATTCATCCTTTGGTATGCGAAATAGTGAGAGTTTCTAGTTTGCTGTCTTGTATCGAGTACTGCAACCAGGTACAAAAGACCATGAGACCATGTCGTTTCACGTTTTTTGACCATGATCAATATCATTCATATCTTCAAAGCTTTTGAAAATCACTATCCAAGTCAAAGGAAATAGGGTATAATTTAATTATTTAAAATATCTACTACCAGCTGAAACGTTTTCTCAGTTCGATTCTTATACAATGTTTGTGTTGAAAAGAGCTAGCAGACAGTGGCGTAGCCAGAGAGGGGGGGGGGGTCCAAATGCTCTCGAAATCTGTAATATTTTAAAGTTTTCTTATCCTTCAACATCGCAGAAAATTCTCCGATTAGATAAGGCAAAAATATTTTTATAAAATTATTGGTATCCAAAACATCTGGATCTCCACCCTGTCTACACCATTACTAGAAGATGTCGCTGCGATCGACCCGTTATCTTTCAGCATCGTTCTACATTTATCGGATTCAATTTTTAGTACTATTTTGCAGCCGTTTTCAACACTATGTATTCTAGGTGCTGTACTAAAAGCATGCGAGCATAATTCAAAAATCAAAAACTCATTTAATCGGTTATCTAATCTTTTTTTTCTTTCTTCAAGCAAAAAAGGTCTGCACATTTAGGTGCGTTCGTTATTATATAAATACGTAGCACCTATAGTCGTCGTCTGGTTCGTCCGTCTGTCCGTCTGTCCGCATATAACAGCGAAAAAAACAACCCAACCGAATGGTTTGATATTTAATATATATAATCGTTGCAGAATTTTGTCGAGTCATTTCAAATTTTATGAAAATTTAATCAAAACTTAAAAATATATTAATAAAAGTTTTTTTTCATTTTATTAAGTCCTGTCACACGTAATTAATTCGATAATATCCCATGATAGGTAATGATTTTAGGTTGCCATTGTCATAACTCTCATAACAGCTTCACTTAAGATCATGCATTTTGTGACGATAAATGTTTTTTGTCGGTGTTTTCCATCAGCAGTGCTCTGACATGGTATATTTTTTGTATATTAACTCTAAACAAAAATATTCTGTTTAAGTTTTTCTTGCAAATTTTGTAGAAATCCATCCAAAGTTTATTTTTAGTGCAAATGTTATAGAAAACATCATCTTCGCGGCTGAAATTTACTTAAACTTCTCAAATCACTCTCAAACTGTGTCTGAAACAGGATTTTGTCCATATAAAGCACAAATTTTACGAGCAGTAGGACTAGCATTTTTACCTTTCTTGAAATAAAAAAAAATAATATGATGAAAATGAATTTATTTATTCTCCATTCTTAGCAATGTACTGAAACAAAAATTATGCCACAGCACAAGCGAGAATTATACAGCGCAAGCAGAAAAGACAGAATGTACATATCTGGGTCATTCAAGGTCACTCCTTGTCAGCAGCAGGGCCCGACTAGCAAGTTTTTGTGCCCAGGGCACTTTCAATTTTTCGTGCCCTCTTAGATTGGTTGATTTACTGATACTAGTTTTTTTTTTACATATTGCATGCTTATTTGAAAAGTGTCAACTCAAAAAATTACATTTTCCGAAGATTAAAAAATGGTTCCAGGAATGAAAATAAAATATTTTTTTTATTATTTATTGAAATGTGCTTGTAAACATAGATTGAGATGTGTTTTAGTCATTTCAATGAATGAATATCTTAAATATCACATTTTTTCGGTTGTGTCACTTTTCAAATAAATGTGCAATATGATAAAATTAAATGACTTGATAAATACAGTACACCAATTACTTGAAAATAATGATCAGAAGTCTACTTATTAATGATGTTATTGATATTAAATGATAAAACCAAACTGATACTGAGTGCAAACAAAGTTCTAAAAGAAATAAAAATGTTGGCACAATTATGATTTTTTTAATGGAAATTTAGATGAATTATGAAATTTTTCGTGCCCCTCAGAAATTTCGTGCCCAGGGCATGGGCCCCGGGTGCCCGTGTGATAGTCAGGGCCTGGTCAGCAGTAACAAAATATAAATAGACAATATCGCGCTTCGCTTTAAAAAACCACAGAGCTTTCCGGATGATCCAATATATTACAGAGGTTTGTGTAATTTCGAAAAGTATTTAAAATTTTATTAAAACTTGAAACCACATTACATTTCACGGGCGGTGGGAACGTTTCAAAAGTTACAAGCCCCTTAAACGTCTGAGAAAGATTTTAGTGAAAGAAAAATAATTCCTTTCAAAAATTTAAAATAGTATTATTTCTTAAAAGCACTATAATAAATGCGACATTATCCATCCCAAGCCCACGAGTCTTCCCCCGAAATCGCCAATCTTTTGACAAATGCATCATTTCCATCCATTTCTACAATAACACTTTCCGTTGTTAAACAAACACACTTCAATTACTCCATCCAGAGGATCCAACTTGTAACCGTTTTCTATGCTCCAAGCCCTCCCTTAAAATTGTAATGAAAATGGAATCGGTGCATGTAGTTGATATAAGAGATTCAATTAGATGGATATAATATCAATTTAATTTTATGACATCTGCGAAAGTGCAGTAAAGAAACAATCTAAAATAACAGCCTTATAAAGTTTCACTTAATGATATTTAGTGTATAAAAAAATTTCGCCATGGCTAGAATGACAGTTATAAACACTCTGAATTCTTCAATTGACCAACAATTCCTTATTCTTAAGCGCCTACGAAAAGATTTTAGTAAAAGAAAAAAAATAATTCTTTTCAAAATTTTAAAATAGTATTATTTCGTAAAGCTAGAATGACAGTTAATGGCTAAAAAGACAGTTATAAACACTCTGAATTCTTCAATTGACCAACAATTCCTTATTCTTAAGCGCCTACGAAAAGATTTTAGTAAAAGAAAAAAATAATTCTTTTCAAAATTTTAAAATAGTATTATTTCGTAAAGCTAGAATGACAGTTAATGGCTAGAATGACAGTTATAAACACTCTGAATTCTTCAATTGACCAACAATTCCTTATTCTTTAGCGCCTACGAAAAGAATTTAGTAAAAGAAAAAAAATAATTCTTTTCAAAATTTTAAAATAGTATTATTTCGTAAAGCTAGAATGACAGTTAATGACTAGAAAGACAGTTATAAACACTCTGAATTCCTCAATTGACCAACAATTCCTTATTCTTAAGTGCTTATGAAATGGTTTTAGTGAAAGAAAAAAATAATTACTTTCAAAAATTTAAAATAGTATAATTTCTTAAAAGCACTATAATAAATGCATTATCCATCATATCAACAACATAGTCTTTCCCAGAAATCACCAAAATGTTTCGGCAAATGCTTCAGGTTCATTTATTTCTACAATAACTCTTTCCGTTGTTAAACAACATACTTTAATTACTCCATCCATATGATCCAACTTGTCACCGTTTTCTATACCCCAAGCTCTTCCTTAAAATTGTAATAAAAATGGAACCGGTACATGTAGTTGATAAAAGAGATTCAATTGGATGAAGATAATATTAATTTAATCTTATGGAATCTGCAAAAGTATAATGAAGAATCAATCTATATAAAAAAAATAAATAAACAGCGTTATAAAGTTTTACTTAATGATATTTAGTGTATAAAAAAAAATTCGCCATGGCTAGAATGACAGTCATAAGCACTCTGAATTCCTCAATTGACCAACAATTCCTTATTAATAAGCGCCTACGAAATGATTTCAGTGAAAAAAATAATTCCTTTCAAAATTTTAAAATAGTATAATTTCTTAAATGCACTATAATAAATGCATTATACATCATATCAACCCACCAGTCTTTCCCGGAAATCTCCATAATTTTTCGGAAAATGCTTCAGGTTCATCTATTTTTACAATAACTCTTTCCGCTGTTAAACAAACACACTTCAATTACTCCATCCAGATGATCCAACTTGTAACCGTTTTCGATATCCCAAGCTTTACCTTAAAATTGTAATGAAAATGGAACCGGTACATGTAGTTGATAAAAGATATTCAATTGGGAAGATAATATTAATTTAATTTTATGGAATCTGCAAAAGTATAATGAAGAAACAATCTATAAAAAAAAAAGCCTTATAAAGTTTTACTTATTGATATTTAGTGTATATAAAAAATTTCGCCATGGCTAGAATGACAGTTATAAGCACTCTGACTTTCTCAATTGACCAACAATTCCTTATTGTTAAGCGCCTACGAAAGAATTTTAGTAAAAGAGAAAAATAATTCGTTTCAAAATTTTAAAATAGAATTATTTCTTAAAAGCACTATAATAAATGCGACATTATCCATCATATCAACCCACCAGTCTTTCCCGGAAATCGCCAATCTTTCGACAAATGCTTCAGGTTCATCTATTTCTACAATAACTCTTTCCGTTGTTAAACAAACACACTTCAATTACTCCATCCAGATGATCCAACTTGTCACCGTTGTCTATACGCCGTGCCCTCCCTTAAAACAATGTTATTCTGAATCCTTTTTTTATCCGTTTCCCTACTGCGGTCTTGGAAAAACCATGCACAAAATTAGAAAGTAACACATATTTCCGGGACGGCTCTATCTTCCGTAGCATTCCCACATGTTAAATGCAAAATTTGCAGCTCAGCTAGTTGTTCTCTTCTACAGAGTTATGTAAAAGGGAAAAAAAAACTTTTAACGAAACTAATGTTTAACTAATTGACATAAAAGATGCATTATTTTAAAGTGGATAATAATTTTAAAAATAGGAAATATGTTACAAAATAAAACTTCAAAACCAGAAAAACGATTAGTTATGAGTAAATAAAAAGTAGAGCTTCTCCGTAAATGTCAATCTCCTATTGTACATTGCTAATCCAAATTGCTATCAATTTCGCGTTTTTTCTTCTTTTTCAATTTAAAATTCAAAATATTTATTAGAATTTTTTAACTCATTTAATTTCGTGACAAAGCTCGTAAAAGATATTTCGTGATTAAATAAAGTACAGATTACTGTTCTAATACATTGCGGAGGGCGTTTTTCGTCTTTTAAACAGGAAGCCCCGTCTATCTGCGTTATATCTGCATGTTATATTATTTAACATAAATATTTTCTCACTTTGTGTTTATATTATAAATCAATGTACAGGGTGATTATAAAAAAACTATCCCGATATATGAGCCCCTAACTGTCATACCGTTCACAGAAACTGAATGAAATTTTGGTTTAAAGTATTTTGAGGTATGCGCTCAAGAATCATGTGAAAAACAACAGTTAAATTCTAACAGTTACGGTTACAGTGACAAAATTTTGAAAATTTCAAATGGCAACACCTACTTTTTTTTATTGGAATGTGTTCTTCATAGTGAAAAACCATAAAAAGCGTTGGAACGGTACCTGTAGCACGAAAATCGCCGGCGCTAGACAGACTAAGAAGAAAAGTGAAAACAACCAATAAAAGACAGAGAAACAACAGAAAATAAAACATTTTATTGTTCAGTGCTATCCACTATCTGCCGCATGTAGAGTGTCGTCGTGTGTGAAATGGAAAATGTATGAAACACATTAAAATGTTTTGTTTTCTGTTGTTTCTCTGTCCTTATTGGTTGTTTTCACTATTCTGAAATCGGCGCCTATGCTAGGGTCCTCCTAATCAGGAGAACAATCCACTCTCATCACTCTGCTCGTAAGGCCGGGCCCAACTGTAACTTTTCAGCAGGGCCTGATTACCGCCTAGGCCAGGGATGGCGAAACCATGGCAAAGGTAGCATTTACGGCGATTTCTGTGGCAAGAGAAAAATTTAAATTTAAAAACATATATATATATATATATATATATATATATATATATATATATACATTTGTTTTGATATAATAAGTAACATTTTACCTAATATGTACAATCAGTATATATATAAACCCTGCTTTTACTCACTGACCATTTACGATAAAATCTCAACAAAAATGTTTTTATACTCGGAATAATCTTCTTTCAGTATATGAATGTGATGTTTGAAATATGTCTACGTATTAAAAATTTCACCAACTTTGTTCTTTTTAAATAATAGCACTGACTTTTGACACCATATTCGAGTTTCTTGGATCAAGGCAGTCTGGGAAAAGATATTGTTTATATAATTTTCATTAAATATTTGTAGAGTTAAAAATATTTATTAGCATATTTATTCACAAATTTAAAAAAAAAATTAATTAAAATGATGCAGAAAAACATTCCCTGTCACACCAGTAAAATTATAGAAATAATGTGTATAAATATTTATGTATATGTTAGCATTTTAATTTAGATTTAATTTTTTTTAAAAATGCTTTTACATGCATTTGCTAGCTGCCGGTTTCAATCTGATATGAATGTGAGCGGTGGTAGGATACAACATTAGCATCCTAAAGAAACTTAAGTAAATCGTCAAAAGTGGGTGTTATTCTTTGAAAATTTGAAGTCTGTTCAATTTTTAATATATAGACGATCCCTGTTTCTAAAATTGCATTTATATTCTGAAACAAGACTCCCTTATCATAGATCAGACTTTACAATCCGGAGAAAGTCTATGGGAGAAAATGTCCGCGGTAATTGCCAACTTACTAATTGACTTTCTCCGGAAAGTACCGCCGCCTGGTGGATACTACCGCACAGTTGCCATGTTTCGGGCTTTTTGAACACAAGTATATTTTTAGAGAAAATGTTGTTCTTTTAAATCCCAGAATTCTCCGATCAAACAAAACAAAATTGTCTCTACTAAAAAACTGGTATCCAAAAATATAATAGAAAAATCTATAGAAATATCTAGCTGGTCTGCTACCGCATAGCTGCCAACTCTTACGCTTTTTTCTTACCACTAAAATTTAATAGAATTTTTTTCGTCATGTAATCACACGATCTTGTCAATTTAATAAGATAAAATTTACTATAAAATTTTGGTGGTAGGAAAACTACTAGTTCATAAGCAAATGCATAGAACAAATGGATCTGTGAAAAAATTTCGTGTGATTTCGTGTCGTAAATACTATTACTGACGATTGATGGCGCTAGTAGCAGGACAAGTATAGCGGTCAAAGGCAACTTGCTGATTGAGAGGTCTGATACTATGATAAGGAGGTCTTGTTCTGAAAGATAGTATTATTCCTAGTGTCATTTTATCGTAAGGGGTTTGGGAGTCAGCGCGCTGAACAAAAATGGCGGCTGTCGTAGGCGGATTTTTTTTTTTAAGCATTTATACAATCTCCTGAACCAGTAATTTTTAAAAGTTTTCTTTGACTTATTTGATATCACAAAATTAAAGTCAAGAAAACTTTTAGAAGTTATTGGTTTTTAAATTTGTGGGACCATACAAATGCTGAAAAAAATCCGCCTACGACAGCCGCCATTTTTGTGTCAGCGGGTAGGCCAAGTATTCAGGGGGCAGCGTGCGAATAAAAGCAGGCATATCGTTTTATATTATTTTACTTTTACGCTGACTGTACACCTAATAATATGTGTGTAATCCCGCAGCGACATAAAATGCTCTGAAACAAATTTTCTGCTAAACAGCAGGTCGCTGGGTAAGAAATAGCAAAATCAAAATAGGTTTACCCATTTAAAGATAAACGTAAAAATCACCTGCCCAACCTTTTATATATACCACATGTAGGTCAATTTGGGACCCTTCTCTTTCTTGAAATATAAATAAGTTGCATTGTTTAAATCCTAAATACAATGATCTTTTTTATCATTTTTTTTAGCATATGTAAAAGACAAATGTTAGTTTTTTGCAAGTGTTTTTCATTCCGCACACAATATGTGCCTCAAAATCGCAAACTCATCTATGTCCAAAATTAGCCCCACATTCTAGGGGAAATTTATCTGGAATTGTGCGCGCACGTGAACTAACATCCGTGAAAACAAAAACACACGAAAATAGCGGGCGGGCAATTCTTCCGAATCTGCCTCTAAGATGTCAAGGCAGGAAAAAAAATCATGATGGCATCAACAAGAATCATTTAATATAAATAAGATACGTTTTAAAAATTATATTTTTCTGACTTTTATTTAATTTTTTATATATTGAAAATCATGTACTGCATGTAGGCTAATATATATAAAACATGATTAATTAATCGCGCACTTTTTAAAACTAGAACAGCGATGACGGGTCATTTTGACCCGTACCAAATGAATAAGTGTCGATTCGAACCAGAAATTTCTTCATAAAATAAGTTAAATAAATACACTAAGTAGTTTTAAATAAAAATTCTGGTGTAAAATATTTTAATAAAACTTGAGTAAAATTTCCCGCGGTTCTAGTGTTAAATATTTTAAGGTGACAGTGGACATTGAGAACTGAATTTTCAAAATTTTAATGAATTCGCTTGAAATTTGGCAGAATTGTTAAGAACAAGCTAATTTACTTATGCACAAAATTAAAATTTAATGTATTAAAAATATTTTTAGTTATTGCATTTAAAATATTTCAAAACGTTCATAAAAAAATAAAACCTCGTACTAGGAGGATTAAAACAAAATTCTGCGTTTAAAAAATGCGAAATTTTGTATACCAAAATACTGGTGGAAGTTGGCCTCTCTGGTAATCGAGTCCTGGTAGCATCATGCAGCTACTTTAACCTGGCATAACAGGTTTTAATCCGGTAGGGTCAAAGATCTGGTGTCACACCCTGTCATTTAAGATATGTTAATTAATGTAGCCGGTTAATTAATATTTTAAGTTTTGTAATCATGTTGCAAACTTTATTCTTAAAAAAATCTGCATTACTTTTTATTTATAAGAAACTTTTGCATGAAAAGTTACAATTTTCCCCTTAACCCTTTAGCGGGCGGTATCCACAAAAAAGGACACCTAATTTTAATTCCAAAACTGACAAATGACACCAAGAATATTTAATAAAATTTTTCAAGTATTTTTAATAAAATAGTTTTATTTTCGAATGAATTCTTTTGTAAATTCTGGTGTCAGTCCATTATTTCATCATTTTAAAAACAGACTTACTCCGCGCCGGGAAGGGTTAAACGTATAAATGTTAAAAATAACACAAAGCGTTTCGTCAAATTCAATATTCCTTACGGAAGAAACAAATATTTGTTACAAATTTCAATATTTTTAAACGCTATACCACGACCCTTGTATTTACACTTTCCGGTTAAACTAACAATAACACGCTTATCCATTTTTATGTTTTTCTTAAGTCAGGAGGTTGGCCATAGTTTTAAGCCATGCGTGCAATTAAGCCTTTCGTCAACGAACATTAAAAATAATAACGTATATCTTTCTAGAGAAAATCACGATATGGTTTGCTGGATGTTATCTGTCATCGGGTTCATGTTTGCTTTAAACTAGAAAAGAATTACTACTCTGTCATGTTCGAAGTTTCCGCTAGTTTTATACAGTTCTTTAAAAACATTTTGCTAGACTATTAGTTTAAGTAAAAAAGGATTTTCATGTTTCTATCGATAACCTTTTGCAAGATTGATAAAAACTTCAAATACGCCAGCGATAGTAAAGATGTTGATGAACCTTTGTTTGGATAAATAGACTTATAGAAATGCATTAGTGGTGTAAAACCTGTTATTTTTAAGCATAATATTTTTAAAAGCAGAGAAATTTAATGTAGATCGCAGAATGTAACTAGCGCGATGGAAGTATTAAACTCAACTTACTGACAAACATAAACATTTAATAAGGCTCCTGAAAAAAGCTTGAGGTCATGAAAAAAAAAAAAAAATGTAAAGCATTTCTAGAGTTTCGTCAAATTCAAAACTATATACCGAAGAAACCAAAATTTAATCCTGATTTGAATGTTTACTAGCTGACCTCCGCCTAGTGTTGCCCGGGCCCGTGATAATAAATTAAAATTTTTCAAGTTCTTATTATTTTATATCAGTTTTATATGATAAATTATTTATCCGTTCATTGAAATCCAAAAATTGAAAATGAATATGAAATTACATTTTAAAAGGAAAATTTTGCGAAACAATATTTATATTTAGTGATAAAAGCGCTCATTTTTTTCTTTTACGTAGGGTCGTTTCATAATTTTTAAATAAAAAGTTCATTTTATCCGAACTCTTTGAAATCTTTATTTGTGATAAATAAAATGGTTTTACAGCCCGTGAAAAAATATTGTTATCTAGTTGTAAAAGAAATGTTTTCTTCACGCTTTTTTGTTTGTTTGTTTGTTTTCGCGTCGACTCCTTTAACATAGCAATAAAAAAATAGTTCTCATCTTCCGAACTCTCTGACATTTCAATCGGTTATAAATATAACTGTATCAAAGCTCTCATTAAAATTTTGCGAAGAAATATGCATATTTAGTAGTGAAAATGTGAGTTTTTTTTAAAAAAAGCTTTAGCTTTCAACCTCAGAGCAAAAATATATTAGAAGGTCTATGCTTTCAATGCAATGGTACACCTCCACCCGTTTTCAATCACCCCTTTTCAATCCCCCTAGGATAAACAGGTCAAGGCTAGTCAGGTTTCCTGTTTCTGAGGGAAGAAGCCTTAAAAAAATAAAGTTGATGCATGCGCAAAGAGACCATTTTCGTGTGGAAAAATAATATTGGAATTTGACCTTTTCGTTTTAAATATATGGATTAAGCACAATATTATGTCCTATTATGTCCAGTTTTCCATTACACTAAAAATAACACATTTATCCCTTTATAAGTTTTTTTCTAAGTCAGGATGCTGCTGTAGTTTTAAACCTTGAGCGCAGTTAAACTTTTTATCAACGATTGTCTTTTCTATTAACGTATATCTTTCTAAAAGGAAACAACAATTAGATTTTCTACAGGTTATCCGTCATCGTGATTACGTTTGCTTCAAACTAGAAAAGAATTACTACTAAGTCAGGTACGAAGTTTGCGCTAATTTTTAAAAGGGTTTGGTTTTTGCAAAGTTAGATATTTTAAATCATAATACACTGACTCCATAAACAAATTGTTAGTTTAAGTAAGAAGGATTTTCGTGTTTCTGTAGTTTTGGAATTTGAATGTATGATGTGTTCTTTCCACTTTACTTTAGGGATATGTAAGAGTTCGATAATTGAAGAACTTGATATATGAAAGCTTTCTTTGACTAATTTAAAGTATATATAAAACAACATAAACTACACACTTTAAATGTATGTTAAGAGGGGAGGGCGATTCAATTAATTCTCAACATTTAACCTAAACAAAATACAGGTTGAGCACAGTAACATTCTCCGGTTCATTACCATAAAGACTATCCTGTCTAAATCAGAGTTGCCAAATTTGGTAATTTTTTTTATTGGGAAATTCCAATTTCTCACCAGAAACTTTGAATTGTTTTTTTATTCATATTATAACAGAAACAGATTGTTTCAAGGGGATTCCTAGTTTATACCAACTCTACTTCCTGTGTAAAAGTATTTGTGTATCACATCCTAAAGGAGCCATGTAAAAAATAGCATAAAAGTAGCAAAAATGTAATGTAAAATGAAAGAGAATCATAGGAGTTCACCGTCAACTTCATCAGCCAATCCGAAGTAAGTAAGATAGCCAATCAAGATTAGCTTACGTAAAGCAGCCAATCAAATTTAACTAGCGATTTAGAGTCGAATGAGGAGAAAAACTATTAAATGAATAAATTAAGTAAAAATTACTATTCAAAATTTTCTGGTAAAAGGTTCAGATTTCTGAATAAAATCTTCATCAGATTTGGCAACACTGGTTTAAATATTTACCATATTTGCAGGAACTCATAATGTTTTTGATGGTATGAATTAGAAAAAACAAACATTCGGTGTTCGCGCTGGAAACGATTACGAAAAATGCTACAGAATGTCCCTGTTCTTTGATTATAATTATACCCTGCCTCGTTAGATGTTCTATACCAATTCAAAATCGATTTTTGCTTAGGTGGATCAATAACAAAGTTCCATTTAAACCTATGGTGCATTCTCACAAAAATGTTTCTAGTTTTAAATCTTGCGTGCGATTAAACAATTCATCAAGGAACATCTGTTTTTAATAACGTGTATTTTCCTAAATAAACCCACGATATGGTTTTCTGGAGGTTATCTGTCAACGTGATCATGTTTGCTTCAAACAAGAGAAGAATTACTACTCCGTCATGTTCTAAGGTTTCGCTAGTTTTTAAAAGGGTTTCGTTTTCGTAAAGTTAAATATTTTGAAGCTAAATACACTTCGTCCTTTTCTATTAAGTAACTGTCTGTATTACAAATTGTTAGTTTAAGTAAAAAGGGTTTTCGTGTTTCTGTAGATAATTCTGTTTTCGGTTTGAATGTATGATATGTTCTTTTCATTTTCTATCAGTGTTATTTATGAGTTCGATAATAGAGGAAACTGATATGACACTTAAGGTTAACAGAGAGAAATTCAAGGCACCGTTAGCGAAAAATGAAATTTTAAATTTACAATAAGTCGTAAACTTTGACGCTGAATTTTTGGTGAATTTTATGCATAGTTGGCAATTTTTACGTTTTACCACGGAAATGTAATGGAATTTTTTGACTGAAGATTTCAGCGATTAAATTCCAGAATTTCGTTATTAAATTTTAGCGTTAAGAAAATGCATAAAAATTGGGAGCTGTACGTATCGTCCATCCATAGTTTTCCAGATGCCATCTCTAAACCCAAAATTTACTGCTAGGGGACACTGCTAATTAGTTGTAGGTAGGGATCCTTTATTAATAGAGACTGTACATTGACGAAATGTCCGCTATGTTAGTTCCAAATTCGAAGGATCATCACAGAACGTAATAAAACTTCACTAACTCTGATACTTTTCTATCTGTAAAAATCATGGAAAAATCGTTTTATATTGCTTCAAAAAGACACGCAGAGCATAAATATACATGCATTTTAATTTTCACTTTAATGAATAAGAATTCTACGAAGTGCATTATTTTTAATCGGATGAACTAAAGTGTACAATAACCTCTCACTTATACGAGATACACGGAATTATTTTTCATTACCATTTTTTTCTTAATAATTTTTGCTTTATTAAATCGCAGAAATTATAAAACGAATTTTACTATTTTAAAATATTGGTACGAAAAAGTAATTATTGAACATCGCGTATAAGTGAGAGGTCACTGCAATTATTTTAAATCTGTTTGGAAGCAAATGAATGCCCTGAAAAAGGTTTATAAACTTTGATGCACTTAACCGGTAAGAGAGAAATACAAAACTGTAATATATTGAAGAATTCATATTTTTAAAAATTATTATTGCAATTCCGACCTTCTCTTAACAATAAATATTGAAACTATTGATTGAATATAATAAACTGAATTATAATTATATCTACCCTATATATATAAAATCCTAATGAAACGAATTTGTGAAACGATTTTATGAAACGAATTTATGAAACGATTTTATGAAACGACTGATTAAATGACTGATTATGTTTCAGGGCTATTTTAATTAAAATATTAAACGCTTGATGGTGAAATTAATAGCAATTGTCCATAAAAATCCGCGGATGTCAAAACTGTTTATAGAATTTTGAAATTGGAATTAGTTTTCGAGATATTAATTTTTTTCTAATTTTAATGACATTTCTGTAATGATGGCAACTAATTACTCAGGTTTTTTGTGACAAAAAAGGGAAAAAAATGAAAAGGCTCCCTATAGGGATTATTGATTTCTTTTTATTCGTCATTTTCAAATTGAAATTGAAATTATTTTTTATTTCAATCGATAATAAAGACATGATTGTGATTAAATTATGTTTTTCAGAAATTTTTTTTTAAAAAAATCACATTTCTATCGTCAAGATTCAATCGTCTGTCAGCATTTAATTTAATTTATAAACTGAAAATATTTTGAATAAATTCGTCCAAATGACGTCATTTATGTAAACGCAAAAGAAAGGAGCAAAAACATATTTATACAATTTGTTTAGCGTAAAATGTCATTTATCCTATTTTATATATAATCAGAAGTAATTTGTATAGAAAAAACAATAATAATATACGTATAATTAAAATACGCATATAAACAAAAAAATCGTCGAATTTGTTTCCATGGCTGTTTATGTCATTTGGCACCAAATCTCACTTTCTGATGCCCGAATTGTGCCAATCTTTTTAAAAAAGCGTCAAGACCCCTATAATAGAAAAGCACCAAAAGTTCATTGGGTTTGTTTTCATAACTTTTGGCAACAAATCTATGTATATTAACGAATCTATCCCTTTTTGAAGCTCGAATTACGCCAAACCTAAAAGCAAAGGATCCTATACTGGAAAAGTACCCGATTTTCTTATGGGCAGTATTCAAGTGACATAACAAGGTGTAAAATTATCCCGGATAGCAAATTTGTTTAAATATCTCATCAATTGAAGCCGAATAAATGCAGGCATGCATGCACAAAATATTTAATTAATTTTGTATGATAAATAATTATTAGAAAATTCGTATATACATATTAATTAAAATAAATAATTTACATATTTAAAATAACATGAAAATATGCATGATGGTGCACTAAAATAGAGAGAAAATTAAAACCTGTTACTGAAAATGTCTATAACATAGTACTTTTCAATACCATGGTTCCTAATGTCATTCACAAGCAGATGGAATTTTTCGCATCCTTAAACGCAAAGGAAGAATAGAATACAGATCGTTGTTATAAAAGTCCGAGAGGTAGCCACAATTTAAACCTAACCATTTTATACAAGCTGGTTTTCAAGTTGTAATTGATTTTACTTATCAATCCCGAAAACAGCCGTCAGTTGTCGCAACAGCTGTGTATGAGGCCATGATAATCAAAAAATGCCCCATTAAAACGTTAAAAGCATGGCAACCCAATTACAGATTTACCAATATTTTTAAAACAAAGCACGCTGTCATGTTTTTAGAGGCCTCGAAGTCTGAGCAGGGGTTGGCGAGCGTAGCTCGCAGGGGGTAGCCCCCCTAGTATATATATATTTTAATTATTAAATAAAAAATATATTGTATTATTTATTAAATAAAATAAACAAAAATATTAATTTTTTGAATAAATAAATAAATCTCCTATTTTTTAACTACCGAATGTTTATTTATACATGTACGAAATTCATGTTTTTCAGTCGTCATATATTTGACTTAATTTTCTTAACAACAATGTCTTATTTATTGTCACCATTGGCGGCTTATTTAAATATTGTTTTAAAATATCGTTATTTCAGCGTTTTTCTAGCACTACTCATTTTAACATTATATTTACCAGATCTGTATACTTAGATATTCTTAAAAGCGATAGCAGCAGCTAGCAGTAAATGTAGAAGATAAAATAGAACTCTCCCGTTCCGATTTAAAACTAAACTTAAATAATGTACATTTTGAAAAGAGAAGTTTTTCAATTTATTCAATTTTTAATTATTTTTTAAATCTCCCATGAAAAAAATATCTAAATGAAAAAAATTACTGTTGTTTAGATCTTTATAATAAACTAAGAATAGTGTGAAAAAATAGTAATGTAGTTTAATTTCTGTTTCATAAATAATTTTTTTAAAACAGTCTTAAAAAAAATGAAGTTCAAATCGGCTAAATTTAACAAATTTCAATGTAATTTGTTTTTGAAGTTGCATGGGCAGAATCAGAGTCAGACAGGAGGGGAGGCCTACCTAAAAAACTCTAGCTCAACAAGCCCCTCCTATTATCTAAAAATCCTTCATAGCACAATGATGACGACTGCTGAATTTGGAATTAATATGACGGATTATCCAAATCTCCCAGCGCGCCAATGTCCAGCCTCTCTCCATTCAGAGTTTCTAGCAGTGGCGGATCCTGCCACCCAATCTGAGTATATGCTCTTTCCCAACAGTTTCTCCCTATAGTCTTCATCTCTTTAATTAATCGTAAAAACATTCTAGAAAACTTATTATAAAAAATAATAGAAATGACTGGTAGGATGTTTGAATAGGAGGATCTGGCCCTGCTGGTCTGTAGGTGTAGACTAACTCATGTAGGGTCTGATTACCCGCCAAAACTCTACCAGTAAATTTTAAAAGAAATTTTCGCTTTTTTTAAACTTCTTTTTAATGCAGAATTTATGACATAAATAAGGCAAAAATTTTGTTTTCGTTTTTTCGGGTGTAAGTTTGCCCCGTTGTTAATATGGCCCTGTACCCATGGTGTAACGCGTACCCGTTTTACTATACCTAAACCCCACTTTCATTCGGTTCACCAGTTATTTGAAGCAAAATGGATTCAAGGAATCACCCTGTGTATAGAATGAATTTCGGTAATGCGCCTCCGCTAAAGACGTATCCCCAGATAATGAGAACAATTTCATATTTCCCACGGTGGCGTAGCCAGGGTGGGGGTCCAAATGCTCTGGATACCAGTAATATCGTAAAGTTTTCTGCGGTTTAACTAGCACAGAAAGTTATCTGATTAGATAAGGCAAAGAAAACTTTATAAAATTAGTGGTATCCTGAGCATCTGGACCAACACACTGGCTACTCCACTGATTTCACACCATTTTCTATTTGGAATTCATGTAAGGAACATTGCTTAATGTGTTCTACTCATCGGAAAACGCGGATATTTTTTTCAGAAACTCACCTGGTAGAATGGAAACTGGTTTCGAACATTATATTTTAAAAGCAACGTTCGAATAACTTTCGATACTGAGAGATCAAGAAATTGTTAGTGCGGCAGTCAAATAAGTCATAATTCACTTAGAGAGTCGCTGGAGGGCAAAACAAGTTGGACCACTTAATGCAACAGAAATACAAGTTTCACAAAACCCTTCATTTTTCGAATTACTAAATATTGACTTACTCTACTGTCATTTCAGCACCCTCATTTAATCTCGGATTTTGGCAAATAAAGTAAAATTTACGTAGGACCTGATTACCGACGGGGCACACTTCCACCAGTAAAATTTAATTGAAGTTTTCTTCTTATTAAAACGCCCTATTCATGCAAAATGACTGCTGTGAGTAAGGAAAAAATTTCTATTCTTTTTTACTGGTGGAAGTGTGTCCCGTTGGTAATCGGGCCTTGAATTTACAGTCAAAATTTAGTGATAAGAAAAAGTCACAGTCAGCAGCTATGGATATGTAAAACAACTATTGAATATTTAATAATAATGACCATCATAAATAAAACCATAAACAGTTTAAAAATATTTAGTTTACCGCTATTTCAAATGTCCATTAAATAATCCTTCTTCAGTTCAAAAAGAATGAAATAAAGAGTGAGAAATAACAGCAGCGTTTTACGTCTTTTCTTAGTCCTTTTTTTCTGAAGATTTAAGAAGAGATTCTCTTCTTGAAACTTTGAAACGACTTAATATTAAATGTATTTTGGGTTTTTGTGATTTTCATTACACCAGTTTGCGCAGATTACGTAGTTAACCCATTCGCTGCCAACCACGAGTATACTTGTGTTTTTTCAATCTAAAATTACGAATTCGTACCAGAAATTTCGACAGAAGAATTTATATTATACGTAATTACGAAATGTCTGTAATTAAAGAGAGTAAAAATTGCTATTAGTATTTTCTGGTATGATTTCGAACTTTCTAAATAAAATAAAATTCCGGTAATTTTAACCCGGAAGTGAACGTGTTAATAAAAAACAATTTACGCATATACAAAAAATTAAATTGTTCATTTTATGAATAATAATGATTCAAAACATCTGCCCCAATAAAGATCTTGGCTCCGCCACTGTATTCAATGAAAATTATCTATATTTCATTCATATTTGTTGGACATTTATAAATATCGCACGTAGACGTGAAAGTAGTCTGACAGAAATCACATATGTATACGATGGAATTTTACTGTGATAGTTTTTTGCATCTAAATTATTTTCCTTAAATAGACCTTTTTCAACATCTATATATCAAAATGGCACCATTAACTCATTCGCTGCCAACCACGAGTATACTCGTGGTTTTTCAATCTAAAATTACGAATTCGTACCGGAAATTTCCAAAGAAGAATTTTTATTTTATGCAATCACGAAATGTCTGTAATTAAATAAAGTAAATATTGCTATTAGTATTTTCTGGTATGAATTCGAACATTCTAAATAAAATAAAATTCCGGTAATTTTAATCCGGCAGTGAACGTGTTAAGTAAAATTGCTTCACCGAAAGGAAATGGTGTTATTGTTACTGTTATTTCTCATCCTCTTTCTTTTATTCTATTCTGAAGATTGAAGAAGAGGCTCCTTATATGAAGCCTTTAAATAGCCGAATGCTAAATTTATTTGGCTGCTTGTACTTTCATTTATGTCGATTTTTACATTCGAAGCAATTACTAGAAACTACTTTATGAACATGTAGATTAATAATATCCTTATTTTTGGAATAATAATGATATATGAATAGTTTATTTGATTAATGAATAGTTTATTTTAGGAATAATAATGATTAAAATTCAAAACATCGCCTAGCTACTGATACTGGCAGCGCAACATTATTAGATGAAAATTATCAAAACCCTAATTGCAGAGCAGACAGCTACCACTAATTGCGAATTGTAATTTTCGCCTTACTTAATCGCAGAATTTATGACAGACAATGAGTATAGAATGATTTAATCTGGTAAATTCTATATTTAAATAAGACGAGGATCACTTTTAGTGGTGACTGTCACCGAATAAAAATGATGTTACTGTTATTGCTAGAGTTTCAAAAATCCGGTTTATTCCCAGGTTTATTTCCAATAGACCCGGTTTATTCCCAAAAAACTCGGTTTATTCCCAGGTTGATTTCCAATAGACCCAGTTTATTCTTAGGTTTATGCCCAAAATATCTGGTTTATTCCCAAAAAACCCGGTTTACTCCCAAAAAACTCGGTTTATTCCCAGGTTTAAACCGGGTTTTTTCTAGCCTTTGCAACTCTAGTTATTGCTATTTTTCATCCTCTTTCTTTTATTATATTCTGAAAATTGAAGAAGGGGCTCCTTATACGAAGCCTTTAAATAGCCGAATGCTAAATTTATTTGGCTGCTTGTACTTTCTATTATATCGATTTTTACCTTCCAAGCATTTACTAAACCGTACTTTATGAACATTTAAAATAATAAAATTGTTTATTTTAGGAATAATAATGATTAAAAATCAAAACATCGCCTAGCTACTGATGCTGGGGGCGTAACAGTATTAGATGAAAATTATCGAAAGGCTAGTCACCACTATTTTCGAATAGTAATTTTCGCCTTACGTAATCGCAAATTTTAGGATAGGCACTGAGCTTAGATTTATTCAACGTTTTGATTACGGGGTCGGGATATATATCACCCCAGTGATTATTATCTATTCTATTCGTATCACTCTTTGAAAACATATATTTTCCATACACTTATATTAGAATGTTTTCAAAAGACATCTACCACAAAGAACATTTTTTGTAAATTGTGGCACGATTGAATATATAAATAGTCGCCATTTTTGACCTGTAATGAAAAGGTTAATCCTGCATTTAAATAAGACGGCGATTACTATTCTTCAATAGTGGTGACTGTGTGCTTCTGTCGAAATCAAGCTCAGTAATTATCTGTACGTCATCTATATTTCTAGGAGATTGATAAATCTACAGTCGTACGTAGGCGTGAAAGTTGTCCAACTGAGGACACCTACGTGTACGATCGACCTTCGCTGTACAAGTTTCATTTAATTTGTTTTCTATAAATCAGTCTTTTTCAACACCTATATATCAATGTGACGTCATTAAGGGGAAATTGGGTCAATGGAAAGGGGATGGTGTTACCACTAGGTGTCACTGTGAAAACTCGATCTTTGTGGGCAAGACCATTGTTTGAAGAAATCCATGATTCAGAACTGGTTTTAATACGGCATGATGAAGATTGTAACGGGTCTCGCTGTCCTAAGCCTGCTACTGACGGTGAGTAAACTCTTGTTTTATGGCTTTCATGCGTGCACTTTGACGTGATGTAAAGAGAAAAGTAACAACTGTTGCACTTTCGTTTCGTTAAAAGGGAAAGTTTGAAAATAATGGGGTTTCTGAATGACATGATGATAATTGGATTTCTGTAATTTTCTGTAGTTTGATTTTTATTTATTTTATTTTATTTTGTTTTACTTTTTTGCGTGTGTCTGTGTGCGATAATTGTTTGATATTTGCTTTTATCGTGTTTTCTTACTGAAATAATCCTTTAAACGTTTAAGGCATAAAATGTTTATTTTAGAATAAAATGTCATTTGTGCCTTATTTAACTAATCCTCCTATTACCAGGTTTTATTTTTTAACAAGCGTTCTTAGTTTTGCATGATTGCAACCCGAAATTTAATTTTATTAAGTGTAACTTTTGTCTACAAAACGTAATTTGAAGAGACTTTGTTTGAGGCTTCTGTGGTCAAAGGTCCATATGATTTTATTTATTAACTTTAAATTATAATATTTTTTTCTGGTTTGAAAGATAGAAAACTTCAAAACAAAATATAATGATTTCAAGTTAGACCCCAGTGAGACAGAGAGATACTATGAGGGTTAACTCCTTCAAGGGCAATCTATTTCTGTTCCTAAATTGCTGAAATGATTGAATGAAATTAAGATTTACGAATAAATTTACTAGAGAGTTAATAAAGGCTTTTCTTCACTTACAGGGCCTGATTACTGCAGGCTACCGCCGAAAATTAACCACCAGTAAATTTGGATAGAAACTCTTTCTTTATTAAAATGTCTTATTCATGCAAAAATTTCTGGCTTAATTAAGTCTCGAATATCTATTTGATTTTACTGGTGGAAGTTTAACTCGGCTGTAGTCAGGATCTATTCACGCACATTATAAAAGCAAAATTTTATTAAAAAATCAGGTGCCATTTTAGCATTTAGGGATAAAAATTAAGTATATATATATAATATACCGCCGAACTTCAAGGGGTTAGGGTAATTTTGTACTTAGATTTTTTTTTTCTCACACTATATGTAACAACTCTAATGTTTAACGTTTAATTAATTTTCTGAGCAATCAAATTAATATAAAATTGTTAATAAATAACAGTAAAGCAAAATCTTATTTTATGGCTTTCATGCGTGCTCTTCGACATGATGTGAAGAGAAAAATAAAAATTATTGTACTGTCGTTTCGTTAAAAGGGAAAGTTTGGAAATAAAGGTAAGTATTTCTGAATGACATGATGATAATTGGATTTCTGTAATTTTCCGACAAAAAGAAATGTTTGATTTTTTTTATGTGTCTGGGGTAAATGTTAGATATTTGCTGTTAGAGTGTTTTCTTACAAAAAAAAAATATCATTTAAAATTTTATAAGGCAAAAAAAAATGAAATTATAAGCCCATTTTAGATAATTTTGTACTGATATTGTTTATCTCACTCACGCATCGAAGGGGGGGGGGGTATATAAACCCGTCCCAGAATATTTAAAAAACTGTTAAGATGCATAGGAAACCCCCTTGTGTAAAAGGTAAAAATATGACGCGTAAAAACCAAAGTAAAGAAAAGCTAGGAGTTTCCTAGCGTTATTAGCAGCATAAAATGTTATAGGAGCCTCTATTTCAACACAAAATTAATGAAAGAAAAACTTACGAGTAATATCAGTAAAGTAGTACATATATCGTCGCTACCATGTCTACTAATGAAAAATGCATTTTTCATTAGTTTTAAAAATGGTTCGATTGTCACCACTAAATTTTAATAGCATCCTTCACCATGGTTGCCAGTTTGGCCTCCTTTTATCATTCAGAAATTTTTGCTTTATTTAATGACAGACAATTCGCGATTACTTAAACTAATTTTTTTCCATCAAAATTACCGGTATGAGTTTGGCTTTTCTGAAAGAAAAAGGAAGGCAAATTGATAACCCCCCGTATTAGATTTTTTACTAGCCGAAGAATTTTAATAAAAGTTAATGGTGACAATCGGCCCATATTTAAAATTAATGAAAAATGCATTTTTTCACATTCGATAGTTTGACATGGTAGCGACAATATCGTCGCTAGGTCGCTACCATGTCAAACTATCGAATGTGAAAAAATGCATCTTTCATTAATTTTAAAAATGGACCGATTGTCACCAATAAAGTTTAACCCTTCTTTGCATCAGTTTTTCTTTTACAATTGTGTTTTTTTATACATATATTAAATATCAGACACCAGAAATTTTAAGATAGATTTTTAACTTTGTTCAACAACATAGTTCACAGGAAATTTGCCGGATTAATATTTCTATATAAATATAGTGGTGGAGAAGAAGTTGATTTATTTATTAAAAGTTAAATAAACAGTGATGGAAATTTACATCACTATGCAATTAAGGGTTAATATAGAATTCTTCGCCAGGGTTGGCAATTTGGCCTCGTTTTCTATTCAGAATTTTCGAATACAGACCGGAAATTTCAAATAGACATTTTTTCTTTATTTAATGACAGGCATTTCGTGATTACCTCAAGTAAAAAATAAATTTTCAAAATTTACGGTATGAATAAAAAAAAAACGGCATCACTGAATAAAAAAAACGGCCAAACTGACAATCATGTTTTTCCCAGAAATCTTATTAGTCTTCTTACTAGACGAAGAATTCTAATAAAATTTAGTGGTGACAATCGATTCCTTTTTAAAAGTAATGAAGATGCACATAAATTCTAAATTTATTGTGATTGTTTGTGACGTCGGGTTTTGTGTGTCACGTACTGTATCACATTACGAAACTTTCACATTTAGAAATTTGCTTTTATAATGTGCGTGTAAATATTTTTTTTTTCAAATCCGTTCCTTTTTTCAATTCTGGTGTCATTCAATCATATCAACATTTTAGCAACATAATTAATTACTTTTCTCCTGGAAGGGTTAGAAGTGAACTTTGATATTCTTGTACAAGTTGTGACAATTGATTTTATGTGATTTTCGTACAAATGAAAGTTTGATTTGTGTGTTCGTGGCAATTAGTAATAATGACCACGTCGTACATACCTTTTTCACAAGATGACAAGAAAGAATCTGAATGAAATATTCTCTTGGAGGCTGTTTTTGCTGGAAGAATGTGTTTATCATTTTGATTTTTTTTATTAACTGTATGAAATTTTGTTTCTTTAAAAAAGTTTTTGACAGATGTTTATAAGTTTATCCATCTGTTCATCTGATAATTTTTACTTAAGGATTAAATTTAATTAACATATTTGAATCAGGATAAAATTTAAGTATGATGTTGAAATGATTAACAATATGACCTCAAAAAAAAACTGCTAAGGCGTAATTACAAAAGACCAAAAGAATATTCTGTTTTAGACAGGTTTTCGTCTTATTAGGTATATTATGCATTAATGTATACTGTACTGTTAACTTATTGTTAACTTTATTGTATTATTTTCATCGGGAGTATAAGAATTTTCTATTTAAAACAGGATTATGTAATAATCAGTTTCCTATGTCACAGGTTTTAATATCAATGATTATGATAGACGAATGAATGCCTTTGACAAAGAGTGATCTCTTGTTTTACGGCTATTACGTGATGCGAAGTGAAAAGTAACAACTGTTGCACTGTCATTTCGTTAAAAGGGGAGTAATGATATTTTTGCATGACGTGATGATTATAGAATTTATTTAACTCTCTTATAAAGGAAATATTTTGTGCGTGTCTGTGTGTGTTTATGAGAATTGAAGATTTCGGGTGTAAAACACGGTAAATGATATTTATTTTATTTTTTCTGATTTCAATATAAAATGGTTCAACTTCATCTTGATAACCTTTTAAAATATTTGGTTTATTTCTTACTGAGTATATGCTATAATAATCACAGATGAATTTTAAATATGAATGTTAACCATGAATGCTTGATGGTTATTCACAAAGTTTTCTTTCGGAAGTATATTTTTAGGGTTTCGTTCATCTCATGAAGCCCTATTCGTCTCGCTTCTCTATCTGTCCGTCATAGAGTCGTTTCTCAGAAACTGCATAAGTTACAGACTTGAAATTTTCTGTACTTATAGCTGAATACCTACTGTCACGCTGAAAATCATTAAATTTTGAAAATGTTTTCATTAACGCAAGTTATTAATTAAAACCTTAAAAATCCACTCATTAATCGATAAAAATATTCAACTAAAGCGTAGAATTTAATCAACCTCAAAGGAAGTTCATTCTGAAACTCCAGAAGAGGGGAAGGTTGCCACAGTCGCAGCATTGCAATAGCGATAACAGATTGGACGTTTTCAAAGACACTCCTATCTCATAAACTATTCCACCTAGGAACGTGAAATTTCGGACACACACGCAAAAAAAATTAGCTTTCAGAATATCTAAGCAAATTTATATTACTCCCACTAGAAGCGTAAATATCAATTAAAAATCGATTTGAATAAATTCGTTTAATTTCCTTTCATTAGAAAACTATAGTCGAACAGTCTTCATCTGTTCCTACAGCGCAAGGATGGTGAACTAGGCAATTTTCAAGCTCTATAGGTTTTTTTTTTTTTTTTAATATTGCATTTATCGATTTGAAATTAACATATCTATACGTATTTTTTTTACGTCCAACCAAGAAATCTAATTTTTATAAGGATGGCGAAATCGGAACAGAAATTACGAATTATTTTTGCGTTAATGAAAAAATATTTTTTTTATCATATGATAATTGCAACTGGTGTCTGAAATCGGAGACTCTCAGTGAATTTTGAAGGGAGCAAGATAAATAAACCACCAGATTTTGAGGGTAACAAGAGATTAAAAACTCTCTCTCTCTCTCTCTCTCTTTTTTTTTTTTTTTTTAATATAAATACTGTATTGACCGACTTGAAAATTATGAATCTATGCATATATTTTTACGGTGAACCCAAAAATCTCATTTTTTATAAAAATCGCATTATTATAACCGAAGTTGTATTTTATCACAAAATGCTGATTTCTGTATAATATATATATATATATATATATATATATAACGCTAATAGGCAATGATGTAATTAATAATGCCAATAGGAATTATTGAAAAAGATGGGGAGAGGGGGAAACTACATTTTATTAAATATCGCATTTTGTCTACATGGCAAATATTATTATGACAGAGCAGAATAGCGGGCTTCGCCCGCTATCATGCGATTTAGATATTCGAAAAAACGACAAAATAGACTGATAAATTTTTATTTTATAAAAAACATGACTTTTTATTTCGAAAATAAAATTTATTTGGATTTATTAATTAGAGGATAAAGTGTTATAGGAATATTAAACGAAACCCTTTTTGCGATCTCCGAACACACTTACCCGCTTGTTTTATAATCATATTTAGGGTTAGACGCCACAAATTTTATTGAATAATCCAATTCTTTCGCTTAATTAGTATCAGACTTCTGTGATTACATAAGGCGAATATCCTTATTAAAATAGTGGTAGCTATGAGGTTAATTTATGAATTTATTTATTGTGGGTTAAATTTTAATTGATTCGTGTATGCATCATTGCGCATGTGTAAGGTTAATAAGGAAGACTCTGTCTACATAATTCCACTGAAATAAAATCTATCAGAAAAATTATTGCACATAAGTTAACTGAAGGTCCAGTCTTAAGAGGAAATTGTTTTAGAGGAAACAATCACAATCGTTTTACTTGCAGTTTTCTTTAGGAAACTTCAATTTCTTTGTCTTTTCTTAGCGGAAAAATCATTTAAAAATTTATAAACAAAACAAAATAAAAAATAAATTATACTTAGTTCAGACGTCATTTAACGACGCGACATTTATAATTTTAAAACCAGTAATTTTGTATAAATATTTTACTTTTATTTAATCCAAAAAATTTTACAACTACGCAAGAAACAAATTGCAAATAAAATATTCTGGTACTAAAAAATAAAAAAAACATACATGCCCTAAATGGAACGTATACTATCCTGGAAAGTTTAAAAAGACGAAGAACTTTATAGGATTTTGTTCATTCATTATTTTTTTCCAGCAAGAAATTTATTTAAAAGTGGTCTGCAGCATGATTTCAATAAGTATTTGACAGAAAATTCAATTTACTGAAGATTTAAAAAAAGTGTCGAAGGTATTAATTAGGTTTTTTTTATTAAATTGCTCCATGCGTTTCAATTTGAAAAATATTTCCTACGCTTTTTTTCATTTTATTGCTTTATTAAAAAATTGTGCATTCATTTTAAAATTTGACAAACAATTATTTAAAAAAAAAATACTCGAAGAATCTGCAT
This sequence comes from Maratus michaelseni, assembly GCA_963931845.1. NCBI lineage: Eukaryota > Metazoa > Arthropoda > Arachnida > Araneae > Salticidae > Maratus > Maratus michaelseni. The sequence goes on along the minus strand of OZ007595.1, from coordinate 265,571,003 downwards.
CTTCTTAAAAAAAAAAAAAAAAAAAAAAATCACATGTTAAATTGCTTCAGGCGTCATCTATTGATTAAATGACACATTTAAGAGGAGGGGGGGGGGATCCACAAAATGTGCCACTGTGTGTCAGCGGGGAGAGTTAACATTTATTTTAGGGATATTAATATTTATGTTATGAAAATAATGTAGGCTTTATTTGCAAGCAACATAATAAAGTTAATAAAAATAATATTTTCCCGTTCTCTTTCATTTCTAACAGTTTGAAGTAAAAGCACGTAATATCTTGACGGTTTTACAGTATTTATATGAGTAGGTAATCGTGTAAACCTTCCCCCCCCCCATAAAATTAGCTCTCTTATAAAAATTGTGATGTCACAACAGGGGGAAGGGTATCACTTGAGTATGACAATAGTGACTGAGGGGACGGGGTATAAAACCTCACGAAATTTGGGTAACGAAATTTAACGTATTTAATGGTTGGCCGTTTATTATTTATTTGAAGACCCTAAGTGTCTACACTAGCATTGCCACCAAGAGTAAAATTACTAGTCACATAGAGTTTACTTTAATTCTCAATGACATTAGCCACGCAAAAACACTCGCAAGCTAATGTTAAACCTATGGCAGCGTTCTTTTCAAATTTCTTGTTTGCATTTCAATATTTTTAAATAACTTCTTTTTGAAAAGGTTAGTTGAGGAATAATGTTTACTTCGTTGCAGTTTTTTTTTCATCAGGATACTTTTGCTCTCGGAACCAGTTTTGAAATCTAAAGTGACCTCATAAAAAAATAAAAAATAAATAAAAAATAAAATAAAAATGTGCAGCAAAAATTGAAAAAGTAAAAAAAAAAGTACTGGTTTAGAAATCGTCTTCAGATATCATTGCAAAAAAAAATTATTTAAGGATATTGAAAGACAAACAAGAAATTTGAAAAGAGCGCCTCCCATAGGTTTAAAATTAAATTTCGAGTGGTATTCGCGTGACTAGCGTGGGCTGTTAATAAATCAATAAAGGCGTGTTAGTAAATATCAAGTTTGTCCTTTAGACATATTAACAATTTTGATGAAAAATTTAAATGTATGGGTCCTTTAAAAAAATGTATAGATTGCGAAAAAGCTCTTTTGGAAAATATGCATTTGCAATACATAATATTATATTATTTTCATTACTTACCGTAATTTCCGGCGTATAATCCGCAGCTCAAAGAGTCGTTTTTCGACCCAGAAATTTTATTCAATAATTGTAGTTAAATATTTACAGCGATCTTTTAAGTTACATTTTATAAAATAATATTTCTGGGTCAAAAAACGACTCTTTGAGCTGCGGATTATACGCCGGAAATTACGGTACTTTTAAGAAGTATAAAAATGCACCTCTGCTAACTTATATGGCAATATACTTTTAAACTTTTAACAAGTTTTAATACAAAAACAAAAGTTAATATTTTTGGTCGATTTTTGCTCATTTTAAAGTCTACCGATCCCCTTGAAAGACAGCGATATAATGTATTATATTTAATTTTAATCAAAATTTGTATCAGGATTTTTTAATAAAATTTTTCTTAAGCAAAAAAAGTGTTTGCGCACTGAAAAAAAAAAAAAGATATTTTTAGAAAATTCCGGTACAGTATTGCAGAAAAAAATTACTTATCCCAGAACGGGTTAACCTTTTGAACATACGTCGTCCCAGAAGATATTTTTTTATTCTATTCCTGCCACTTTTTAGATAATAATATCTACCTAAGATATTTTCAAGACAAATTGACCAGAAATAAATTTTTTTGTGAATTGTGGTAAGACTGAATATAAAAATAGCCGTCATTCCTGGCCCATAATCAAACGGTTACGATAGCTGCGCTTCAAAATTTTCACTTGCACTGCTTTTATACCTACATACATACATGCATGCATATATATAGATAACTTTGATTTTTAATAATTAATGAATGTTCAAAACTACGAATTTAATATCAAATAATATTAAAGTATGTTACACTTTTATACTTTATTTACATTTTATTATTTACATTTTATACTTTTAACTTTTTTCAATATGTTGGAAATCTTTAAGTTAAAAAAAAATTAGAATTTCATGGAACTTTTTTTAGCCTTTACATGATTAAAAAAAAAGATACATATGTTATATAAGCCTGATTATCGCAGGTGTAAACTTCCACCAGTATTTCATAGTAGACTTCAGAGATCGTGAACATATTAAAAATGTACCAGCTGTAATTTTCCAAATATTAACACCCATTTTTGACACTTTATTTTAGTTCCCAACCCAGAATATGTAGTTTATGTTCTTTTTGTTAACCCATTAAAGCCTATCGGTACCATATGGTACCGGGATAGCTACCCTTCATTTTGTTGTTTGTGTACCAGTATATTTTAAGAGAAATATTCTTTTTATCTGATGACAGAAACTCCGTAATAACAGGGGACTAAAGTTGCTACTTTGAAAAACTGGTATGAAAGGCAATTTTTGAATTTTAAAGAGAAAAATAATTCCGGCTTTAATGGGTTAAGATGATTTTCGAATAATATTTTTAGACAAAGCAAAACTTTTTGATCGAACAGTTTTTTTTTTTTTTTTTTTTTTTTTTACATTTTTCGCGTTGTCGTTTCCGGAAATTAGGTTCAAAACATCATCATTGACAAAATTTGCTGAATGAACTTCTGAAAACCTTTAACAAAAAACCCTTGCCGGGAAAAAAAAAACTGTCCGATTAAAATGTCTTTCAATAAGAGCACCTGCCAAGTTTATGCGTTTGTGAACAAAAATGAATTAAAAATGTGTCAGAAAATAGCCAGTTTGAACTTGAAAACAATTCTTAAAACACATGCTAGGCGTTAATAAATAAATTAGTCAAAAAAAAAAAAAAAGAAACTCAAGCCCACTTATCTTATTTGAAACAATTCTGCCTGGACAAATTCCCTAGTCGGCGTCTTTAACTTTCGGAGGTTTGCTTTTAAAATTTTCGGGTTTTACTTTTAGAAAATAGTGGTAGGAAAAATCCGTAATTATCCACTAAAATATGTTCGTGGCTGTTTTATAGTAATTTGAAAACGGATTTTGTGGATTCAGAGGGATGCTAGTTTGGTCTTTTTTGTTTTTCGGAAATGTGGAATTCATACCAAAAATTCTAAAAAGTAATTTGTGCAATGGAACAATGTAGTTAGCAGCATGGAATACCTAGTTGCGTACCAACTGAACTTCCAGGTTAAAGGTAATTTGACTTGCGAGGCAAAAGGAAGCCGTAATAAATTTAAAAGTTAAAAATTAAATAAAAATATTTAAAAATATAATAATGAAATAAAAGTATGACAAAAATAGTAAAAAAATAAATAATAAATAAAAAAATTCCATTAGATCCAAAAAATGACAGTCGAAACTCACTGAGGGTCGAACCCATCTCAAAAAAGAGAAAAAAAAGACTCCTTTCAGAGACCATACATTAAGTTTAAAAGTTACAAAAATAATAACATTAAAAAGATTAGGCTAAAGATTTTTTTTAATACAAAGACAAAATACAAGCAAAATTAAGTATAATAGGAGAGAGAGGTAAACTCAAGCTTCATCATCAATTAATAATGCATATTTAGAGCGCTTACAGTTAATGGGGCCGGAGACCTCATAGTCTGACAACTCTGCTATGATTTCGTTAGGTATGTTGTAAATAGTTGTATAAATTTTTTTGGAAAGTTGACATATACGTTTTTTAAGGATCTGGGGCAGAGAGGGTAGTGTTTCTTAGGTAATGGTGGCCATTCCTGATTCCTAAAATTCTTAGATTTTTTTATTATGATTCTTTATATAGATAATTCATATTGGTGTTACGAGCGAAGCCCCAGATCGGGCAAGCATAAGTAAGGATAGATCGAATCCATGAGTTATATAATATAACTTCATTTTTAATAGAAAGTGTTTTACTTTGAAGAAGGGATGAAAGTGATTTAGCTATACTAACGATTTTGCTCCAATATTTCTAAAATGTTTATTCCAAGTAAGTCTTCTATCAAGGGTAACCCCCAGATATTTAGTATCATTAGTCCAAGGAATAGTAATATTATTGATGTTAATACGGTTAGGGTAAGTGAGTTTTTTAGAGAAGTATATAGCAGCAGTTTTTAGTTCATTAGGTTTAACGAGTAACTGATATTTTATTCATGAACACTTAATGTAAGAGCTCTTCTCTCAAAATTTCCGGTGTGAATTCTTATTTCTGAATTAAAAAGAAGGCCAAGCTGGCAACCCTGATCTCATCTCAACTAATTTTGGTCTCAGGACCGAGGGGGTAGATTGTATAAACCTTAACACATTGATGATTGGCAATCTAATATGAAAACTCAGATTTGAAACAGCAGAAGCTCCGCCTTTTTCTGAAAGTCTATGGTACATTGGTTGATATTTTTCAAGATAATACATCAAGCGGAAATAAAGATTCAGAACACGCCTTTAGTCAGTGATATTTGGTTTTATAAACAGTATCTCGTTACCAGTCAACAATCTGTTAACAAGGCCGTATAAAAGAAATCGAATATGTTATCAAGTATTATTACCATCAATCATTATCAAATACAATGACCATATTTCAAATCATAAACCGTGTAACATTATATTTGCAATGATTAACAAGTTGACTGCCGTGTGAATCACAGATGATCACAGTATTAGTATTTTATGAATCCGTGTGAATCACGGATGATTCATAAAAGTTTCAATTTCTAGAATCAGATGATGCATAATTATGATGCACATAATCATGATGCACAGAAGTTTTTACCAGTCGTGTTTATTTTTATAATTTTCCAGAAGGTTGCTTGATATTGTTAATCGATGCATGCGGCCTAAATAAAACACATTAAAGGGCAGTTTATAGCTCATTCTTTAAAATTTCGGCAGACGATAATCGTGCTGTTAGAAATTAGGAAATCAACAGTAAACATTAAAATACAGTCCTGAAACGCAAGTTCATATGCACACAGGGCATTATTGAGTTCCGTGGCAGACATTCACCACTATTTCTGAATAGTAATTTTTGTCTTATTTATGACACAATTTACTCAAATAAAGTGACAATTGCTATTTGGAAATAGTAACTTAGTCTCTGACCGGAGGAGTTACTATTCCGTATGCCCGTGAAGGTTGATTATTATTATTATTTATTTATTTATTTTTATTTTTTTTATAAACGTGACCTCCAACCAGTTGCCTATGGTGCAGAAAACGTTTCTCTAAAAATTTTGAGCAAAATATCAAATGTGTTGGAGTTGTGCATCTTTCTAGTTTCAACCATATTAAATTTCCACCATATTTGCTCACAACCTCTCTCGACTGCGTCAGCTGTGGGACCGTGTACGTTAATGGGATCTGGTGCACGTAAAATCTGTTCGTGGCTCCAATGTCCTCCAAGTTTGAAAACGATACCTCTGGGGTGCCAATCCAGGTGCAGGTCTCTCATCTGGAATTGGTTCTAAATTAGCAGACCTGCTCTAGAAGTCCAACCTCTTTTAAGGCTCTGGCAACCCTTCTTTCAGAGAACTGCGATGGCACTTTCTCTGACACGACAACAACAACAACAACAACCACTTTTGCGCAACCTCCAAAGACTTCTAAAAAGTTCATGATTTTCTTTTCATTGTCTGCCATGTTCATTTACAATAATTGTAATGTCAAGACAACAAAAAATTGAAAATAAACAAATTTCTTGTATTTTTTTATTTTTTATTTTTTATTTTAAAATTAAGACACCTCAAAACGATTTCTGAAAAAAATTATATATATACTTTTTTTTTATGTTTATTTATAACTATTGTAATGTTAAGAGAAATAAAAAAAAACTTGTATTTTTTTTCTACCCTATTGTAGATTTTTGAAAAATAAAAGACCATCTCATGCTCTTTTATCCCTAAATTGTCGCGTAGAGAAGAACTATTCGACTGCACAGATGCCTATTTTCCAAATAAAAATATAATTTTTGGAAATAGAAGTCGTCGACATATTAATTGTACCAACTATGATTTTTTTTTAAATGATGACACCCAGTTTTGAGTTCCTTGAATCAAGGCAGCTCAAGAAAGTTACAGTTTATGCAGTTGTTCTTAAATCATCATAGAGTTAGAAGAGTTTGAGGCTGCTATCCAAGTAAAAAACTTTAAATTATATCTCCCTCCTCCCGAAAAAAATCCTCCGGTTGAAAAAAGTTTTTTAAAGTATACAATAAATACACCCACAGGCATTCAACCTTCAAACATTTTTTTAATTCAAAAACATGTTTTTAATTATTAAAATTATTAATAAATTCATATAAAAAATTATGAACCATGACCTACATTAATCGTTTCATAAATTGAACCACAATCGTCTAAACATGGATTGGCTGATTCCAATCATTAGTTTACCAGATATAAGTAAATTGTATTATTCAATGGCCTAAAGAAGCAGTAGTGTATCGAAGAAATTTTGCTGTTTGTACCATTATTTAGAAACAATTATCTTCATAATATATTTCTATTACATATGGCACAGAAATTTAAAAAGGAAGATTATTGATTAAGGATACTGGTGCGAGCAATAAAATTTCTAATATATGCAGGGTTGCCAGGAACGTACTAAAATTTTATTTTTAATACCCCTGTTACCGTATAGACTTATTCGTCGGATTTAATCTCATATTTTCTGTAATTGAATAAGGCGACTATTTATACCGAAATAATGGTATTAAAAATAAAATTTTAGTATTTTCCTTGCAAACGTGGATATATGCTTCGAGCCCTAAAAAAGAAAATTCTCAAAAACAACTAAACAATTTTATAGCTTTTTTTTTTTAATCGAATTTCGGATTTTATTCGGATCAGGTACTTTTTATTTTTCAAAATTTAAGGATAAACCCCTAAGATATTTTCCTTAATAACTCTATGACGATTTAAGAAAAATTAAGAGATTGATAGATAGTAAGATAAAGATATAAACTATACATTTTTCTGGGCTGCCTTGATCCACGGAATTTATATATAATGTCATAAGTGGGTTAAAAATTAAAATTAGTGCAATTTTTACTTTGTAGAGAACCTTCATTCATAAATTACATTCTTATATATACACATTTATACATATATTTATATATATCACTGGCACCCGGATAAGAGAAAAGTACCATTATTCGGAAAGTATACACTATCTCCAGCCGAATGGTACATCTTGTATACCTCCCTGCAAGGGCGCCCATATGGGGGCGCAAGGTGGAGCTTGAGCCCCCCCCCCTAGATTTTGGTTTTGTCAAATTTTTTTAATATAAATCAGTTGCAAGATATGAAAATTTTAACTTTATCTTGTAAAAACAAAGCATAATAAAATCTGCCTCGACAACATCAGAAGGCACCGGAAGAAATTTCCGTTTTAGAGGGGTTTCCGTCTTAGCAGGTATAATTGTTGGGAATTCATTTTGTCATAACCATAATTTTTTTCTTGTAAAGCTTGATTCTGTTTTAGACAGGTTCTGTTTTCATAAATTTTTAATTAATCCTTTCGAATAGTCTGTATCTTACAAAGAGGAAAAGCCCAAGATAGGAAACAAATTCCGTTTCAGACGATTTTTATCTTAGCCGGTGTTACTGTGTGGTTTTTCCTACAAGACGATAACACTTTTTCTGCATAAGGAAGGATTTTGTTATAGACAGGATCCATTTTCACAGGTAAAACTGATTTTGCATGAACAAAACGCTGAGAAATTAGAGAGAGATTTAATAATAAAATGTGAACGGTACAGTGCAATTTTTAATTGAAAAATTCTTTTTCCCGAATCTAATAAAGATTAGAATCCTGAATGTGTCAGATTGTACGCAGCCCGAACTTGACTGGTCTATGTAAAACAATGTGGTCAGAAAAGTATAAGTCCACACCATATTTTTCTAATCATTTTGCCACTGTTAAAGAAAATCTTTGTAATATTTCTCTAGTCAATAGTACGAACCAAGAAACACGCTCACAAGCCATTCATTTAGATGCTGCAATGTCATCTATAAAGTTTATTGTATACCTCAAAATAATTTCTCGATATTGTTTCCATCTGAAGCCAGTTGTAAACAAATTGCAATCTGTAGATTAAGATTTGCATTCGGTTTATCAAAACATACAGATGGAACTTCTTGAGATTTTTCTTATGCACATAATAGAATCAGAAGAAGAATTTTCAGAAATTTTCATGGAGCTAATGGAGAATTGTAATTGTAAGAAATCGATATCAAAATGTATAGAACGTCTACTAGATAATCTTACCTTCTTATGGCCACTCCTCTTGAATATTACAGAGCAGCATTTCTAAATCCATATTTAGACTCTTTAATTATATCTCTTGAGTCAAGGTTTTTTAATCGAAATGAAACATCATTCAAAGCAATTTTACTTTATCCCAATATGATGAAAAATATGAAAAAAAAAATGTTTTTGTCAAAGAAATCAAGGAGCTATCTCATTTTTATAATATTGAGAATTTGGAGTCAGAAGCAAGAACATGGTTTGATTTGTGGAAAAACAAACATTGTGGCGAGAATGTCACGATAAATGATCTCCTCGCAGAAACTACATTTCCCCATTTACTTAAGACAGCCATATTAAATTATAGACAATTCTGCCAAAAATTTGTACTGTGGGAAGGTCATTTGAGGGGTTCACAACAATAGTATACCAAGTCCACTTTGAAAAAAAAATGAGATAGCCCATTTAGAAGGTGCATAAAATCTGTTTTATCCCTTCCCACACTGAGCCAAATCTGTTTTCACTTTTTCATATGTGCAGGGCTGCCACAGGCGACTATTTTTTAAGTCTACCTCACACCACTTTCTTAAAAAAAAAAAATATTGACATAAAATTCGAGAAAATTTTTAAGAGAAATGTACTACAAAATCTATTTTTTTAATAGTGGTGCGAATAGAATAGAAAAATAGTCACCCGTGGCAGCCCTGTATATATCATCTTTTTACAGACTATGTTTACTGTGAGAGTGGATAAAACAGATTTTATGCACCTTCCAATAGACTATCTCATTTTTTTTTCAAAATGGATTTTGTCTACTATGGTTGTGAGCCCCTTATTCAGTACCCTCAGGCCAGTGGTGAAGGTGATTATGTTCCGAATTGTCTGAAAATTTAAGGCATTCGGCTCCGAAAATTCGAACATAAAATATATCACGGAAGAATTTCACAAATTTTGACAAATGGTCACAAAATCACCAATTTCGTCAATCGTTCGCAGAAAAAATCGCCAATTTCGTCAAAGGATCACGGGAAAAAGACAAATTTCGTCAAAAGATCGTGATAAAAACGCAAATTTCGTCAAGGAATCGTTGAGAAAAAGCAAATTTCGTCTACAAATCGTCTAATAAATGAAAATTTCGTCAAAGAATCGCGAAAAAACACAAATTTCCTCAAAGGATCGCAAAAAAAAAAACGCAATTTTCGTCAAAGGTTCGCGGGAAAAAAACTCAAATTTCGTCAAAGAATTGCGAAAAAAAACGAAATTTCGTCAAAGAATCGTGGGAAAAACTCAAAATTTGTAAAATAATCGCAGAAAAACACAAATTTCGTTAAAGGATCACGAGAAAAAAGCGATTTTCGTTAAATAGCGGAAAAAGCGTAAATTTCGCCAAAGAACCGCAGAAAAAACGCAAATTTCGTTAAAGATTCGTAGAGAAAAACGCAAATTTCGTCAAAGGTTTGCAAAAAAACGTAAATTTCGTCAAAAGATCACGGGAAAAAACTCGAATTTCGTCTAAGAATCGCGATAAAACGAAATTTCGTCAAAGAATCGTGGGAAAAATTCAAATTTCGTCAAAGAATCGCGAAAAAACGCAAATTTAGTCAAAGATTCGTGGAAAAAACGCAAATTTCGCCAAAGGATCGCGAAAAAATGCAAATTTCGTCATAAGATCGAGGGAAAAAACGCAAGTTTTGTCAAAAGATAGCAAAAAAAATGCAAAGTACCTTAAATATTTACTAAAATGTATGATAGCTTTGGTGGAAATTGAGATTTTTCTCAGCCCCCCCTTAAAATTAATCATATGGGCGCCCTTGCCTCCCTGTGACAATTTGGTAATAAAATAGAATACGGTGGTGTTTTTTTTCTTTTTTTTACAGGACTAAACATTAGAGCAACGTAACAGTATTTTTAAATAAAAATTACAGTATTTTATTTTAAATTCAACTTATTTTGACATTACAACAGTTGTACGTGACAAACAGTCGAATGCAACAAACGATATAAAAAATAATTTATTTCTCAGAAGTCGTTTTGAGGTTGTCCCAATAATGGTTAAAAATTAATATGATTAAAACTTTAAATAAGAGACACAATCTCAAGACAGTTAAATTTTTGCTAGTAATAGTTTTGAGCCTCATAAGTTACAACTTTTAGGAGGTCAGGCCTATCAAAGTTCGGATTTTTTTCTCTTCCACCGTAATGGTCGTTCGCTAATTTAGCTCTGCACACACATCCAATTGCAAATCAGGGGTGATTGTGTTCCGGTATTTTGTACTGCACTAAATTTATTTAGCAATATATTAGTATGTCGCCGCAGAATTTATCGATTAAAGAGGAAAAGGATTGCTATATAAATTTAGTGGTGTATAAAATACTGGAACACAATCAATCACCCCTGATAGAATTCTGATATGCAGACTCTTCTTTTAAGACATAAAAATAATAAATCTACACAGCAAGTTTTCATTCATTTATTTTATATTATGTTAGTTTTTTAAGTAAATTGAAAAAATTAGAGGTAATTGTTTACTTTACACAGGCAACTAAAAAAAAAAAAAAAGGCACATTTTTAGGTCAGTTTTATCTTTTTTAAAAAATGACAAAAGACGATATTAATCGAATTAACACAATTCTATAATAGTTATGCTTGACTTTCTTAAAGTAAAATAAATATTTGTAAACAAAGAAACTTAGTTGAACAGCAAGTAAATAGCAAATTATAGGGTATGAATAAGGCTAAATAAATAAAATCTGAAGCGGAAGTAAAATTGCCCTTTAAATAACTAGTTGTGGAAGTGTTTAGTTGCATATTCATGTCACATACTGCTATATTCGAATGCACTTTATCCCCTTTATCTATTAAAAATTTATCATAAATTTATTAAAAATTTATGTCATGTTATCTCATAAAATAAAACAAAAAATCTTAATACAATGCGCTTTATATAATCATAGTAATTCTTTAGTTAAGAATGTTTTAGCTTTTACTTTACTTAAAATATTTATATTTTAACTTAAGATAGTAACTCACTGAGAAAATGTTTTGTTTTAACTTTTTTAATTTCGTATTTTGTTAGCATTAAATAAATGTCAAAATGAATTTGTTTAACGAAATAAATATGCACGTTTGAGTTACTTTCTAAAAAATGAAAAAAAAAGTCAGATTTTTGGTCTACATTTTTAAATCTTATTCCTATTTTATTTAGTCGATACTTTTATTATTTTTTTTATTTTCAGTTTTTTCCGTTTTCCGTCCTAAGGTCCCTATGGACCTGTATTCTTTTGTTCATAAAACCAAAACCGTTTTTTTTAAATTTAATTTTTACCGAACTTCAGTAGAGCCGAATGTTTTTTGCTTTAAAACTACACCAATAATTTGGCAGCGCCGATGCTGATTTCCTTATAATTTTTGTTATTGTTGTTGTTTTCATATGGCTTTGCTATTCGTCACTCCCATGTCAAACTATTGAATCTGAAAAATGCATTTTTCATTAGTTTTAAAAATGGTCCGATTCTCACCAGTAAATTTTAATAGTATTCTTCACCAGGGTTGCCAGTTTGGCCTCTTTTTGTATTCTGAAATTTTGAATCCATACCAGAAACTTGAAATAGAAACTTGTATTAAACTTGCTGTATTTAATGACAGACATTTCGTGATTACTTAACCCATTTTATCTTGACGGTACTTATAAGTACCACTTTAACCCCTTCGCGACGAGCGTCTTTTACAGAATTTTTAATCTGTTACCACCGGTTTTTCAAATGAGAAATTTTCACCTAATTGAATCGCAAAAATGCTATGATTAGATAAGGAAAACTTTACAAAAAAAAAAAAAAAAAGAAGAAACTGGTGGAAATAATCGAGGATTCTGAGCATCTAAAAAGTAGCTGGAAAATTAATTCAGGATATAAAGGGTTAAAGCAATTTTTTTTCCTCAAAATTTCCGTGTTGAATTCGTCATCTCTAAATATAAAAAGAAAGCCAAACTGGCAATCCTATTCTTTACATACGTTTTATTAGTATTTTTAATAGGCGAAGAATTCTAATAAAATTTAGTGGTGAGAATCGGCCCATTTTTAAAAGTAATGAAAAAAATGCATTTTTTCACATTCGATAGTTTGAGATGGGAGCGACGATATGTCTGCAAGACAACATGGTTACAAATGACTATATCTGATATTTTAATTTTTTTCTGTACCATTTTGGGTGATTGTAATGTTTTTTGAAACGCGGAGTTAAAAAATATCAAGATTTTTATTCTCTAACGTATGGGTTTTTTCCACAAATGGAACAGTGTTATCAGTGGTTACTTTTTTTTAGTTTAGTGTTCTTGATTGCCACCAGTTTTTTGAGAATGTACAATTCGCCTTATTTAATGACAGATTAAAAATTGCAAAGCCCGGCCAATTATACCATTTCAAAACAGTAATACCAATCAAGCAATCTGAATTTTAAGAAAAGGTAGTCCACCGGAAACACTGAAAGGGAAGATGAAAGTTTACTAAACTCACACGTTAAGATCTAGAAGAGTAAGAAAATTTATTAGAAAACCCTTATAAATCAGATGCATCTTAAGTTACATGTTACATTGTAGTGGACTCTCGTTAATGTGTCTCCGCTTAACCCCTTCAGGGGCAAAGTACTCTTAGAACTAAAATATTGAAATGATTGATTGACACTAACATTCACAAACGAATTTATTTTTCAAATAAGTAAAACCCATTTTTCTTGTACCTTATAAATTCAAAATCTCATTCTAAATTCTGGTGTCATTGTGGGATTTTGGGATTAAAATTAAGTGGTATATATAATATACCTGTGCCCTTCAAGGGGTTAAACCACATCTCCGGTTAGTGAGGATAGTTTCGTTTTCCCCGTGATTTCTTATTTGCAATTAATGTTACGATACCGCTTAACCCTTTCCGGCACAGACAAAGTCTGTAAATGAGAAATTACTGATTGACACCGGAATTTACAAACGACTTTTTTTTAGAAAATAAGAACTCCTTATTTTAAGCTTACATTGTAGAAACAAAATTTTATTAAATATTCTTGGTGTCGAATGCAAGTTTGAGATTAAAACTAGGTGTGCCCGGGGTGGGACCACTGTGCCGGAAAGAGTTAAAGGGTACTAAAAATTGTCCGCAGCGGATAATGCGGACAATTTTCTAACTAAATGACTGAAAAGAATCGAAACTGTTTTTGTACATTATTTTTTCAAAAGTAACTTTGATGTAACTTTTGTTATTGCGAGATCAAGAATTTGTCAGTGAAAATCTTGGAGAGAAAGAAAACTTTTTGCACCAAATATATGATAGTTTCAAAAATTGCTAATGATTGTTCACCGATATTACCAATCAAAATGTGATATAGCAAACAAAAAATTATGTAATAAAAGGAACATTTGTTTAAGTAACGCAAAGGAAAGAGAGAGATATAGGGATGAGATTTCTCCACTTTTTTGAATACAAGTATAATCTTACAGAAAATTCTTTTTTAATTAATCGGAACATTTTACGATTTAAGAGAACAACATTTTCTCTAAGAGTATACTGGTATGCAAAAAAGCGGAGAAATATCATCCCTGGAGATAACTTTAGTTAAAGTTAAATTATTAAAATACAGCAATTTCTTAACATATTTTTTTTGTCCCCAGTAATTTATTATGTTGCATTAACAAATTGTCATAAACTTGCTTTTTAACTAAACTTACTAAACTTTTTAAAAAGTTAGTTTATTTTACCATATTTGGTAATCTAAATTAATTTAAATAGTAAATTGATAACCTCTTTAATTTCTGTCAAAAGCTGAATTCATTTTGAGAGTTTAAATGTTTTTTGGCACCCAGGAGAAAGATGCATATCTTCCCTTTTTTGGAACTTGTTGTGCTTACGGCTACTTGCTATGTAGCAAATAGCATTAGTCTTTTATGATGTTTAATGAATCAAGTGTATTTATGACCAAATTTATAATTCATGCATTACAAATTCTGATGTCTTTAATGCTGAATTTTTAATTTACCAGTCAATCAAAAATTCTGGTTGAAATTGTACGTAATATAATTAATTGTTTGTATATTTTCCTCGAAATCAGTGTATTGGAATACATCAGAAACATTTTTCACATTAAAGAAAAAACTTCCCTGTAGGATAGTGTAATGCTGAATCAATAAAATAAAACAACAGAAAGTTTGCATAGTTTGTCTCCCTACCCCCTCCATCTCTATCCAAAATAAGGCCTTTGTACCTATTCTAAAACAAGCAATTACATCTTAAACAAATAATTTATTAATCTTCAACAATGAATTTTCACTTTATTAAAAAAAATCTCTTTCACGATTTCCCAGGCATGACAAATCATCATTAATGAGTAATATGCTGAAAAGTGCTAAGGCCGTGATGAAGGTCGCGCGTCTGCCGTGATGGCCATAAGTGAAAATAGTGGCGACTAAAGGTCACGGTTCTCTACAAATTATTTGTTAAACATATGCTTATGACCATTAAAACGGATTAAAATTGATGGAAAACGTGCTATAAAGAATAGTTTTTGTTGAAGCTTACATAATCACTGTTATTTTATCGCACCTTCATACATTTTCTTTATCCTTGTCAACTCTAAAACTTTTTAAGCTTTAGCACTTTTCAAAACAAGTTATGCAACAGTAGTGGGTGTCTATCTATACATGCTCATTTTATTTTTAAAAAGTTCGAAATGCAGAAAAATTTCAATACGTTGTGGTGGAAAACATAGTGTGTTTCCTATTAATTGGAGAAGAATTCAGTTGGTTCATCCGAGAGAATCAGGGATGAGATTTCTCCGCCTTTTTTGCATACCAGTATAATCTTGGAGAAAACGTTGTTCTCTTAAATCGTAAAATGTTCCGATTAATTAAAAAAGAATTTTCTGTAAGATTATACTGGTATGCAAAAACGCGGAGAAATCTCATCCCTGGAGAGGATATTCTTTCCTTTCCTCGCAGAGGCGTAGCGTCAAGGGGGTGGCAGGATCACTTTAGTACCAGTATTTTTATATACTATATTTGGAATTATTTAATTCATACCGTTCAAAGATTAGATAAGGCCAAATGTAGTATATAATTAAACTGGTAGTAAAATGATCGTGCCCCCTCCCCCCTGACGCTACACTACTGTTTCCTCGAGCCACGACAATATCTTAGAATATCTGATAATTTCGTAATTTCAGTTTATCAAACCTTAAAAAACCTTTTTTCCCACCAGTTGGCACAGAGTTACCTCTGGCGACTATATTTTTAATATTATACCCACCACTACTTCTAAAGAGCTATAATGATCTCGAAGTCGCCAGAGTCTTCCTGTGTATTCGACACCCGCCTTTTCCGCTGGTCGATGTCTTTAGTTTTTATTTTTTTCCTGTGGCGCCTTCCGTGATCGGGTCTACTACCCCTTCCGCAGGCTTTGTGCATAGTTAATTGTGATATACTGAAGATGAATGTAAATAGATAACTGATTGTATATATATACAAATACACTGCTCAAAACAATTAAAGGATATTGAGGTTGTGGGTGAACTTGCGGCTGGGGAATTGTTTAGATGACTGATACATGATCGACAGACGTGGTAGGCTATATGAGAAAAAAATACACATGTTTGGCAGAAAAAAAAAATGTAACCGCGGTCAAAAAACTTTCGTTAATTAAAGAAAAAATATACTAGTGGAAATACCTTTTTTTATATTTATAACTTTTCGATGAAATTACAGGAATGTACATTTGCACATTTTATGGATACGGTGCTGTGATTCAGCAACATACTCACAACATGAATTATTTAATATTCCCAGAATATAAAGAAATATAATACTTGGTATTTGCATTTACTGCTTTAAAAGCAACAGATGATGCATTGTTTTCAGATTATCTAAAAAATATCTCACTCTTCTACGAAGGTCGCCAGAGAAGAATTCAGCTGGATAGAAGAAAAAGTTAAAAAGAGGAATTTTACATCTATTTTTGAATCTTAAGATGGAATTTCAAAAAACTAAGACTCAGGGTTCATTGAACTTGAGATTTGCAATTTATTTAATGAAGGAAAAAACATTTTTTAAATAACAGAAGATTACATCAGGGGTGTAAAAATGTAGGCGCCAATGGGCCGATTTCCACCACTAAATTTTTTGTATTCTTCGCCTAATAAGAATACTGATAAAATTTACACGAAGTATACTAATAAAATTTGACGAAGAATACTAATAAAATTTACCGATGGGAATCAGCCCATTGGCACCTAGATTTTTGCACCCCTGGATTACATCACAATCCCTGTTATTTTTATTGATATAAAAAAAATGAAACTTTATATACTAATTTTTATTCGGAAATGCATTTTTTTTTCTAATTTATCAAGTATCTGTAAAGAACAAAGAAGCATTGACTATATTATAGCAGTTTTTATCAGTAATCTTTTAACACATTGGTTGCCATGGCACAAAAAATTGTGTGCCAGAAATATTTTTCCCTGGACAACATACCACACGAATACATGCACCATCAATATTTTCATTGAAGACAATGTGTTTTCTATGAAAAGGGACTATTGATAATGTGTTACCATGTACAGAGTGATTATAATTAAAGTTCCCTTTTCAAAATGCTGTAAAAGAATCACTGGTCAGAATGACTTCAAATTTGAAATGAATATACTGGAAGAAGGGGGAAACGGTGTGGTATTATAATCGTCATTTAATTAATAACGTTTTGAGTTGCAACATTACGCGTATGCAAGGCTCCCATATGGTCCGGGTTTTGAATACAAGTATATTCTAAGAAAAATTTTCGTGGTACATCATTTGCAATAGAAATAACCTTCAGGGTAGGTTCATACGAAATTTGCATGGAAAATTTAAAAATATATTTTTCTTCAAAAAATACTGGTATTCAAAAAGCGGACTATTTGGGAGCCTTTCTATGTAATCTTGTTTGTGTTATTAAACAAACTTTTCAAATTGTACTTTACGAATATGTAATAATATTTTTCGCCATGTTCTTAAATCAAATGTTGTGGGATAAGGAAACCACGACAATAATTTTTGGACACCCTGTATGACGCTTGATGGCACATCAACAAAGCAGTAATGCAAAAGTTTCCTAAAAAGAAATTTGTAACGCAGACATTTTGTTTAACAAAAAAATGTTTTCTAAGTTTTTTCTTACAACAAAATGGTTAAAAAAAAAAAAAAAAAAAAAAAAAAAAAAAAAAAAAAAAACGAAATAGAAACCTTTACGTATTTTTTTTTTTTTTTTCAGGAAGCATTTCTTTTTTTAGCAGTAGTTCAAAATTAATTTTTAGCTCCCCTTTTCATACATAAACATCTTAAAATAATCTGTATTGCGAAACGAAATGTGACACTTTTATAATTTTTTTTTGAAGCACTTTCGAAAATTCACTTTTTACAATGCCACGTTTAGAAAACTGTCTACCCACAATTTCAAAATTTAAACTATTTTCAGAAGAAACGATTTCTGTGTCATCGATAAAGGTGTCATGTTTTTGAGAAACAGTTTAAACAGATTTGTCAACACACGTTTAGTACAACCAAAGCTGTATGCAAATGCAAAATGTAGAAAAAAGTAATAATAATAAGTCTGAGGTTGCGACACATTGACGGCCTCAATTTTAAAAAGTTAAGTAAGTGTGTGGGATGAAAAACCTCGTGCTTCTGTTCTTTTTTTCAAAAACTTGGCTGACAAAGAAGTTGTTTTTATCTTTTTTTTTTTTCTCCTACGTCTCGTGGTTTGGTTAAAATGGGTGGAATATTTGGTCAAACTAAAAAAGTTATTTCCGCATTCACTAAATTTCCATGCACATACAAAAAGTAAACTCTCAGTACAGTGGAACCGTGATAATTCGACACCTCGATAACTCGATTGCTCCGGTAACCGGACATTTATTATTCACATGGTTTGAACCATAGGCGGCAACATCAAAGGGCGAAATAGGCAATCAAACATACTGGTACCATAAATTTTAAAATATTTTTCTGTGCTATTTAATCACTGTTATTAATTAAGACAAAAATAACATTTTAAAATTACTGCTGGAACTTTGCGTTATTTGTCACCCATCGCCCCCGTAAGTCAACGCCAATGGTTAGTACAATATTAATGTTAGTGAGAGACATAGGCGTCGATTTCACGGGGGCGAAATGAGCAATCAGGCATTCTTCTAACACTAATTTTAAAAAAAGTTTTTTTAAACTCAGGGTTGCGAAAATGTAGGCGCCAATGGGCTGATTCCCATCACTAAATTTTATTAGTATTTTTCGTCAAATTTTATTAGTATACTTCGTCGAAATTTTATCAGTATTCTCATTAGGCGAAAAATACTAAAAATTTAGCGGTGGAAATCGGCTCATTTTAACTTATTTAATCACTGTGATTAATTAAGACAAAGGTAACATTTTAAAATTAGTGGTGGAAGTTTCTCTGATTGCCCCCATCGTTCCTGTTAAGTCGGCGCCTATAATGAGATAGAAATTCTCTATATGTCGACTCTTTCTAGAAGAACCCCTCTTTAACCGACTTGCAGGTTAAAGTGTTCTACTAATCTTTAAAATATGCTTCATTATTTATCAATACGTTCTAATTAAAATTCATTACTTTTTGCTGTAATCCAATTAAATTTGCTATTTTATTCAAAATTACTTTTGTCGTAATCAAGAAAATATTTCAAACTTGACAGCTTTGGGAGTTATACGTCGCTTAAAGTGCACACAGGAGAAAGCGGAAAATTGAATGAATAAATTAAGCATTGCTGAAAAGTTTTTGGTATCACGTTAGATGTGCAATCAGGCAAATTCTCGATTATTTTTCATAAGATAATAAAGTTTTAATATTGCTCATTACATTTCTTAATATAGAAATTAAATTGAAATCAGCTTATTAAACGGAGTTATACTATTAACTATTTTATTATTGCATGAATTTTTCTTTTAGAATTGTGTTTTTCTTTTTTTAAATCTTATAGTAGGACTCCGACACCAGAAATTTTAAGATAGATTTTTAACTTTATTTAGTAGCATAATTATGTTAGTTTTAGAGGATTAATATTTCTGTATAAATATAGTGGTTGCAAATAACTTGATTTTTCTATAAATAGAAAGTGTTGCCAATTGGCTACACTATGCACTGTAGGGTTAACGGAAAGCCACTACTGTTTAATAATTCTAATATTTAACCCTTTCCGGCACAGACAAATTCTGTTCGTAAAATGCGAAATTACTGACTGACACCGGAACTTACAAATGACTTTTTTAGAAAATGAGAACTCGTTATTATAAGTTTTCATTATAGAAGCAAAATTTTATTAAAATATTATCGGTGCCGAATGCAAATTTAGAATTAAAATTAGGTGTGCCCGGAGTGGGACCAATATGCCGGAAAGGGTTAATACACATTAAAAAAAATATATCCCTACTATACATATTTTATGATTGTAAAATCCTGGTACATAAACGTAAATAAGTTTTAAATATGAAATTATGTAGGATCTCTTTAATATAATCATAATATGTAAACGGTAAAATTTAGAATAAGTTTTAAATATATGTTGTATTGCCCTTACTCAACATCCGCTTAAACCGACATGCGTTTTTTTCTCCATGGCAAGGCTGCCACTAGTCACGATTTTTTAAAATTAGTTTCGTACTTTTTCTGATAAACAAAAATCTTTAACATATATTAACACCACCTACGCAGTGTTGCCAGATAGTCGAAAGTCAATTTCCCCAAAATTTCTGAAATTTTCCCTAAATCAGTGATTTTTTCTTAAAAAATCTCTAACTCAATTTCTACTCAAAAAAGTAAATTTTCAATTTTCAATTTACCATTTAAAAAATATTTTAGTAATTTATGCTAAAATATTTTCCCCAAATCAAATCACTTTTTGAAAGAATCCCCATTTAAAAAAATAAAGTTAAATTCTTATATTTAATTGATTATCGTAAAATCTTCTTGTGAAATCATATTTATGTATGTAATTATTTATGTATATATTACAGATATCTAAATTTAAAATCTACTTCCGTTATAATTTGTTTTAATGAAAATACAAAAAATATATTATATTCAAAATGGCATGAAAAAAAAAGCAACAATGATGGATGACATTAATTATACAGAATTTCGCTTACTACTATAACTGTTTATTGGTACATTGAAAAATTAAGAAGAATTAAAACTTTAAAAAAACTGATATAAAAAGTAATAATAGAACTTCCGTTGTCAGAATATTAAAGATTTACATAAATGGTTCAAAAAAAGATGGAAAGAAACGCGTAAACTGTAATATTAAAAAGGACGAGCATGAAAACGAGAATAATGATTGATATTTCCGATTTCCGTATTTTATTTTCATTTTCCGAATCAAAACAGAGATAGTATTGCCAAATGATTAAAATTAAACTTCACGTGACATAATGAAAAAAAGTCTCCAAGTTTTTCCACAAAAATCTTGATAGTCCCCAAAAATTTCCCCATGAATTACTTGTCCCCAAAAAATTCCCCTGAAGGTCCAAAATTGCCCAAAATGGAGACGAAATCCCCAATCTGGCAATACTGCACCTTAGACAGAAATTTTCTACAAATTTTGCCTTTTAAAAATAGTGGTACAATAGAATATAAAAGTAGTCGCAGCCCTTCCTTCCATTCATGGAGTTTTAAGTGATGAATGTTCCATTGTACTTTGTTAATTAACTGCTGCTCACATAAATGCAATATCTTTGCGCTTAAAGGTGAAACACAGCGCTTGAACTCCTGTGAAGTTATAAATTATTGGAAAATTTTAAGAATCCACTATCTGACTATCGTGATTTAACTCGTGTTTTAATATATTTCCAATTAAAATTATCGAGGCTCCAACTCGGTTCGATAAAATAAGAGGACGATTATAATTAAAAAATAATGGTCTGAAAAAACGGAAGAATCACTGTAATAAAATGTTAAAGTGAAATGTAATGAAATAATAATCCAGCCAAATTAAAAACTAGTCGTTGGGGGGGGGGGACATTAATACTTACCCATCATGGATATGCATAAAAAAATTAAATAAAACATGTGTAAACTATTTATACAATGCAGTGCAATACGAATAAAATCCTGGCTTGATGACTTCATAAACTTTAAATGCTCTATTACTGAATTGCGTAAAAGAAACATCCTTATAACTCAAAAAATGATAATCTTATTAACTAACAGTTTATTGCATCGGATTAAGTGTCTCATTTCCAATTAACATATATCTTGGAATTGAAATTGGAATGAAATACAGGGTCATGAAAAATCGAAAAGTGAGAAATATGATTACAAATATCTCAGCAACTCATTATGCGATCGACTTCATTCTTTATGCAAAATTTATGTATTTTTATTGTATTTTATATTCACACCTTAAAATAAACAATTTCGAAAATTTTTATATATCTTTTATCAGAACGAATATTTCGAGAGTCCTTAAAAAATAGTTCCGGATAATCGAGGTTACTGAAATTGAATAAGCTTCTTATCATTATTACATACTAAGTTCATACCAAATTTCAAGTCTCTATCTATATTTGTTCGGGAGAAACAGCGTTTACAGACACACAGACAAACGGACGAGTTTTTTTTTTTTTTTTTTTTTTTTTTTTTTTTTTTTAATTTCCAGTCTTCCAGTGTCTGAAACGTGTAAATCCACCAAAAATTCTTTTTCTATTTTTAAAGCGATCACAATACTTACCCTATACTACGTATGATGGGTAAGTAATAAGTAAAAATAAATCTTGGTAATAGGACAAAAGTTCTTTGTACACAATGAACTAGAATTAATTTTCTCTGCTCATGAAGGAAAAAAAAAACATATATACAACTTCATAACATATATTTATTTCAAAATATTGTGTCATTGAAACAGCGTCTGAAATAAATTACGAAAGTAAATTGCCAAACCTGATCAGAAAGAATAAAAATTCAATTAAAATATCAAAGCTAATGACATGCACGAGGAGAAAATAAATGACATAAACGCACTCGAAAAACCTGATTTTGCTTGGGAATTCCGACAAATGAATTACTAATATACATAAATGAATTACTAATATTCAGTTTCTAACATTATCCGTCTATAATGTTAGTGAAATGCACTTTGACAAGATTCTTATTATATTTATTGAATTTATTAGCAAATCAGAGCCTTCCAAATACTATGCCTACGCACTGACACAAAAATAGCGAATGCCATAGGCAAGTTTTTTTTCAGTGCATGTACGATCCCTTGATATTTATACCAGTACTTGCCAAAGTATTTTTCGTCTTATTTAATCGAAGAAAAATAAGCCGAAGAAAACTTAAAAAAAAAATACTGGTATTCAAATTCAAGGGATCGTGCAAAAACTGAAAAAATGTCGTCATTTTTGTGTCAGCGCGCAGACAAATAATAACAGACAGAAACCAATACAAATACAAAAATAACACCGCTATAGAAGTTCATAAGATGTCTGTTTTATTAAAAGTAAATATTTAAATGGCAGATATCGTTGTTACCATGTCAAATTATCGAATATGAAAAAAAATGTAATTTTCATAATATTTAGAAATGGGCCGATTATCACCACTAAATTGTATTAAAATTATTCGCCTAATAAAAAGATTAATATAATTTCTTTGAAGGACAGGGTCACCAGTTTAGCATTCTGTTTGATTTAGAAATGCCATATTCATACCAGAAATTTTGAGAAAGAAAGTTTACTGTAAGTAAAGAACTTTTTCGCATTCGATCGTTCGACATGGTAGGTAGCGATGATATGTTCTGTATTCTCCAGTATTTTGGTGGTTTTTGGACTAATTGTATTATAAATACGTGTTAATGGCATCACATTAAAGATACGTTACTTGGCATCTCTATTAATCCCTTAATCGTCGGTCGCGGCCGATAAGTGTAGGCTACTTTAAAAAAAATTCAGATTGCTTGATTACCACCACTTTTTTTTAATCAGAAATATTCGCCTTATTTAAAGGTCAGAAAAAACAAAGCGAGAATAAAGCCAAATATACTAATTAAAATAACTGGTTGGAATAAAACAATCTAAATAAAACAGGCGTAGCCTACGGTGCCCGTGAATGTCTCGGGCACGACGATTAAGGGGTTAATTCTGTGAGGGAGATTCTTAAATGGATATATTATCTATGTGACTACTCGATTCATGAGAATATAATGCGAAACATTTAAAAAATTATTAAGTCCAAAAAATTATACATTTTTATATTTCTTTCATATAATGTATAATTTTTGTTAATTTTCTAAAATAAAGAATGTTAAAAAGGAGGAAAGGTGTTTTATGATATTTCTTCAGATATTTGTACTCACCGTTAGAAGTGTGAAGACCTATTATAGTACTAGCGGCGAATGCCAGAATGTAATACTAAAAAAAATATATATATATATATATATATACAATCTGGAGAGTTATCAATGCATAAGAACTAACTTTTGTAGATTAATAGTTCACATGCAAGCGAACAAAAAAACGTTAGCACTTTGTAAGTGGTTTTTAACACTAGAACGACCGGAAATTTTACTCAAGTTTTATAAAACTAATTCACACCAGAATATTTATTTAAAACTGTTTAACTTATTCATTTAACATATTTCTGAGAAATTTATATTTAATTTATTTTTAAAATAAATTTATGGTTTGAATCGCAATATATTCATTTGGTAGCGTTCAAAATGACCGCTCTTGGTCGTTCTAGTGTTAATCTGTTGTTAACCCTCGCTGCCAACCAGGATTATACTCGTGGTTTTTCAATTTAAATTACGAAAATTCGTACCGGAAATTTTGAAAGAAGAATTTTTATTTCAGGTAATCACGAAATGCCTCTAATTAAATAAACTAAATATTGCTATTACTATTTTCTGATATGAATTCAAACTTTCTAAATGAAATAAAATTCTGGTAATTTTAACCCTGCAGTGAACGTGTTAAAGGAGTAATCACGAAATGCCTCTAATTAAATAAACTAAATATTGCTATTAATTTTTTCTGATATGAATTCAAATTTTCTAAATGAGGTCCAAGTGATTGCGGACCTAATAATAATATGTAAAATAATGTGAGAAAGAAAGAAGCAGTATTTTATCTCTCTCATTATTATTTATTTATTTATTTTTAAGAAGAAAGGCAATTTTTATCGTATTTTTGTACAAAAATTATTCTTTCAAATTCCATTTCTTGAACCGTAGGTTTTCCTTGAATTTTCCATTTATTTATAGAATACTTTTTCAGGATTATGTGATTAGACTACGTCTAAGTTATTGAGTTCTGTGGTCAGATATAGAGTATGTAATTCTATTATCAGAAAATTAATATTTTCATGTAAAAAATTTAGTACTTTCATTTTCTTGTTTTTCTAATTAGTGACTTCTTATAATATCTAATTAAAATTAGAATATGATAAATAGAACATAATAATTATAATATCTAAATAATTATATACCATTTACCGTAAGTAGATATGTTTTTGAAATATATTTTTAATGTCAATTATTGAAGTATTTTTCTGTTTATGATGCTGTCATTTATTTAAATATGAAATGATTTTTTTATGTTAAAATATCCTTTAATTCTACCGTAATTTCCGGCGTATAATCCGCAGCTCAAAGAGTCGTTTTTCGACCCAGAAATATTATTTTATAAAATGTAACTTAAAAGATCGCTGTAAATATTTAACTGCAATTATTGAATAAAATTTCTGGGTCGAAAAACGACTCTTTGAGCTGCGGATTGTACGCCGGAAATTACGGTACTGTAACGATGTTTCCAAATGGTTCGTTTTTTTTAAATACCTACCTTTTTTTCATACAAAATCCTCTTTTTGAATTTTTCTTGCAAATTTCGCAGACACCTACCTCAAAGAAGGTTATTTCTATTGCAAATGTTGTGGAAACTTATTGCGAAACGCTCTCTTGCGAAATTCCAAAATTAAAATAATGGACCATTTGGGAGCTTTGATATACTATGTATCGATAATAATTATATATGATAAAATATGAAACTCGTTTTTAATTTTAATTTTAATTTTAATGCCTGAGGAAGACCACTCGGTTGAGGGCGAACCCAGCCGTTGAGCGTTTAATGTCTTCCCCGGCTAGCTCCCCGGCACGCAGGGATTAAACGTGGCAGTACAAAATCCTGCCGGGCAAAGCCCCACGCGACAGGCGGCAGAAACTAAAGACAGACAAAAAAAAAAAAAAATACAAAACAAAAGTCTGTCGCTGTGACCAGCGTCACCACGCGACATGCAGCGACAGACAAGGTGAAGGGGGTGATGTGCAGTTCGGGGGTACGACTGTACCAGATGTAACAGTTCGAGTACGACTACACCAGGTGATTGCAGTGACCCGTATGTGATCCCCACGCGACAAGGAGCGCCACACCAAATGCGCTGAGACCACGTACGGGCGGTGAAAGCAGATGATGATATAGTTTGATGTGGAGGTGGTAGAGGGGTGAGCTAATATGGTTCATACATGTGAGAATGGTATCCCCACGGTGGCTCACGATTGTTTGAAGTGTCGATGTACTGGGTACGTCTCTGTTGGTTGTTGTGTGCAAACTGTTGTCGGTGGAGTGTTGGTGGCTGCTGATGTGACTGTGGTGCTGATGTAGTGTAAGATGATGTTGGGGTGAATTCCTCGTCAAGTTG
This sequence comes from Maratus michaelseni, assembly GCA_963931845.1. Classification (NCBI taxonomy): domain Eukaryota; kingdom Metazoa; phylum Arthropoda; class Arachnida; order Araneae; family Salticidae; genus Maratus; species Maratus michaelseni. Next base: position 265,545,031 of record OZ007595.1, on the reverse strand, counting down.
GCGTCTGAAAAATTTGTAGAGTCTTCTGTACACTGTGCAGGTCGAGTCAGATGCCTGATGCTGTGTGTTGAAGTGGGTTCTTTCTTTCTTGTTGTGATCATGGCAGTTTATGCAGCAGGGTGGTTTGAAGCAGTTGGAATCATCATGATTTTCCGCGCAGTTGGCACATGTTGGTAGCTCACTCTTGCAGTGTTTTTCGGTGTGCTTTAGTGACTGGCAGCGTCTGCAGCGTGGTACGGTGGTGTGTGGTTTCAGGAAGTAGGATTTGAAGCCAATGATGAGGCCTCCATCCTCTATAATTGAGTGCCCTAGTGTCTTAGGAATTAGAAGGATGAGGTCTTTTGCAGCATCATTTCTTCTATTTTGAAGTGTTTTCAGGATGTTTATTTCTTCTGCGGTTATTTCAAATCTTGTTGTTATTGCTGCTTTGATGGTTTCTTCTGGTGTGTGTGTCGGTACATTCAGGAGGATCATTTTCTGCTGTGGAAGTGTTTTTGGGACTGCTTGTAGTGTTTTATTAAGATCTTGATGTCGGTGTATGTCGTTTTTCAGTGTGTTGAGATCGTTGATAGTGTTGCATTCTACTTCGATGCAGTTTCTTTTTCTTGAGATGTTGTTTGGCTGAATTGGAGATATATATGTGTTTTGTTGTAGGGTTTTATCAATATCATTACATGTGATGTCTTCTTTTCCTTTTATTATGAGTGTGTGTCTAATGGCGCTGTTGCGGAGTTTCTTCTTGCATTGCTGTGTGTGCGCTTGGCTGGATGAGGGCTTTATGTTTTCATCTTGTAGTGCTGGTGTGTTGTCTGTTGTGGCCGGTGTTTTCTTGCTGATGGTGTTTTGGACTGCATCAATGATTTCGGCTGTGTTGGGGAGCTTCTGCATTAATTGCTGATAGTTCTGTTGTGAGACTTCTAGATGTTCTTCCAGGCATCGAACCCGTTCTGTCAGTGTTGTGATCTCATTTTGGAGTGCTGGCATTTCTCTTAGGGTGTGTGTGTCTATTTGATCTACGTGATTTAGAATTGTTTTGAGTGATGGTAGACTTTGTTTTTCTGGCTGACAATTTCTTTCTAGTCTACCTGCTATCTGTATGAGGATTCCCCTGGCTTTGTTGGTGAGTTTAGCAATAGTAACGTCTTCCTTCTCCTCCTTGTAGAGGGAGGAATTGCTCATATGATGATGTTTTGATTTTAGTGAGACTCTCAACTGGTCATCTGTGTCTTCGTCAGTGCTTGACGGAGCTTCGACCGAAGGTATTTTGAAGGTGGGAAAGGAATCCTTGCGTGACATTCTAGAACCTTTGTTACTTTTGGTGTTGCTTTTAGGAGTGTGGCTCATGCTAGCTGTGGAAAAATTTTGAGATGAAGTAAAATAGACTACAGACCCTTGGGCACGGGCAACACTCTTCCTGTCCATGATGTCTCCATAGGCTTGCAGCATGTTTCTAATGAGAGAAGGTGAGTGACGAGAATTTTTGGGGTGTTTGCCATGCACTACTAATACAAAAAAGAGGTCACGGAAAGAATGGGGAAAGCTGAAAAGAAGGGGCTGGAACAGAGCCAGCACCAGCAAGACGCATGCCCGCAGAGTGGCCACTCGAAAGTATTTTGCGTACTAAAAAGAGTTAAAGTTAATTTGAGTTAAGTGTTCAGTTCTAAAAAATGGTGAAAAATGACAAAGTTATTTTGTGGAGAATTAGTTAGAGTCCAATTGGGGTGTAAAAAAGTAAAAATTTATTTGAGTTAGGTGCTCAGTTTTAAAAAATGGGTGAAAATGACAGTTATTTTTTTTTTTTTTTTTTTTGTCAAAAATAAGGTTAAAGTCCGAATTGTGTGATGAAAATGTTAAAGTTTTATTTGGCTTGTTGTGTTTTTTCCGATTTTTCTCCATTTCAACCAGTTCGATAATAAATAATTCCTTATTTTTCCTTAAGATTGATTTTATGTCCCCAACTTGAATATTTGTTAACCCTTTTATCTCAAATCCCTTCCTGTCTTTATTTTCCGGTTGTTCTCTGTCTAACAACAGATTTTTCCTACAGTCTTCAAAGTTAGGTGTTCGGTTTTAAAAATTGGGTGAAAAATGACAAAGTTATTTTTTGTCGAAAATTTGTTAGAGTCCAATTGGAGTGTAGAAATGTTAAAGTTTAATTGAGTTAGGTGTTCAGTTAAAAAAAAAAAAAAAAAAAAAAAAAAAAAAAAAAAAAAAAAAAAAGGGTGAAAAATGACAGTTATTTTTTTTGTCAAAAATAGGTTAAAGTCCGAATTGTGTGATGAAAATGTTAAAGTTTTATTTGAGTTAGGTGTTCGGTTTTAAAAATTGGGTGAAAAATGACAGTTATTTTTTGTCGAAAATTTGTTAGAGTCCAATTGGAGTGTAGAAATGTTAAAATTTATTTGAGTTAGGTGTTCAGTTTTAAAAATTGGGTGAAAAATGACAAAGTTATTTTTTGTTGTGTGATGAAAATGTTTAAGTGTTATTTTGAGTTAGGTGTTCAGTTTTAACAGTTATTTTTTTTGTCAAAAATAGGTTAAAGTCCGAATTGTGTGATGAAAATGTTAAAGTTTTATTTGAGTTAGGTGTTCGGTTTTAAAAATTGGGTGAAAAATGACAGTTATTTTTTGTCGAAAATTTCGTTTTTAGTATCAGATAATGTAAAAGCTTTTATGAATAAATGAATCAATATATTCTAGGTTGCTTAATGCCGAGATACCTTAACCCAGATCTGCCTAGTCTCCGACTTTTTGGATACCAGTATTTTAGTACAGAAAATGTTGTTTTATTTAATTGTAGCATTCTCTGATTTGAAAGAACAACATTTTTCTCTAAACAATTACTGGTGTACAAAAAGCCGGAATGCATTCTAGAATGCATTCTAGAATGCATTTCTAGAAATTCCAAAATTAGGGAAATCAGAATTCACACCAGAAGTAACAACTATTAAATTTCGTTTCTTTTTAATCATGAAATGTCTGTCATTAAATAAAGCAAAAATTTCTATTCCGATTTTCTGGTTTGAATTTGGAATATTTGAATAAAAAAATCCACTAAATTGGCAACACTAATTGTAGCATACATGCTACCATGGGCATTAGAGTTCTAAATTGTACTTTTTTTCATATAGATAAATATTAAGATAGATTACGTATTTTGCTTTCTTATAAAATCAGTTGTCTAACATTTTCTGTAATTTGTGTAAATATTGTTATAATATTCATTTCAATAACGTTTCTGTTAACAGGATTTATATTCTTAAATTACACTTTCGGTCCTATTCTCTTTTTTTCTCTTTTTTTTCCTTTCTCTTTTTTTTTTCCTTTTCTTCGCTTTTTCTGTAAACATGGGATTTGTTTTACGATGCACTTAGACTAAAATCTATCAAAGAGGAACGTGTATATAACGGAATCCTGCCTAAAATATTTGTACTTCCGATGAAAATGATTTAATACAATCACAAAAGACGGTGCACCTGCTAAGATTAGAGACATATCGAAAACATAATTTGTTTCTGGTCTCTTTCGATTGCATCTTAACAGGTTTCACTGTATTTCTTTTAGTGCATAAGAATACGAAAAATTCAACGAAGGATATTTATTATGAATAGCCCAGGAAAAAAAACCTTATTTCCTGATACTTTTTATTATCTCATGCTTCCTTTAAGATTTCCTCCGTAGTGGTTTGAGGAAATTATACTCTAGCTATTGTTGAAGAAAAAAGTGAAAATAATAAATGAAATAAAAGGAAGGGTGAAGAGAAAAAATATACTGAGTTTATATGAAATTCGAACAAAATATTAAATTTAAAGTCTCGAAAACATAACATTATTGTTTCCCAAGCGATTAAAGTTTAGACTCAAAACTCAGTTTTTGTTCGGCATGAAGAAAAGCTCGGAGTGAACACAAACCATATATTTACCTTGTATACTTACAAATTTGACACAAATTTCCACAAATTCGAGAAGAAAGAGAAGTGAATATCAATATTTCCTAATGTATTCCATCGTCTTATTTAATCGAAGAATTCGTAATAATAAATTCTTCTATTAAATAAAGTGAAAATAATTATTATTAAATACTGGTACCAAACCCGTTTTTCCTCTCTAATTTGGGAGTCGACTTATACACGAGTATATACGGTATTTGCTTTCATTTGGAGTCTATGGTTCATATGCTCATCTGTACATTCAGTGATGTATATGGTCGTATTCTGAACATGTGCAAATTTCCACCAGAAGAAAAAAATTAGTAATTTTCACCATGAAAAACACTAGACAGTTTATCAATTCAAGGAGATTGCCAGTTGTGAGCAACTATACTCCTTGTATATGAGTAATTGTGAATCACATCTTAAAGTAGCTTAATGTAAAAAATAGTATAAAAGAAATAGGTGAAAAGATACAGTAAACAGTTAATTATTAAATCGCAGACAAATAAAGCTAAAATTACTGTTCTTTTTTACTGATGGAAGTTTGAAAATGTTGCACGTGTTCAGAATACGGCAAGTTCGATCCATCCTTAGACTTCAAAAAATGTGCCGTAGATTTTACAGAAAAATTCTGTCAGCAATGCTACTAGTTTTTCACTACAATTTGTATAGAGGAATACTATTAATTTGGCAGAGATTTTCTCTGTATGAAACTGAAATTCTTCATATTACTGATAGGTAAATGGAATCAGAGTTACTTTGTATGAGGCTAAACTTCAACATGTTACAGAAAACATATTCCAGTTTTACACAGAATGTTTTTTGCTGTATAACAAAAATCTTGTTTAATAGAAAGAGTGTTATCATGATTATATTTTAGCTATTTTTTAGTAAGTTTTTTTAAGATATTATATTGCAATGTTAAAATATTGGCGAGATTCAAAACATTTTGGCGATCACTGGCGCCCGGATAACATAAAGGTACCGACGAGTGTTACTAATCAGAAATTGTGCTGCTACAAACATAATTAAAGTATATCGCGTATATCTGAGAGATCCTTGCATTTTCTTAGACTTTAATAATTACCCAAAAATGTCGACTTTTCAGGAATTTAATTATTTTGTATTTTTATTCTCGGAAATTTTAGTAGTTACATATTACAAAGTACGTACACACCTTCAAGGTTCGGTGATATATATCGATGAATATATATCATGATACATATCCAAAATTTTATTTTCAAAATATCATGAAGATTGATATTTACGATATTTTCATATACTTGATATTTATTTTCAATATATCAGTGTGTATGATATTTTCAGTCAAAACAAGTGTAACTAAATTTTTCAATTGTTATTGATTGTGTCGTTCTGTAGATAAAAAACTTTTGCAATAAAAAAAAAAAAAAGAAAAAAAAAACTTTTTCACAAACTTTTGTACGTCTTAACCACGATTTTTTAACAGAATTTTTCGCCTTATCTAAATGCAGAAAAGTATTACAGATTCTCCAATTGAACGGGGGGCGTCTACAATTTCTGCTATTTAAATATTAAATAGAAAAATTCTTTTAAAAATTGTGGTAAAAGCTTAGGAACCCTGCAAGCTTCACGTTTCAAGCTGACTTTTTAAATTTAGAATTAATATTTATGTGACAAAATATTTATTTAGAACAGCCATTCAAAGAAAAGCAGTCTAATTTAGATAATAAGTTATTTTCAGCTTCATTAGAAAGATTCTTTTCTGGTTTAAGTTTAGTTCAGACTAAACTGCACAGCAGATTACGGAATAAAAAGGCAGACAAACTTACATTCATGTTCAAAATTTTCAATAAAAATGAACTATATTGTATTTAAAAATTTGTTGTATGAAACATAAAGTTATCTTGATCCAATAACAAAATTCTGTAGTGTGTTTTTGATGTGAAAAAAGCAAATTGTTTAAATTTGCAGAAAATTGGTTCTGTTTTCAGTTAGTAATTCTACAGTTTCGTTGTAAATAAAGTAAAAAAAAAAATAAATAAAAAAAAAAAAAAAAAAGAGAGAGAGAGAGAAAAAAAATCATTTAGAACATTGCTTTATTAAATTTTCATGCCAATATGTTTTTAGTTTCTCATTTATATTACGTCTTAAAATATTTATAATCATCAATAAATTGACTATTTTAAAAATATTGGATATATATATATATATATATAATAACAGATTTACATCAAAATATCGGATATTTTTTATATTTTCGAAAATATAATATTTACAAACCCTGCACTCCTTAGAATTACCAAGGATTAATGCACCATTTTGCTCAAATTCGAAATCTTTGCCTTATATTAATTCTTCAGATTAAAAAACTTTCTGCAATTACACGCAGAAATAGTAATAGTCTGCGATATAATAAGGCGAAAAATTATATTCGAAAATTGTGGTAAAAAAATGTACGCACGCTGAAATTATTCAAAATGCGTGGGAGGGTCAAAATTTCATATTTGAGTTCAAATGTTATTCTTTCCTTTTATTTTCTTTTCTTAAAAATAAATAAATAAATAAATAAATAAATAAATAAAAAGATTTAATGGAAATCGATTCCATATTCTTTAAAAATAATTACTTTTTCTATATCTGAAATTTATTTCAATAACAGAAATTATTCAAAATGGGTGGAGCGTAAAAATTCCTGATTTGAGTTCCAATGTAGGTTCAAAAGTTTTTCTCTCTTTCTTTTTTTTCTTTCATTTTTTTTTTCCTTCTTTACTCTACTTTCTTTTTCTTTCTTTTTTTTTTTTATAGAATTAATAGAAATCGATTTTATATTCTTTAAAAATAATTACTTTTTATATCTGAAATTTATTTTAAAAATCACAATGTCACCTGTCATCAATGTTCTATTTAGTATCAGAGCATAATTAGTTCACTTCATTTCATGAGATAACGACTTTCGAAATGTCATTCCTTTCAAAAGCGTAGGTAGCTCCTTACCTCATTCACGTAATACCGAGTCGAGAAGAAGGAGGAGTAAAACAAGACATAAAAATTCAAGGCCACGTTTACTGTGCAGAAACAAACATCGAATTCTGTGTCAAGTTAAAATTGACAGAGTTCCGCCTTAAACTGTTACAGAATTTAGATGTACAGTCAGAATCTTATTTATGGACTTGACCTTGTAAAAGGTCTTTGACTTCTTGCACCTTACTTAAATTGATTTGATGTTAAAGAATAATAACTGTTAATGCAACTTTCAGGTTATTTACATTTTGGTTTTCTTCCTATTGTTTTATATAAATTAAAAAAAAAAAATGTTAGATGAAATCTATTGACTTAACTGTTCGCTGTAAAATTTAAATAATGATTCTTTTGAAAATGATAGTTTATTAATTTCTGGCCTATCGCATGCTCAGACATGCTGCAGACAATTATTTTTATATTTTAGTAATATCATTATTTAAAAAATATATTCATTGTAATGCATTTATCTTGTAATTATTTTTATATTCTAGTCATACATTGTATTTAAAAAATATATTCATTGTCATACATTTCTCTTTTTGTCTCTGAAATTTCCTTTCTTTTCAATTAAACTTCTTTTGTCTTTTGTATATATAATATTATTTAGATTGCTTTAACCCCTTGAAGGGCACCGGTATATTATGTATACCACTTAATTTTAATCCCAAAATGCCACAATAACACCAGAATTTTATAATCAAATTTTGAATTTATAAGATACATGAGTAAAAGCTTTTACTTATTTTAAAATAAATTCGTTTGTGAATCCTGGTGTCAATCAATCATTTCAATATTTTAGCTACAAGAGTACTTTGTCCCTGAAGGGGTTAACCCTTTAACGGATAAAGCACTTCAATTGCTAAGATGTTGAAATAAATGATTAACACCGGAAATTATGTACAAATTTATTTGTATATAATAAAAAAGCGATACTTTACATACTTAATAAATGGAAAACATTTCTATTAAAATTCTGCTGTCATTGTTGAATTTCGTAATTAAAATTTTGTGGTTTCATAAGGAAACCAATGTCCGTTAAAGGGTTAATAGCATTTGCATTTCTTAAATTTAAATGTATGGCCTCTGTAAATAGTCTTGTTTTTATAAGATGGGTTCGATCCTCGGTAAATTTCCGTCTGTCTTTTGGATCTAAAGGAAATTTTCTTCTTCTTTTCTCTTTTATTTCTAATTTGTTAAACTTTTTTTTTAAACTGCATAATATTTTTATTTTCTTTTATTCAATTTTTAAACTTTTTTTTTTTACGTAGTTCTTTACTACAAATATGGCAAATCATAACACCTTGCAATTATATACTTATTTTTAATTACTAAAAGAAGTAAAATAAAAAGAAATAAAATCGGTTTTATTAGACTGTTGACGTATGCTTCAGCTCAGTCTAAGCCATTATCAAAACAAACAAAAATATTCTATAAATGCATGGTCTATGAGTTATTTGAAACGTAATCATTTAATTTTTCACGTACTTACAAAAAAAAGAATACGCACGTTATTTTTATTTTTACTTGGATGTTTATTTCCATATTTGCAACCATGGAGTAACTCGAGCCGCAATTTTGGTAAAATAAATGACGCTGCGTTGTTACATATTTTATTTTTACGTGTTACAATCTCTATGGTTTATCTTATAATGAAATGATGATAGCATAAATAGTTATTTTAGAGGGGGAAAAGGGTCTATGTGGAATGATTGACGATTTCCCAAAGTTAAAAATTGCAATTTCATAATGTACAAGTTTACTTACTTTAACCCTTAAAGGGGCAAAGTACTCTTGGAGTTAAAATATTGAAACGATTGATTGACACCAAGATTCACGAACGAATTTATTTTAAAATAAGTAAAAGCTTTCCTTCGTGTACCTTATAAATTCAAAATTTGGTTCTAAAATTCTGGTGTCATTGTGGCATTTTGGGACTAAAATTAAGTGGTATATATAATATACCGGCGCCCTTCAAGGGGTTAAATAAAAAAATAAAACAATAAACTAAAAATAATATCATTACTTTCCTTACCAACCTAATTTTTAATTACCCGTCGATGCTCAGCAGGAAGACAAAATTGAAGGGTAATTAAGATCGGAAGAAGGCCTATCTTGCATTAGGTGCTCAGGACATTGCTAATCAATGAACATTAGTAGTTTTTTTCTAATTTCTGTAAACTTTTAAATTTGTAACATAGGCCTTTCTTCCAGACACCTATTCAATTAGCTTGGCAGTAATGTCAAACTATTTTTGTCAGATTTCCTCTCGACAAATCTAATTTTACTGTCCTCATGCCGCTATTCTTATAAATTAAGTTGGTTCTGAAATTCCCTGCTCAAAAACGCGAAACTTTCTGACACATTGTCTGACTCATTTTTAAACATAAAAGCAAAACAGTTTCAGACCTGACTACTAAGCGATTGAGAATCGAATAGCGTTGTCCATTTTTTTATAAATGAATTACTCATCGATTTATAAGCAATTCTTGTCACGTAACGACAAGTTTTTTCCCTTTATCTACCGCGACGGGAATTCGGTTCTAAACGCTGACGTTGACAGTATTTTCTGAAAGATCTTTTGTTAAAAAAAAAAAAAAAAATGAAAAACGCCATTTGATTACATAGTTTCTGAATAAGAACGTTTGCCAATTTCATCCGTTTCCGAGCAAAAATGAATTCAGAAATGAGGGGGTTAGAATGACAGTGGAGTAAGTCAAAAATTTGAAAAATCTAGATAATCATATTTTCTCTGAACGTATATTAATTTCTATTCAGTGCGACAGTCAAATAAATCATAGTTTACTTAGAGAGTCGCTAGAGGGCAAAACAAGTTGGACCACTTAATGCAACGGCAATACAACAAGTTTCACAAAACCCTCCATTTCTCAAATTACTAAAAATTGATTTACTACACTGTCATTGTAACCCCTTCAAATGTGTCAGAAAGTAGCTCCTTTGAATTTCAGAACAGCCTTAAGATATTCTAAATAAGACAATTCGTAGCAATAGTAAGATTTAGATACAATTCTCTAACGAAAGTATATTTTAGCTTTAATAGGAGCTTCTGAGTTTCAATGTTTTCTATACGCTTGCATTTATTTCGATTTATCGCTTCGTAGCTACAACATGCTTGGCATTATGAGAATATGCTAATCTAAACATAATGGTTTTATTGTTTTCTGCTTAATATATCACTCTCTGTGTGAAATAAAAACAGTAGTAACAATTAGAATTCCAATACAAAGTTTTCTACCATCATAAATTTTAATAGTATACAATGTGTCTAAAATATATACTCATTTAAAATGCAATATCAAATCAAGTAATTGACATTGAATGTTCGATTTGGACTAAAATGTTGCATAGGATGAAAAATTTTGTTTAAGCAAATAAACAATTTAGTTCCGAATTTCGCCAAAGATGTTGCTATACACAAGGCAATAGGAGGGTTAGAGGAAAGCATAAAAAAAAGCTGTTGTAGATAATTTATTTTCACGCAATCAATCACAAAAAATTTGTTTTGTTCACAACCATATACTGTTAATCCATATATACTATGAAAACGAAACCCGTATGCGACAGAATCTGGGCTTAATTCCTTAAAGGATGGTAGAATGTTATAATTTTAATCCCTAAATGCCGCAATGGCACCAGAATTTTGTAATAAAATTTTGCTTTTATAAAGTACGTGAAGAAAATCTTTTACTTATATTGAAATAAACTTGTTCGTAAATCATAGTCTCATTAAATCTAATCAACATTTTATCAACATAAGTGCTGTGCCTGTGAAAGAGTTAAACAGAAATTTTCCTGGCATTGGCGAAAATAATATCGTAAAAGTAGGCCTGATAAGACGAAAACTTCCCTAAAACCGAAGTTATTTCCGTTGTCTTGCAATTCCATCTTAGCAGGTTTTATTGTACAATATTTTAACGTGTGTATATTTTATTCAGTCTCTTGCTTATAATTAATGCTAGCGATCACATTGATTGAATTTGATTACTTGGTTAGATGTAGTTACAAAGCGGGAATGCATTGTTGTTTGGGTAATGAATTGCTAAAATAAATACTCTCAACTGCTTCGTTAGGGTTAGTATTTTTTATACCTTTTTGAACATTTTTTTTAGCTGTAGCACCATCTATCGACAAAATTTGGAAGTATATTTGTATTGTTTTAAATAAAATTTTATCATGAGAGGTATTTTAGTCTCAACCGCACACTCATACTCAATTAATTGATTCTATACTGATTTTTTAAAATGATTGAGTTATATTTGTACACACTGTACAATCAATCTTAATGTAAAGTTCATTGAACTTGGAAGTAAAAGTTGTGATTGATTCATTCTGGAATATACAATGAATTACCTCCTGAAATATAAAACGAACGTTTCAACTGATGATTTGTTTATAAACCATCTGTCTTTGGACTGCACAATAGTCGGACGAAAAACAATTGTTTCAAATGAAAACAAGTGCAGTTGAAAAGATTCAACAGCATCCGTTTTCATTTGAATTAAGTAGTTTTCGCACACCGGTTTAAAATGTTAATAACAGTTTAAAGCCATTTCAAACCAGCAAAAATCTATTGTTTGTAATTCTGTTTTCTAAATTGAACAGTGAAATATTCTTAGGAGCGGTTTATTTGATATTATTAGTAATAAAACAACAACAACAACAACAAATAAGCAACAAAAAAATAAAGGAAGGAAAAAGAAAAGACGTGGATGTTTCCAAGCTATTGAACTTTAATGTTTGTTGTAAAACTGAATATCAGATATTTAATTTGAGATTTCCTACATGCATCAGAGCCCGATTTTACGCAGAAGCAAACTTCCATCAGCAGTTTATTTGAAAATTTAAATTCTGCACTTAAAAAGGTGAAATTTTCTATACAAAAATATTGGTAGATTTTCCAGTGTGGTAATCGGGCTCTGCATGTATTATCATTCAAACTATAATATATATATATTTTCGTTTCGTTTGAGTTATTATAAAATATTTAGTTTCCATTACAGTTTTTGGTACCTTAACAATAAAATGTTTTTGACGATTCCAGTTACGAATGAACGATCCACCTTTTATTGAAACTAAAGATGTATATGCTTAACCCTTTCCGGCACAGTGGTCCCACTCCGGGCACACCTAATTTTAATTCCAAACTTGCAAGCTGCACCAAGAATATTTTAATAAAAATTTGTTTCTACAATGAAAGCTTAAAATAAGGAATTCTTATTTTCTAAAAAAGTCGTTTGTAAATTCCGGTACCAGTCAGTTTTTTCTCATTTTACGAACAGAATTTGTCTGTGCCGGAAAAAGTTAGAGTAATAAAACATAAAATTAAAAAACATAGTCTGTAGAAAATTAGTTCAATTGGAGCAAGATATTCTTTTAGGTGTTTATGAAATCTCGTTCACCAGGGCCGATGGAGCATTTCAATATTATACAGGAGTAACAAACAGAAAGTTTAAAACGAGAATAAAAGAACATATGGTATATATCAAATATGATAGAAGAACTATACAGCTTCAGCCAGACTATATAGGGTAGAGAATTTACAAACTGATTTTAAGAATAGTAAACTAACGTTTTCATCAAGACTTTATTTCCCATCTTTATCCGAGAATTAACAGAAATCTATATGCGAATCAAGAACATATGCAATGAAACAGCCTGTTTTAAATTTCCTAAAATTTGGCACGAGATGCTTTACAAATTAAAAAAGCAATAAGAAAATATAGCTTTTTACGTTTACAATTAACCATTTTTAAGCACCTTTCGTCCATCCATCCTCACTTGTCTAATCGAACTCAGGAGGGCGAGTATTATTAACGCCTTCGCGACGAGCGTCTTTTACAGAATTTTTAATCTGTTACCACCGGTTTTTCAAATGAGAAATTTTCACCTAATTGAATCGCAAAAATGCTATGATTAGATAAGGAAAACTTTACCAAAAAAAAAAAAAATAACTGGTGGGAATAATCGAGGATTCTCAGCATCTTATGCGTCACGTATTCGTGTCGCTCGTCCCCAATGAGTTAAGTTCTGGAAGGTGGGTTGCCATAATTTGGAAAAAACTGTGCATACGCAACTGCTTCGTTAGGGTTAGTATTTTTTATGCCTTTTTGAACAGTTTTTTAGTTGTAGAGCCATCTATCAACAAAATTTGGAAGTATTTTTTTATTGTTTTAAATAAAATTTTATCATGAGAGGTATTTTAGTCTTAACCGCACACTCATATGCAATTAATTGATTCTATTCTGAATTTTTAAAAATATTGAGTTATATTTGTACACACTGTACAATCAATCTTAATGTAAAAGTTCATTGAACTTGGAAGTAAAAGTTGTGATTGATTCATTCTGGAATGTACAATGAATTACCTCCTGAAATATAAAACGAACGTTTCAATTGATGATTTGTTTATAAACCATCTGTCTTTGGACTGCACAATAGTCGGACGAAAAACAATTGTTTCAAATGAAAACACGTGCAGTTGAAAAGATTCAACAGCATCTGTTTTCATTTGAATTAAGTAGTTTTCGCACACCGGTTTCAAATGTTAATAACAGTTTAAAGACATTTTAAACCTGCATGCAAAAACCTATTGTTTGTAGTTCTGTTTTCTAAATTGAACAGTGAAATATTCTTAGGAGCGGTTTATTTGATATTATTAGTAATAACAAAACAATAATAACAATAATAATAAATAAGCAACAAAAAAAATAAAGGAAGGAAAAAGAAAAGACGTGGATGTTTCCAAGCTCTTGAACTTTAGTGCTTGTTGTAAAGCTGAATATCAGATATTTAATCTGAGATTTCCTACATGCATCAAAGCCCGACTTTAACGCAGAAGCAAACTTCCAACAGTAGTTTATTTGAAAATTTTAATTCTGCTTTTAAAAAAGTGAAATTTTCTATACAAAAATATTTGTAGATTTTCCAGCGTGGTAATCGGACTCTGCATGTATTATAATTCAAACTATAATATTTTATTTTCATTTCAGTTAATATAAACTATTTAGCTTCCATTACAGTTTTTGGTACCTTAACAATAAAATGTTTTTGACGATTCCAGTTTCCAGATACGAGTGAATGATCCACCTTTTATTTAAATTAAAGATGTATGTGCTTAAAGTGATAAAACATACAATTAAAAAACATAGTCTGTAGAAAATGAGGTCAAATGGAGCAAGATATTCAGTCATGTGTTTATGAAATCTCGTTCACCCGGTAAGATGGAGCATTTCAACATTATACAGGAGTGACAAACCGAAAATTTAAAACGAGAATAAAAGAACATATGGTAGATATCAAATATGATAGAAGAGCTACACAGCTTCGGCCAGACTATATAGGGTAGAAAAGTTGCAAATTGATTTTAAGAATAGTAAAATAACGTTTCCGTCAAGACTTTATATCCCATCCATTATCCGAAAATCAATAGAAATCTATATGCGAATCGAGAACATATGCATTGAATCAGGCTGTTTTAAATTTCCTAAAATTTGGCACGAGATGCTTTACAAATTAAAAAAAAATAAGAAAATACAGCTTTTCACGTTTACAATTAACCATTTTTAAGCACATTTCGTCTATCCATTCTCACTTGTCTAATCGAACTCAGGAGGGCGAGTATTATTAAGTTCTGGAAGGTGGATTGCCATAGTTTGGGCAAAAACTGTGCATGCGCATTGTGCGTGTTTCACCATTGTTATGTATAAAGACATAACTACTTTCCAAAAGCAGCGCCATCTATAAAAGTTTTTGGAACTATTTTTTAATATGCTTAAACAAAATTTCAGATCATAAGAAGCATTTATGTCCAAACCGCACCTTCGTACGCCAATTGCTTGATATTTTATTGAATTTTAAAATGTATCAAGGACTTTTGGGACACCCTGTATGTTACACTCTATCCAATTTCTCCATGTTATCGAAATAACAGTTATTATTATAACTTTTATTTTTTGTATATATTTTTCGCAGGTGTAAAATACAAATTTGTTTATTGTTTTATTTATTCATTTTATTTATTGTTTTATTTACTGTTTTATTAATTTATTTATTCAGCACTTCTTTATTTCTGAGCAATTATTTGGTAACGAATTACGGTTCAGAGCAAATTTGTAAAAATGTATTGGAATCATATAAAGTTGATTATTTCTTTCAAGATTTGTTTGCTGCTGCACAATTAGTACAAGCTAAGAAATCAAACTAAACACTTACAACAATTATAAAATATGTAAGAATATTATTTGGAAATTTTTAAATGCTCGGTAACGAAATTACACGAAATAAATTTCTTTTAAAAGGAATTAAAACAAGCATTTAAAATCATATACATGATTTCTGTTGTCAACATCCCTTTTTCGAAACAAATACAAAATACAGAACGATAAATGAGATACCATATTAAAGGATTTTAAACAGACTTCTGACATAGTACACTAGCATTTCGTTAAAACATATTTTTTGATAAAATTGTTGTTCATTAAAAATCAAATCGACATTGTTTTCATAAATGAAATGAAAACTTTTCCTCAAATTACTGTTGCCACAATTATAAAATACCGCATTATGTGATGCTCAACAATGATTATAAAAAAAATAAATAGTACAACCATGGCATACGTAATAAATGTACATTATTTACGTAATACGTAATGCATAGAATACGTAATAAGTGCAACAAGTATAAAGTGTGATGCCAGCGCACGGGTAAATTTTATATTTATGATAAAAAAGAAAATTGAGATGTTTAGATGAACTAAACACCATCGATCAAACACAATCGATCGGATAAAAATGGCAGTTTATTAAAATTTAAATCAGCATTGTTTTCATAAAAGAAATGAAAGGTTTATCTCAGTTTTCCCGAAGCGAATAACGTCATCCTCTAATGCAGTTAAAATTATGATTGTTAATTGTTTTCGCGTGTGTGCCTTTTGCTAACTTTGATTAGTTTTTATTATAACTTTGATGGAATAAATAATATCATATTCTGGCTTCACTAATGTTGTTTGCAGATATTTTTATTTTTAATTCTCCGTTAAAGGTTTAAACCTGCATCTCAAAAATGTTAATAAAATTGTTATAAGTGTTTATTTTGGTTTTTCAATGTGTACTACTTGTGCTTGCAGAAAACAAAACTTGTAAAAAATAATTAACTTTATGAAATTCCAATAAAGTTTTACAAACT
This sequence comes from Maratus michaelseni, assembly GCA_963931845.1. NCBI lineage: Eukaryota > Metazoa > Arthropoda > Arachnida > Araneae > Salticidae > Maratus > Maratus michaelseni. Next base: position 265,528,896 of record OZ007595.1, on the reverse strand, counting down.
TGCTATGAACAGTAAGATACTAAATAATTGCCCTTCTGGATTCACCTAATTCCTTTATGCCATTGCAGATTTCGGTGTTCGTGGTTTTAACTTAGACCTACCGTAATTTCGCGCGTATATGCCGCACCTCAAATAATTCGATTTCCTACCAGAATTTATTTTAAATGAAATGTGACTTACTTCTGCTCAGCACTTATTTGACTTCTTATCTTCAATAAAATTTCCGGTTTGAAAAAGACTTAACTAAGCCGCGGCGCATACGCGCGAAATTACGGTAAATTTTATTACAATGTAGGCCTCTGACTAGGTGTAGTTTGATTTCAAGAACCCTGTATTTTTCTTCCCTTTTCAGATTGGCGAGTAGTCAGGAGAAAATACAGTACAAAAATCAAATAAACAACATGAATTTTTCCATAAGAATATACTGGTGTTCATCACTTTTTTACTGTATTTTTCCCTGACCACTAGCCATCCTGCTCTTGTCTATTCAGAAATTGATTCAAACGTCTTCTTCAGCTACCTTCTCGTGTATCTTAATTTGCAGCGAAATAACAGTTTTTTCGCTTTTTATTCATGAGAATCTACAAGAAGATCACTGAATGTAAGCATGACAACACCCAACTGAATGAAAATAATCCAATTAAACCTTTGTGGTGACTCAACAACTACAATTTGAAAAATATTTACTCAGATTATAAAATACATCATTTTAAGGAAATAAAAAATAATTAAAACATTTTAAAACATAAAAATATAAAAAAAATTATTGACTATTTCACATTTGCAATAAACAGAAAATTATTGGGCTGTTCGGAAAGTTATTTCCGTTTGGGAAAGTTGGTTCGTACCGAAAAATTCTGTTATTTAACACATTCGCTTGCTAACCACGAGTATACTCGTGGTCTTTCAATCTAAAATTACGAATTCGTACCGGACATTTTGAAAGAAGAATTTTTATTTTACGTAATCACGAAATGTATGTAATTAAATAAAGTAAATATTGCTATTAGTATTTTCTGGTATGAATTCGAACTTTCTAAAAAAATAAAATTCCCGTAATTTTAATCCGGCAGTGAACGTGTTAATTATTAGACCTTAATTCCGATATCTAATGTCTAATAATTGGCGGGCTGGATTTTCCGGTACGAGTTAGTCTTTCCAAACGGAAGGAACTTTCCTAACAACCCAATACATACTTCTCATAAATATTGTCAATTTTCTATAAGAAATTTGTAAAATGTACGAACTTACCTTTGTAAAAAATCTATTTTTGGATGTCCCCAACCTTTTCAATGTGACAAAATGCCCGAAGTTTATTTTAGCAATAACGTTTTGAAATTCCTTAAATGATAAATAAAACTTTGGCATCGAAAATTAACTCACAAGGTAACCACTTTTGATGCAGCTCGCACCTAGTATTGAAACCTCGTGCATTTTGTAACCCTAGACATAAAAATTAAACAACCGACAAAATTTCTCTGTTAAAATCATATTTTATACATTTTTTATACTTTAAATTTTTATTATTGGATTTTTAATTGCTGATTTCACGCCAAAAGCGAGTTAACTCGCCAAGCTACGAATCCAAACCACTACTCACACACAGCAGACGACAATGCCAATCGGCCAGGATTGTCGGAAAAAAATTCTACGGTAAAGAAAAAGCCAATTTCACGTCGTCAAAGATGTAATTATAATGTTGTATTTTTTCAAAATGAAATATGTAGATTGTTGAAGGAATTTTTTTTTCAATATTTTATTCTTATTATTAACTAATTCAGATTTTAAAGTACTTTCTTCAAGAAAACTTCTACGTTAATAGTCCGATAAGCAGTGGCGGCACGTGAATTTGTTTTTTGAGGACACTAAATACATGCCTGAAACATTTATTATTTTCCCAACCATTATTTTTATCAAGAAAACTTTTTCTTCTTTAACCCCTTAATCGTCGTGCCCGAGACATTCACGGGCAGCGTAGGTTACGCCTGTTTTATTCAAATTGTTTGATTCCCACCAGTTTTTTTAAAATAGTGTGATTGGCTTTATTCTTGCATTATTTTATCTGTCTATTAAATAACCCGAATATTTCTACTTTAAAAAACTGGTGGTAATCAAGCAATCTAAATTTTTAAAAAGTAGCTTACACTTATCGGGCGCGACGATTAAGGGGTTAATGGCAGAACGTTTTGGTCAATAACTAAAATAATGTATTTCTTTTTAATAATAGTGGTGAGAAAAGAATATATTTGGCAGCCATGCATTTAGTGATTCGATAAGTGGTCTTGAAAACTGCATTTTCAGAAAGTTGTGCTGCGTAAAATGAAAAAAGTATGACTTTAACAGAAAAATGTTATCGATTCTCAAACTTCGTAATATAGGGCTATAAAATGCACCATATCTCAATGCTAGGTGCGTGCTGCACCAAGTGTTTTCCTTGCCAGTATTGCCGCCTATTCAAAATTCCATGAGCAATTTATATTAACTGCTGTGTTGGAAGATAGCAGCAATTAATAAAATTGTCTTTTAACCCATTCGCTGAAAGACACGAGTATACTCGTGGTTTTTTTTATTCTAAAATTACCAATTCGAACCGGAAATTTCGAAAGAAGAATTTTATTTTATGTAATTACGAATTGTCTGTAATTAAATAAAGTAAATATTGATATTAGTATTTTCTGGTATGAATTCGAATTTTCTAAATAAAATAAAATCCGGTAGTTTTAACCCGGCAGTGAACGTATGTTGCACGGCCCACTGTATGTTGCAGATATGCAACGTTATGATATCAAGCGTTAAGTACCAGAGATAAATACAAAAACAGATAAATATGGCCGTATTTGTTATTATAAATTAGTTTTTGTCGTTTCTTTAACAGGTGTAATTTATTTGTATTTTCAGATATCGGCCAGTGAACCCATAGGCCATCGTCGCCGGAATAATAAATACGGGGTATCGAGGCCGCAGGTTGGCAGCGAGTTCCAGTCAGCGAAAAGTAAAGGTATGAACTCTTATTTATTTTGAAAATTAAAAACAAATACAAAGGGTGTGCCTTCTTATCATTGACAAATAATTAATTCTTAAACTGTTAATTTTAAAAGTATAGAGTTTGAAGTGTTTGAAATGTTGTTCATCATCATATAAAAATCCATTTATGGCAATATATTGGGTTGTTCGGAAAGTTCCTTCCGTTTGGGAAAACCAATTCGTACCAAAAAATTTTACTCGTCAGTTATTAGACATTAGATATCGGAATTAATGTTTAAAAACACTATGTAAACTATTTTCAAAAAAGTTCTGTTTCTGGTTTGACAGTACATGTTTCTGTTTAATTGAGCAGCAAGTATGTAGAAAAGAGTAGTTATACCCCTGAAACTTCGCTTTTGTGGCTGTCACAGTACCATTATCTGCCGATTTTTGCATTTTTTTATTCTTTTTTTTTAATAGAATTTTTTCTAATTGTCAAAAAGTCTTATTTGTATGCATATTACCGCCTGTTTCATAAGTCTGATACTAATAAAGATTTCTTTTCAATTTTCGAGATACCCACGGTCAGTCAGATATTTCCCATAACTGTTTGACTGTGGATTCAACTCAGAGATGGGTTCAATAAGTTGCAAGCAAGACCTCCTTATCATAGTATCAGACCTCTCAATCAGCAAGTTTCCTATGACCGCTATACTTGTCCTGCTACTAGCGCCATCAATCGTCAGTAATAGGAGTATTTACGACACGAAATAACACGAAATTTTTTCACAGCTCCATTTGTTCTATGCATTTGCTTATGAACTAGTATCGGTAGCATAGCTGCCAACTTTTACGCTTTTTTCCTACCACTAAAATTTTATAGTAAATTTTATCTGATTAAATTGACAAGATCGCGTGATTACATGACGAAAAAAATTCTATTAAATTTTAGTGGTAAGAAAAAAGCGTAAAAGTTGGCAGCTGTGCGGTAGCAGAGCTGCTAGATTTTTCTATAATTTTTTCTATTCTCTTTTTGGATACCAGATTTTTAGTACAGACAATTTTGTTTTGTTTGATCGGAGAATTCTGGGATTTAAAAGAACAACATTTTCTCTAAAAATATACTGGTGTTCAAAAAGCGGAGCCTTGGCAACTCTGCGGTAGTATCCACCAGGCGGCGATACTTTCCGGAGAAAGTCAATTAATAAGTTGGCAATTACTGCGGACATTTTCTCCCATAGACTTTCTCCGGATTGTCAAGTCTGATCTATGGTAAGGGAGTCTTGGTTGCAAGCATCAGCAGATGCTTGCATTGTTTTATTTGTGGGGAAATTATTAAAACGAGAGGAAAAAAATTCCCCATTTCACCATTAGTTTAAGATGTGTGAATCGTACATGGCTTACTTCTGGATGTCTGTTGGAGACCCTGACAAATCCTGGGCTCCACATGTAATTTGTGAGACTTGTGAGAACACTCTGGAAGGATGGTACTGAGGGGAAAAGAGGGCTATGAAGACGAACTATATTTGAGGACTTATTTGTGAAAGTGATATGACATACGCTCCCAAATCTCGCAAAATTACACATTTCTAGATTCCTTGTCATCAATTTGTAGAATTTTGGTTAAAATATACTATTTATTAGAAATATAATGTTCCCTTTTTGTTTTAAATAAAGATAAACCCGAAAATTTGTACGTTTCCTTAATAACAGCACGCAAATTTAGACTTTTCGTTGTCCTTACCACAAAAGCAAAGTTTTTGCAGGAAAGTAAAGTTGTTTCATGTTTTTATGACAGAACCAATTAGAAAATGATATTGATTACCCAGAAACAAAAATTGTGTTACATGGTGTAGTTAAATGATAGAATTTTCCGGTACAAACCAACTTCACCAAACGGAAAGAACTTTCCAAAAAACCTAATAGTTATTTTTTTTAAAGTTACGAAATTAAAAATTTATACGATTCCTGGGTGCTATAAATTATATGAGTTCTAATTTTCCAACTGAGTGAAAAAGTGTCGAGTCCAGGATTCGAACCAGGGCTTTCTTGGCTTAAGCTGTCTATGCTCTGCCAAATCAGCTATTCTGGACGAATTTCTCGAGCAGAATTCGCCCAGCTAACCTTATTGATAATGAATGACATCTGGTCTGTTATTTTAAACAGCTCAACAGAATAAATCGCAGATAATGAAACTCCAGTAAAGACTGGATACAAACACCGTCAGTTGGAACTTCACTCAGTTGGAAAATTACATTTCATATGATTTATTTACCAGTTAGAATAATTCTGTTAAAATTAAACTAGGGCTTAGAAACTATCTTTAAAAAAATAAGCTATCTTATAAGCTATCTTTAGAAAAACTTTTCCCATGCTTTGACAAGTAAAAGAGTAAACAATCAATTTTTGCATAACGAACACTTTCAGAGTTATGACCTTTTGAATGTTACAATTTTTCACCATTTTCTGGCATGGAAAACGAAAAAAAAGCGTTTTTACTGCCTTTAGAAAACTCTGCAAATTCATAAGATTCAAAGATTCAAAACTTAGTCAGTTTTTGTGTGGTAAACTTGTGTGCTGTAATGTGTTTATAGTGTCTTACTGTCAATCTCTGTAGAAATCTACTTACCACTTTGAGCACTTCAAAAGGGTTTTACAAAATGTCTTTATTTTTCAATCCATAGTATTAATGAAAGCCAAGTATTTTGTTAGCTAAATGCCTATGAATTTCGAAACTCCATTTCGGCTTTTAAATTCTCCTTGAAAAGAAAATTCTCTTTACATGTTGGCCGCCACGTTATCCTAATTAGGTAAGAAAGAAATGGAAAAACAAGCGGGAAAACGTGTACATGCCACCAAAGCCGTGTTGAAATTAGGCTCTGCAAATAAAACTGAGTTAAAACAAATGTAAATAAAAGGAAAATACTAATCATCTTTACTTTTCTTCAAGTCTGTTTTAAAAAATCACATATTATTTAATATATCATTCGTAGATAAAATTACCCAGATAATTTAACACTAAGACCGTTCTATTAATTTAACAATTTAACATTAATGGATGGAAAATATTTAAATTAATTACAATATTTCAATTACATCTTGTTCCAATAATAAATTAATTAATCCTTTTGCAACGAGTGACACGTATATGTGCCGTATAATGTGTGTAAAATCCTTTAACCCTTAATTGCATAGTGATGTAAATTTCCATCACTGTTTATTCAACTTTTAATAAATAAATCAACTTCTTTGCCACCACTATATTTATATAGAAATATTAATCCAGTAAATTTCCCGTGAAGTATGTTTCTGAGCAAATTTAAAAATCTATCTTAAAATTTCTGGTGTCTATTATTTAATATATGTATAAAAAACACAATTGTAAAAGAAAAACTCATGCAAAGAAGGGTTATTTTAACCCATTCGCAGCCAACCGCGAGTATACTCGTGGGTTTTCAATCTAAAATTACGAATTCGTACCGGAAATTTCGAAGGAAGAATTTTTATGTTATGTAATCACGAAATGTCTGTAATTAAATAAACTAAATATTGCTATTAGTATTTTCTAGTATGAATTCGAACTTTTTAAATAAAATAAAATTCCGGTAATTTTATTCCGGCAGTGAAAGTGTTAAACACCAGTATTTTTACATAGACATTTTTGCCTTATCTAATCCCAAAATTGAGATTCAATAATACAAAAATTTCTTTTCGGAATAAGTGGTGCCGAAAAAATAAAAGTAACGCAATTGATGCTCGTTGCGATAATATTAAAAGGGTTTGGACATCACTGGATCATAAAATGAATCAAAAAAATATTTTTCTTATTTATTTTTCTTTTATTTAAAGGAATACTTAGTGAGTATCGCCCTATTTAACACTATTCAACAATAGTTTAAAAGCGGTTATGAATTCGGTTTGTCTGTCTGTCTGCGTCGGTCTGTCAGATCTTGCTCTAACTCTCGTTAATATAGTCGTATTTCTATGCAATTGATATATGTTAATGTTAGTTACTGAAAATTACTTAAATGTAGAATTCACAAGTATGTAGCCTTTATACTTCATTTACACAGACACTCAAAAGAATTCCGTTACATTACGGTCTATTTCGAAAAATAGTTTGCCGTGTATTTTAATGATATTAAACTATTTCAAACATATTGAATTCATATATATCACCGAGTTGAAGTGCAAAATGCTTACTATATAGAATACAGGAATACAGTATGCATAGTATTTAGCGTTCATTTAAAGGGACACACAAAAGAATTCGGTTACAGTACTGTTTAAGAACAATAATTGCTGGAAGTGCGTTTTAAGTTGTGGTACGCGTTTTTATGCCTATTACTAGGTGAACATATATTCTGTAGATGACATACAGGGCAGCACAATAGATCTCGAGTACATTTTCGCGTTTATTAACGGGAATTGGTAAAGGGGAATTTGCAAATGAACAAAATTTTAGCATACTATGTAATATATATTCAAATCTATAGATCATATACAGGGCTGCACAAAATTCGGATAATTTTTCCGACCGTTATTGGTAATTTTGAAATTGGATTTTCAAATGTGTTATGGGTTTTCCAAATTGTTTACTTAGACACTTACATTAACACCGCCCGGTTTGACCTTGACCTTATTTATTTAGACATGGGCGGGACTAACTGAGCTTAAGCTAAAAGGTAGGTCTCACCGCCCGGTTTGACCTTGACCTTATTTATTTAGACATGGGCGGGACTAATTGAGCTTAAGCTAAAAGGTAGGTCTCCCCGCCCGGTTTGACATTGACCTTGTTTATTTAGACATCATCTTTCATCTTATTAAACGATGTGAAGTTTTATTTAGGTATTCTGGAACTGTTGGAGAGTACTCTATGCTTGACGCATGCTTTTTCGTTATTGTTTTAAAATGAGTTTGTATTGAGCGAATTCGTTTTATAAATTTTGAATTCGAGCGCGAACTTCTTTCATTTTTCAGAAGGTAAATTTGAGTTTAAATTAGTTTCTTTTCTTAGTGAGTTTGCTCACTACTGGTCATGATCAGGGCCTGATTACCAACGGGGCACACTTCCACTAGTAAAAAAGAATAATTTTTTTCCCTTATTCATGGCAGTAATTTTGCATGAATAGGGCGTTTTAATTCGACGAAAATTTCTATTAAATTTTACTGGTGGAAGTGTGCCCCGTTGGTAATCAGGCCCTGGTCATGATACTGTGGTACTACTGGCCTACGTCCTAATACATGGATCTTTCAAATTATGAGTCAAAATAAATTAAAGAATTAATTAATTTTTAATTTAACCCTTAATTGCATAGTGATGTAAATTTCCATCACTGTTTATTTAACTTTTAATAAATAAATCAACTTCTTCGCCACCACTATATTTATATAGAAGTATTAATCCAGTAAATTTAGCGTGAACTATGTTGCTGAACAAAGTTAAAAATCTATCTTAAAATTTCTGGTGTCTAATATTTAATATATATATAAAAAAATACAATTGTAAAAGAAAAACTCAAGCAAAGAAGGGTTAAAACAGAACAGCAAATACTTTTTCTTTAGAAAAAAGTTAGTGTATAAACCCTAACAGCGAATTATAAATTTTAGTAATTAAAATAAATAATTTAGATTGTTGATTGTTGAGAATTTCCTGCAAATCGATAGTATGAAGAATTTTTGTTCATGTGCATATTGATATCTTTTCTTTTCGGAAAATGTCATTTTTGATAGAAAAAAATCCATCTAATTCACCCATATTTTATCGACGTAGTTCTCACATCAATAAAAATAAATAAACAGTTATATTTTGATGGCAAGCAATCGTGTTCTTCAGTAACTCATTACACTTTATGCTTGAAGATTTGAAAGCAGTGGTTCCAACATTTTTATGGCCACGCCTCACCCAAGCATCTGTAAAATCATAATGTCCCACCTCGCACTGTAACATATAATTCCTATTGTACAAAAACTGAATTCATATTCACATGGTGAAAGCTTAAAAGAGCTAATAAAAATGATACGAAAAAAAAAAAGCCTGCAATAAACAAAAAAAAAACGAAAACAAAAAATCCCTGACCGCTCTTCAGTCACAGGTAGATTTCGAAGACGTAGGCCGTAGGGCACCTCTTTATTGGTAATTGCAGAAGAAATTACCTTTTTGCCATGATGCGGCATTTGGGACCACCCACTTCGAAATCTACATGTATGTGTCGGCGGAGCCAACAGAGATTTTTTAGTTTTTATTTTATATTATTTTATTTTATTTTTTGCTGTAAGGGTTCGTCCTATAAAAAACGTTTCAATGTAAAAGTTGTAGATAATATTAAGAGGATTTATAATAAATTTAAGCGGATTTGATATCGTGTGATTTGGCAAAGTTATGATTTTTTTTAACTTTTTAAACGTCTATTTTTTCCCCCCTTGAGGCCATTTTTAATGATATGAAAAATCTGTCATACATAAATTTTCGGCCCTTTTCCTAGAAGTAGTAATAACTATAAACGATTCGATACGTATCATAATTAAGAAGTTAGGAGTTTTCTGTTTTCACAATAATCCCCCCATTCCCCCCCCCTTGGTTCGATTTTGCCCATTAACGAACTTGACCGATATTTTATGCCCTTTGATTTTATGTATCAGTTTGGAAGTGATTTGTGCAGAATTATTGAAGTAATCGTGTCCATAAAAAAGTGATACAGATAGATAGATAGATAAAGTTTTGAACTGGGGGTGGTTTTGGGTTCTGGGGATCGGCGTAGATCTGCAAAACTTTTCCAGAAATTCCAACTTAGGGGAGAATGCAATAGGTAGTATTTCTTACACCTAAAAATTGTGATATAATTGTCTCAATTATTACTGTATTTCTAAATTTTATATGAAGACTTTATGAAACTTAAATAAAAAACTTGTTTTATCGTTTTATCTCAAAAATCCGCATAAATTACTTTTATGTATAGTCTGACACATTACTTAGAAAAAAAATACCGGGTGATTATAATTAAAGTTACGATTTCAAAAATCGATAATTTTAAAACTACTGGTCAGAATGACTTGATATTTTAGCAGAACAATCGTGAGGCAATGGAATTTTGTTTGGCGAAAGAAAAAAAATAGTTCCAAATTGTGCCGATAGATGGCGTTGTCAGGGTAATGTCAGGGGAAAGACCAAAAATGTATTCTTGAACCCTTTCCGGCGCGGAGTAAATTTGTTTGCAAAATGATGAAATAATAGACTGACACCGGAATTTACAAACGAATCCATTAGTAAAAAGAAACTTGCTTATTTTTCTGGTTTTAATGAAAGGAAAATTTTAATTAAATACCGGGTGATTATAATTAAAGTTACGATTTCAAAAATCGATACTTTTAATTAAAACTACTGGTCAGATTGACTTGATATTTTAGCAGAACAATCGTGAGGCAATGGAATTTTGTTTGGCGAAGGAAAAAAAATGTTTCAAAATGTGCCCATAGATGGCGCTGTCTGGGTTCACATTGTCTGAAGATATGCAAATTACTAATACGTGACATGCGCACCGCAGACATAGCAACCATAAAAATGCAGAGCAGCAGCTCTTTGCCTGAAATGCTCTCTTTGCTTTCATCATGACTCTGACTGTGAAGGATCGCGCTCTGCTCTTGCAGCTTTTTTATAAGAACGATGACTGTGCACTTACAGCTATTAGGAAGTTTCGGACATTAAAATCCATAAAAAAGGTCCAATAACAACAAATGGTCTGTAAAAAATGATTGCTAAATTCGAAGAGACCGGTTCATTTGACGTTAAACGGGGTAGAGGAAGGAAACCAGTTTCAGCTGCGTCAGTGGAAGATGTGGCTACAGCATTACAGGAACATACTGTCAGTGATGCTGGAACCAGCAGTGCAAGGGGGATTGGCCGAATGCTGGATATGGCGAACAGCACGGTGCGTAAAGTCCTACGGAACGTCTTACGCTGTTATCCGTACAAGATAACTCATGTGCAGGAGTTGCTACCTGCTGACCTGGAAGCACGTCAATCTTTTGCACTACAATTTCTTGCCCGGATGGAAGTGGACAACGGATGGCCATGGAACATTCTGTGGTCTGACGAAGCCCACTTTCATTTGCAAGGTTCTGTAAATACGCAAAATTGCAGGATATGGGCGACCGAGAATCCGTCCCAGCTACAGCCATTACCTCTTCAGTCTGAAAAGGTCATTGTGTGGTGCGGAATAACGGCAGCGTTTATCGTCGGTCCATTTTTCTTCGAGGAGATCACACCTGCGGGTCCCGTTACCTGCACAGTTACTGGCAAGCGGTATGAAGCACTTTTGCGTAACCATGTTCTTCCGGCACTTCAACAGCGTCAGTGTGTGGGTCGCATAATATTCATGCAAGATGGCGCTCCTCCGCACATTGCTACTACTGTGAAGCAGCTACTGAATGATAATTTCGGAGATGATAGGATCATAAGCCGCCATTTTCCAACAACGTGGCCGCCACGTTCCCCCGACTTAAACCCGTGTGATTTCTGGCTTTGGGGGTACCTGAAGAATGTTGTTTATAGCGGGCGGATTCAGAATCTAGCCGACTTGAAGGCAAGCATCACACAACACACCCATTGCATTAGTACAGATACCCTCCGATCTGTTGTGGAGCATGCCGTTTTGCGCTTCCAATTAGTAGCGGAACAAGGCGGAGGGCATATTGAGCAACTTATGCCTTAATAATCAGTAAGGTGTTTGTTCCATGAAGCTCTTTTTTTTTTTCATTTTTTGTCATTATCGCTGTCGTCACTGTAAACACGTAGTCTTGTCTTTTCGCTAATAAATTTTTAGTAAATCTCTGAACTCTATTTTTTTCCTTTTGGGTTGGGTTGGGTTGATTATTGACGGCCAATTATCTACACTTGGGATATAGGCCCGGGGGGAGTGCCCTTCGTGGGGGTCTTTCTAAGGGAACCTAACCCGTATTTACGCATGGATAAATCCACGGCTCGAAGAAAACCACGAAAACTCCGAACGATTAGGCCGACGGGCGCGATTGGGATCGAACCCAGCACCTCCCATCTACCAGCTTCGAGAGCAGAACCTCTCAGCCACTGGTGGGGCCTTTTCCTTTTGGCAACATCATTCCTATGTTTAATCCTTTAACGGGCGGTGGTCACAAAAAAGGACACCCAATTTTAATTCTAAAACTGACAAACGGCACCAAGAATATTTAATTAAAATTTTCCTTTCATTAAGAACCAGAAAATAAGCAAGTTTCTTTTTACTAATGGATTCGTTTGTAAATTCCGGTGTCAGTCTATTATTTCATCATTTTCCAAACAAATTTACACCGCGCCGGAAAGGGTTGAAGAATACATTTTTGGTCTTTCCCCTGACATTACCCTGACAACGCCATCTATCGGCACAATTTGGAACTATTTTTTTTCCTTCGCCAAACAAAATTCCATTGCCTCACGATTGTTCTGCTAAAATATCAAGTCATTCTGACCAGTAGTTTTAAAATTATCGATTTTTGAAATCGTAACTTTAATTATAATCACCCGGTATAAAAATGAACTGATAAAGAATGTGTTAGTAACAAATCTCGAATTGCACCCTTTAAAAATAAATTTGCCCGGCTGTGAGGCGCACACCCCACGTTGGAAACCACTGTTTTAATACATAAATAGAATTCTCCTTTTTTCTTTTTTCCCCTCGTGTTTAAACATGTATTTTATTTTATTTTATGTTATTTTTATTTTTTTGCAGTAAGTCTTTCTTGTGACACTGGCAAGATGGTACTGAAAATAAACTTCGTCGAGCCATTCGGAGGAGTCATTCAGATGGGACCGAAACGATCACGTGAATGTACCATACGAGGTGACAACAGCAGGACCTCCTACGTCATGAGCGTGTCCCCAGATTCCTGTGGAAGCTGCAGAGAACATCATGTAATTATTTTATTTGCATATATATTTTTTAATGTTGCATATGTTAAACACATTATTAAGGATGTCTGAAATGTATATAGATTTTTCCCTAAATTCTGGGAATTCTGAAATAACCACAGATTGCTAGACCAAGAGTCTTTCATGTACTTCATGGACTTTTCCATGGACTTTTAATATTTCAACGGCAACGGAAACCATTTTTTTGTACAGACATTTTGTCTTTTTAATAGCAGGATTCTGGAATTAAATAAAGTGAAGATTTCTATACAAAAATAACGGTATCCGTAACCCCCCCCCCCGCAACTTCTTCTGCTTGTACCAATCCCAGGATTCACCAACCTTGGCGGGCAGCCATAGGCGCATTTGAATTTTATAATCTTCTTCGTGGAAGCATCTCCCCCCCCCCTCCCACATGACCATATGTATTTATAAGAGTATACATGGAGTGTGCGTTCTATAAACATACACAATTTTATATAAACAGATTTTGAATTAATATAAATGTACGCTGTACATATATCAAAATTTCCACGTGAAAAGTATAACTAAGTTTCTTTGCATTGCAATCATACTAAGTTTCTTTGCAATCAAGGCACACAAATAAAAAAATAAATATAAAAAATGTCGTCTTTTTCATTGCAAGTAAGGCTTTTAATAATTTGTTCAGGGAAAATCTTATTATAAGAACTGCACAAGCTGAGATCTTTTTACTTTTCATTAAATCTGGTATTTACTATAAATGAGCGCAAAATATATATTTATATTATACATATAAACTTGTAGAAGCTTCGTAGGCGCAAGAAAAGGGGTGGGTATGCGCAAGTGCGTCTTCCTGCGCATAGTGGACGATTCATTTGCTAGATTAACCACAATCAGCAGTTCTAGATAAGTCCTAAAACCTTCTTTCTCCAATCACTAAAAGCCGGTCACTATGATAAAAATGTTATTAATAGTCCCTCATTCAGCCATTATTTTGAAATTGTCATAATTTTCAAGATATATGACTGTTATGGAATTTCGAACATATAGATATTGTCATATATGCGTATATCCTCCCACAAAGGACGCCCTAAATTTAAAATTCAATAATTCATTAACTACAAAAAATATAAAATGAGTGACATGCTAATCAGACAGATCATGGATTTTGCATCGAGTCATTTTTAAAATAAGTTAAATTTTTGTCAGTAGATGGTGCTGTGCTGATCTGAAATTATGAAATATATTCAAATTAATTTCAAAATACTAAAAATTTCTTTATATTTCAATAGCTAAATAAAATACAAAGTAAATATCGAGATAGCTTTGAAACAGTTTTACATGTTAGTATGAGCATTTTTACATTTTGAGACATAGCAGCACCATCTACTGACGAAAATTTAAGATTTTTTAAAAATGACTGTATGCAAAACACGAATTACTTGATAAACATTTTACTTGTGTCATCTTTATATTTATTGTAGCGCTAATTATTGAATTATAAAATTACGGTATCCGTACCGCCCCCCCCCACTTCCTTTGCATGACCCAATACCAGGAGTCACTAACCATGGCGGGCAATCATGGGCGCATTTGAATTTTATAATCTTCGTGGAAACATCCTCCCCACATGTTTTTAGAAAAGTATACATGGAGTGTGCGTTCGATAAACATACACTTAATAAAACTTTATGAAATACCTTGCATGAATGAAACCTCTAATTCTATGAATAAAGTAATTTTATTTTAAATTACATATTCATGGTATTTACGCTTATGAAAAATTATATTTATAAAATAGCACATGTTCAACATTTAATGAAAAAAAAAAATTGAAACAGAAGAGATAGTGGCCATGTTACTACAACTGATAATTGGTTATCCACGTTTGGCGAGCTACTTCTTCACGTTTCTCACATAATCATAAAAAAGTATTTTCTTCCGTAAAAAAGAAAAATGGCTGAATCCTTTGAAACCTTGTACATAAAAATATTATAAATGAGATTAGGGCACAGGCTGCTTATTTTATTTTAAACATATAACTTTTTTAAACATATAATTATTTTAATACATAATAATATATTTCACAGGAAAATGATTTTTTATCGTAATTCGTGGGCAATCTGAAAATATACATTAATGTAAGAAAATCTAAGACAATTTTCAATTACAAACGATTTCTACTTATGTTCTGTAACCCAGGTACCCCGGACTCTCAGTTGGATCACCTGGTATCCTTAACCTTTAACTGATGTTAGCAGTCGCTGCTTTTTATTTTTGTTTTGTTTTCTGTTTTATTTTATTTTTTGAAAATATATCCTTATATATATATTTCTTTCTTTCTTTTTTTGTTCTTTCTTTCTTTCTTTTTTGTTCTTTCTTTCTTTCTTTTTTTGTAGATTTCCCTAGAACCGGTCAGTTTAACTAGATTCTGGTGAATTTTTTTTTGTTTAGGGCCCTAGTACTATCACTAGTATCAGTAGCCTAGCCAGGAAATTACATAGCAGCACCATCTACTGACGAAAATTTAAGATTTTTTAAAAATGACTGTATGCAAAACACGAGTTACTTGATAAACATTTTACTTGCAGTACAAATGCTCCGGATACTAGTAATATTGTAAAGTTTTCTTCGCCTTGATTATCGCAGAAAGTTCTCCGATTACATAAGGGAAAGAAAACTTTACAAAATTAGTGGTATCGAGAGCATGTGGACCCCCACCGTGGCTACACCACTAACTAGTATGGAACTATCAATAAAGATGAATTAACAAATCCTTAAAATGTTGAAGCTTCTTCTGTAACTGGTTCTGCAGGGCCCGATTACCACAGGAGCAAACTTCCACAAGTCAATTTCAATACAAATTTCATTCCTATTTAAATGCCTTATTCAGGCAAAACTTCTGTCATAATTAAGTCAAAAATGTCTATTCGTTTTTACCGGTGGAAATTTTGCACGGCGTCGGTAGGAAGGCTCTGTGGTTCCGCCCTATTGTGACAACATAAACAATCCTTCTGTCAATGTCAGTGAATTTGATGACCGACGGAACAAATTTCCACAAAGTAAAAACAAACATGAAATTTTGCCTTTTTTATGACAGAAATTTTGTATGAATAAGGCATTCAAGTAAGGCAAAAAAATTTCCAATCAAATTTACTGGTAGAAATGTGCCTCGGCGGTAATCAGGCTCTGTCGATCCAATGTATACAAACAGCCACCATCTGTGACTACATCCTCAGTTAACCCTTTTGTTACGGATTTATTTTGAAAAAAAAAACATACAGAACAGACTCACCAGAAATTTGGAAGAGTGTTTTTTATCTATTTGTTGATAGATATTCCCTGATTAAAAGGATGCGAGAAGTACTGTTTGAATTTTCTGCTTTAAATTCGAAATTTCTGAATTAAAAAAATAAAATCTGTGGACAATACTAATGACGAGTCTCAGTCGTCAATCGTTAACCCCTTGGAGGGCAAGCATGTGGTCTAAAAATGCTACATTTTGTGATGTTTTGACACCAGTAAATTCTAAATAATGAATTTTTACTTTCTCAATCTGCAAAAAACAATAATAAATATTTCTATTTAATAATACTGGTGGCAAAGTTATATATTAAAAAGTGGTATATATTATATACCGGTGCCCCTCAAGGGGTTCATTCATTCACAACTGATAGACACTACACCAGGGGTGTCAAACTGCGGCCTGCCGGATACCACTAAAATTTTACAGTAAAATTTACCTTATATAATCATCGAATTTAAGCGATTCAGGAAGTCGATTATTTAAAAAAAAAACAAAAACAAGTGGTATCTGGCGGGCCACAGTTTGACACCACTGTACTACATTGTATGTCGCCTCCTCTTTATTCATAGATCCAGTGGTATTCTGTAACTGTTGTCAGTGGTGTCACAAATCGCTGTTTTTTGTGCATTTTCCCAGAGCCTAGTATTATTTTTTGAAAAAGCCTTTGAGTAGGTGAATTTGAATTCTAATAATACCCTACACCGATATTCGTACAGAAACAGTATCAGTTAATCGAGAATTTTATTCACCTTTCGATCAAACTGTTTCAATGACAGTTTACATTAAGAAAAAGTGCCAAGCTCTCACTAATCTTCCGTAATATGTAAGTTAATTTGACAACAGAATATTTTTTAAGAAATGGATTTAAATATTTTCCACGTAAAAATCTCAAATTAAATAAATAAAGATTCATCAAATAAAATTTCTCGTTCGGAACGTTGTTAAACTGGGTCAAGTTAATTTACATATTACGGAAGATTAGTGGGAACTTGGCATCTCTGACAGTAAGTATGTGACAATTTCAGTGACAGTTGTTAAAGGTTAATGAACTATGTTTCTTTTGTTTTTTCAGTGCCAAAATGGACAGTTCGTCAACACACTTTATATTCGATATCATCGCACGCTGGAACGAGAAGGAGACGATGTCAAGACTGTGATCTGTAAATATCAGGCGGGATCCATCCAAGCCGGCTAATTAGCCCTACAGTAGGAGGACGTGTAGTGTTTTCATTCCTGCTCTAAGTTAAGAAACTATGAACTGATCTCAATCAAGCTGTCGGATCTGGAATCTGAGTGATGCTTCTTTTGTTTTGTGCCTGTTAAAATAAATTGAAGTTGTTGTATACATTTCTCTGTGTTCTTCTGCTTCATAAAGTTAATTCGCCTATGAAACTCAACATAAACACCAGCAAGTTCATATAATCAATTTAAACAAAATCTAATGAACAAAAATTAAATTTAACACTAGAACTACCATGAGCCGCCATTTTGACGGCTATCAAATGAATATATTCCGATTCGAACCAGAAATTTCTTTTCAAAATAAATTAAATCGAATACTCGTAGAAATATGATAAATGAATAAGTTACATAGTTTTAAATAAAAATTCTGGTGTGAAATAGTTTTATAAAACTTGCGTAAAATCTCCGGAAGTTCTAGTGTTAACTGAATTAACTAGATTTTCTCTATCGATTTTGTAAAAAAAATAAAATCTATTTTTACCAAGAGTAATAAAATCTTTAAACATTACTAAAAGAAGAAAAAATTTAAAAATGAAAAAAGATTTAAAAAAAAATAAAACTATTCCAGTTTTGATAGAAGATTTATTTATTTATTTATTTATTTATTTATTTTTTTTAATATTTTGTACTTGTTTGTTGCACTTGAGGATTGCTTTTAATGTTTATACGTCTACAAAATTTATCTTAAACAGGCCAGGGATGAGGGTATGATTTTATAATAATTCTGGTAGAAATTAGTTTTTGAATATTTATTGCTTCTTAATTATTAACTGGGATGAAAGTGCTGAACCACAAATGGACGATTGTCACCACTAAATTTTAATAATATTTGTCACATTATTTAATGACAAAATTTCGGAAATTTATTAAGTCGAAGAATACTAATAAATTTTAGTGGCGACAGTTGGACATTTATGGCGCAGTGCTTTCATACCTGTATTAAACACACTTTACATTCCGTACCATCCCATGACGGAACGAAGAGGAAACCATCTCAAGACGGTGATCTGCAAATACCAGATGGATCTATCCAAGCTAGTGAATTAGTCTATAATGAATTAGAATCGTTCAGCCATGAGAAAAATAAATATCAGTTTTCTGTTGCTGTTCTGACAAAAATTAATAGAAATTAGATATGCTTACATTTTCTATTGAAATGCAATAAAATTTTATCCGTAAGTGACATTTTCTTTACTAATAGGACTTTTAAAGATGCTCGGAATTAGTACTAGGAGGACATTATCTCCTGTTGATTTTTTTGTTCCTTTTCTAGCCACCTTTTTTACGTTGCTAGATTTAAATGATGATTTATTTTTTATTATTTTACAGATCGAATGATCCAGTAAAAGATAAAAATTCTTAATTATTCTTGTATGAGAATATAATATTGTACATAATTCCCATTAGTATCGTCATTCTTTTTTTGTCATTTAGGATTTTAGAACAACATGTATTAACTTAACAACAGAAGAATTAAATAAATTAAAATTTTCTCATAACCAACATAATACATAAAGATTTAACAATATATATACTGGTTAAAAATAATTTTTTCTATACATATATATTATTTATTTATATAAAATATAAATATTGTATAAAAATAATATTTATTTCCAATAAATATTGTATAAAAATAATATTTATTGCCAATAAATATTGTATAAAAATAATATTTATTGCCAATAAATATTGTATAAAAATAATACTTATTTCCAATAAATATTATTTATATAATTATATATATATGATATATATAATATATATATTATATTAAAAGGCAGAAAACCGACGTTAAAAATGCACAAATAGAAAAAAAAAGCAGCAAACAACTGTTTCAAATCCACAATCGAGATTCTTCTTTAGTGCGATAAAGAGCATAGCACAGCGTGCTAAAAAAAGCAAGACTGGTTAAAAGCAAGGTTATTGATTAACAAAGATCCTTATTAATAGTAACCGGATTAATCATATTGACCGTAACACACACATATATATATATATATATATATATTCTTTTCCTTTTTTTTTATGATATAACATTTACAAATTTACTATGAATATTCTTATAATGCTCTTCTGACGATTCTATGCGATATTCACACTTTTCGATTTTTGATTTTTCTTTTTGTTACGTTTAAGTCTTGCAGTATCCTTTCCATTTCTTTTTATAATATCTGATCATTTGTTTTTCATTTATGTATATATATACGATATATATACTTTCCAAAAAGATTGAAATAGGCTTTATTTATTTATTTATTTATTTATTTTTACCTGTTGGAGTTACATACGCAATATTTACTGCAAAAGTATTCAAAATAAGGTAGTGTTATTAGGATAATATACGTAAGTATTACTGGCATTAATTTTTAAAAAGTGACACTTCGTAAATTTTTATACGCTCCCTAGGCCCTATAAGTTGTATTTAGAAAAAAATACTCAATGTTCTGAGAAGCATAACAATAAATATTCCATTCTTCTACGACCAGAACCTCAGCGTGTTTGTAATAAATTAAAGTTTATTAAATTTTCGGCACTAAAGGCAGGTAAACGATTTTTTAGTTCCGGACAGCTGCAAAATTTAATTTAGTGCACTGCTATTAAGGCATTGCTCTTAGTAGTCTAGTAAACATGCCAAATAAAATTAGAAATTAATTACTAATGTATTTAAAAAAAATTCCTAGCTCGTCTTTAGTGGGAAGAATACAGTTGTTGATCCATATACGTTGAATCAGTTTCCGCCAAAACAGAAGATAGAACACGAAGGACTCGTGCAACTATGGTACCAAATTCCCATACATAATTGATTAATTAACGACGATTTGAAATCCAATGACAATATCTGTTTTTTCGTAATTTACTAAGTTCCTGCACCATATAAATTTAATTTTCACGATATAAAATCCCTCATTTAGAATTTACAAATGTGCACGACTTCGAACCGAAGAGCTCGTGGCCATTAGCCGCACATCCCCAGAGCGCAACTACAGGAAGAATGAAACAATATACGCAACTACCTCTAAAAGAAAAGTGGTACGAATGATAAAACACGAAAACAACCATCGAATGATCAATACTTAAGTTCTTTTCTGACGCACCGAGTAACACAATATAGAACTCAAATACAGATAAATGATTAAAATCAAATAAAAATAAATAAATAAATAGAATAATACAATCAGATATTTATTTTAATCTGGAACATGTTCTGTTTCATAAAATAGTTTTGAAATTGAGTCACATGAATAAATTGTAAATTTCAAAACTATTTTATAAAACAGAACAAGATCCAAAACCAGATTAAAATAAATACATGACTTTAATTGACTGCTGAATATTTATGTTCAAAATAAATGAAAACCGTGGAGCTTTACTACAATCTCATGATATCAGTGATAAACGCAGACCCTGAATACCAAAGAAGCAAACATCCATGAATGTTACCGACTAGCAATTTTTGCCTTGTTTATGTCAAAAATTCTACGCTTATAAATAACTCGGCAATTGCTTTGGAATAATAGTGGTGGAAGTTACTTACTCAAAATTTACTCCATGTTCTGACAAGAGCAAAAATAAAAAATTCATTCTCCTACGACCAGAACTCAACGTGTTGTAATACAGGGTAAGTCAAAAGGAATATAGCGATTACAAACGGCTATAACTATTTAATGGAAAAGAATTTATCGATAAGATTAACACAGAATGTAGACGGAACTTCAAAATTTTGTATAGATACGTCATAGATGTTCTATGTGACTTCCGTCAGTCACCCCATAGATCGATCGAAGTGGAGATGCCGACGATGTCTTCTGCTCTTGGCCACCGAGATTTCCGTACTTGACATTCTGCGATTTTTTTCTATAGGGTTATGCGAAAGACAGGGTATATGTACCTCCCATGCCCAAAACAATTGAAGAACCCAAAGTACGCTTTTATAATGCGCTTGTGTTGGTGACTGAACAAATGCTTCAGAATGTATGGCGTGATATGGACTACCGCCTAGATGTTGTTCGTGTGACCAAGGGAAGTCACATAGAACATCTATGATGTATGTATACAAAATTTTGAAGTTCCGTCTACATTCTATGTTAATCTTATCGATAAATTCTTTTCCATTAAATAGTTATAGCCGTTTGTAATCGCTATATTCATTTTGACTTTCCGAGCTTTCCCGCACTACAGACAGTCAATAAATTTTTTAGTGCCGGACAGCTGCAAAATATCACGTAGTGCATTGCTAGTTAGGTCATTTCATATATTACCTAGTAAACACGCTAAATAAAACTAGAATAAAATTATTTAAGTATTTAAAAAATTACCTAGCTAGTCTTTGGTGCAAATAATATTTGTTTGGCCCATAAATGTCGAATCTGTTTCCGCCAAAGAAAAGAAAAACACGAAGAATTCTTACAACTATGGTACCTATCCAATGGAGCTATGAATAAAGACGAGGAGACAAGTTATGTACCGTCTACCAGTTGCGAGCGAAGTAACTGGGGATGTAGTCACAAAATAGCGGCTGATGATTGATTAACATCGGTTGGGGACCTGGTTAATGCCGGGACAAACTTCGACCGGTAAAAAACGAATAGAAATTCTTGCCTTATTTATGACAGAAATTCTGCATTCATAAGGCTTTTAACCCTTTCAGGGGCAAGCACTTGTGTTCCTGTAACGTTAAATTCTCACCGGAATTTACAAAAGAAAAAAAAAAAAAATCAATTTTTCAACTTTTTCTCGTCAAAATTAAAACAGTAAAATTTAATTAAAAGTTTCTGGTTCGACTCAGATTAAAATTAGGTGGGATATAATATATCCCACCGCCCCTCAAAGGGTTAAAAGAGGTGGAAATTTGCCCCGGCGATAATCAATTTCACTGATATTGACAGGAGGATTGTTTATGAAGTCACAATATGCAGGGTTCGTACGCTATAAGGAATTTCAAAAACGTGTTACCTGAATTTTTGTTAAGTAGTATTTGCCTTATTTAATGAAATGAATTCTATCTTCAGATATAGAAACAAGTACTTAAAAAAATTCTGTTAGTAAAACGTCTATTTTTAAAAAAATTCCTTATAGCGTACGAACCCTGCAATATGGTGGTATCGCAGAGCCTGACTACCATCGGGGCAAACTTACACCAGTAAATACGAATAAATATTGTTGTCTTAACTATGACAGACATTTTGCATGAAAAAGGCATTTAAATTATGCAGAGATTTCTATTCAAATTTGCCGGTGGAAATTTACCTCGGCTGTAATCAGGCCGTTCGGTACCGGTTACAGTTAAAGTTTCACCATTTTCAGGATATGTCAAAATCTTTTATTCATCGTTCCGTATAATCTTGCCTATTTTTTTGTTAGTACCAAATTCCCATTCATAATTAATGGCAAATTTAAATCAATCGGTAGTTTATTTTATTCTTGGCACAGTGGTGCCAAGTTCCCACTAATCTTCCGTAATAAGTGGTTTCATCCGACTCAGTTTACCGAACCAGAAAAATTATTGGAATAATCTTTATTTATTTAACCCTCTAGCCGCGCGCGATGTTTCCATTTTCTTATATAAAACCACGGCCTATTTTTATTCGTCAGTTATATCAGTTATAAGGATTGAATGTCACCGGAATTTACAAACAGATTTATTTCCAAACAAGAACGAAAAATCATGCGTCAAGCATAGATTATGTAACACTTTCCAACGCTTCCAAAATAACTTACAAATCATTACCGTTTAATAAGCTAAAAGATAACATCTAAGTAAAAAATTTGGAAAACGCATAACATATTTTAAAACGTAATTTCAGGAATTTCCAGCATATACAATATTCGGAAAATTATCCGAATACTTTTATTCAGCCCTGTATAGGATCTATAGATTTGTATATATACTACATAGGATGCTAAATTTTAGTTTAGTTAGGAAACGCGTAGCACAGTTTAAAATTCTACTTCTGGAGTTTCTGACAATAAACGGAAATGTATTTGCGAACTTTTGTGCTGCCCTGTATTTGAAATACAGAATTTATACACCCCAAGTAATAGACAAAAAGTGAGTTAAATTTAAAATCGCGTTCAGCAACTTAAAACGCACTTCCAGGAATTATTTTTAACAGACAGAAGATAATTCTTTTGTGTGTCCCTGTAAATAAACGATGACTGCTATACACACAATGTTCTGTAGTAAGCCTCTTGTAATGCACCTTAGTGATATATACAAATTTCAATGAGTTTAAAATAGTGAAACATTATTTAATTAAACCGCAAACGAATTTTCTCCATAGACGTAATGTAACGGAATTCTTTTGACTGTCCCTGTAAAGTAACTATAAGTGCTATCCACACCCAATTCCATATTAAGCTCCTTGTAATGCACCTTAGTCATATATA
The DNA here is from genome assembly GCA_963931845.1 of Maratus michaelseni. NCBI lineage: Eukaryota > Metazoa > Arthropoda > Arachnida > Araneae > Salticidae > Maratus > Maratus michaelseni. The sequence continues at coordinate 265,505,089 of OZ007595.1, read as the reverse complement.
TCAATTAAAATGTATTTGAAATTGTGTAACATCATTAAAATAAACCGCAAATGTTTTTCCCCATAGACCGTAATGTAACGGAATTCTTTTGAGTGTCCCTGTAAAAAAACTATAAGTGCTACACACTTCAGTTGAAATAGGGAACATTCAATGGATAACGACAATAACATATAAAAATTGCAGGGCAATCCGAGCATATTTACTGGAGTTAGAGCACGGACAGACGGCAGACGTCAGACGGCCATACGACAGACAAAACGAAGTCATAAACACTTTTCAACTAGGTTGGAAAGTGTTAGTAAAAATAAGCAGTTGCTTCAGGAACATTATAAAAACAAAGTTTTATTCCAAAATTCCGGTGGGAATGGGGCATTTATGGATTCAAAATATTTCAAAATCCCCAGAACTTTCAGAATGACCTAATAAATAAAATGATATATATATTATAATTTGTAAACGAATCTCTCTATATCTAAATAAAAGATGATAGATTGAACGAAAAAATAGTATCTCCCGATGCTAAAGTACTATAAAAGTTATAGGGAACGTCAAAATAGCGTTCTCCGCGGAATTGTATAGAATAAGTGAAACGCGATAAGAGCGTTAACTGCGGCTGGAGGGTTAATTTCAAGTTACTACGTGCAATTTAAAAACTTTCTGGTGCGAAACGCGTTAAACCCGGGCCGAATAAACCCACATATTGCGGAAGAATAATGAGAGGTTGGCACCTCTGTTCTCACTTTACTAAGTTACTATGAAATAGACACTTAGCTTTCATGACACATAACATATCGATTAAGTATAATGAATGAAGTCCAAATTTTGGACTGAAACAATATATGCAACTACCTCTAAGAGAAAAGTGGTACGAATGACAAAACACGAACAACCATCCAATTATCAATACTCAAATTCTTTTCCGACGCAGAGAGTAACACAGTGTAGAACTCAAGTACTAGAAATAGATAAATAAATAAAATCAAATTTATAAAATTAACGAAAAATAAATTTACAATTTATACGTGTGAATCAATTTCAAAACTATTTTATAAAATAGAATAAGTTCTAGATTCAAATATATATTTGACTTTAATTGATTGCTGAAGATTTTGGTTCAAAATAAATGATAATAACTAATAACCTTGGAAATTCGTTACAATGTTATGATTTCATTAATAAACACAGAGCCTGATTACCACAGAACCAAACATCCGTCACTCTTTCCGAATAGTAATGCTGCCTTATTTATGTAAAAAATTCTGTGTTTTTAAACAAGCCGACAGTTGCGTTAGAGAAATATAGCATTTGAAGTTTGCCTCTTTGAATAATCAAACTCTGGATAAACATATATATATATATATATATATATATATTATTGCTATTATTATTGCATATATTATTGCTATTTTTAATTTTATTTAGTGATGATTTATGAGCAATTTTATATAGTTGAAAAGTAGTACAGTTGAAAAGCTTCATAGCAACATTTAAATTGCATGAGGTCTTTCGATTGTTTAGCGGGAAAGAAATCTAGTTTCATTATATATTTCAAGTAGTAGAGGTAACATTTTATAATAACTAGTAATAGTAACATATTCTCTAATTGTTATTGACCCGTAATAACAATTCCAAATAAATTGTAATTTAAAATTGTTTTAGCATGTTTTTCGCCCATTCCACCTTTTTCAATTTCAAATTTTTTACGTACATAGAAAGCTTACTTTGAATTCTTAGAAAGCATTTGCATCTCAAAAGTGACCTGCGAAATTTCAAGTTTTGAGCTCCTGTTTTATCACAGAAATTTCAATTTCAGAACATAATTGTTTTTCCTGTTCCCTTTTACATTTCAATTTTTTTAGAAATTGTTCTGTTGCGAGTGTTTACGTCTTCAAATTAACAGCCATGTCAAATTTCAAGTTTTTAGCCCTAAAGGTTCAAAATAATTCGTAATTTACAACGTTTTTCTCTGATTTCAATTTTTCAATTTCGAATTTTCCAGGAACTTTGATCAGACAGCATTTACATCTTAAGAGACATTCTAGCCCCAAATAATATCACAGAAATCTCAATTTTAGAAAGTTTTTTGCTCCTGCACTTTCTTGGGGGTTGTATCGACATGTAAGATAGCCTATGTTGGAACAGATATGATCACTAGTATTTTCCTAGCACAACGCGAAATTTAATTTTTTCAGTCCCAGAAGTATCAGAGAAAACACATTTTTAGAACATGTGTTTCAAGAACCTTTTTACATTTCGAATTTTTTAGAAATTGTTCTGTTGCGAATATTATACGTCTTAAAAGTAACAACAATTTTAAAGTTTCTAACACCATCAGTTCCAAAAAATCGAAATTCCGGTCGTTTTTAGAACGTTTTCCCCTCATTTAACCCTTTTTAATGTCGAACATTTTAGAAACCGTTCTTAGCGAGCATTTGTATCTTTAAAGTAACCACCACACTAAATTTAAAGTTTCTAGCCTTAACAATTAATAGAGATAGCTCAATTTTAGAAAGTTTTTTGCTCCTGCACCTCCTTGGGGACACATCGACATAAAATGTAGCCTATGTTGGAACAGAGATGATCACCATCATTTTACTGTAGCACTATTTTTGAAATAGGCTCAGTAGTTCCAAAGTATACCCCCTTAAAAAAATACACTAACGTTGCTTCTATATAATATTATTAGTACAGAAAGAAACAAAAATATTTTGAACGTATTAGAAAAAAAATTTAAAACTTTAAAAATGCAAAAAAATTATAAATACACTTAAGATGTCACTGACAATTTTAATGTACATAAGTTGTGTAATGAATCTAGAAGTTTTTAATATCTCATTACATTAAATATTTTTATTCTAAAATTCATTTGGCAAACTAGAAATTTTTGGGCGTCTTAAATATGTGGGATATGGGAAAGTGTCCTGCATGCCTCCCCAGTAATAGGGAACTGATTCTGAATTAGAAATATTTTGTAAAAAAAATATCTTTATTTGAGATTTTCCCAAGCAATATTTATTCATTCACAAACAAGGACGTAAATAGAATATGCTTTCGGGGCTACGGGGAGAATTTTTTATAGATTTTAAGCTACAACGCCTTTCTTTTAACACTAGAGCTACCAGAAATTTTACTCAAGTTTTATAAAACTATTTCCCCTGGCCTGTTTAACCCCTTGCAGGGCAAGCACGGGTCTAAAAATGCTAAATTTTGCGATGTTTCGACATCAGTAACTTTTAATAATGAATTTTTACCTTCTCAATCTGCAAAAAATAATACTAAATATTTTTATTTAATAATACTGGTGGCAAAATTACATATTAAAAAGTGGTATATATTATATACCGGTGCCCCTCAAGGGGTTAAGATAATTTTTATAGACGTACAAACATTAAAAGAAATCTTCAAATGTAACAAGCACGAAATATTAAAAATCAGTAAAAAAAATCTTCTATCTACTATTTTTTTATTCAAAATGAAAAACTGAAAAAGCTTTTTTCTTTTTTTTAAAATCATTTTTCCTTTTTAATTTTTCCTTCTTTTAGTAATGTTCAAAAATTTTATTACTTTTGGTAGAAATAGATTTTACTTTTTTTTTTCAAAATCGTTAGAGAAAATTTAGTTAATTCAGTTAACACTAGAACTACCGGAAATTTTACTCAAGTTTTATAAAACTATTTCATGCCAGAATTTTTATTTAAAACTATGTAACTTATTGATTTAGCATATTCCTGCGAGTTTTTTATTTAATTTATTTAGAAAAGAAATTTCTGGTTCAAATCGGAATATATTCATTTGAGAGCCGTCAAAACGGTTCATGGTAGTTCTAGTGTTAAATTAGAGTAATTGAATAGACCCATTACCACTTTTAAACTTTTTTCGGCGTTGGTGGGTGGTTTGGGGTCGGGCCCATGTCCCCCCTACTCTTTCTCTCTTCACTCTCACTCTACGGCCTTTTTTGTCAAACATGATTTCTGTTTTCGACACAATAAAATTTTATACAGTCCCTGGATCTAACAAGTTATGTTTAGAAATATTTTCTCGTCACTTTGACAAACACAACAGTAAAAATTATGTTCTTCTATGACCAAAACTTAACGTGTTGTAATACTTTAAAGTTTATTAAAATTTCGAAGCTTTGCAGCACTAAAGAGCGACAAACGATTTTTTAGTGAGAGAAAACTACGAAATTTAATTTAGTGCACTTTTGGATAGGGCATTTCGTTTATAAACCTAGTAAGCATACCAAATACAATTTGAAATTAATTATTTGTGTATTTTGAAAAATTACCTAGTTTGTATCTGCAGCAAAGAATGGTTGATTGACCCATAAATGATGAACCTAATATTTCCGCAACAACAAAAGAAAAAAACCGAATAACTTTTACAACCATGTTACCTAGAGTATATTAAATAGCATCAAATTCCTAATCATAACTGTCTAATTAAGGCCAATTTGAAATTCAATGGTAATAATAATAATTTCCTTCATACTGTATTAGTATTAAGCCTCTAACACATAGACACTTAACTTTCATGATATACAAACCCTGTTTAAGACTTCTGCATTGTACACGGATTTTCCCCTGAAATAATATAACCAACTACCTCTAAAATAAAAGTGGTACGAATGATAAAACGCGAAAGTGATCATCAAATAATCAATACTAAATTCTTTTCTTATGCACGGAGTAACACAATACAGAACTCAAATACTAGTGACAGAAAAGTAAATAAAATTAAACTTATAAAATTAACGAAAAATAAATAACATTAATTTAAAATTTATACAAGTTAATCCATTTCAAAAATATTTTATATAATAGAACAAGATCTAGATTAAAATAAATATATGACTTTAAGTGACTACTGAAGATTTTGGTTCAAAATAAATGATAATAACCTTAGAAAAGTTGTACAATGTTATGATTTCGGTGATAAACACAGAGCGTGATTATCATAGAAGCAAACATCCATCACTTTTTCCGAATAGTTATTTTTGCATTATTTATGTCAGAAATTCTGCGTTTTTAAATAAGCAAACAATTGCGGTGGAGAAATTGCAGTGAAAGTTTGCCAGGCCGAATAATCAAACTCTGAATAAACATTTTTTTTTACCTTTGTTTAATGATGAATTATGATGCCCTAGCTGACCCGCCCGGTCAGACTGTCATTGAAAAATAAAACAAGGGAGTAGACTTATAAAAAAAAAGTCTAAATAATTTTTATTTATACTAAAATCTTATTAAAAAATGAAATAAGAGCTAAAATTTCAAAAGTATAACAAATGTTTTAAAAAAATGTAACGGTCAGAGAAAATTATTACACTCACTTTTAAATTGCACGTTTCACTCAAATTCACACAGTTATGCTCCGGATCTTTTAAATCAGTAATTTGGATTTCAGAAGCAACGCGTTCGTACATGCGACGGTTATTAAGCATATTTTGCCGTTCACTTATGCTCTGTGTTTCTCGGCGTTCTCGATCTATTTCGATTTTCTCTTCTTAATTCGGCTTCTTTTTCACTTTCAAGCATTCGCCGAGATCTTTTACGGGCATTTCTAATGATATTTTGAAGCTCTATAATTGCAGCAATAGAGAGTTTTACTTAAATAAATCCGATGTACCTCAGCCAAAATCTTGCCAAAGGACTTTTACACAATAACCAATGAGATGCGTTTCATTCGGGCGTTGCCATTAAACAATTAACAAATAATCGCGATTTCTGTGCCACGTACGATAGCGTTATATATATATATATATATATATTATAGTATTAGCTTCGTATAGCAACCAGTTGTAGTGCATTCAAATTGCATGTGGTCTTTCGATTTTTTGGTGGAAAAGATTTTTATTATGCACTTCAATTTTCTAGCCTTAACAAATCCAAATAAATTTTAATTAAGATCATTTTTAGAATGTTTTCCGATCATTTCACCTTTTTAAATTTCGAATTTTTTTAGAAACAGTTCTTAGAGAGCATTTCTATCTTAAAAGTACCACCATGCGAAATTTTTAGTATTTAGTCCCAACTTTATGACAGAAATCGATATTTTAAAACTTTTTTCTGTGTCCTTTTTTATTTCAATTTTTTTACTTACTTCTATCTTTACAAAAAAAAAGTATTGGATTCATGAAAATTTTCGACTTCCGGTTTTCGATAGATTTATACGTTTTAGAAGGTCCTGAACACGATTTGACCATTTTTAGAAAATGTCTGTCTGTGACTCTGTCTGTCTGTCTGTATGTGACAAAAATTTTGTGGGCACTCTATCTCAAGAACTAACGCAAGAAATTTAATAAAACTTTATATTCCGTTAGTCCCTGATATAAATTGGTGCTGATTAGTTTTTGGTGACAATCGTCCGACAGATGCCGCTGCTATGCTGCATTTTCCGTAATAGCTCTATCTCAAGAACTAATGCACTTATTTTCATCAAACTTCAAGTTCAGTTAGACCTTGAGATAAATAGACGCCAATTATGTTTTGGTGCATATATCCCAACAAGTCGCGCTGTTAAGTTGCATTTTTCGAGATTTCCGTAATAGCTCTATCTCAAGAACTAATGTGCTTATTTTCATCAAACTTCAGGTTGAGTTAGACCTTGACATAAATAGACCCTGCTTATGTTTTGGTGTATATATCCCAACAAGTGGCACTGCTATACCACTTTTTTCTCGATTTTTACGATAGCTATATCTCAAGAACTAATGCACGGAATTTCATCCAACTTCAGATTCTCTTAGATCGTGACATAAATAGATGCTGCTTATGTTTTGGTGTAAATAGCCCAACAGGTGGCGCTGCTATGCTACATTTTTCATTATTACCAGGATAACTATATCTCAAGAACTCATGCAGGGATTTTCATCAAACTTCAGCTAACATTTACACAAGTTGTTGTTGATTAGGTTATGGTCTAAATCTCCCAACAGGTGGCGCTGCTATGCTGAATTTTGCAGGATTTACATGATTTTAGCAATAGTCATATCTCAAGAACTAATGCACGGAATTTAATAAAACTTTAGATTCAGTTAGACCTTAATATAAATTGATGCTGAATCTTTTTATTGTAAAAGAAATCTGTGTGAGATAGAAGAAAGTTTTGGAATTGGCTCATCCGACTAGTTTATAATTGTTCTAATGTGAAAATTTACATATTAAAAGCAACAGACATGTCAAATTTCAAGTTCCTATCCCTATCAATTCCACTCCATATAAAACATAATTTAGAACATTCATAGAGATGTTTGCGTTTATTTCACCTTTTTAAATTTCGAGGTTTTCAGAAACTTTTCTTAGAGCATTTACAGCTTAAGAGTAACCAGCATATGGATTTTCACGTTTTTAGCTACGCAATATGACCGAAATCACATGTTTAGAATTCTTTTCCCTGCACTCCCTTGGGGGTTGTTGCACCGACATAAAATATAGCCTATTTTGGAACAGGGATGGCCACCAGCATTTTCCTACCATTATTTTTGAAATCGACTAGGTAGTTCCAGAGTTTAACCCCTCAAGGAAACACACTAACGTTACTTCTTTATAACATTATTAGTATAGAAAGAAAAAAATTGAGCGCATTAGGCAAAATTTAAAAATATGAATACCCTTATGATGTCACTGACAGTTTTAACGCATAGGTTGAATAATGAATCGAGAAATATTTAATTTATTTTAAAAAAGTTCTTTTTTCTTCTTAACACTAGAACTACCGGAAATTTTACTCAAGTTCTTTAAAACTATTTCACACCAGAAATTTTATTTAAAACTACTCAACTTATTCATTTAACGTATTTTTATGAGTTTTAAATTAATTTTATTTTCAGAAGAAATTTCTGGTTTGAATCGGAATATATTCCTTTGGTAACCGTCAAAATGACTACTCATGGTAGTTCTAGCATAGCTGCCAACTTTTACGCTTTTTTCTTACCACTAAAAATTAATAGAAATTTTTGCCTTATTGAATCATATGATTTCGGTGATTTAATAAGTAAAAATTTACTATGAAATTTTAGTGGTAGGAGAAAAGCGTAAAAGTTAACAGCTATGTTCTAGTGTTAAGTTTATTAAAATTTTGGAGCTTTCCGGCAGTACAGATAGACAAACGATTTTTTAGTGCCAAAAATCTGTAAAATTTAATTTAGTGCTTTGCTGGTTAGTGCATTTCATTTATTAGCCTAGTAAGTATGCCAAGTAAAATTTGATATGCATTATTTATGTATTTAAAAAATTACCTAGCTCACCTTTGATAAAAAGAATATTCCATTAACTCGTAAATGTGTGATCCGTTTCCGCCAAAGAAAAGAAAAAAATACGAAGAAATCTTAAGGGTTCATACGTTCTTAACTTATAAAAAATCAATTTTTTGTTTTTGGCGGAAATTAAACCCTTATAGTGTGTAGAATTATGGTCAAAAAGATTTAAAGTAATATCTCAATTATTAAGAAAGACATGAACAAAATTGTGAGCACGCGCACGATCGATAAAACCGACTTCGCCGAAAAGATTCTACTAAAGACTCTACTCCCGTTTAATTGAGCATATTAAAGCACAGGAGGGTCCACAGTACGGCGCAAGAATAGCAATTTAAGTGTTGAGAAATATTACCTGAAAAGAAAAATAATCAGTATATTTTATTTTTCTAAAATTTTAAAAGCGATTTTCTGGAAAAGACATGTTTTAACACGAGCAGCGTGATAACTTGAACGATTGTTTTACATTTTTGGATAAAGTTTGCGAATAATAAAATTGTCTAAGGGCTATCGAACCATTAAATATATATATATATATATATTTTTTTTTCAATACGTTTAAAAAATCAAAATTTTGGACGAATATTTTGAAAAAAAAATCAAAATAGCGCAATTTTTGTATTTTACAAAATTTTGAGCCGATGTCCCTTACCTACAACCTTATTTTACAAGAAAAATTTGAGATTTTAATTTTATTTTTCTGCATGAAGTTAGGATGCTGCCCATCGAGCCTAGATATTTAGGTCAACGCGGCTGCAGGTTTCCGACTAATATGTGACCAAATTTAACAACAGAAAAATATTTTTAAATACTTGACGCAATATAAAACAACGTGGCATTATTAGTTTTTCAATTAATTTTATCACTTTTCTAAAAAAAGAAAAAAAAATGGAAATATGTCAATTATTTGCCGTCGAGAACGTGTGTCACTTAAAACTAAGGTACCTAACCATTGTTATTTAGTACCAATTTCGCATTCATGATTGTTAATTAATAACGATTCAGATTCCATTGAAATTATTTTTTCCTTTCTATTAAATTCCTGAACCACAGAAAATTTAATTTCAAGATACACCGCAGTGTGTGTTCATCATCCTGCTGACAGGAATTGAGATGGAAATAATGTATGCAACTACCACTGAAAGAAAAGTGGTACAAAAGATAAAACGTCAACATAATTATCCAATGATCAATACTCAAATGATTTTCTGACGCACCGAGTAACGCAATATGAAGCTCATATACTAATGAGACATATTTAAATAAAAACAAACTTATAAATTTAACGAAAAATAAATAAGTTTAATTTACAATTTCTACGCGTAAATCCATTTCAAAAATATTTTATAAAACAAAACATGATCTAGATTAAAATAAATATCTGACTGTAATTGATCACTGAGAGATTTTGGTTAAAAATAAATGATAACAACCTTGTAAATTTTGTACAATGTTATGATTTCGGTGGTAAACACAAAGCCTGATTACCACATAAGCAAACATCCATCACTTTTTCTGAATAGTAATTTGTGCCTTATTTATGTCAAAAATTCTGTGTTTTTAAATAAGCCAACAATTGCGTTGGAGAAATTGAGATGTTTGCCTGTGTGAATAATCAAATCCTGAATAAACATTTTTTGTTTTTGCTTTTTTTGTACCCTTGTACAATGATGTATTATGATCCATTATAAAGTTTTTAGCTTTAGCTTTATCACAGAAATTGCAATTTTCAAACATTTTTTTGTGTCTTTTTTTATTTCAATTTTTTTTGTAATTGTTCTGCTGTGAGAATTTACGTTTTAAAAGTAACAGACATGATATGTCAAATTCTAAGTTCCTATCCCTATCAATTCGTTCATCATTATTCATCAATTCCCATATAAAACATAATTTAGAATATTTATAGAGCGTTTTACGTTTATTTCAGCTTCTTAACCCATTAAAGCCGGAATTATTTTTCTCTTTAAAATTCAAAAATTGCATTTCATACCAGTTTTTCAAAGTAGCAACTTTAGTCTCCTTTTATTACGGAGTTTCTGTCATCAGATAAAGAGAATATTTCTCTTAAAATATACTGGTATACAAACAACAAAATGGAGGACATCTATCCCGGTACCATATGGTACCAGTAGGCTTCAATGGATTAAGTTTCGAATTTTTCAGAAACTTTTCTTAGAGCATTTACAGCTTAAGATTAAAAAGCATTTGGATTTTCAAAGTTTTAGCCACGCGATATCACCGAAATCACATTTTTAGAATTTTTTTTCACTTTACCCCCCTTGGGGGCTGTTTTACCGACATAAAATATGATCTATTTTGGAACAGGGATGGCCAACAACATTTTCATACCATTATTTTTTAAATCGATTTGGTAGTTCCAGAATTTAACCCCTTCAACCAAACACACTAACGTTACTTCTTTATAACATTATTTGTATAGAAAAAAGCAAAAATATTTTAAGTGCATTAGGAAAAATCTAAAACTTTAAATATATGTATATATATATATATATATATATATATATAAACTTATCATGTCACTGACAGTTCGAACTTGCATAGGTTGAATAAAGAATCTAGAAAAATTTAACTTCTTATAAGTAAATTTTCTTTTTTCTACTTAAGTTTATTAAAATGTTGGAACTTTCCGGCACTGAAGATTTAAGATTAAAATAACGATAATTAATTAACGATTAACGAACTAATAAAGAACAAACGATTTTTTAGTTCCAGAAATCTGTAAAATTAATTTTAATGCACTGCTGGTTAGTGCATTTCATTTATTAGCCTAGTAAGTATCCAAAATAAAATTAGAAATGCATTATTTATGTACTTAAAAAAAGTACTTAACTCGCCTTTGATAGGAAGAATACTCGATTGACCCATATACGTGTGATCCGTTTCCGCCAAACAAAAGAAAAAACACGAACATTACTTAAGCGGTTACATACGTTCTCAAATAAAAAATTATAAAAAAAAAAACTATACCGATATATGAGCCCCTAACTGTCATACTGTCACAGAAACTGAATGAAATTCTGGCCTAAAGTATTTTGAGGTATGCGCTCAAGAATCATGTGAAAAACAACAGTTAAATTCTAACAGTTACGGTTACAGTGACAAAATTTCGAAAATTTCAAATGGCAACACCTATTTTTTTTATTGAAATGTGATCTTCATAGTGAAAATCCATAAAAAGCGTTGGTTGGTACCTGTAGCACGAAAATCGCCGGTGCTAGGCAGACTAAGAAGAAAAGTGAAAACAACCAATAAAGGATAGAGAAGCAACAGAAAGTAAAACATTTTATTGTTCAGTGTTATCCACCATCTGCCGCATGTAAAGTGTTGTCGTGTGTGAAATGGAAAATGTATGAAACACAATAAAATGTTTTGTTTTCTGTTGCTTCTCTGTTCTTATTGGTTGTTTTCACTATTCTTCTTACTCTGTCTAGCGCCGGCGATTTTCATGCTACAGGTACCGTTCCAACGCTTTTTATGGCTTTTCACTATGAAGATCACATTTCAATAAAAAAAGTAGGTGTTGCCATTTGAAATTTTCGAAATTTTGTCACTGTAACCGTAACTGTTAGAATTTAACTGTTGTTTTTCACATGATTCTTGAGCGAATACCTCAAAATACTTTAGGCCAGAATCAAACAGATTCATTCAGTTTCTGTGAACGGACAGTTAGGAGCTCATATATCGGGATAGTTTTTTTTATAATCACCCTGTATATATTTATATATATTTCCCAATTTGATTAAAAGGGCAAAATTTTAGACGAAAATTGTGAAAAAAAAATGCAAAATAGCGCAATTTTCGCATTTTACAAAATTTTGAGCCGATGTCCTTTAGCTACAACCTTATTTTACAAGAAGAAATTGAGATTTTAATAATTTTTTTTTATTCTACAGGTAGTTAGGATGCTGCCCATCGAGCCCGGAAATTTTGGTACAGGTCAACGCGGCAGCAGATTTCCGACTAATATGTGACCAAATTTAACAACAGAAAAATATTTTTAAATGCTTAACGCAATAGAAAACGGCATGGATTTTTTAGTTTTTCAACTAATTTTACTTCTTTTCTTAAAAATAAATAAATAAATAAATAAATAAATAAATAAATAAATAAATCGAAATATGTTAATTATTTGTTGCCGAGAACTTATGTAACCCCCTTAACACTAAGGTACCTAGCCTATATTATTTAGTACCAATTTCTCATTCATGATTCCTAATTAATAGCGATTTCGAATCCAATGGTAACAATATATTTCTTTGCGCTTTATTAAGTGCCTGAACCACAGAAACTTAAATTTCAAGATAAATCGGACATTGTGTTCAAAATCTTGCGTATCGAAATTCAGAGTGAAATAATATATTACTCTAAAAGAAAGGTGGTACAAATGATAAAACACGAAAATAAATATCCAAGGATCAATACTCAAATTATTTTCTAACGTACCGAGTAACGCAATACAGAGCTCATATACAAGTGAGGGATAAATAAATAAAATCAAATTTATAAATTTAACGAAAAATAAATAAGTTAAATTTACAATTTCTACCTGTGAATCCATTTCGAAAATATTTTATGAAACAGAACAAGGTCTAGATTAAAACAAGTATCTGTCTGTAATTGATTACTGAAGATTTTGGTATTTTGGTTCAAAATAAATGATAAAAATCTTGGAAAAGTTGTACAATGTTACGATTTCGGTGATAAACACCTGATTACCACAGAAGCAAACATCCATCACTTTTTCCAAATAGTAATTCTTGCGTTATTTATGTCAGAAATTCTCCGTTTTTAAATAAGCCAACAATTGCGTTGAAGACATTGAGGTTAAAGTTTGCCTGGTGGAATAATCAAAGTCTGAATATATATATATATTTTACCTTTGTTCAATTATGAATTATGATCCATTATAGCACTAGTTTCGTAGCAACCAGTTTTGTATTGCATTCAAATTGCATAAGGTCTTTCGATTGTTTGCAGGAAAAAAATTTTATTGTACATTTCAAGTTGACAATTCCAAATATATTGTACTTAAGATCCTTTTTAGAATATTTTCCGATCATGTCACCTATTTAAATTAAATTTTTTTAGAAACAGTTCTTAAAGAGCATTTCCATCTTAACCCCTTGAAGGGCACCGGTATATAATATATACCGCTTAATTTTAATCCCAAAATGCCACAATGACACCAAAATTTTATAACCAAATTTTAAATTTATGAGGTACATGAGGAAAAGCTTTTATTTATTTTAAAAAAAATTCGTTCGTGAATCCAGGTGTCAATCAATCATTTCAATATTTTAGCTGCAAGAGTACTTTTCCCCTGAAGGGGTTAAAAGTAACCACCATGCGAAATTTCAAGTTTTTAGCCCCAGCTTTATCACAGAAATTGCAATTTTAAAACCTTTTTTCTGTGTACTTTTTTATTTCAATTTTTTTATAATTGTTCTGTTCTGAGAATTTACATCTTAAAAGTAGCAGATAAGTCAAATTTCAAGTTTCTATTCCTAACAATTCCATATAAATCATAATTTAGAACGTTTATAAAACATTTTAAATTGTGAATATTTCGGAAATTTTTCTTAGAGTGCATTTACAGATTACGAGTACAAACCATATGCCTTTTCCAGTTTTTAGCCCTACAAATATCATCGAAATCGCATTTTTAGAATGGTCATGCGATTTTTCCTACAGTTATTTTTGAAATCAGCTGAGTAGTTCCAAATATCAACTCCTCTTCAAACAAAAACTAACGTTACTTCTTTATAACATTATTAGTATAGAAAGAAGCAAAAATATTTTCAGCCCATTACGAAAAAATTAAAAATTTAAATATGCAGAAAAATTATAGATACACTTTTGATGTCACTAAAAAATTTAACTTACATTAAGTTGTGTAATGAATCCGGAAGTTTTTAATTTGTTGTAAGTAAGTTCTTTCTTTCGTTTTAAGTTTATTAAAACTTCGGAGCTTTTCGACACTAAAGATAGACAAACGAGTTTTTAGTGCCAGAAAGCTGCGAAATTGAATTTAGTGCACTGCTGTTTAGGGCACTTCATTTATTAGCCTAGGCATGCCAAATAAAAATAAAAATGCAACATTTATGTATTTAAAAAAAATACCTAGCATGTCTTTGCTGGAAAGAATAATTGATTGACACATAAATTTGTAATTCGCTTCTTCCAAAGAAAACAAAAAGCACGAAATTTCTTAAAGCTAAGGTGCCTAGCTTATATTATTTAGTACCAAATTTCCATTTATAGCGAGGTTCGTACACTGTTACAAATTTTCAATAAAATTTTGTTTTTAATATTTAAATAGCAGAAACTGCAGACGCCTTGTTTAATTATAGGATTTTTAACACGTTGACGGACACTTGGGGCTATAGCCGTCAAAGCGAAGTTCACTATGTAGCATGACGGCTGTAGCAGCACAAATGTGCATTTACCGGCGTATAAGTAGAAGCCCAGTATCAATTTTCGTACTTCACTTGTTCCTACTGTCCGTCAATGTGTTAATACTTTTTCACATTTCAATAGCGCGAAAACTTCCATTAAAATATTATGGCAGATGCGTACGAACCCTGTAGAGTTACAAATTAACCGAGATAGTAACAACTGTTTTCTTGGTGCTCCATTAAGTTGCTAAGTCACAGGAACTTAACCTTTCATGATACCTAGAACTTCAATTTCTTAAAGTAATTCTTCCGACTGAAATAATATTTGCAACTACCTGTAAAAGAAAAGTGGTGCGAATAATAAAAAAAGAAAATAATCCTCCTACGATCAATACTCAAATTCTTTTCTGAACCACTGAGTAACACAATATAGAACTCAAACACTAGTGAGAAATAAAATTTATATATATATACCGGGTGTCCTAAAAAGGACTGACTGATTTTAAAATTCAATAACTTACAAACGGTGACAGATATTTAAAAAATTCTTGCAGGAGAGTAATGTACGATGTCGGGAGTATTTTTGCTGCGATTCCCAGTTTTAGTTTGAATTATCATCAATAGATGGCGCTGCGAGCAATAGGCGCTCAATCGAGACCAAAACTGAAATCAGGAGGTTACATGTATGGAGTGGGTCACATTCACCAATACAATCTTTTTTTTTTTAGGACCGATTCTGAACTCAGTCGTTATATTTTCGATGAAATGTGTTGTTGCCATGGAAATAATGAATTCTTCGAAATAACCACAGCATTCAGAATTGGGCATGAATTTAATAAGCAATATGCGAGTGAGCAGCCGATATTATATTTATGAAGCTTTATTTTCTTGGATTAACTTACTTTTTATTGTCCGATTTAAAGAATATTTTGTGCATCGCATCTTAAAACTAGGAGAAGAGATTCTGTATATATATATTTTCTTTTTGTTGTTGTTCTTGTTAAAAATTTCCTAAATTTTGTTAAATTCTAAGAAATTTTAGATCTTTTAAGGAAGTTTTTCAGTAGATTGTTATGCATGTTGAATCCAGTTTAAAAGAATCTTGGAAATGTTTCATACTTTGGAAGAAAGAATATTTATAATACTGGAGTACTACCGCTTGAGTCAAAGCATAATAGTGACTAGAAGTAGAATCCAAAAAGAAATTTAACGCAAGGAATTCTCCGTATCCGAATACAATTAAACAATTGTATTAGAAATTTGTAAAGAGCGGTAGTGTTGCCGACGGTTTGGTAAACAACGTTGGAGGGCACAAATCAGCCATGACTGAATCTAACGTAGATGTTATTAAAAATGTTATTAATCACGATTCGAAAATATAGGAAATGCATAACTTGAATAAAAAACTATTTTCTGCAATTCACGCTCATACTCGGTAGCGCTTAGGAATTCTTTTGTGTAGCCCTGTATATGATCTATAACATTATGCACATCACGTAATATGCAAAAATGTTTTTAAAACCGTTTGCCATAACTGAAAGCGCACTTCCAGCGATTATCGCTTATAGACATTGTGCCGAATACAGTACTGCAACCGAAATCTTTAGCGTGTCCCTGTAAATGAACGATAAATGTTATGTACATCATATTATACAACAAGTATAATTTAGTAAACCTCAGTAATGTATATCAGTTTCATTATATTAGAAATGTTGTAACATAATTAAAATACGCTTCAAACAGCTTTTCCCCGTAGGTTATTATGTAACCGAATTTTTTTGCGTAGCCTTATAAATGTATGATAAATACTTTACACTCCATATTCTACAGAAAGCATGTTTTAGTGTACTTCATAAATGTAAATCAATTTCGATATGTTTGTAATGGTGTAACATCGTTAATACTTTTTAATTATATTATAAAAATAAATAAACAGTAAACGATTTTTTCCCATGTACCATCATGTAATGAAATTACTTTGGGTGACCTTGTAAACGAATTAAAAGTTCTACACATACAATATTCGATAGTAAGCATTTTGTAGTACACTTCAGTACTACATATTATTTTCAATAAGTTTGAAATAGTGTAACATCATTGAAATACACTGCAAATGGTTTATCCCATAGACCATAATAAAACGGCATTCTTTTAAGTGCCTCTGTAAGCAAACCATAATGGCTACAAACTTCATTTTCAATACAGAGCATGTCAGGGTAAACCTCAATATTAAAAGTTCTACATATACAATCTTTGATCGTAAGTATCTTGTAGTGCACTTCAGATACATACATGGCAATTCAAATATATTTACACTAGTTAGAGCACGAGGAGACGTCCAGATAAACCGTGTGCATAAACACTTTTCAAATGTGTTGGAAAATTTTAGAAAGAATAAATTTGATTGATAAAGAAGACACTCATTTTTTAAAAAATATATCCTTCTTGGAATATAACAAGTTTAAAAAAATCGATATTTTGAACATTGTCGTTACACATTTCGATTCGGAAGAAATCGTTTCCGTGGAAACAATACTATTACTATTGTTGCTCTGACTCCTACAATATTGAAATCATACCGTGTCAGTTCAGAATCGGGCACTAAAAAATATTGTATTGGTGAACGAGACCCACTCCATACATATAACCTCCTGATTTCAATTTTGGCCTCGATTGAGCGCCTATTGCTCGCAGCGCCATCTATTAATGATAATTCAAACTAAAACCGAGAATTGCAGTAAAAAAACTCCTGACATCGTACATTGCTCTCCTGCAAGAATTTTTTAAATATCTGTCACCGTTTGTAAGTTATTGATTTTTAAAATCAGTCAGTCCTTTTTAGGACACCCGGTATATATATAATTAACGAAATATAAATAAAATAAATTTACAATTTACACATGTGAATGGATTTCAAAAATATTTTATAAGACAGCATAAGATCTAGATTAAAATAAATATCGGATTTCAATTGAATACCGAGAATTTTAGTTAAAAATAAATGATAATAACCTTTGAACATATGTACAATGCTACGATTTCGGTGATAAACCCAAAGTCTGATTATTAAAGAAGCAAACATCGATAACTATTTCCGAATAGTAATTTTTGTCTTATTTATGTCAGAAATTCTGTGTTTTTAAATAAGGTAACAGTTGCGTTGGAGAAATAGAGGTGGCAGTTTGATTCTATAAATAATCAAATTCTGAAAAAAAAAAAAAAAACACACACACACACACACATATATATATATATATATTTGCTATTTTTACTTTTTTTTAATGATGGATTATGAGCCATTCTATATTATATAGGACTAGTTTCGTAGCAACCAGATAAGTTGCATTTAAATTGCATAAGGTCTATCAAGAGTTTGGCGGAAACGAAATTTAGGTTCATTATAAATTTGAAATAATCGAAACATAAAAGTAACGTTTAATAATAACTAGCAACAGTAACATTTTCTCTAATTGTTATTCATCAGCAATACCAATTCCAAATAAATTGTAATTTAGAATTTTTTTGGAATGTCATTTAACCTTTTTATATTTTGAATTTTTAAGAAACAGTTCTTAGAGAGAAATTCCGTCTTAAATGTAACCACCATGCGGGATTACAAGTTTTAAGCCTCAGCTTTATCACAGAAATCGCAAGTTTAAAATTTTTTTCTGTGACCTTTTTTATTTCAATTTTTTTTTATAATTGCACTGTTGTGAGAATTTACGTCTTAAAAGTAACAGACATGTCAAATTCCAAGTTACTATCCCTAATAATTCCATATAAATAATCATTTAGGACGTTTATAGAACATTTTAAGCTTTTCACCTTTCTAAACTTCGAAATTTTCAGAAATCATTCTTAGAGTGAATTTACAGCGTAAGAGTACCTAGCATAAGAATTTTGACGTTTTTAGCCATAGGAGTATTCCATATCGCATTTTTAGAATGGTCACGAGCATTTTCCTACAGTTATTTTGGAAATCGGCTGGGTAGTCAACCCCTCTTCAAACGCAAACTAACATTACTTCTAACATTATTAGTATAGAAAAAAGCAAAAATATTTTGAACCTATTAGGAAAAAATTAAAAAATTAAATATGCAAAAAAGTTATAAATATAGTTATGATGTCACTAAAAATTTTAACTTACATTAAGTTGTGTAATGAAACCGGAAGTTTTTAATTTTTTAAAAGTAAGTTCTTTCTTTTTTTTTATTAAAATTTCGGAGCTTTTCGGCAGTAAAGATAGACAAATGAGTTTTAAATGCCAGAAAACTACGAAATTTAATTTAGTGTACTGTTGTTTAGGGTATTTCATTTATTAGCCTAGGCATGCCAAGTAAAATTAAAAATGCATTATTTTTGTATTTAAAAATAATTACCTAACATGCCTTTGATGGAAAAAATAATAATTGATTGACACATAAATTTGTAATTCAAAAGAAAACAAAAAGCACGAAGAGCTCTTAAAACTGAGGTGCCTAAGTCTACATTATTGAGTACCAGATTCCCATTTATAGCAGGGTTCGTACGCTTTTACCACAAATTTTCAATAAAATTTTGCTATTTAATATTTTAATAGCAAAAATTGCAGACGCCTCGTTAAACCCTTTAACGTTCATTGGTTTCCCTGTGAAATCACAAAACTTTAATTACGAAATTCAACAATCACAGCAGAATTTTAATAGAAATTTTTTCCATTTATTATATATATGTGAAATATCGCTTTATATACCGGGTGATTATAATTAAAGTTACGATTTCAAAAATCGATAATTTTAAAACTACTGGTCAGAATGACTTGATATTTTAGAAGAATAATCGTGAGGCAATGGAATTTTGTT
Source organism: Maratus michaelseni (assembly GCA_963931845.1). Lineage (NCBI taxonomy): Eukaryota > Metazoa > Arthropoda > Arachnida > Araneae > Salticidae > Maratus > Maratus michaelseni. The sequence continues at coordinate 265,485,578 of OZ007595.1, read as the reverse complement.
TGGCGAAGGAAAAAAAATAGTTCCAAATTGTGCCGATAGATGGCGTTGTCAGGGTAATGTCAGGGGAAAGAGCAAAAATGTATTCTTGAACCCTTTCCGGCGCGGAGTAAATTTGTTTGCAAAATGATGAAATAATAGACTGACACCGGAATTTACAAACGAATCCATTAGTAAAAAGAAACTTGCTTATTTTTCTGGTTTGTTAATGAAAGGAAAATTTTAATTAAATACCGGGTGATTATAATTAAAGTTACGATTTCAAAAATCGATAATTTTAATTAAAACTACTGGTCAGATTGACTTGATATTTTAGCAGAACAATCGTGAGGCAATGGAATTTTGTTTGGCGAAGGAAAAAAAAAGTTTCAAAATGTGCCCATAGATGGCACTGTCTGGGTTCACATTGTCTGAAGATATGCAAATTACTAATACGTGACATGCGCACCGCAGACATAGCAACCATAAAAATGCAGAGCAGCAGCTCTTTGCCTGAATGCTTCATCATGACTCTGACTATGAAGGATCGCGCTCTGCTCTTGAAGCTTTTTTATAAGAACGATGACTGTGCACTTACAGCTATTAGGAAGTTTCGGACATTAAAATCCATGAAAAAAGGTCCAATAACAACAAATGGTCTGCAAAAAATGATTGCTAAATTCGAAGAGACCGGTTCATTTGACGTTAAACGGGGTAGAGGAAGGAAACCAGTTTCAGCTGCGGCAGTGGAAGATGTGGCTACAGCATTACAGGAACATACTGACAGTGATGCTGGAATCAGCAGTGCAAGGGGGATTGGCCGAATGCTGGATATGCCGAACAGCACGGTGCGTAAAGTCCTACGGAACTTCTTACGCTGTTATCCGTACAAGATAACTCATGTGCAGGAGTTGCTACCTGCTGACCTGGAAGCACGTCAATCTTTTGCACTACAATTTCTTGCCCGGATGGAAGTGGACAACGGATGGCCATGGAACATTCTGTGGTCTGACGAAACCCACTTTCATTTGCAAAGTTCTGTAAATACGCAAAATTGCAGGATATGGGCGACCGAGAATCCGTCCCAGCTACAGCCATTACCTCTTCAGTCTGAAAAGGTCACTGTGTGGTGCGGAATAACGGCAGCGTTTATCGTGGGTCCATTTTTCTTCGAGGAGATCACACCTGCGGGTCCCGTTACCTGCACAGTTACTGGCAAGCGGTATGAAGCACTTTTGCGTAACCATGTTCTTCCGGCACTTCAACAGCGTCAGTGTGTGGATCGCATAATATTCATGCAAGATGGCGCTCCTCCGCACATTGCTACTACTGTGAAGCAGCTACAGAGTGATAATTTCGGAGATGATAGGATCATAAGCCGCCATTTTCCAACAACGTGGCTGCCACGTTCCCCCGACTTAAACCCGTGTGATTTCTGGCTTTGGGGGTACCTGAAGAATGTTGTTTATAGCGGGCGGATTCAGAATCTAGCCGACTTGAAGGCAAGCATCACACAACACACCCATTGCATTAGTACAGATACCCTCCGATCTGTTGTGGAGCATGCCGTTTTGCGCTTCCAATTAGTAGCGGAACAAGGCGGAGGGCATATTGAGCAACTTATGCCTTAATAATCAGTAAGGTGTTTGTTCCATGAAGCTCTTTTTTTTTTTTTTTCATTTCTTATCATTATCGCTGCCGTCGCTGTAAACACGTAGTCTTGTCTTTTCTCTAATAAATTTTTAGTAAATCTCTGAACTCTATTTTTTTCCTTTTGGCAACATCATTCCTATGTTTAACCCTTTAACGGGCGGTGGTCACAAAAAAGGACACCCAATTTTAATTCTAAAACTGACAAACGGCACCAAGAATATTTAATTAAAATTTTCCTTTCATTAAGAACCAGAAAATAAGCAAGTTTCTTTTTACTAATGGATTCGTTTGTAAATTCCGGTGTCAGTCTATTATTTCATCATTTTGCAAACAAATTTACACAGTGCCGGAAAGGGTTCAAGAATACATTTTTGGTCTTTCCCCTGACAACGCCATCTATCGGCACAATTTGGAACTATTTTTTTTCCTTCGCCAAACAAAATTCCATTGTCTCACGATTGTTCTGCTAAAATATCAAGTCATTCTGACCAGTAGTTTTAAAATTATCGATTTTTGAAATCGTAACTTTAATTATAATCACCCGGTATATATATATATATATATATATATATAGAAATAACTTTTTTCATAATTTCATTGTCAATCATTTATTTCAACATTTTAGCAATTGAAATGCTTTAACCGTTAAAGGGTTAATTGTAGGATTTTAATACTTTTCCGCATTTAAATAACTCGAAAAATTCTATTAGAACATAGTGGTAAAAGCTTACGAACACTGTACAGTTACAAATGTATGGCGACAGCAACAACGATTTTATTGGCACTCTATTAAGTTCCTAGGCCATAGGAGCTTAACTTTCATGACACCACAAACCTCAGAATTTTAAGATGCCAATGAGAATTCGGACAGAAATAATATATGCAACTGCCTGTAAAAGAAAAGTGGTACGAATAATGAAAAAAGAAAATAAACCTCCTACGATCAATACCGTAATTTCCGGCGTATAATCCGCAGCTCAAAGAGTCGTTTTTCGACCCAGAAATTTTATTCAATAATTGTAGTTAAATATTTACAGCAATCTTTTAAGTTACATTTTATAAAATAATATTTCTGGGTCGAAAAACGACTCTTTGAGCTGCGGATTATACGCCGGAAATTACGGTACTCAAATTCTTTTCTAACGCACGGAGTAACACAATATAGAACTCAAATACTAGTGAAATATAAATAAATAAAATAAAATTTATAAAATTTGGTAAATATAAATAAAATAAATTTACAATTAGCACATGTGAATGAATTTCAAAAATATTTTATAAGACAGAATCAGATCTAGATTAAAATAATATCTGATTTCAATTGACTATCGATAATTTTGGTTCAAAATGAATGATAATAACCTTCGAACATTTGTACAATGTTACGATTTCAGTGATAAAGACACAGTCTGATTACTACAGAAGCAAACATCGATCACTATTTCCGAATAGTAATCTTTGCCTTATTTATGTCAGAAATTCTGTGTTTTTAAATAAGGTGACAGTTGCGTTGGAGAAATAGCGGTGGAAGATTGATTCTGTGATTCATCAAATTCTTAAAAAAAAAAAAAAAAAAAAAAAAAAAAACATATGTATATATATACATATATATTTTCTATTTTTACTTTTGTTTAATGATGAATTATGAGCCATTCTATATTATATAGCACTAGTTTCATAGCAACCAGATAAGTTGCATTTAAATTGCATAAGGTCTATCAAGAAGTTTGGCGGAAAAGAAATATAGTTTCATTATACATTTGAAGTAATTTTAACATAATAGTAACAATTAATAATAACTAGCAATAGTAACATTTTCTCTAACTGTTATTCATCAGCAATAACAATTCCAAATAAATTGTAATTTAGAATTTTTTTAGAATGTTTTCCGATCATTTAAAATTTTTAAATTTTGAATTTTTTAGAAACATTTCTTAGAGAACAATTCCGTCTTAAAAGTAACGACCATGCGAAATTACAAGTTTTTAGCCTCAGCATTATCACAGAAATCGCAATTTTAGAACTTTTTTTCCCGCGCCTTTTTGTATTCCAATTTTTGTTGCTGTTGTTCTTTTGTGAGAATTTATGCCTTAAAAGTAACATACATGTCAAATTTCAAGTTACTATTCCTAATAATTCCATATAAATCATAATTTAGAACGTTTATAGAACTTTTTAACCGTTTGAGTGGTAAGCACGATAGCGCCGCAATGTATCTGCGGATCAAACAAATTGTGTTTCAACCCAGAAATTTTATCTTATAAAATGTAACTCACTAGATCGCTGTAAATATTTCAACTGCTGAATAAAAATTAAATGATTTCAATTATTGAATAAAGTTTCTGGGTTGTTTGATCCGTTGAAATTTGTTTGATAGCAGATACATTGCGGCGCTATAGCGCTTCATAGCACTCAAACGGTTAAGCTCATTTCACCTTTTTGAACTTGGAATTTTTCAGAAATCTTTCTTAGAGTGCATTTACATCTTCCCAGCATAAGAATTTTGAAGTTTTTAGCCTTATGAATATTCGAAATCGCATTTTTAAAATGGTCATGAGCATTTTCCTACAGTTGTTTAGGAAATCGGCTGGTTAGTCAACCCCTCTTCAAACACAAACTAACGTTACTTCTTTATAACATCATTAGTATAGAAAGAAGCAAAAATATTTCCAGCCCATTAGCAAAAAATTAAAAATTGAAATATGCAGAAAAATTATAAATACACTTATGATGTCACTAAAAATTTTTACTTACATAAGTTGTGTAATGAATCCAGAAGTTTTTAATTTGTTATAAGTAAGGGCTTTCTTTCTTTTTAAGTTTATTAAAATTTCGGATCTTTTCGGCAGTAAAGATATACAAACGAGTATTTAGTGCTAGAAAGCTGAGAAATTTAATTTATTAAACTGCTGTTTAAAGCATTCATTTATTAGCCTAGGAAGCATGTCAAATAAAATTAAAAATGCATTCTTTATGTATTTAAAAAATTACCTAGCTCACCTTTGGTGGAAAAAAAATGATTGACACATAAATGTGTAATCTGTTTCCGTCAAAGAAAAGAAAAAGTACGAAAAACTCAGAACTAAGGTACCTAGCCTATATTATTTGATAGGGTTAGAATGACAGTGGAGTAAGTAAAAATTTAGTGATATGAGAAATGAAGAGTTTTGATAAACTTGTTGTACGCCGTTTAAGGTACCTAGCCTATATTATTTGATAGGGTTAGAATGACAGTGGAGTAAGTAAAAATTTAGTCATATGAGAAATGAAGAGTTTTGATAAACTTGTTGTACGCCGTTTAAGGTAACTAGCCTATATTATTTGATAGGGTTAGAATGACAGTGGAGTAAGTAAAAATTTAGTGATATGAGAAATGAAGAGTTTTGATAAACTTGTTGTACGCCGTTTAAGGTACCTAGCCTATATTATTTGATAGGGTTAGAATGACAGTGGAGTAAGTAAAAATTTAGTGATATGAGAAATGAAGAGTTTTGATAAACTTGTTGTACGCCGTTTAAGGTACCTAGCCTATATTATTTGATAGGGTTAGAATGACAGTGGAGTAAGTAAAAATTTAGTGATATGAGAAATGAAGAGTTTTGATAAACTTGTTGTACGCCGTTTAAGGTACCTAGCCTATATTATTTGATAGGGTTAGAATGACAGTGGAGTAAGTAAAAATTTAGTGATATGAGAAATGAAGAGTTTTGATAAACTTGTTGTACGCCGTTTAAGGTACCTAGCCTATATTATTTGATAGGGTTAGAATGACAGTGGAGTAAGTAAAAATTTAGTGATATGAGAAATGAAGAGTTTTGATAAACTTGTTGTACGCCGTTGCAGTGAGTGGTCCAACTTGTTTTACCTTGTAGCGACTCCGTAAGTGAACTATGACATATTTGACAGGCACATTGAACAGAAATTAATATACGTACACTGAAAATAGGGTTAACTCGACTTTCAAAATTTTTGACATACTCCACTGTCATTCTAAACCCCTCATTTAGTGACAAATTCCCACTCACAATTGCTATGAACATCATATCGGCGATTTGAAATCTAAGGATAATAACTTTTATCTTCGCATTCGGTAGAGTTCCAAGACCATAGTAACTTTAATTTCAATAAACGTTCGAGAACGTTCGTAACGTTCGTAAAACGTTCGAGAATTCCGACTAAAATAATGTATGCAACTACCTGTAAAAGAAAAGTAATACGAATAATAAAACAAGAAAATAATCATCCTATGATCAATATTCAAATTCTTTTCTGACGCACCGAGTAACACAATATAGAACTCAAATACTAGTGAGAGATAAATAAATTAAATTAAATTTAGAAAATTAACGAATTATAAATGAAATAAGTTTAATAAATTTAGAATTTATACATGTGAAGATATTGTGATTTCAAACGTATTTTATAAAACAGAATAAGATCTAGATTAAAATAAATATCTGACTTTAATTGACTACCGGAGATTTTGGTTCAAAATAAATGATAATAACCCTGGAACATTTCTACAATATTATGATTTCAGTGATAAACACACTGAACATTACAGAAGCAAACGTCCAGCACTTTTCCCGAATAGTAATTTTTGCTTCGTTTTTGTCAGAAATTCTGCGTTTTTAAGTAAGTCGACAATTGCGTTGAAGAAATAGCGGTGGAAGTTTTCTTCTGTGAATAATCAAGCTCTGAATAAACACACACACACACACAGATATATACATATATATATATATATATGTATGTGCGCGCATGTGTGTGCAATGAATTACTATCATCCCACGTTCTCGTTGCGTCGTATCAGTTCTTTTGGTTCAGTGGCGTATCCAGGGAGGGGTCCAAATGCTCTGGATACCAGTAATATTGTAAAAGTTTTCTAAAATAAAGGAGCTTAATACAGTACGATCACTTACGATGATTATCGCAGAAAGTTCACAAATTAGTTAAGGCCAAGAAAAACTTTACAAAATTAGTGGTGTCCAGACCATCTGGATCCCAATCCCAGCTACGCCACTGTTTAGGTTTCTCAGTAGTAACGAATCCGGTGATTGGGGCTCGCTACGATTTGAGAGGCGCATTTAAGTACGATGCAGTGAAATATCTAAGATCGATGAAATGCAGTCGAGTCCGAGTAAAAACACCATTATTTCCTGGAATCTGGCTTTATTCCTTTTTAATACACGTTGACCTTTTTGAAATCAGACCCAGGATGATTTGAGAGCCTATTGAAGTTATTGTCCCATTCCTGAGAGCTACGGGAGTAGCCAGACGAAGCTGTCTTTTTCAGGACGGGCCAAGTGCGGCCAGCCGTAAGTTGTTTAACCCTTTATATCCTGAATTAATTTTCCAGCTACTTTTTAGATGCTCAGAATCCTCGATTATTCCCACCAGTTATTTTTTTTGTAAAGTTTTCTTTATCTAATCATAGAATTTTATCGATTCAATTAGGTGAAAATTTCTCATTTCAAAAACCGGTGGTAACAGATTAAAAATTCTGTAAAAGACGCTCGTTGCGAAGGGGTTAAAGTGGTACTTATAAGTACCGTCAGGATAAAAAGGGTTAAGCAGGTTGCAGACGAAAAAAGGCACTTCGAAAAAGCGTGCCGAGAAATGCAATACAGAGCTTAAATACAAGTGAGAGATAAATAAATAAAATCAATCTTATAAAATTAACGAAAAATAAATAAGTTAGATTTACAATTTCGGCATTGTGAATATATATTAAAAGTATTTTATGAAACAGAACTAGTTCTAGATGAAAACAAACATCTAACTGTAACTGATTACTGAAGATTTTGGTTCAAAATGAACGATAATAACCTTGGAAAAATTGTACAATTTTATGATTTCGGTGGCAAACACGCAGTCTGATTACCACTGAAGAAAACATCCATCACTTTTTTTGAAAAAGTAATTTTTGTCTTATTTATGTCAGAAATTCTGCGCTTTTAAATAAGTCAACAATTGCGTTGCAAAAATTGCGGTGAAAGTTGGCCTAGGAGAATAATCAAACGCTGAATATTTTTTTTTCCTTTTTTTTTACCTTTGTTCAATGATGAATTATGATCCATTATCGTACTAGCTTCGTAGCAACCAGTTGTATTGCATTCAAATTGCATGTGGTCTTTCGATTGTTTGGCGGAAAAAGTTTTATTGTACATTTCAAGTTTCTAGATTCAATAATTACAATTCAAATACATTGTAATTAAGATCGTTTTTAAAATGTTTTCCGATCATTTCACCTTTTTAAATTTTGTAATTTTTTTAGAAACAGTTCTTATTGAGCATTTCCATCTGAGAAGTAACCACCATGCGAAATTTCAAATTTTTAGCTTCAGCTTTATCACAGAAATCGCAATTTTGAATGTTTTTTCTGTGTCATTTTTTATTGCAATTTTTTTTTTATAACTGTTCTGTTGTGAGAATTCACGTCTTAAAATTAACAGATAAGTCAAATTGCAAGTTCCTATTCCTATCAATTCCATATAAATCTTAATTTAGAACGTTTATAGAATGTTTTAAGCTCATTTCATAGTTTCAAACTTCGAATTTTTCAGAAATCTTTCTTAGAGTGCATTTACAGCTTAAGAATACCCAGCATAAGAATTTTCAAGTTTTTAGCCCTAGGAATATCATCGAAATCGCATTTTTAGAATGGACATGAGCATATTCTTACAGTTATTTTTTAAATCGGCTGGGTAGTTCCAGTGATCAACCCCTCTTCAAACGCAAACTAACGTTACATATTCATAACATTATCAGTATAGAAATAAGCAAAAATATTTTGAACCCATTAGGGAAAAATTAAAACTTTAAATATGCAGAAAAATTATAAATACAGTTATGATGTCACTAAAAATTTTAACTTACATTAAGTTGTGTAATGAATCCGGAAGTTTTTAATTTGTTAAAAGTAAGGTTGTTTTTTCTTTTTAAGTTTATTAAAACTTCGGAGCTTTTCGGCACTAAAGATAGACAAACGAGATTTTAGTGCCAGAAAGCTGCGAAATTTAATTTAGTGCACTGCTGTTTAGGGAATTTCATTTATTAGCCTAGACGTGTCAAATAAAATTAAAAATGCAATATTTATTAATTTTAAAAAATTACCTAGCATGCCTTTCATGGAACAAATAATAATTGATTAACACATAAATTTGTAATTCCAAAGAAAACAAAAAGCACGAAGAACTCTTAAAACTAAAGTGCCTAAGCCTATATTATTTAGTACCAAATTTCCATTTATAGCAGTGTTCGTACGCTTTTACCACAAATTTTCAGTAAAATTTTGCTATTTAATATTTTAATAGCCTCGCTTAATTGTAGGATCTTTAATATTTTTCCGCATTTAAATACAACGAAAAATTCTATTAAAATATTGTGGTAATAGCGTGCGAACCCAGTGCTGCCAGTGGGCTACTTTTTTTTAATTCAAATTACTTGCTTGCCACCACTTTTTTGAAGTAGAAATATTAGCCTTTTTTAATGACAGATTAAGTAATGCGAAAATAAGAGGAATTATATTATTTTTTAAAGGTGGTGGCGATCAAGAATTTTAAATTAAAAAAAAGTAGCCCACTGGCAACACTGTGCGGACCCTGCACATTTACTAAGTAATGGCGATGGTAACAGCTATTTTCTTGGCACTCTATTAAGTTCCTAGGCCATCAGAACTTAACTTCCATGACACCCCAAATGTCATTTTTTCAATTTGCCAATTAGAATTCCGACTGAAATAATATATACATCAAGACTCCCTTATCATAGATCAGACTTGACAATCCCGAGAAAGTCTATGGGAGAAAATGTCCGCGGTAATTGCCAACTTATTAATTGACTTTCTCCGGAAAGTATCGCCGCCTGGTGGATACTACCGCACAGTTGCCATGTTTCGGGGTTTTTGAACACCAATATATTTTTAGAGAAAATGTTGTTCTTTTAAATCCCAGAATTCTCCGATCAAACAAAACAAAATTGTCTCTACTAAAAAACTGGTATCCAAAAGTATAATAGAAAAATCTATAGAAAAATCTAGCTGGTCTGCTACCGCATAGCTGCCAACTCTTACGCTTTTTTGTTATCACTAAAATTTAATAGAATTTTTTTCGTCATGTAATCACACGATCTTGTCAATTTAATAAGATAAAATTTACTATAAAATTTTAGTGGTAGGAAAACTACTAGTTCATAAGCAAATGCATAGAACAAATGGAGCTGTGAAAAAATTTCGTGTGATTTCGTGTCGTAAATACTATCACTGACGATTGATGGCGCTAGTAGCAGGACAAGTACAGCGGTCAAAGGCAACTTGCTGATTGATAGGTCTGATACTATGATAAGGAGGTCTTGATATACATCTGCCTGTAAAAGAAAAATGATACGAATAATAAAAAAAGAAAAGAATCCTCCTACGATCAATACTCAAATTCTTTTCTAACGCACCGAGTAACACAATATAGAACTCAAATGCTAGTGAACGATAAATAAATAAAATAAAATTTATAAAATTTGGGAAATATAAATAAAATAAAATTTATAAAATTTGGGAAATATAAATAAAATAAATTTACAATTAACACATGTGAATGAATTTCAAAAATATTTTATAAGACAGAATAAGATCTACATTAAAATAAATATCGGATTTCAATTGACTACCGATAATTTTGGTTCAAAATGAATGATAATAACATTCGAACATTTGTACAATGTTACGATTTCAGTGATAAAGACACAGTCTGATTACTACAGAAGCAAACTTCCATCACTTTTTCCGAATAGTAATTTTTGCCTTATTTATATCAGAAATTTTGCGTTTTTAAGTAACCTGACAATTGTGTTGGAGAAATAGCGGTGGAAGTTTGCTTCCGTGGATAATCAAACTCTGGCAAAAGAAAAGAAGAAAAAAGAAACACACACACACACACACACATATATATATATATATATATATATATATGTTTGGTATTTTTACTTTTGTTTAATGATTAATTATGAGTCATTCTATATAGTACTAGCTTCGTAGCAACCAGTTAAGTTGCATTTAAATTGCATAAGATCTATCAATAGTTTGGCGGAAAAGAAATCTAGTTTCATTATAAATTTGAAATAATAGAAACATATAAGTAACGTTTAATAATAACTAGCAACAGTAACATTTTCTCTAATTGTTATTCATCAGCAAAAACAATTCCAAATAAATTTAGAAATTTTTTAGAATATTTTCGGATCATTTAACCTTTTTATATTTTGAATTTTTTACAAACAGTTCTTAGAGAGCATTGCCGTCTTAAAAGTAACCACCATGCGGAATTAGAAATTTTAAGCCTCAGCTTTATCACAGAAATCACAATTTTAAATCTGTTTTCTGCGTCTTTTTTATTTCAATTTTTTTATAATTGCACTGTTGTGAGAATTTACGTTTTAAAATTAACAGAAATGTCAAATTCCAAGTTACTATCTCTAATAATTTCATATAAATCATAATTTAGGACGTTTATAGAACGTTTTAAGCTCATTTCACCTTTCTAAACTTCGAAATATTCAGAAATCTTTCTTAGAGTGCATTTACAGCGTAAGAGTACCTAGCATAAGAATTTTGACGTTTTCAGCCATAGGAGTATTCGAAATCACATTTTTAGAATGGTCATGAGCATTTTACTACAGTTATTTTGGAAATCGTCTGGGTAGTCAACCCCTCTTGAAACGCAAACAAACATTACTTCTTTATAACATTATTACTATAGAAATAAGCAAATATATTTTGAACCTATTACGAAAAAATTAAAAAATTTAATATGCAGAAAAATCTATACTAATAAAAGAAAGTTTCGCTCTGTGTGTGTATGTGTGTCTGTTGGCGATGGCTAGCAAAATCTAGCCCACCTAGAAGTCTGGAAATTTAGGTGCGGATAGTCCAAGGTCTGGGCATGTGCACCTGATCCTCAGTTTTAATATTTTGATAATTAGCCTAGATATTAATTAGATTCTCATTAACCATCTCTTCTAAAATGTCATCTTTTAAAACAAAATGGCGAAAGAAACGAACTGACTCGTTGGATTTGCGAGCGGAAATGAACAAATTCGAAATTATTTTACTAATTAGCGAATTTTAAGAAAACTAATTGAGATATCAATTTGAAAATTTCTGAGCATATGTAAAAAAATATTCTGCATCTGACCATGTGATTTTTGAAAAATTCGGTCGGTATTTTTTTTTAATTTATGCAAAAAACTGCCAAAAATCTGCCAGCGCCATTGAAAACGATCCGAGAAAGTATCAGAAAGGAATCTGCTTTCATTAAAAACTGAACTACAAAGAGATCTGTTTCTCGGGCCGATCCCTCTCATTTAGTTTGCGAAAATTAAAGGAAATAATTTCACTAACGAACAAAAATTTAGGTAACTAATTAAGATATAGATTTGAAATTGAGGTCGGGAAGGGGGTGTCCTCGGCCGGCTATTTTAGCGTAGCGTCTTCGTTATGTTCTAATTATCAGAAAAATGTAATTCTTTTTTTAATGATCGCGTTAATGTAGGTGACGGTGGTTCTCTTGAACAAATTATTCATTATATTTACGGGTATGGGGAGGGAGGGGGTAAACGCCTTTCTCTGATATTGTAATTATCTCGGGCCCAGGCAACGCCGGGCGGGTTAGCTAGTTATAAATATAGTTATGATGTCACAAAAAAATTTAACTTACACTAAGTTGTGTAATGAATACGGAAGTTTTTAATTTGTTAAAAGTAAGTTATTTCTTTCTTTTTAAGTTTATTACAGGGTTCATACGCCTCCTGGAATTTTGCGACCAGGAAATGCTTCAGAACCAGTATTTTCTTACAGAAAATCTCTCCTTTGAAGAAAGCAAAGTTTCGCGAGTTTAAGCTACATTTCTTTTCCATAAAAAAATACTGGTAACTATCCTGGAAAATTCCCTGAACCGTACGAACCCTGTTATTAAAACTTCGGAGCTTTTCGGTACTAAAGATAGAGAAACGAGTTTTTAGTGCTAGAAAGCTGCGAAATTTAATTTAGTGCACTGCTGTTTAGGGCATTTCATTTATTAGCCTAGACGTGCCAAATAAAATTAAAAATGCAATATTTATTTATTTAAAAAAATTACCTAGCATGCCTTTGATGGAAAAAATAATAATTGATTGACACATAAATTTGTAATTCCAAAGAAAGCAAAAAGCACGAAGAACTCTTAAAACTAAGGTACCAAATTCCCATTTATAATTGTTCGTACGCTTTTACCACAAATTTTCAATAAAATTTTGTTATTTAATATTTTAATAGCAGAAATTGCAGACGCCTCGTTTAATTGTAGGATTTTTAATACTTTTCCGCATTTAACACGTTCACTGCCGGGTTAAAATTACCGGAATTTTATTTTATTTAGAAAGTTCGAACTCATACCAGAAAATACTAATAGCAATATTTACTTTATTTAATTACAGACATTTCATGATTGCATTAAATAAAAATTCTTCTTTCGAAATTTCCGGTGCGAATTCGTAATTTTAGATTGAAAAACCACGAGTATACTCGTGGTTGGCAGCGAATGGGTTAAATAAGGTGAAAAATTCTATTAGAATATTGTGATAAAAGCGTACGAACCCTGTACTGTTACTAATTAATGGCGATGGTAACAACTATTTTCTTGGCACTCTATTAAATTCCTAGGCCGTAAGAACTTAACTTTCTAGACAGCCCAACGTTCACATTTAAATTTGCCAATACGAATTCCGACTGAAATTTTATATGCAACTACCTGTAAAAGAAAAGTGGTACGAACTATAAAAAAAGAAAAGAATCCTCCTACGATCAATACTCAAATTCTTTTCTAACGCACCGAGTAACATAATATAGAACTCAAACACTAATGAAAGATAAATAAATAAAATAAAATTTATAAAATATGGGAAATATAAATAAAATAAATTTACAATTAACACATGTGAATGAATTTGAAAAATATTCTATAAAGACAGAATAAGATCTAGATTAAAATAAATATCTGATTTCAATTGACTTCCGAGAATTTTGGTTCAAAATAAATGATAATAACCTTCGAACATTTGTTCAATGTTACGATTTAGGTGATAAAGACAAAGTAATTTTTGCTTTATTTATATCAGAAATTATGAGTTTTTAAATAAGTTGACAATTGCGTTGGAGAAATAGCGGTGGAAGTTTGCTTCTATGAATAATCAACCTCTGAAAAAAAAAACATATACATATATTTTTGGTATTTTTACTTTTGTTTAATGAATTATGAGCCATTCTATGCACTAGCTTCGAAGAAACCAGTTAAGTAGCATTTACACTGCATAAGATCTATCAGTAGTTTGGCGAAGAAGAAATCTAGTTTAACCCTTTGAGGGGCGGTGGTATATATTATATACCACCTAATTTTAATTCGATTCAAACCAGAAACTTTTAATTAAATTTTACTTTTTTAGCTTTGGCGGGAAACGTTGCTTTTCCTCATTTTCAACTACCGTAATTTCGCGCGCGTATGCGCCGCGGCTTAGTTAAGTCTTTTTCAAACCGGAAATTTTATTGAGAATAAGAAGTCAAATGCGTGCTAAGCAGAAGTAAGTCACATTTTATTTTTAAAAAAATACTGGTAAGAAATCGAATTGTCTGAGGTGCGGCGTATACGCGCGAAATTACGGTAAATTCTTTCGTAAATACCAGGGTGAATTCGACGTTACAGGGACACAATTGCTTGCCCCTGAAAGGGTTAACCCTTTAACGTTCATTGGTTTCCCTGTGAAACCACAAAACTTTAATTACGAAATTCAACAATGACAGCAGAATTTTAATAGAAATGTTTTACATTTATTATATACGTGAAACATCGCCCCCTTTTTTTTATATATATAAAAATAAATTTGTTCATAATTTCCGGTGTCAATCATTTATTTCAATATTTTAGCAATTGAAATGCTTTATCCGTTAAAGAGTTAATTATGAATTTGAAGTAATAGAAACATAATAGTAACGTTTAATAATAACTAGCAATAGTAACATTTTATCTAATTGTTATTCACCAGCAATAACAATTCCAAATAAATTGTAATTTAGAATGCTTTTAGAATGTTTTCCGATCATTTAACCTTTTTAAATTTTGAATGTTTTAGAAACAGTTCTTAGAGAGCAATTCCGTCTTAAAAGTAACCATCATGCGAAATCACAAGATTTTAACCTCAGATTCATCACAGAAATCCCAATTTTAGAATTTTTTTTCTCGCGCCATTTTGTATTCCAAATTTTTTTAATTGTTCTGTTGTGAGAAAATATGCCTTAAAAGTAACACACCTGGGTTAAGACGTTCGCTGCCAAGCTGAAAATACCGGAATTTTCATTTTATTTAGAAAGTTCAAATTCATACCAGAAAATACTAATAGCAATATTTACTTTGTTTTATTACAGACATTTCGTGATTAAATAAAATAAAAATTCTTCTTTTGAAATTTCCGGTGCGAATAACTAATTTTAGATTGAAGAAACGTAGATAGCACTACGAATATACTCGTAGTTGACAGCGAACGTGTTAAATTAACTCACTTATTACGGAAGATTGGTGAAAGCTTGGCACCTAAGCATACATGTCAAATTTCAAGTTACTATCCCTAATAATTCCATATAAATCATAATTTAGAACGTTTATAGAACGTTTTAAGCTCATTTCACCTTTTTAAACTTCGAAATCCTAAACAGTAGTTCAATGAATTAAATTTCGCAGCTTTCTGGCACTAAATACTCGTTTGCCTATCTTTCACTCGACCTTAAACTTTTTTCCAGGGCCTTATGCTGGAACAGAGATGGTCACAATCATTTTCCCACCATTATTTTTTAAATCGGCTCTATAGATCCATTCCAGAGATTAACCCCCTACAAACACACAAAATTTAATTCTTTATTATAATATTAGTCTTGAAAGAATCAAAAATATTTTGGACGCGTTAGGAAAAAAATATAACTTTGAATATGCAGAAATTTTATAATTACACATATGATGCCACAGTCATGTGAGCCATGAGTCCAGTGTGCCTTCCCAGTAATAGGGAATCGATCCTGAAGTAGAAATATTTTGTCGAAAAAATATTTTTACCTGTGGACCTTGAGATTTCCACAAGCAATATTAATTTATGATCTAATTTATTAATTTATTATTTCTTTATAATATTATTATAGAAAGAAGCAAAAATATTTTGGGTGCATTAGGAAAAAAAATAAAACTTTAAATAGGCAGAAATTATTATAAATACACTTATGATTTCAATGACAATTTTAACTTAGCAGATTTTAATATTCTTTCACCCCTGAGAGCATATTCAAAGAAGGCCGTAACCAGAATATGCTTTCAGGGGTGAAAGGAGAATTTTATAGATTTTAAGCTACAATGCCTTTTTTAAAAATGAAAGTAAATGAAAGGACATATTACCACTTTTCAACTTATTTCCGGAGGTGGGAGGGCTCGGAATCGGGTCCCTGTCCCCCCACCACTTTTACCTGGCTACAGCCTCATTCTCAAACATGATTTCTGTTTTCAACAGAATCCAACGCTTTTGACAAAGCTCAGAACATTATCAAGATTTAAGTCACCCCCCTTCCCTCCCCCTTACCCCGAAATTAAATACTTGGTACGTCACTGGGGTAATACCTGGTTTACTTTACACGAGTCATGTGATTATTGCACAAGCGTTTAACATTAGCTTGCGAGTATCTTCGTTTGACTAATGTCGGCCATCGCCTCTGACACCCCCCACCACGCGCTGACAAAAATGACGGCTGTCGCAAGCGGATTTTTTTTTTTAATTAGCGTCTGAACGGTCCCTTGATATTCCACACCAATAATTTCTAAAAGTTTTGTTCGCCTTGTCATTCTGAGATCAAAAAAGTCAAAGATAACTTTTGTCAACAATAATATTTTAATGTATCTTTACTATACTTTCAAAAACAAAGATAGGTATAAAATAGATATAAAACTTTGTAATAGTGATTTGAAGAAGAAAAAAAATCTTTAAAGTATCAGTTACTGGGGGTTTCACCCTAGTTGAAGTTTGTAATTGTATTTGGTTTCCGGATTTTAAACAATATCGGGATGTTGTATTGCGCCAAATGAAAATAGTATTCCATAATTCACAAAGTTCCACTGTATTGAAATTTTTAATGCTGCATTTTGTCAATGTACT
Source organism: Maratus michaelseni (assembly GCA_963931845.1). Taxonomy (NCBI): domain Eukaryota; kingdom Metazoa; phylum Arthropoda; class Arachnida; order Araneae; family Salticidae; genus Maratus; species Maratus michaelseni. The sequence goes on along the minus strand of OZ007595.1, from coordinate 265,468,736 downwards.
TGCAAATACAGTATCTCCCCATTATATCCCTCATTCGGATCGATCACTCGTTCTTCTGTGTCTCGAAAAATAAGTTCTATCTTAAGGCCGCTCGTCAGTAAACTTCCCGATTCCCCTCGGTAATGTTATTCCTATGAGCGTAGGATGCATTCGTATTTTTAAAATATCTTCCTATAAAATTAATATTTTTAACTTCTGTTTTCTGTGTACTGTTCTTAAAGAATGTCTCTTTTTTTCTTAGTTATCAAAATATTTCTGAACTATGTGCTTAATTTATATTTTTATGTGTTAAAATCTTAGCGAAATTGAATAAGATTATAACATTTCATATAAAATTCAGTATATATTTTAGAAAACAGTTGACAACTAAGAAAAAAAGAGACATTCTTTAAGAACAGTACAAAGAAAACAGAAGTTAAAAATATTAATTTTCCGAGGAGATATTTTAGAAATACGAATGCATCCTGCGCCCATAGGAATAACATTAGCGCGAGGAATCGAAAAGTTTACTGACGAGCAGCCTTAAGGGACATTTTAAAGTTTTTGTTTTTTCTTTAATTCAATTTCTATAAATCTGAAAATAGTAACGTACATATTAATTGACGATTTATAAAGAAATGTTACATATTAACTGACGATTTATAAAGAAATATAAAACATTTCGTTGTGTTGTTTTAGTGCTGCCATCTATGGAGTATAATGTAAACTATTGTCTTTGAACTTTATTGGAAAATGTATTCCAAAAAATAATTCTTTGCTGAAATAATTTTGTTATCTGGAGTGCATGAAGCAAAATAACAGGCAAACAACTTCTAATGAATATAATCTGCCAGCTAGTTCATTTATTTTATTTAAATTTTCATTTGTACCATTTTTTAAGGAAATACTTTTACAGAAGTTTTGAAATGGGTAACATCTTAAAAATATTTCATTAGTTCTGTAACTTGTTTTTGGTCGAAAATACGCCGCCACCTGAATACACTATGCGCCGACACAAAAATGGTGGCTGTCCTAGGTGGAGTTTTTTCAGCGTTTGTATGGTCCCCTGAATTTCGACAACAGCATTTTTCAAAAGTATTCTTTAACTTAGGGCGGTGGAAAGTGATTAAATGATTTTAGATTGTGTTTTTGTAAATCATAGTTTTATTTATTTTTTATTTTTTTTTATTTCCTTTATTTATTTATTTTTGCGCAATGGAAAACAATGAAAGAAAACAAAACACAATAGCAGAGCGCAAGTCATATAACTTCTGTTCGAAGGATTGCCGTTAGCAGTTGCAACAAATAAGTTTTTTGTTTATAATTTTATTTATTACTTTGAAAAGTTTCAAAATCCAGACGTTCTATAAGTGATGGCAAACGGGACCATGGCAAACATCACATTTTGTTTTTGTAAATCACAGTTTTATTTTATTTTTTTTTTTCATTTTTTTTTTTTATTTTTTTTCGCAAAGGAAAACAATGAAAGAAAACAAAAGACAATAGCAGAGCGCAAGTCATATAACTCCTGTTCTAAGGATTGCCGTTAGCAGTTGCAACAAATAAGTTTTTTGTTTATGATTTTATTTATTACTTTGAAAAGTTTCAAAATCCAGACGTTCTATAAGCAGTGACCGATTTACAAATTTGGGGGCTCTGGGCACAGATGCGTATGCGGGGGCCCCCCTTGCACCGATGCTTACAGAGGCCTTGGATATATATATATATATATAATATCGAAAGCAGTACTTATTAAGATAACCACTATTGACTTTAATAATTTCTTTAAAATATAAATTAAATAAATTAAATTCGATAATCATTAATTTACTTTTAAATAATTATTTGATAATTATGAAATTTTAATTGAATTTTATAATAAACTTTGTGGTGCTGATTACCTTTCTCTATGCAAGTCCATATATCTGGAATGATAGCAACAACTAATAATAAATTTACCGCAGTACCAAGCTATAATTATTTAAAATATTAGCATATCCTATTAATCAAATAACTTTCTTTCAAATACAAACTTTCACTGGAAAAAAAAAAAGAAAAAAACTAAATTTATACAAGTAACTAGCAGAACCATATGGCTTTGTCTATATTAACCATGAGAGCCTTACAGGTAAAATAAATAAAAATGAAATAATATGGCGATTCCAAAAACAGAGTTCTGTACATTCCTGCACATAAATTGTTAGAAGACAATCAGGAAAAAATGAAATTACTTTGACAAATCATAGACAAACTTTGAACAAAAAGATTTTTCCATTTTAATTTTGTTTTTTAGCAGTTAAAATTGTTTTGACCTATAATTGCAAAATCTTCAGTACCATTTGGGGGTCCCCTGAAAATCGGGGGCCCTGGGCCCGTGCCCCGAATGCCCTGCCGTAAATCAGGCACTGTCTATAAGTGAATGTCAAACGGGACCTTCTTAATCCACTATTTTTTTAAAATTATCTTTTAATAAAAAAAGCTTATTTTTAAAAATCTCCGCTTACTGTCTTTCTTTTACTATGTGAAAGTGGAAATGTGTATGTTGTAGGATATGTAAATTATATGATTTTTAAGGAGATGGTGGAACATTGCAATTGTGCAAAATTAAAACGTTTTAAATTAAATAAAAAGACAACAAAAATCAGTATTTAATCATATATATGAATTATTTGGATGCTTCAATTCTTTAAAATAGATGGCAGCACCAAAACTATCTTGACTTATTTTCGATCAAGGTTGTCAGCAAGACTTCCTTAATAGATAAGACTTGACAATCCGGAGAAAGTCTATGGGAGAAAATGTCCGCGGTAATTGCCACTTATAAATTGACTTTCTCCGGAAAGTATCGCCGCCTGGTGGATACTACCGCAGAGTTGCTAAGTCTCCGGCTTTTTGAACACCAGTATATTTTTAGAGAAAATGTTGTTCTTTTAAATCCCAGAATTCTCCGATCAAACAAAACAAAATTGTCTGTACTAAAAAACTGGTATCCAAAAAGAGAATAGAAAAATCTAGCAGCTCTGCTACCGCAAAGCTGCCAACTTTTACGCTTTTTTCTTACCACTAAAATTTAATAGAATTTTGTTGGTTATGTAATCACACGATCTTGTCAATTTAATAAGATAAAATTTAGTATAAAATTTTAGTGGTAGGAATTAAGCGTAAAAGTTGGCAGCTATGCTACCGATACTAGTTCATAAGCAAATGCATAGAACCATGGAGATAACAAATGGAGCTGTGAAAAAATTTCATGTCGAAAATACTCCTATTACTGACGATTGATGGCGCTAGTAGCAGGAGAATATAGCGGTCAAAGGAAACTTGCTGATTGTGAGGCCTGATACTATAAGGAGACATTGGTTGTCAGTTTGGCCTCATTTGTTACAAAAAATTGCCTTCGAATTTTTCGGTGTGAACTCAGAATTTCTGAATTTTGAGTTCACACCGTAATATCCGAAGGCAATTTTTTTAAAAATTTATTTATTTATTTATTTATTTTTTTTTTGTGTCCACAAAATGTAAATGAAACGGAATTTCTGGTATGAATTCGGAATTCCTAATATACAAGTAATAATAATAATAATAATAATAATAATAATAATAATAATAATAATAAATAAAAAAAAGTCAATTCCTATTCAGGTCAACAAGGAAAAATTTTATTTCAGTTACCTTTTATTAAATAATTACAATTAATATAAATATGTATATACCTACATATGACAGAATCACAATAATATTTTAGCTAACATTATCATACAATTAACAATCTTTTAAAGAAATATTGTATACATATAGATTCAAAAATTTTAAAGTACGGTAATTTTGAAATTATATGTCTAAAAAGCCATGAAATACGGAATAACAACCTTACTGACCATTTATTTGGATTAGGGTTTCCCACGTATGACACGTATTTTTAGACTACGCACCGCTAAGGCTCCTTTAATACTTCTAGGACCTTATGTACCGCTAAATCAAAATTTATTCTCTTGTCGTACCACCAGATCAGTGTTGAATTCAGACATTTTTTTCCGGGAGGGATTTTTGTGGCTCCGGGGGGAAAATTTTACTTTTTGACAACTGAATTTAAGGAATTATAACTTCTCCCGTGATGTAACAGAATAACAATGACTTTTAGGCTTTATATATATATAATAAAATACATATTTATATATATAATACATATTACGTGTATAAATTGTACTATTTTCACAGGTATATATATATATATATATATATATATATATACAGGGTGTCCCAAAAACATCGACTCTGACTTTAATTTTTTTAATTTTGATCATATATTATAAATTACAAACTCACATAAAGAAAGATACAGAATTTTATGTAAATCGATTATAATTTTCAGAGGATTAAATTTGATGAAATTCAAAATTAAAATTTTTATACGACCCCTATACAAAGATTTTCTCAAAGGGAAATCACCTCAATAACCTTTTATTATACCTGCTTGCTTTGAACTGACGCTTACGGGTAAATTTATCAGATATTAAACTTTTTACCGGTATTAAAGGTTTTAAAATTAGGTATTAAAATACGACAGAACTTTTGGAACAACCTAATATACGTACAGGGTGTTCCAAAAAGATTTAAACGCGCTTTAAATTTTTAAGAGTTGGAAGACACGCAGCCAATGCAATTTGCGAAAGTGTTCACAATACTAATGTGGGAATTAAGATTATTTGGATGAAACAGTCGAGCCATTAATTTCCAAAAAAGTTACACTTTTTAAATTTTGTTACAGTCCCTGGGTTTTATAAGTTATATTTAGAAAATAATTATCTATGATCTGACAAGTACGACAGTAAAAAACCCATTCTTCTATAACCATACTTTACCGAATTTGATATTTCGAATTTTATGACTGCACTGAAAACACGTTTATCTGTTTTTAGCGTGGGAAAGCTCCGAAATTCTATAATATTCAAAGTATCATGACTCGGTGAGTTTTGGTCGTAGAAGGACGAAATGTTTACTGCTGTTAGTTGTCAGAGCATGGAGAAAGTTTTTCTAAATAGGACTTATAAAATACAGGGACCGTAAAAAATATTTAAAAATAGTATAATTTTTTGGAAAATAACTGCAAGACTATTTGATTAATCTAATTGTAATTCCTACCTTATTTTGAACACTTTTGTATTTTACATTGCCATGTTTCTCCATCAGGTAAAATATTAAAAAGCGTTTCAATATTTTGGGAACCTCTGTATATATATATATATATATAGATATAGATTTTCTAGATATATACGTAGGTACATACTTTTACAATATAATATGCATAGAAGTAGTGGGAGTGTCCACCATCCCCATCCAAACAGTGATGAACTAGACGCGTCGATTTTCAATATGTAGTTCGCTTTACATATAAGGATGCTATTGATCAGCACATTTTGTAATGTCCTCATGTCCTCATGTTTTACACAAAGCAATGGAATTTTGTTTAAAATTTTGTTAACAGAAATTGATTATTACTAACGTTATGAACAAAAATCCCGGTTTGGATGGGAGTCAACTGCATTTTTGACTGAGGAAATAGACTCGACTCTACTTTCTTATATACATATATAAGTTTTTTGTAGTGTACTTGTCCCCTCAAAGTTTGTACGCGAAGTTCTTCTTAAAGATTTCTTTCTTTAAAAAAAAAAAAAAAATTCTCATTGTTCAAAGACAGTTCCTTATTATTGTGGCTCAGAAGTAACACATTTTATTGTATTGATTTTTATGTATTATTATTATTGTTATTATTTGTTTAAAAAATTCTTTCGGTGGTGCAGAAAAGGTAAGTAAGTAAATTTATCTTAACTTCATTTTTTAGCCAGACGATGTAGACCTTGATGTATACATTTTGATGTCCGCCGAGGGGTAATCCTTTGGTGTATTATCCAGCTTTGAAAAACTGGTGTGTATCACTACTTGCTTGGAGGAAAATATAATTCTGTTATTAATTTAAATGATAAGTGATTCAACTCATTCTGCACTGAATTAACTTTAATTTTATTTTTAACAATTATAAAACACATTTAATTAAGTTTAATAGGCTATATGAACTTCTATAAGTTTAACATTAAGTTTAATATTGTGAGGAGCGTACATATTTTGCTCCTTTCCACGTGAAAACATAATCAAGATTAATAAAGAAAATATATTAATAAACAATTTATCAGTTCTTGAAAATATTTACGTAATGGGAAAAACCTCGATAACGCATAATGCGTCTTTGGAGAGAAACGTTTAATTTCCACTCATCTGAATTAATTTATGAGTTTGAGGTCTTTCGTTTCTTTCGCTGTGAATTATCTATTTTAAAGAGGTTAGATGTATTTCTCTAACATTATTATTATTGTTATTATTATTATTATTATTATTATTATTATTATTATTATTATTATTAAATATTTTGCTTAGTTACAGCCACGGATATTATCTTTCAATAAACGTAAATTGATAAATTGAGGTTATTTGGGACCAAAACAAAAAAGTATTTTAACACTAAACAAAACTAAACAAAACTGGGACATGTTATAACATCCGCCATTTTTATGTCACCCCGTAGGCCTAGTATTCAGGAAGCGGTGGTACAGTATACACAAGACTAATTTAAAACATTTTTCTTTGGGTCCAAGAATCAACTTCTGGGCTCAAGTAGCCCAAGTTACGATACTAATACAAATATTTAAAATAAGTTTAAAATATTCATTAATATTAATAATAAATATGCGTTGGTTTTTAGTTAATATTTTAAGAAATGTAAAATGAATACATATGAAATTAATTATTTTGAATCATAAAATACGAGTATTTAAAGAAATTTACATAACGAAATATTTCATAAAAATGATTAATTTAATCTGTTCTATTAGTTTGACATATTTCACTGCAGTTAATGAAATCAAATATTCGATCCGAAAGATAAACTTCAATTTTAGAATTTAGATTAAAGATAAATATTTAATTTAAACCGGTTTCCTGATAAAACTGCAACAATGTTTCGTGTCTATACAAATTAATGTAGATTATGGTATAAAATGTAATTGTAATGTCTGGTATATTCTATCAGATTTAGTTTGTGAAATAGGCTTAGTATGACATGTATTTCATGAATAAATATTATAAAATGATGATAAAGTTATTTCTTTCGTTTATAAACATATCAGACATTCTGCCCGTATAACCAGTCTCACATCCATAAAATACGCTTGTATTTTGCAGGTATTTATTCTTTTATTTAACTCAACTTGGTTTTTGTGTGTAAAAATGGAATTTTGTAATTGATTTTACACTGACTTTACCGTACGCTAGAATTAAAAAATATAATATATGTTCATAGATATTTTTCAGGTAACAGTACAACATTTTTACATTTTTAAAACTTAATTATCAATTAATCAGGTTTCGTACGATTTTACCACATTTTTTAACACGTTGACGGACACTTGCGGCTATAGCCGTCAAAGCGAGGTTCACAATGTGGCATGACGGCTATAGCCGCCCAAAACGAAACAGTCGTTTTTAGACACTACGGCTATAGCAGCACAAATGTGCATTTACCGGCGTACAAGTAGAAGCCCAGTGTCATGTTTTGGAAACAATTTTTTACGTTGAAGTTTGTTTTCCACCTGTTATACGAGTTGCAGCTTCAGTATGCACGTGCAGGGTGGCTAGTGGTCAGGGAAAAATACAGTAAAAAAAAAAAAAAAAAAAAAAATGGAAATTACCAGTATATTCTTATAGAAAAATTCAAATTGATTATTTGATCGAACAATCAAGATAAATTTTTTTATAAGAATATACTGGTGTTTATCACTTTTTTTTATTGTATTTTTCCCAGACCACTAACCACCCTGACGTGGTTGTGAAGGGAATAGTGCAACCTAATTAAAGGTCCTGAATTAATCAAAATTCAGTTTATGTAAGCAGAAAGAGTAAAACTATACTTCTAATATTCTAAAAATTACAAAAACATATAGTGTCAATTTTCGAACTTCACTTGTTCCTACTGTCCGTCAACGTGTTAATAGAAATTTTCGCCTTATTTAAGAGGGTTCGTACGCTTTTACCACAATTTTAATAGAATTTTTCGACTTATATAAATGCAAAAAGGTATTACTAATGCAAAAATCATGCAATTAAGCGGGGAAACTACAACTTCTGCTATTTAAATATTAAATAGAAAAATTATATTAAAAAATTGTGGTGAAAGCGTACGAATCCTGTTTAAATGCAAAAAATAATTACAATACCGCAATTAACCCTTTGGGTACAGATTTATTTGAAAAAAAAAAAAAAAAAAAAAAAAAAAGAAACATTTAAAACAGACACACCAGAAATTTGGAATGGTGTTTTTTCTGTATTTGTTGACAGATATTCCCAGATTAAAAAGATGCGAAAAGTACTGTTTGAATTTTCTGGTGTAAATTCGAAATTTCTGATATAAAAAAATAAAATCCGTGGACAATACTGATGATGAGTCTCAGTCGTGATATGTACCCAAGGGGTTAAACGAGGCGTCTTTAATTTCTGCTATTTAAATTTTAAATAGAAAAAATTCTGTTAAAAATTTGTGGTAAAAGCGTACGAGTCCTGTTAATACATTAATTTTAACACGTTCGCTGCCAAGCTAAAAATGCCGGAATTTTCATTTTATTTAGAAAGTTCAAATTCATACCAGAAAATACTAATAGCAATATTTACTTTATTTTATTACAGACATTTCGTGATTACATAAAATAAAAATTCTTCTTTTGAAATTTCCGGTGCGAATAACTAATTTTAGATTGAAGAAACGTAGATAGCACTACGAGTATACTCGTAATTGGCAGCGAACGTGTTAAGGCATTTTTCATTTTATTCGCTAAAGGTGATAAATCGCCAACTATACTAGAGGGTTACAATTGTATACCAGTTACAACAACAATGAATTTAATTATGCGCCAAAACACGCTTGCCAAAATAGGCCAAATTGGCTGTGTAACAGCAACGATTCAATTTTAAACACTAAAATGGAGAAAATAAAATACAAATAAAAAGTTAGTGTGTAATAGATAAAACAAATACGCTTTTATCAATTGTTTCACATTAATGAAATTATGATTATAAGTTGAGAAAGCAATTTAGAAATCCTAGAAAAAAAGTTTAAATAATGTTTGCTCTTTTTCCCTGTTATCCATATCTTAAAAAAGAAGTAGAGCAAAAGTCATATATTTTTTAAATGAATTCACGAACTCACAGCCGTGAAAGTAGGCGTGATTTTCAAGATAAACATTGAATGCTTATAAAATAATTTTTCTTTTTTCTTTTTCCCTTTTTTTTAAGGCCAGTTTTACATTTATGTTTATTTTTAAACTGACCATAAAATTATTAGCTGTTTATGTGCAATATCAATTTCCGAGCAATAGAACAAGGGGAAAAAAATCTAAAAGATAAAAAATTGCAAAAAAAAAAAAAAAAAAAAAAAGAATAAAGAAAAAAAGAAAGAAAGAAAAGAAAAGAAAAGAAAATCCCTGATGGCACGGCCTACAGGCACAGGTAGATTTCGAAGACGCAGACCGTGGGGCGCCTGTTTACTGAGAATTGTATAAATGACCCTTTTGCCATAATGCTGCAGTTGGGACCGCCCACTTCGAAATCTAAATGTGTTTGTAGACGGAGACGGCGGGGATTTTTTTGTTTTTAATTTTCTTTTGCTGTAAGCAGGGTTCGTATGGCCCCTGGAATTTTAAGAAAAGGAAATTCTTCAGTACCAGTATTTTCTTACAGAAAATCTCTCCTTAAAAGAAGCCGAAGTTTTGAGAGTTTATTCTTGATTTCTTTTTCTATAAAGAAAATACTGGTGACACTCCTGTAAAATTCCCTGATCCGTACGAACCCTGTGTAAGGGTTGGTCCTATAACAAACTTGTCAATATAAAAGTTTTAGATAATATTAAGAGGATTTATAATAAATTTAAGCGGATTTGATATCTTGTGAATTGAAGTTATAAATTTTTTTCTTCTTAAACCCCTATTTCGTATGCTAGGGGTTAGATTCTCCTCTTTTTTCTCTTCAACTGGTCAAAATTTACAACTGATGGCATGTCACTTCTGGGTTAGATTTCAAAGCTGAGGTCTCCTTCCTTAAAACTTTTGGATTTATTTTGAACTTTCCGGTCTTTCTCTTATCCTGGCCTCCAACTGCACCAGATTTACGGACAGCTTTTGTGGTTATAAGGCCTAGTTTAAAATAATACCTTAAGATGTAAAAAAAAATGTCAACATTTCTATCACTCTTTATGGGATCTAAAAATGAAAGAAAAAAGCCTGTATGATTATAGAATATAGAGGGACGTGTATCGTCTGAAATGACATCTTATCGTCAACAATAGGGGTGAGAAAGTGCCAACTGCATGCTTTGGTACAAAAGCATTCAAAACTATTTTGATACACCCTAATGTAATCAATTGTACTTCATTGGCAACATTTTCCAGCCTGTCGTGTCCCAAAAATCGGACTAAAACAACTTTTGTAAAATCTTCTCTAAGATCTTTTACTTTATTGGAAAATGGAAAAAACTATTCGATTTCTCAATATCTGAATATACACAACTGCAAAATTTGTGCATTTAGATGGGAAACTTTGCGAATGGGTCATAAAGTGAAGCTAGTTTAGGTTTTTGAAAAGTAATAAATGGAACTGTCAAACGATACACACAAATGTCTGTTAATGTACGAAAACATACAATAACCTATTTCGAGTTCGCCATGATTCCGAAAAGCGTTCTTTATATTTAGAAACTTCAGAAACCGATATAATTTTGAGATTTTAAAAAGAATTTATAAAGACAAAGTTTCTTTTGCTACAACTGAATTTCGGAAACGTTTCAAAGGAGTTTTTATAGAGTTTAACCTTTTCAGGGGCAAGCACTTGTGCTCCTGTAACGTTGAATTCCTATCGGAATTTAGGAAAGAATTTAGTTCAAAATAAGAATAAGCAATTTTTCAACTTTTCCTCGTCAAAGTTAAAAAAGTAAATGTAATTAAAAGTTTCTGGTTTGAATCGGATTAAAATTAGGTGGTATATAATATATACCACCGCCCCTCAAAGGGTTAAATCAGTTTTCTTAAACCGGAATATGGATGGTTAGGATGCTATCTGTTCTTACTTGGACATTTTCAGCTGCGTTACTAAATTTATATGTGCAAAAGTAACAGAATATTATAAAATTCAACATTAATGTTGCTGCCGTAAATCTGTCATGTTTGTCTGTAAAACATGTTTGTTGAACATGAAATTGTTTACTTCAGAATTTATAGCATCCGAAAAACTTATATACCGAGTTGAGAAAATTGATTAATTACATTATAAAAAGTACTCGAAAACGTTTCCGAAAATCATTGGGAGCAAAAGAAACTTTGGTCTTAAAAAGGCTTCTTTTAATATTGAAAATATATTGATTTCTGAGGCTTTTAAAGATAAAGAACGCATTTCGGAATCCTGGTTAACTCAGAAGAGGTTATTGTATATTTTCGTGCGTGGTATTGTTATATATTCCTACATTAACAAACATTTGTCTTTTTTTTACAGTATAGCTTCACCGAAAACTAAACAAACAGCAACAAATTTAAACAAGAACGAAAAATCATGCACCACGGCATAAATTATGAAACACTTTCCAACACTATAGGAATATTGTTAAGAATAATTAAAAAAAAAAAATAATAAGTAAAACAAATCAAGGTGAAAGTTCCTTCATAGCACTGTTTTATTGTAGTATTTTGATTTTATTGGATATTGTTAAGAAATGTCATTTCTGTTCATACAATGAAATGAGATATCTAAATAAACATTAAAAAATAACTACAACTCAGTAAAAAATCATTTTTAGGAATTCCTGTCTATAGCTGGTAATGTGTGCGAATTCTGCATCGTGGAACCTTGTATATGCAATACACACCTCATAATACTCTAAAAATTAACATTTTAAATGCGTATGACAGCTTAAAACTTAAATCCAGCAATTATGGCTCATAGTCAGTGCTGTAACCGAAATATTTTGAGTGCCTCTGTAAATAAACGAAATATCCTACGCAATCAATAAATGGACAGAAAACATGCTCTAGGGCATCCCAGTAATGTATATCAGTTTCCTCAAAATGCACTGTAAACGATTTCCCCCATAGATAATAATGGAATCGAATACTTTTGTGCGTTCCTGTAAACAAACTATAAATTCTACTTGCTCTATATAGAAAACATATTGCGGTCTACGTCAGTGACGCATATCAATTTTGTTATGATTAAAATAATGCAACATTATTAAAATGCACTGAAAATGATTTTTCCTCATTGACCGTAATGCAATCGAATACTTTTGTGCGTTCCTGTAAACAAACTATAAATTCTACTTGCTCTATACTCTATAGAAAACATACTGCGGTCTACCTTAGTGACGCATACAAATTTTGTTATGATTGAAATAGTGCAACATTATTAAAATACACTGAAAATGATTTTTCCTCATTGAAAGTAATATATCAGAATACTTTTGATTGCCCCTGTAATCTAACCATAAATGCTACACACTTTATTTTTGAAGCACTAAAAGAGAGGAGGGTTCCATGCAAGAGATTCGCTGACATGTTTATCACCACACGTTTCTTTCGTTGATACTCCCTTTTCTTTCGTTGATGACCATAGAACCTTTGGAAAAGATAGACCAGTGAAACAATTTATGACATTTTGAAGCTGATTTTTGGAAATGTGGTTTGAACGTTGCCTTAATGCATATTTACGACATAGCGCCGCCGATATGTGCTAAGCACTTTTCAATATAAACAATAATTTTATCATACTTATGTAATAGTATATTTATACAGGGCCTGTTTACCGAATAGGCCCGAGAAGCCGGAACGTACCCACTGAAATTCAAAGGGGCTCCCAAATTTACTTTTCAAAACTAATTTTTAGGTGGTTGAAAATCCAATCAGGGTAAAATATGTATTTTTTTGTTAATTATAGCTACTAAATTTTTCCTCAGACTAATACTGATACATTTATACTCTTTTTTTTTCTGTTGATGTAATAAATGGTATAAAAGCAGTGATTAAAAGCAAATTATTTTCATTTTTCTTATATTTTACATTTTAATTTCAAATGTTTAAAACTGTAACATGCTAAAAATAACAGAAAATTTAATCTGTATAATTATATTTTGTTTATATTCAAAAAGTGTGGAGAAATGATATAAAATATGGAGAATAGGTTATTTAAGTAAAGGGGAAAGTAATTAGTATTCAGATGATCCCAAATTTCTGTTTATAAAATAGAAGCAAAATTGTGTTGCTGCTAAGCATAAATTTACATCAAATGTTTGTTGTCCTTGCACTGTACTTAGCACTGGCAATTTTTATCCATTCAATTTCAATCCTGCAATTTTTAAAGCATAAAATATATTTTAAAGTTCAAATATTCACACCTGTCCCATATTTGTAAATCCATTTACAAAATTAATTTGTTATGTATAATTATGTATAGAGAAAAAAATATTTTTTATATGTATATAGGTAGTTAGTTTTAGTTTAATATTAAAAATGTTGTTTACTTGAAATTTTGATGGTAAAATTTCAAATGGTGGAAGCATAATTCGTTGAGCAAAAGGGGGGCCCCCTATGTGACGTCGAGCTTCCCCAACTTCTAAGTCTTAAGCAGCCCTGTATTTATAGGATTATGATAAGTTATTAAAAGTTACTTATTGTTGCTTATTGTTGCTTATTGTTGCTTATTTCATTTACTAGCTAGACATTTTTAATGTAAATATTATTTGTGAAATTACGTTCCAATGCAGGATATTTCGAAACTATTGGAACGAACTTCCAGGGGTGATTGGTCAACCTCAATTACATTTACATGGCAATCCGAATGTATTTACGCGAGTCAGACAGCGGACAGACAGACAGACAGACGGCCAGAGAAACCGAATTCATAAACACGTTTCAACTATTTTGGAAAGTGTTAACAAGAAGAAAGAAAGCAGGGATGAGATTTCTCCGCTTTTTTGTATATCAATATATTCTTACAGAAAATGTATTTTTATTTAATCGGAACATTCTGCGATTTAACAGAACAACTTTTTCCTCTAATATTACACTGGTATTCAAAAGAGCGGAGAAATCTCATCCTTGAAAGAAAGTGACATTTTTGGTATTAGCAAGCACACAATATTTTTGCACATATTCATTTCAATAATTCTTATTCTCAGCATCTACATCAACAAACAATGAAGATTGCGTTTAGTCAAAAACTTTTCTTAAGAATTACTGAAGGAAAAGATGACAGAATTAGTAGATAGGAAATTCATTAATATCGCTGTTTACTGTTAGAAAATCAACAAAGGAAAATACTGCTTCAGAATCACAAAAGCTTCTATTTCAGTGGTTTCAGTATTACTATTTTCCTTATTCGGCAGAGTAAAAGCTTTTCATTAAAATTTCCAAATAGTAGTAGAGGAAAATGGACGGATACGTGTGAATAACATTCATTAATAATTCTGTGTGCATTAAGAAAAACAACAAAAGCGAAGATTGACACAGAAGCGTTAAAGTTCTTTTTCCGTTAAATTTATATTTCGTATATCATAAAAAAAAAGCGTCTTTCATCAATCACTGGAGAATGAACTTTTCAACAAGCTTTTTCAAGGCGATGATAAACAAAGACAATAATTTTCATGAGTTATAATAAACATATATAAGTTGATTACATTCGTTAAGGGGACGCGGTAACCTTTGAACTTTTTTTTTTTACTGAAGCATTTTTATTTATCTCTTATGCATATTATTAAAAGTTATTACTAGATAAACTTATTTAAACAGGGGAAAAAAAATGTTGGTACAATTTAATTTTTTTTTATTTAAAAAAAAGGTCAACGATTTTATAATCATTTCTTTTCCTTTAATCTATTTATACAAAACACTAAGGTACGTGGAGGTGAAAAAATGGTTAGGTACGTGCCAGCGAAAAAACGGTTGTTTCTCTTTTGCCGATGGCAACGAGTAGTTTGTTTTCAGTAATTTGCGAATTTTAAGAAAAGTGTTTGACGTATCGATTTAAAGTCAAACAAACAAACAACAACAACAAAAAAAAAGCGCGCCATTTTGTTTCTGTTTCACACGTTATCAATATTTGTTAATGTTAAACGTTATTGGTTAGATTTTAAATGGGCAAGGGGGGGGGGGAGTTCAGTCGTAATTTAGATATCGCGTTAATGTTAAAGGCACATATAGATCTGATGCCCCCTGGCTGTGGAAGACGAAACTAATTTATTTTTGCAACACGTGGGTAGCACGCTTGCTATTCGGTGCCGTAGGCAGCGGGTACCCATGCCGAAGGTTCGTTTGTAATAGAATGCACTCCCGCCGCCTGGTGGTGGAAGGTGTAACTAAAAGATTTTACGACGTGCGTGGAGCATCAGTACTGCTATACGGGCTGCTATACTGGCTATACTACTATACTATATACTACTACATACAACTATACTATATATACTGCTATACCGGCACTGCTATTCGGTGCCGTAGGCAGTGGAGACCCGTTCCGGAGGCTCGTTAGAAAAGAGGTTTGTTTAGAATAGAATGAGCCATCTGGTGGTGGAAGGCGAAACTAATTAATTTTTGCAGCACGTGGGCAGCATGCTTGCTATTCAGTGCCGTAGTCAGCGGGGAATCCATGCCGGAGGTTCGTTTATAATAGAATGCGCCCCCGCCCCCTGGTGGTGGAAGGTGGAACCAAAAGATTTTGCGACGTGTGCGGAGCACCGTTACTGCTATAAGGGCTGCTATAATGGGTATACTACTATACTATATACTACTACATATAACTATACTATATATACTGCTGTACCGACACTGCTATTCGGTGCCGTAGGCAGCGGAGACCTGTTCCGGATGTTCGTTAGAAAAGAGGTTTGTTTAGAATAGAATGAACCATCTGGCGGTGGAAGGTGGAACTAAAAGATATTTTAATCGTTCAAGATTCGTTTGGAAAAATCGACCAACGAAGCGGGCGTAGCCTTCTAGTTTAAAATAATAAGCACTGATTTTTTGTCATTATGTTTATAAGAGTCTACTCTATAACTTAAAGGACCGATTTTGCAATTAATTAATTAGTTTTTAAGGAAAAAAATTAAAAGCATATATCTATAGAATTATGATGAAAAAAATACGGATTTTGTTACATTTTTATTATTTATTTTTCTTCTCATTATATTGCAAAATCCAACCCCTAATTGCATTAAGTAGATCATACTAAATATATATAAAAAATAATCAAGACATTTGAAAAAAAGATTGTTGAAGTTTTAGCGTTTTAAATACAGCAAAATTTCAAAACAGAACAAACTGCGAAAAATCAATTTAAGTTTTATACTTAGAAAAAATTATTAAAAACTGTTCGATTTTTATTAATACTAACTGAATATATTTTCTGCTTATATACCTGTAAATTATATGTTATAGTTGGGTTATATATGTTATATATTATGGTGTGAACATTTAGCGGGCTGGAAAAATAATAAAAAATGTTTTAAAAATGTTTTTACATTTATAATTGCCAGCTTGCTTCAAAACTTTGTACAAATATACTAGAGGTGCCAAAAGGGTTTTTTCTTTTTTTTCTTTTTAACAAAAAAAAAAAAAAAAAAAAAAAAATCAATATTGGCTATATTTGTGATGTACAAAAAAGTACTTTTTTATAACTTAGAATAATTTTGGATTCCAAATCATACCACGAACTAAGAGGTACATTTCCGCACAAATGTCTCATATATTTCCGGACATTTTTCATGAGGTCTTTCCTTCATTTTTAAACATTTCCTATCTGCATGAAACATTTCATTTCTACTAAAACATCTAAACTCAACAATCGTACAAGCAAAACAAACCCTAATAACTTCAAATAAGGGTTAGACCGCAAACATTTATGTACATATCTACCTTGGATAGACCTCGCTGGGAACATTTAGTTCACTTTCATAAACTCATAATTATGTCCTCGGTGTTATTCACGATGATGGAGAAAAATGAACGCAAAATTCCATTCGAAATAGAATACATTCAAAAATCTTTTGTTTGTGAAATGGTAACGGCGAAATTTCACTTTCATTCTGGCACGTGAATTTATGCGGCCACGGAAAATATCGTCTGTCATTGTTATTTTCGGTGAAAGGAGACATTTTGGAATTTTTCTCTGAAACACTTACCATTTTTACGAGACTTTGAAGGCCAAAGTCAAGGGTAAATGGCTTTGGAAATGTGAATTAGAGTGTTTTTCCTATTACACAATAATTCTTTTCACAGTTTTTTGGAAAGGAATTGTGTCAAATGGGAGTGTTTTAATTCATAAAATGACAATTAATGTTATTTGTAATTAACAACTTTTTGCCCAGAATAGTGAATCACTTGTTCCAGAATGGTAATAATAATCGAAATACGACTAAATTTAAGGAATTTTAGGTGATATAAAAGTGTTGCTGCGTTATAAAAGTGTTGAAATATTTTCCAGATCCTCATTACCGCTTAGGCAAACTTACACCAATTATTTTTAAGTTTTCATCTTATTTATAGCAGAATTTTGCGATTAAATAAGGAGAAAAAAATCATTCTTTAAAAATTGGTGAAAGTTTATCTGGGCGGTAATGAGGTCCGAGAAATCATAGATTTTGGGGCAATAACGGCGTGTAAAGGGGAAAAAATACTCTAATTTAATCTTTTTATTACGATGTTGGGACATATGTCGTCACAGCGACTATTTTTTTTATTCTGTTCAACCACTGTTTGAAAAAAAAATGTCTGCCATTGGCTTATACTGGGATATTTTGTAGAGAAATTTACCACAACGAAAATTCTTTGTCCATTGCGGTACGATAGAATATAAAAATAAAATGTCGGTCCTGGTCTGTAAGTAAAAGGTTAAATAAGTAAGTTTTTTTGAAAAATCTTTAATTATTTAGATGAGTTTTGCGATCTTTATAGTGCTGTTTTATAATATGTCTTTCATATTTTGTTACATTATAAAAATTTTCGGCTTTATTAGAAAAAGTTATTAATCTTTAAGGGGTAACACTTCTTTGACGTTCTGAAATTTAAAACGTTTTCGGGTATTCCTTTTTAAGAAATGCATTAACACAAAATTATTATTTATATATTGAAGTAGAAATATGTAATTTTGTTTAATTGATGCATTAAAAAATGTCGACTTGACAGCTAATAAGAGGAAGCGCTTCGAAAAAACAGGGTCAAGTGGTGGACACGATAACTCATCATAGACTTAACGTAGAACAAACAGACAAAAAAAAATGTTTTTTTTTAGTCCAAAAGCTAAAGAAATACGCAGTTGTTGTTTTTTTTTTTAAACATACATATTTGGTGAAACTGCATTAGTTCAAAGGAAAAAGGAAAATTTCAACCAAAATTTTGGTATTTAAAGTTACACAGAAAAGCAACGTATCAATATTTCGAAAAAAAAAAAAAAGAATCTATGCCTTTCATTAGAAAAATATGTGACGATTAATTTCAAAAAGATCAAGTCGATTGATTGAAAATAGGAGAAACTAGAATAGAGGTCTTCAACCTTCCCCCTTCGAGGTCCACATCATGAAATCCTTAAATACTCATTTCACCCATAGAGTAGTTAAATAGCGTAGGCAAGAAATGTATATGCATATTGGTTTCAAGAATAAAGAAAGGCTGTATACTGACTCTGCTTTTTCTCTTATTTAATCATTATTTAATCAAAATACAAAAAAATATTTATTTATGTTTGCACATAATATTAAAATTTTCTCCTCAGCAATTCTATATATATTTTTTCATTTAGCAGTACTAGTAGTAAAGCAGTACTAGTACTACTACTTCTTCTACTACTACTTCTTCCACTACTACTTCTTCTCCTCCTCCTCCTCCTCCTACTACTACTATTGATAATAATAATAATTATTATTATTATAAAAATCTATAATAATACGGAATGAAGTTTATTTGTTTGTCTGTTTGTATGTGTATGTACTGTATTCTGAAGAGACTGCTGTGCGCAGAGCTACAAGATCTGGCAGGTATGTACCTGATGTCTGAAGTTATGAACATCGAAGGCAGTTTTTTAGAATTTTTTGATAATTAGTTGAGATATTATTGATTTAAAACTATAATGAGCATTGCAAAACGGCGAGTTTCTTTCATTCAGCTGATTGTCTGCTTATCTGCTCTTCCAACGGCCATTCCGCGGAACTTTACATGGACGAAAACGAAGCGTTCATTATTTTCTTCATTTTAAAATCTCGATCACTGTGTCTTCTGTTTTACGAAAAAAAAAAGAAAGAAAAAAGAAAAAAAAAGAAAAAAGAAAAAAGAAAAAAAAAAGAAAAAAGAAAAAAAGAAGAAAAGAAGAGAAAGAAAGGAAAATCAGAAAATTTTTGCCTTATCTTTCCGGATTCAACGGTATCTTTCGTTTAAAAATCATTAATATTTACTATATTAATATTTACGTCGATTTGCGTCAGTTTTCAAATTTTTCGTTTTTCTACAATTTTAAGATTCCACGACGAAAATACAAATAATAAAAATAAATAAACAAGTAAATAAAAAACAACCACTTAGTTTGGCGTAGCTTTCCCTTTTTAATGGTGTAGTTTTATTATTATTATTAAATACTAGATGGAACCCGTCAAAACTTGACGAAAAAAATACTATAACAATATCCGTAAAATAAGCTTCTTTATTATTTAATAAGGGGTGCGTATGAAAAAGTCTTTTAAATATTTTATTTTAAAAGTTTTTTGCCCCAGTGAAATACAGTACCATTTCCGATGCAAACTCCAAACAAACGATCCGTAAACAACTGTTTAATGCAAATAAGTTCGACATTACCGCCATATTCACACTACAAAAAGAAAATTTCATGGACCTATGAAGTATCATACAAATAGTATATTCCTACGTCCATATCATATTCAGTAAATAAAAAACACATCTCTCTCCCTGTGATCATGCAACCGAGTGAACTTCTATGTGCATATGCATTGCATCCGTTCAAAGGCACCGTCGAAATTCGACGTTAAAAAGATTTAAAATGTTTAAATAATAAAAAGTTTAAAAATGTCCTCTTTAATCATTGTTCGTTTCAAATCCATATTTTCTAAAATGCATCCATTGTTTTAAGCTAATCAGTTTTTATGTAAAGATGGAGAAATTTTTTTACAATAATAATGTACAATCTGAAGATGATGCAGATTTTTGATGTTTTCAAGTATAATTTATTTGAATGTTTTTTTCGGTCCCTTTCCAAAATCATGGTTATCCCTTTTCCACAGTCGTGATCTTTTCCCTCTTATACAGTGAAATACACCACGGATCTTTAAAATAATAATAAAATACAATTCCAAGCATATTCTGATGCAACACATACATCAACACGAATTCAACATGATATCAATTTAATGTTGAACATAAATTGAAAATCGTTTTTTTTTTTTTTGTTTGAAAGATTTCAGTTTAGCGCCAAAATGCCCTATCTTATGGTTAATCTAATTTTATGATTTATCAGAGGTTTTTTTTTATTATTATTTTCTTCACTTTTTATGTTGGTTAGGGAAATCAATTTCCAATTGTGGCAACTTTCCCAGGTGCTATTTTATATTACTGAAGAAAACTGGCGGCCATTGTTGAGATAGATTTGAAAAATAATTCATGTTTAAAATGTTGTTAAATGAAGCGGCAGTTTTCAAATAAATTTCATTCGAAAGTTAACATTTTTATAATTGATGATGTATAAATTGAAATTGTACGGTATTTAGAAGTGATGTAAGCGCGATAAAAACAAAAGCTATAGCGCCGTTTGTTGTCACAATCGTTATACATTCTACTCTTAATAATGAAGAATTTAAAAATCGTTTAAAATTACGTCATGTTGACATAATCCTATAAATTTTCCTCTTTAGATTTATCAATGTAAAAATGCATTTCAAGATAAGCATAGCGTCATTTTCACAGGCGCAAACTTTTCACACGTACTTTATATACGTTGCTTTTATGCTTAACCACCATGTATACAAATAAAAATATATTTTGTATTTAATTGTACTGAAAAAATGGCATCCGCCGTATACCCTGTCCAGATGGTGGCTCGTACCGCGACTTACGTAACACGTAATAATACCTCTTACTCGCTTGTTTTTCAGCTTCAAAGTTTGAGAAACATTAATCGTATTTTTACGTAATCGTATAGCACATTAAATACATATGCCCTTTAATTTCATACGATTTATAAGAATTTTGATACTTTTCCGTTATCCAGTCGACCACTTTCCATTAAGAAAATAACCATCGACAAACTATAGTATTTTAAAGCCAAAAATGTATTATCGTGGCGTCAAACTCACTTTACGTCAAATACGTTACACGTGCTTGTTATTTCATCAAGTGATGTTTAATTCGACGTTTAATGTATTTTTATTGATGTTTTACTGAATTTTTAGTTAAATCATTAATTAAAATACAAATTACATCTTCGACAACATGATATTAAAAGCGAAAAAGCATTGAAAATATGTTGCGATGCGCAGTTACGTACAATAGATCAATTTTAACTGACGTCACAAACATTTATCCAGCAGTCGAGAGAGATAATTAAGAAAAATAATTTAATTAAATAAATTTCCAAGGTTATTTTTGTTTCTATTTTGATTAATATATTGTAAATTTTAATGTTTAAAGTTACTGATAAATGATACTTTAGTGAATTGGGCTTTTCCAAATTTATTTATTTTTCCTTTGTTTTTTCTGAGATTCTAATGGCAAAACTTCTTCCATTTGTTTATTGGGCGCTACAGTTTGGCGAATAATTTGGTGATAGTTTTTTATATGGAAAGTGGTCGATGGGATAATGGAGATGTACCAGAATATTAACTAAACCCGAACTAAGAAAAAACTTCCGACCAAATAATTGTATTTCGTTAAGAATTAAATTTTCTTATTTTTAATCTCCGAAAGAAACAAAAATCATGGATTTAATTAATTTTCCAATATGCGGTACACCCAAACAATTTTGATTAAATCAGCACAGATGTCGCAGACGCATCGTGGTTTCTTTTTGGCGCCAAAATGGCGATTTTTGCTTTGTATGGCAACCTGGTGTTAGTAAAATTGAATACGTGTGTAAATAAATAAAATAAAATAATTTAAAATTAATTAATTAATACAATTAATTGCATGTATTTAATAAAAATAATGTGTGAAAATTGGGTTTTCTCGCCAAAATAGCGCAAAAAATAAATCGCGCCAATCCCTGTACGTCTGCGGCTTCTGTTCCATGTAAGGGTATTTTTTATTTAATAAATAAAATTTATTAACGTTTAAAAACAAATTTATGAGTAATTTAATATATTTTAATCTTTTTGTATTAGTTTTAATGTTTCAGCAAATGTTAAAAGTAAATAAATTGGTGACATTGATATTTTTATAACGTATTCGATCTTTGTTTACAATTCTACATTGCCCAGATAGCTTGAAGTCGGTTAGAGTCAGACTTCAATTTTATGAAAAGTTGCAGCATCCTCTGGCGATTGACTTTATGACGTCATAGCAGCAGTAAAATTTGAAATTAAAATTACGTCTAATTAATAAAATTTTCGAACAAACGAATGTACGATAACAAATCTGTGTCCAAATATCTTTCATTTAAAAAAAGACTGATGTAACTTGATGCATCAGTTTGTTCTCATGGACTATCGAAAAAAGAAAAAACTTAGCGTTTTAAATATATAAATGTTAAAATATTACCTAGTTGATGTTAGCTAATGTCAAAAGATTGGCGAACCACAGAGTTTACAGAATAAACTCTATGCCTTGTAACAGTGGGAGTTGCCGACTTTATGAGGTCATAAGCAGCAGTAAAAGTTTAATTGAAAATTACGGCTAATTAATTAAATTTTCGAACAAACGAATGCACGATAACAAATCTGCGTCCAAATATCTTTCATTTAAAAAAAGAATGGTGTAATTTGATGCAGTAGTTTGTTCTCACGGATTGTCGAAAGAAATTGCTTAGCGTTTTAAATATATAGATTAATATTTACTATTTAGAAAAAAAAATCCGAAATTCAATTCGTGTTTTCCGATATTTTTTTTTTTTTTTTTTTTTTTACATTTTAAAACTGCCGCATCTGTTTCTTGGACAGAAATATAAAAATAATCCCACTTTTTCAGCGTACTTTTCGGGTTCTGAGGTTATCTTTGTTTTTGAAAATTATGAAACTAATATATGATATATGATATATGTTATATCAAAAAACTATTTTTCGGAGATGGGTTGGTGTTTGTTTTCATCCTTTATTTTTTTCTCACCAGTTTTAAAACGCCATCTCCTTTTTGCGAAGAAAAATTCAAAATAATGAAAAACAAAAACCTAATTTATTGCCGGTACTTTTTTGGTTCTAATGATGTCTTTAGTTAAAAAAATATTAATATTTTACAACATATAAATAAACAATTTTCTTCAAGGCACTTCATGGATTTATGTTATTTAAGTTCTTTTAATTACCTTTGAACAGAATTGAATGTATATAAATGTCATAAATTAAATCGGCAATTAGAATAATGCGCTCTCCTTAGTTCGTTTTGAAAGATTTTCGTCTAATAAATATAAAAACATACAAGTTTGTGCCTGGTTAACAGAAACAGACCAGAGATTGCGACGCACGCCCGATGTACGCTATCGAAGGCCATGGGGATCACAATTCTAGGTTCGCTTGGATAGATTTTCGTTTAACCCCTTGTTGGGCACCGAAATATAATATATAACACTTTGTAAAATATAACTTTGCCACCAGTCTTATTAAATAAAAATATTTATTATTGTTTTTTGCAGAGTGAGAAGGTAAAAATTCATTGTTACAAATTACTGGTGTCGAAACATCGCAAAATGTAGCATTTTTAGACCACGTGCTTGCCTTCCAAGGGGTTTGATCTTCAGTACGCAGTGGGGCCAACATAATTAGGTTCGTTTGGAACGATTTTCGTTTAAAAATATAAAATCATTCAATACTGGACTTAGGTACACTTCAGGTTCGGACAACGTCAGGCGGATCAGCTAATAATAATAATAATAATAATAATAATAATAATAATAATAATCCATCAGATAACAGCCTCTTAAATGAGCTAAATACTCTAGCAGCACTATTTTTACCACTCAAAACTTACCAACAAGGCACGTAAATCATTTATGGTACATATTGATAAGATATCAGGGGTTCGTACGCTTTTACCACATTTTTTTAATAGAATTTTTCTATTTAATATTTAAATAGCAGAAATTGTAGACTAGTCGTTTATTTCCAGGATTTGTAATACTTTTCTGCATTTAAATACAGTGAAAAATTCTATTAAAAATTGTGGTAATAGCGTACGAAATCTGAATATATTGATCGTACATAAAATATACATATTTAGGTATTGGCAGAAATCAATAATACTGTTCTATTCTCAACGTTCAAAGACAACAGCTTGAGAGCATAATCACTACGCCGGTGAGTGAAAGGACCATATTAGTATTGATGTAGGGGAAATTATTCGTTTACTTAACATTCAGTTAGTGCTAAACTACTGTAACAAGATTAATTTAGTAGTTTAAGAAATAAACTTTCAGAAGAAATTAAATTGATGTATTGAGCATATCCCATTATTTATGAGAAGAATTTTAACAAAAACTGTGGACAACACAAAGAGAGGTGCCAAGCTCTGATTAATCGTCCATAAACTGTGAATTATTTTGACCCAGTTTAACAACGTTTCGAACCAGAAAAATTTCTTAAAAAATTTCTTAAAAAAATTCTGGTGCGAAACGCATTAAACCTGGGTTAAATTAATCCACATATTACGGAAGATTAGTGAGAGCTTGACACCACTGCACATGCACAGTGCACACACATATATTCCAAATTATGTGAATTGTTAATCACCAAAGAAGTTTGTATACTTTGTTAAACATAATAATAATAATAAAATATTTTATAAATTTTACATTAGCCAATTCGCGATTAACGTCATGTACATGTGAAGCATAAAGCACTGAGAATCCTAGATTATTCCTACCAGTATTTTTACATTGAAAATTTTGACCTGTTTAATCAAAGCATTTCTTCGGAACAAACAGGAATTTTTTTAATTTTTTTTTAAAGTCTGTGACACAAGATTAAAAATTCTATAAAGGTCGCTCGTAGCGAAGGAGTTAACTGCGTAATAAAACGCATTTTTAGATGATAAATAGACTAAAAACATTTCTAAAGAGCGCTATGATTACGGATTCATTAAATGCATTTAAGATTTTTTTTTTTAAGTTCAAGAAAGTTCCTGCTGCCACACAAAGAAAATGCAACTGTCCTTTTTACTTAAAACAAAAAAGAAAAGATAGAAGATAGATATGGTAGATAGATAAAAACTTTAATTGCATAAAAGTATTATACAGTTCTCCCAAAGCGACAACTTCTGCGTTCCTTACTAAAGTAGAGAAGGCGGGTCTCTGTTTTCCTTAAAAAAATATTAAAATTGCAGTTATAGGTTACGGAATAAATTGATTAATCCCATTTCATTAATAAACTTCACTGTATAGATAACATATAAACGCATGTCTTGCTTAGACACAATAGATAAATATAACACATTCTCTGGTAAATCTGCTTTTTCATTTGTTGGAAAAAATTCTCTGCTTCATATGATGAAAGGAACCACAAATTAATTGATTTTGATTTTACTAATTTTCTAGAATAATAAGAAGATCCACTTAATTTTTTCATCTCCCGTGTGTTTACCATTACTATAAAATATTTTTTATTATAATATAATGTATTCAAGATATTTCACTTCACAAAAGAATGTATCTAAAATAGATTTTCATACATTAAAACGCAAATACATTTGTGCTAAAGAGTAAAATACACTAGAAGGCGTCCAATGAATAAAATACAAAAATTTTTTAGTAAAAAACCTTACAAATATAAATGACCTTGACGGACATTTCGAAATGGAATATAACCACGTTCCTTCGCCCAGTTCAAATAGCCGCACGTTGTTTGAAGACAAACACACAATGACGGAACTAAGTTGCAACTATATGTTTCAATCATTGCGTGTTTGCCTTTCCAAGTAGCTCAAAATGGCTGGCCAATGTTAGCTGATTGTTGGCTAATTGTTGTACTACATTAGCCCACAGTAAGAAATTTTGTCGAATCATTTGCTAACAAAATCCAGCAGTGGTCCAACTATTAGCTGCTCAGAAACGATCCAGATTAACGCCCGAGTTTATCCGAAAACGACCCGACACTCAATTCGGGTCCGTATGACGCTAATTTGTTTCGTTACGGGTCAGATTGACTTTAAATATTTCGTTTCGGGTCGGTTTTGAAGTAGGTTATGACCTTTTCGGATCGGGTTGACGTTGACTTCATTTTTCAAAGAATATTTTTCTAATGAACAAAACTATATATTTGTGAATTAACCCTTCTTTGCATTGTGATGGAAATTTCCATCACTGTTTATTTAACTTTTAATAAATAAATCAACTTCTTCGCCACCGCTATATTAATATAGAAATATTAATCTAGTAAATTTCCCGTGAACTATGTTGCTGAACAAAGTTAAAAATCTATCTTAAAATTTCTGGTGTCTAATATTTAATATATGTATAAAAAGCAATTGTAAAAGAAAAACTCATGCAAAGAAGGGTTAATGAGCGTATAAGTGTTCATTTTTACACAAAAAAGATAAAATTCATATTAAAGATATAATTGCAGACTTTTTTTCCATAATTGTATTAAATATGAATTAATTTTCTTTTACTTTGGGTTCGATAGGGTTTCGGGTTGACTTTAAGCAGAAATTTCGAATTCGGGTCGGGTTCCCGTGCAGGATTCTACTCTGTAGCTTAACAATTTATAATCCTACCACTTCCAAATGGTTTTTACAAACTACCAATGATGGGGCAAGAATCTGTGCTACTTGGGTTCAAACAGTAATTTCTAGCTATTCTCATCTGACGAAGGAACGGGATTATATTAACCCTACAGTGCATAGTGTAGCCAATTGGCAACACTTTCTATTTAACTTTTAATAAATAAATCAAGTTCTTTGCAACCACTATATTTATACAGAAATAGTAATGGTGTAATAATAACGTAAATATACTACTATATAAAGTTAAAAATCTATCTTAAAATTTCTGGTGTCGAATTCTTAATTTAAGTATAAAAAAACACAATTCTAAAAGAAAAATTCATGCACTGTAGGGTTAAGTTTCGAAACCATCGTCGTGCTTATTTATACTTTAATGATGTTTTATTTCAAAGTTGTTCTATTTTACATTTGTGCTAGTTAAGTTAAATCTCCTTAAATATATATATATTATGTGTTAAATTTATGTATTGTGTTTGTTTAATCCATAGACAGGCGTTTATATATAATCCATAGTAAATTTAATTAATAAAATGTGATTTATCATATTTCTTACTACGGATTGTCAAGTATGTGTAAATACGGGACGATAAATTCACAATAGATTATCCGTCAATCCAACATGATTGATTATTCCGTGTAATATCCGGTGATTAAACATTGTCACTGGATTTGTCACTTTCAATATGACACGTTCATGTCCTTTCATTTTACACATCAATGCAGAGGTGTGTATTTCCATTTAAGGAATAATTTAAATACAGACAATTTATTGCGAAAGTTTTAATTTCGATTTGCTGTGGAGAAAACGTGTTAAGGATTAAAAAGCACTTTCGGAAATAACAACTACTTATGCGAACACGGCGCATTAAATTAATAAAGGAGTGTCGGTGACCTTCAATTTTCGAAAAATAAGGAAAGTAAATTTCAAATTTTTTGCTAAAAATGCGTTTAAACCATGGAGCTATGAATAAAGAGGAGGTAACAGATAGTGTGACAGTAAGCCTTAGTGCATTTTGGCAAAGTTACCTAAAGATCCGATGATTATGAACATGTAGAACATGCTTTTAATTGGATCCATTTCCCTTTAAATATATTGTTGCAATCTTTAAATTAATTTTTTTATTCATTTGTGTTTTCTCACTATATCAGTATTTTCAAAATGCATAAACTTCAACATATATTTTTCCATTGCCGAGCTATTCCTTTTTCTGATAATCCTTAAAAGGCATCTCATACAATTAAGAATCAGATTTTCAGGATTATCAGTAGTTTATTTTTTTAAAAATAAAAATGTTAAGTATATAGTTATTGTTACCGTATTTTTACATCCGTCTTGATATATATATATTTTTTTCCCTGAACTAAATAACTTTTTGGAAATCTGATCTTTTGTTTTATAGAACACATAAGAAAAGCATACAAAAGAAGTTTCAAAAAGTTGGAAATTGAAGGAAAAGATAGATTTTAAAATTTGCTTAACTGTTTCAGATTTAACCACATGAATTGAATTTTTTCTTGATTGATTCATTTTTCTTCATAAAAGCATTTAACAATATGTCCAAAAAGTAGTATTAAACACTGATATAAAATTCGTGAAAAGATACATTTTATTTGCAACATGAAGCGATAGAGAGAGAGAGGGGGAGAGAGAGAGGGAGAGAGAGAGAGAGAGGGGGAGAGAGAGAGGGAGAGAGAGAGAGAGAGAGAGAGATAAAATTTACTTATTTTTTCTTCTGGGCATACCACTTTTATTGTTTTTTAGGGTTTCGTTCATCTCACGAAACCCTACTACTCCCGCTCCGTTGTCTGTCCGTCACAGTCGTTCTCAGAAACTATATAACTTGCAGGCATGAAAATTTGTGTACTTATAGCTAAATACCTACTATGAAGCTCAAAATATTAAAGTTTGAAAAAATCGTATTATTTTAATAAATAGAGATAAAAAAAACAAAATTCTAACAACATTTTCCTATTAAATTTTAACATTTTTCGTTCTAGCAGTTGCCAACAATTAAAAATCCACGATAAACTTCTTTCTACAATAATTAATTTTCTATTGAAATATTTCAACGTGAAAAGTGAAAATGAAATAAAAAGTTTCACCAATTGAAAAAAAAAAGGTTAATATGACGTCATATTGGTAATAAAACGGAATTTTTCAAACACTTCTCAATAATACAAGGCGTACCGTAATTTCCGGCGTATAATCCGCAGCTCAAAGAGTCGTTTTTCGACCCAGAAAATTTATTCAATAATTGTAGTTAAATATTTACAACGATCATTTAAGTTACATTTTATAAAATAATATTTCTGGGTCGAAAAACGACTCTTTGAGCTGCGGATTATACGCCGGAAATTACGGTATGAGTATGTGTAAATACAGAAAACAGTTTAATATGACGTCATTAGAGAATTAAAAAGAAAATTAATCTGACGTCATAACGGATTTTTCAAATGTTTGAGAATAATACAAAGAGAGTATCAGTATGAGTAATACAGAATAGTAAATATATAAGTTTGAAGAACGTATTGAATCATGATAAAAACCGGATTATGGAAATATTGGCATATTTTAACATTTTGAAGGTCTCTATACAACATGTTTAATTTTGAAATTGATTTTTTTTTAATATTGCATTTAGTCCATATGACGGATATTATTGTAAAAAAACGGGTTTCGTCCACTGGTTCAGATATTCGAAAAATCGAGAAAAATAGACCGGTAAATTTTTACTTTAAAAAAAAACAGGACTTTTTTTTTTTTTTTTTTGAAAATGAAATTTATTTGGATTTATTAAAGAAAGGATAAAGTGTTTTGAAAGGAATATTAAACGAAACCCTTTGTGCGATCTTCGATCGCACTTACCCACTTGTTTTTCTTTCCTTCCTTATTTATTGGTCATTGTCTAATTCAAAAAGTTTAAATTCTGACAGTGATTTAAAATTATTTCGCAATAATGTTATTCATTCATTTATTGATATATTGGATTAGCTTCCTTTATTTAAAAACATTCGTCATTTAATTTTACAAATCAATACAGAGGTCTCTATTTCTTTTTTTGTAGTAATTAAAAGAAAGGAAAGCCATTTTATTGTGAAGAGTTTAATTTCAATATGCTGTGGAGAAAACCCGTTAAAAATAACAAAAAATAAAACGCAATTTAGGAAATAACAACTGCTCATGTGAACCCAACACATCAAATTAATTAAAAGACGTGTCACTTTCGTTAGAAGAAGGGAAAAATCAGACTTTTTGGCAACGTGAAGCGAAAGAGAGAAAATAATAACAATAACAATAATAAAAAATGCATAAATTTAATTTTCTGACATTGTCCCCACCACTCTTTTTCTTGGCACATTGCGTTTAATACTTTTTCGTTATTTAACTTTTTGGCCATTGTATTTAATCTAATCTAAAAAGTGGGTGTAAAGTGCTACCACAATTTTTTAACAGAATTTTTCGCTTTATTTAATCGTAAGAGAATGTTACAAATTCCAGAATTAAATGAGGTGATTACGAATTATAAGACTGAAATGTTAAAAAGAAATTTTCTAACTTGAAAAAGTGATGCCAGATTCTTTGGAAATTCCAAGGAGTGTACGCACCTTGGTCTAAAGCAGGGTTGGCTTTCTTTTTTATTCAGAAATTCCGAATTGACACCAGAAATTCTGAATAATAATCTTTGCTTTATTTAATAATACACATTTCGTGATTACATAAAATAAAAATTCTTCGTTTGGAATTTCCAGTATGAATTCGGAATGAAAAAGGAAGCCAAAATGGCAACCCTGGTCTGAAGCATTTACCACTGAAACAGACATAGCGGTTAATTTGACCGGAACTAATTAAATATATTTCGATTAGAACCAGAATTTTCTTCAAAAAATAAGTAAAATGTACACCACTTGGGGGAAGGAAAAGCTAAATACAGGGCTGCCACTGACGACTATTTTTATATTCTATTCGCACCACTATTTTAAAAATAAATAAATTGTATAGTATATTTCACTTGGACATGTTGCCAAAATGTAGGTGAAAAAAATTTGCTTTGAGAAAGTGGTGCGAGGTAGCATTGATAAATAGTCGCCAGTTGCGGCCTTGTAAACAGTATTAAAATATATTAAATTAAATAGAAGAAATCAAATTTCTGGTTTCCCTTATTTTTATATTTTAGCGACTTGTGTGAAATTTTCGGCCGTTGTTGTTTACAAAATTTGATTGTGAACTAAAATATTTGAGTTTGAGCATAGTTTACTACCAGGATTCGCACGCTGTTACCACAATTTTTAATATAATTTTTGGCCTTATCAAGGTGCGTATACCAAGTAGTCTGGCACTACTTTTTCTGATTAGAAAATTTTTGATTAATATTTAAATTTCGGAAATTGCAGACGCCTCATTTAATTACAGGATTTTTAATACTTTTCTGCATTTAAGTAAGACAAAATACTCTATTTTTTTTTTTTTTTGTAAAAGCGTACGAACTGTGTACTAACTCATTTAAAAACAGCCGAAGCAGTAAAGAGCTATAGGGCGCTTTGTGGTTGTGGAGGGAACCATGTTTTCTACACAGTATTTAAAAAAAGATTGCGAATTTTATTTATGAGGAAGAGTGTTACTAACTAGGATGATAATATGGAGGAAAATTAGAAGAAGAAATAAAGAAATTGTAAAGTAAGTAGCGCAACAGAGAGTGTATGTGTGTGTGTAAGGGAGGTGGGGGGGGGGAGGGCTGTATCTTAAATTGGACGAAATTTACTTTAGAGAAGTTAAGGGTGAATCCGAATTCATCGGCAAAACTTTAAAGCAGGGGTGTCAAACTGTGGCCCGCTTGATACCACTAAATTTTAAAAGAAATAGTTGACTTCTTGAATCGCAGAAATTCGATGATAAGATAAGGAAATGTTTAATATAAAATTTTAGTGGCATCCTAGCGGGCCACAGTTTGGCACCCCTGCTTTAAAGGGTGATAGAACACATCTAAACAAGCTATTTTTCCCATAGAATGTATGGGCGTATCGCATGTGACGAACCGCTACAAAGCGCTAGTTTTTCATGCAAATCGTCATTTCTACTATGAATCGCAAAAAGAATGGCTGGGTTTACTAATCAGGAAAAGGCAAACATGAATTTTACGGATGGTGCTATGGTTGTGAGTTCTCTGAAAGTCCTAACTGTGTAGTAAACAGTATTCTTTCCATAATTAGAAAGCGCTCTGCAGCTCTGCACTTCTTGTATTACGATAATGCATCGTGTGTTTTTTTAGCTTCTCTAGGCGGGTTCTGTCACTACTTAGGGGTCTCTAACTACTAAGGTGCTACTACAAACTACTAAGGTGCTATTCTAAACTATGTTTGTTATTGCTCTCAATTAATCCATAAAAACATTTGTGCTTTTTGAAATAAATGATGCTAGAAGAATATTTTATACTGGTTTCTAAAATTACATGTTAGCTACCAGATTTTATCAAATTTGTAAAGACCTGGCACGTAAAATATTTTAACTAAACATTTGGCACGCGGATGTGAAAAGGTTCACCGTCCCCGGTATAGGGGGATATGCTGTAATGTATTTAAATTTGATAGAAATCCAAGAACATTTACTAAAGATGTAGTGTGAATGAAAACAAACATTTTTCAGCTTTGTTGGAAAATGTTAAATTTTATGGCAGTTGCAAGTGACAGCCAACAGAAAGATAAACAAAGAATTATTTGTAAAAAGAAATAAGATTTCCTTTCAAATTCAGTTGCATCCGCTATCTCATGAAAATTTAATAACTTAACAACAGCAGGATTCCTTCAATTCCAGTTTCTAGGACAGGCGCCAGAAATAAATTAAAAGAGAAAAGACTATTACAAAATTTACATTAACGCCTTGTAGGATTTTTTATACCGCTTAAATGTCATTAAGTTATGCACAGCATTTTTAGTAGAAAATATGCTTTAAATATCAAATAACACATATAAGGTATCGTCGCTACCATGTCAAACTATCGAATGTGAAAAAATGCCTTTTTCATTACTTTTAAAAGTGGGCAGATTGTCACCACTAAATTTTAATAGTATTCTTTACCAGGGTTGCTAGTTTGGTCTCCTTTTGCATTCAGAAATTCCGAATTCATACCAAGAAATTTCAAACAGAAATTTTTGTTGTGTTTAATGATAGCATTTCGTGACTAATTTAAAGTAAAATTTTTTCTCACTAAACTTCCAGTACGAATTCGTTATCTCTAAATAAACAAGAAACCCAAACTGGCAACCCCGTTCTTCCCAGAAGTTTTATTAGTATTCCTAATAGGCGAAGAATTCTAATAAAATTTAGTGGTGACAATCGGCATATGTATAAAATAGTAGTATAGTTTGACATGGTAGCGACGATATTTTATGTTAAAAGTACATTAACCTAACTAAAACACACCTCAAGAAATTACCGCTCATAGACAGAAAAGTGAATTATGTTGTGCGTCCCTCTAAAAAACACACTATACTCTACGCATATTATTTTCAATAGAGGGCAAGCTATAATAACCCTAAATAATATATTTAAATTTTATAAAATTCCGAGAACATTTACGAAGGATGTAGTGTGAATGAAAACATAAACATTTTTTAACTTTGTTGGAAAATGTTAAATTTTATGTCCGTTGCAAGTGACAGCCAGCAGAGAGATAAATTAAAAATAATTATTTGTAAAAAGAAACGAAAAGATTTCTTTTCAAGTTCAGTTGCATAAGGATCCACCATCTCATGAAAATTTAATATCTTAACAGCATCAGGATTTCTTCCATTCCAGTTTCTTGGACAAGCGAACGAAATTAATTTAAATATATATACTTACAAAATTTACTTTAACGCTTTGAAGGATTTTTTTATACCTCTTAAATTATATCAAGCTATGTACAGCATTTCAATAGAGAATATGCTGTAAAAATCAAATAACACATATAAAATTTGTTTTATTAGAAGAACGTTAATCTAACTGAAACACACCTTAAGCAATTAACGCCCATAGGCAGGAAAGCGAATTCTGTTGTGTGTCCCTGTGAAAAACACTGTTCTGTACACTCTACTCACATTATTTTCAATGGAGGATATGTTATAATGACATATATTTAGATTTTATATCAATCCAAGAACATGTGCAAAAGTTGTAGTGTAAACGAAATCATAAACATTTTTCAACTTCGTTGGAAAGTGTTAAATTTTACGTCCATTGCAAGTGACAGCCAGCAGAGATATAAAAAAAGGATTATTTGTAAAAAGAAACGAAAAATATTCTTTTCAAATTCAGTTGCATAACATTCCACTATAAAATGAAAATTTAATAACTTAACAACAGCAAGATTTCTTCAATTTCAGTTTTTGGGACAGGCGCCAGAAATAAATTAAAAGAAAAAAGACTGTTACAAAATTTAACGCCATGTAGGATTTTTTTTTAGCACTTAAAGTTTATTAAGCTATACACAGCATTTTCAATCCCGAATATACTGTAAAATTCAAATAACACATACGTCGCTACCATGTCAAACTATCAAATATGAAAAAATGCATTTTTCATTTCCTTAAAAAATGGGCCGATTGTCACCACTAAATTTTGCTAAAATTTTTCCTGTAGTAAAAAAAAAAAAAAAAAAAAAAAAAAAAAACTAATAAAATTTTTGTGAAAAACAGGGTTGCTAGTTTTGCCTTCTTTTCTATTCAGATAGGCTGAATTCAAACCGGAAATTTTGAGAAAATAAATTTACTTTAAGCAATCGAGAAATGTTGGTCATTAAATAAAGCAAAAATTTATATTTGCAATTTCTGATATAGATTCGAAATTTCCGAATAAGAAAGTGAGAAAAACTGGCATCCCTGGTGAAGAATACTATTAAAATTTAGTGGTGAGAATCTGCTCATTTTTAAAAGTAATAAGAAATTCATTTTTTCACATTCGATACTTTGACATGGTACCGACACGATATCAGATTTGTTGTGTTAGAAGTACATTAACCTAACTAAAACACACCTGAAGCAATTATTGCCCATAGAGAGAAAAGCGAATTATGTTGCTTCTCCCTGTAAAAAAACACTATGCACTCTACGCGCATTATTTTCAAAATTTTCAAAGATTTCTTTTCAAATTCAGTTGCATAAGATTCCACTATCGTATGAAAATTTAATAACTTAACAACAGCAGAATTTCTTCAATTTCAATTTTTGGGACAGGCGCCAAAATAAATTAAAAGTAAAAAGACTTTTAAAAAATTTAACGCCTTGAAGGATTTTTTATACCACTTAAACTTTATCAAGATATACCAGCAATTTCAATACAAAATATGCTGAAAAATTCAAATAACACATATCTGATTTGTTCTATTAGAAGTAAATTAACCTAACTAAAACACACCTCAAGCAATTATTGCCCAAAGAGAGAAAAGCGAATTATGTTGTATGTTCCTGTAAAAACACTATGCACATTATTTTCAATGCAGGACATGCTATAATGGCCTTAAATAATATGTATTTAAATTTTATAGCAATCCAAGCACATTTACGAAAGATGTTGTCTGAATGAAAACATAAACATTTTTCAATTTAGTTGGAAAGTGTTAAACTTTACGGCAGTTGCAAGTGACAGCCAGCAGAGAGATACAAAAAGAATTACTTGTAAAAAGAAACGAAAAGATTTATTTTCAAATTCAGTTGCATAAGAAACCACCATCTCATGAAAATTTAATAACTTAACAACAGCAGGATTTCTTCAATTCCAGTTTTTAGGACAAGCGCCAGAAATAAATTTAAAGAAAAAATACTTTCTAAATTTAACGCCTTGAAGGATTTTTTATACCACTTAAATTTTATCAAGATATACACAGAATTTTCAATACAGAATATGCTGTAAAATTCAAATAACACATATCAGATTTGTTATGTTAGAAGTACATTAACCTAACTAAAACATACCTCAAGCAATTACTGCCCATAGTGAGAAAAAAGGAATTATGTTATATGATCCTGTAAAAAACACTATACATTCTACGCACATTATTTTCAATGGAGGATATGCTACAATGGCCTTAAATAATATGTATTTAAATTTTATAGCAATCCAAGCACATTTACGAAAGATGTTGTCTGAATGAAAACATAAACATTTTTCAACTTAGTTGGAAAGTATTAAATTTTATGGCAGTTGCAAGTGACAGCCAGCAGAGAGATACAAAAAGAATTACTTGTAAAAAGAAACGAAAATATTTATTTTCAAATTCAGTTGCATAAGAAACCACCATCTCATGAAAATTTAATAACTTAACAACAGAAGGATTTCTTCAATTCCAGTTTTTAGGACAAGCGCCAGAAATAAATTTAAAGAAAAAAAAAACTATTACAAAATTTATTTTAACGCCTCGAAGGGTGGTTGGATATTTTTATACAACTTAAATTTTATCGAGTTTTATACAGAATTTAAGAAATACAAAACATTTTACTTTTATAACTTTGGTGAAAAAAAAAAAAACACCTTTATAACTTTTGCGGGGAAAAAAATGCGGTTAAACTGCAATTTCTTTTTTTCAAACAAATGTTTCGAAAATTCTGGTGTGAATTCAACATTACAGACCTCATTTACTTGCAATTTATTAAGTTAACACAATTATTTCTAATTGTTAAATAAACCATACGAGTTTTTTTTCCACCTGAGCGAAAAAGTGTTCCGGACAAGAGTTGAACCTTTGGCTTAAGCAGCCAATGCTCTATCAAAAGAGGTTGTATGAGTGAATTGTGCCCGCTAGACTTGTCCAATATAACTCAGAGTGTCCCTGGTTCAAATCCTGCCCTAGACACTTTTTCACTCAAATTACAACTCGTACAATTTCTCGCCACTGAAAGAGTTTAATGTAATTTTATTTCAAAGCCGATGTTGTAGTTTTAAGTATAATACCACACAGCGATGCATAAAATGTAATCATCCATTATTTTCCAGAGATTATTTAATTATTTAATTTCATCGGTTAATATGATACGGGGAATGATACTACTTTCGACAAAACTGCCGTGGAGCAATTTCAATATTTAGTACGAAACAAATTATATTTTCAAGTTATATTTTTTTCTATTTAGTAGTTTGGATTTTACATAAAGAAACATCAAAGAAACATAATATACAGAACTTTCTGCCAGTAAATAAAATAAATTATTTATTTTTAATAATAGTGGTGAGAAAAGAATAAATTTAGCAGCCATGCATTTAGTGCCCCCAAATAAAGCCGCCACTGTATATATATACTTTTCTCCAAATAATAAAGTATGTAAGTAAACTTTGTCTACTAATATTAGACGCTTCATTTAGTTATTAATTTGCTGTTGTTCAGTAGGTCGCTGTTTTTGCTATTGATATTTAAAAAATATATTTAGCTCTGGTGAATTAATATACATTATTATTATTACTATTTTAAACTGGTAAACACCTTTTAAATAATGCCTTTTGACTGACTTATCGTTGGATCTGCAAATTCGTACATTTATATTGGCGTACAAAAAGATTCCCGTATTTACAAATATTGATAATTACAGAATATATATTTTGTATATACTACATTATTCTTTAGAGAATAGAGTCTTCAGTTTCAAATTTTGAAGCGCGTGGCCTTGCTACCTGAAGAATACATAAATTAATTTGAAAATATTGAAAGTAAATTTTGTATAATTTTCTCAAATAAGACTGAATCAAACACAGTTAAGTCGATATTATTTGATTATTTCGACCAATGAGGATCTCTTAAATTAATTTATGCAGTCATCAGATGCAATTATATCGTAAAATTATAGAAACATTATTTTACGAACAAAAGATGCATTTGCAATAAATTTTTAAGCTTCAGACTCAATCTTGTTTTTACGCGAAAACCTTTGTATTACCATAAATAAGAACAAAACATCATTCCTGAAACATAGATTACGAAATTTTTTCCAACACATTCAAAACACTGTAACAAAACTTCACATAATGATGATTGCTAAGTAAACAAGGTCAAGGTCAAACCGTGCGGGGAGGCCTATCTTTCGGCTTAGGCTCGAATAGCACCGCCCACTGGCTAAGTAAACAATTTGGAAAACGCAAAACACATTTGAAAACCCAATTTTAGTAACTACCACCAATAGTTGGAAAAATATCCGAATTCGTTTGCGCATCCCTGTATATTAAGGGTGTCAAACTGTGGCCCGCCGGATACCACTAAAATTTTATAGTAAACTTTTCCTTTTCTAATCATCGAATTTCTGCAATTCAAGACGTCGACTATTTCTTTTAAAATGTAGTGGTATCACGGGGACCACAGTTTGGCACCGTGCTGTATATGATCTATAGATTTCTATATATACTACACAGCATGTGAAATTTAGTTCATTTAGAAAACGCATACAACGGTTAAAAATTCCCCTTCAGCAACTTCCGTCAATAAACGGAAATGTGCTCGATATAGTTTGTGCAGCTCTGTATATGATCTATAGAAATTACACACATAAAATAGTAGGCAAAAAAATAATTAAATTTAAAAACAAGTGCTACAACTAAAAACGCACTTCCAGCATTTATTGTTTATAGTATCGTAACCGAATTATTTTGTGTGCCACTGTTAAATGAACGATAAATATTATGCACACCAAATTTTATAGTAAACATCTTGTAGTGCACCTCAGAGATATATTTCAATTTCAGTATGTTTGACATAGGCAACATCAATAAAATACACCGTAAACGAGGTCCCCCATGGACAGTAATGTAACGGAATACTTTTGAGTGTCCCTATAAGTGAACTATAAATGCTACATACTGCTTTTGTAATACCTAACCATGCCGTAGTAAACTTAAATAACAAATATCAATTGCAAGGCAATTCAAGTATGTTTACGCGAGTTAGAATACGGACACACAGACAGACAAACCGAATTCATTAACACTTTTCAACTATGTCGGAAAGTGTTAAAACGATAATACAGATGAAAAAGTTATTTCATGATGAAAACAATAAATTAAGCATTTTGAATATAAAGTGCTTTGAACGCAACAAAAGTAGAATTATATTATGCCATCATCGGCTATAACTTTGCCATTACTTCTAATATCGGCACCGAATCTTGTTCATTATGTATCAGGGTGTTTAATTTTGCTAATATTGCGTCAGTATGATAAGAAAGATTTCGCCATTTCATTGCCAATCTTCAGCCCTTTGAATACTACGCCTACGTGCTGACACAAAAATGGCGGCTGTCATAGGAAGATTTTTTTCAACTTTTTATGTTCTTTGTACGAGGGTGAGTCAATAAGTAATACCTCCATTGCTCTAACTTTTATTTCTTTCACAGCCATTGGATACATGATATTATAGAGGCAACTTTACTCTAATTATATAGTATGTTAATTTTCAGATTGACTGATTAAAACCATGGATCTGAAGCTATAATAAAAGAAAGAGTCGTCACTGAATTTCTGGCAAAAGGAGGTTGTGCACCTAAGGTAATCCATAATCGCTTGAAGAATGTTTTTAAGAACGTTCAATGCATCAACACGTTCTCGATTTGCATCTGTGACTGACCATGTCAGCCGGCCGCTTCTCGGTTTACCTACAATTTCTGTTTTCAAACTTCTTCACCCAACGCCGCACATTGCGGATGTCCAGTACAGCATACCCATAAACATTCCTCAAGCGATTATATATATCTTTAAGTATTCTTCGCCTTTAATTAATAGCAAATAAGGCGAATAATACTTTTATAAATTACTGATATTCAAATTCAAGTTACATTACAAACGCTAAAGAAAAAAAAAAAAAAAAAAACTTCTATGACAGCTTCCATTTTTTTTTTAAACGCGTAGGCCATGTATTCAGAGGACTTTGGCCAATTTTTACAATATAAAGTTCATTTGCTATCTACAATGATGGCATTTTATTGCAAATATTTCCAGTATAAAGTCAATGTTTCTGTAACAGTAGTAGTTTATTTCAAATATTTCCAATGAAAGCCAAAATTTAACCAATATTGGTATACTATTTTAAACTTTTTCGAAGAATGGAATATTGGAAACTCAAGGTGCGTATACACCTTGGAACTTCCAAGGAGTCCGGTACAGCTATTTCTGAACGAAAAATTTCTATTTAATATTTAGCCTTTTTAAGGGAAAATAATTGTGCTTCTGCACTATTGAATACACACTTGAATTGTCGAAAAATTTCATTATAAAATAAGGAAATGTATTTTTTTACCAAAACTATCAAAATAAATTGTTATTTTAAAATTCTGGTACAAATTTTTATAAAAATTAAGTGGTATATAAATAATATATCCCTCCTCTTCAAGGAGTTAAATCGCTTTAACTATTTCAGGAGCAAGTAATTGTGTTTCTGTAATGTTGAAATCGAACCAGAATTTTCGTAAAATTTTATTTGAAAATTAGAAAATTCAATTTTACAGGTTTTTTTCTTTTTTTTCCCAAAGCTATAAAAGTAAATTTAAATCCTTAACAGTTTCTTGCTTTCTTTTCTTTTTCTTTTTTTTTTTTGACACAGTAAACTTGAAATAGGGACGAAAGACCCCTTTTTCCGAACTAAAATATTTGGCTTATATAATTGGAAAACGTCTGTCAATTAGAAAAACAAAGATTACAGTTAAAAATTAGTGGTATCCAAAAGATTTTAGTAACAAAGCAAACAAACTCTTCTTTCCTTAATTAACTAAAATATTTTATTGTTTCATGAGAGATTTTTTAATATGCGGCTCATCATCCGGATAAAACTGTTAAGTGGTTAACTACATCATTTGTAATACTTTTCTGCGATTAAATAAAGCGAAATATTCTAATAAAAAATGCGGTAGAAATATGCTCACTCTGTATTTGGCCTCTATATAGTCAATATATTGGACTGTTATAAGGTTAAAGTTATTGATACATAAATGAATAATCCATTTATATTTTTTCCCTAGAAAACAAATGGAATAAAATAATTAAGAGTACAAAGGAAAGCAGAAATCTATTGTAATACACCCATACAATATGTATTGTTTAAATGGATTACTGACGGAATCGTAAAGAACATGCAAGCATATGTTACATTTCAGATTTTACTTTCCTTCGTAAACAATCAGGTAAACAAGATTCAGTAATTGATAATTTTCGGACTAATATCTGCACTCAATCTAATTTCTGATGAGCAATACGGTAAAAGTGGGTTAATAATTCAAAGGAGGTTAAATTATTTTATTGTTTCATGAGAGATTTTTTAATCTTTGATTCATCTCGTTTTCGTTACGAGAAACAGTTGAAATGAAACGGTGTCTGATGTAAGTTTAAAAGTTGCTGTAAAGTAAAATTATTTTATAATAAGAAATACAAGGTGCATACATCGATATTTCAGATTGGAAAATTTCTATTTTATATTTCAATCGCAGAATCCGTAATTGCCTCATTTAATCGTAGAATTTGTAACATTTTCATTCGATTAAATATAAAGTGAAACATCCTGTTCAAAGGTTTGGAGCACCCTTCAATTATGCAGGCCTCTCACTTGGTTTGTTTATTGAATACCACTTTTTTCTAAGAAAAAACTTCTTTTTAGATTTTACATACAAATTTTGTAGAAACCTACCCGGAAGGTAATTTTTGTTGCAAATTTTGTAAAATTGCATCACGAAAACTTTTCCTGAGAAATATTAGTAGACAAAAACGGACCAGTTGGAGTCCTGATTATGAAATAAAAAAATATCTCTGTTTTTTTTTTTAATGTCGATATGAAAACGTGCTCTGTCTTATGTACCGCACAAATATTTTTTTAAAGCATGAATGTGAATGAAAGTTCTAAATATAACACTGAAAGTATTTCATATTTCAATCGCAGAATCCGTAATCGCCTCATTTAATCTTATAATTTATAAAATTTTCCTTCGATTAAATAAGGTGAAACATTCTGTTAAAAAGTTGTGGTTCACCCTGTAATTATGCAGGTCTCTCACTCGGTCTGTTTAGTTGATACCACTTTTTTCTAAGAAAAAACTTATTTTTAGATTTTACTTATTAATTTTGTAGATACCTACCCGGAAGGTAATTTTTGTTGCAAACTTTGCAAAATCCTATTACGAAAACGTTTCCTAAGAAATACTGGTATACAAAAACGGTCCAGTCGAAGCCCTGATTATGAAATTAAAAAAAAATCTCTGCTTTTCTAAATGTCGATATGAAAACGTGCTCTGTCTTATGTATCGCACAAATACAGTTTTAAAGTATGAATGTAAATGAAAATTCTAAATATAACACTGAAAGTATTGCATATTTCAATCGCAAAATCCGTAATCGCCTCATTTAATCGTAGAATTTGTAACATTTTCCTTTTA
The DNA here is from genome assembly GCA_963931845.1 of Maratus michaelseni. Taxonomy (NCBI): domain Eukaryota; kingdom Metazoa; phylum Arthropoda; class Arachnida; order Araneae; family Salticidae; genus Maratus; species Maratus michaelseni. The sequence goes on along the minus strand of OZ007595.1, from coordinate 265,426,396 downwards.
TTAAATAAGGTGAAACATTCTGTTAAAAAGTTGTCGTTCGTCCTGTGATTATGCAGGCCTCTCAATCGTCCAGTTCATTGAATACCACTTTTTTCTAAGAAAAAACTTCTTTTTAGATTTTATTTACAAATTTTATAGATACCTACCTGGAAGGTAATTTTTGTTGCAAACTTTACAAAATCGTATTACGAAAACGTTTCCTGAGAAATACTGGTATATAAAAAACGGACCCTGATTACGAAATCAATAAAAATTTCTGCTTTTCTAAATGTCGATAAAAAAACGTGCTCTGTCTTATGTATCGCACACATATATTTTTTAAAGCATGGATGTAAATGAAAGTTCTAAATATAACACTGAAAGTATTTCATATTTCAATCGATCGCAGAATCCGTAATCGCCTCATTTAACCGTAGAATTTGTAACATTTTCCTTCGATTAAATAAGGTGAAACATTCTGTTAAAACGTTGTGGTTCACCCTGTGATTATGCAGGCCTCTTAGTCGGTCTGTTTATTGAATACCACTTTCTTCTAAGAAAAAATTTCTTTTTAGATTTTACATACAAATTTTGTAGAAACCTACCCGGAAGGTAATTTTTTTTTTTGCAAATGTTGTAAAATCCCATCACGAAAACGTTTTCTGAGCAATATTGTTATACAAAAAATGGACCAGTCGGAGCCCTGATTACAAAATAAAAATATCTCTGTTTTTCTAAATGTCGATATGGAAACGTGCTTTGTCTTATGTATCGCACAAATATTTTTTTAAAATATGAATGCAAATGAAAGTTCTGAATACAACACTGAAAGTTTATTTAACATACATTTTAGAGAATCAAAATCTCTTTATAAAAATACTTATTCCCTTTAAGAATTAAAAAAATCCAATATTTAATGTCAAATATGTTTGATTTAAAGTTTGGTCGCTTAAAAAGTGATATAATAAGTGAAGTAAATCGGTGAATTAAATAAATGATATAGATAATTTTGCACAATGGGGTAGCTTTAAAACAGATTAAAGCAGCCTCTGATTTTAAAGCAAAGTTGTTCAATTACGCATACTTAACACAGTAACATTTAAATATTTATAATTTATGAATTTAGAGTTTTATAATTATTCGAATATTTTCAAGACAAAAGTTTAAACCCAAACAGACATGCAAATAGATTAAAGATCAAATGCCTAGTGTATCAAATTTGCAATTCCTTTTATTTAACTTTTAATAAATAAATCAAGTTCTTCGCAACCACTACATTTACCGTAATTTCCGGCGTATAATCCGCAGCTCAAAGAGTCGTTTTTCGACCCAGAAAATTTATTCAATAATTGTAGTTAAATATTTACAACGATCATTTAAGTTACATTTTATAAAATAATATTTCTGGGTCGAAAAACGACTCTTTGAGCTGCGGATTATACGCCGGAAATTACGGTATATCGAAATACTAATACTGTAAAAAAAAAAAAATCACATAAATATGCTACTAAATAAATTTATAAATGTATCTTAAATTTTCTGGTGTGTAATCCTTAAATGCATGAATTTTTCTTTTACAATTGTGTTTCTTTTCACTTACATTAAGGAAGAGACACCAGAAATTTTAAAATAAATTTTTAATCTTATTTAGTAGCATACTTATATGATTTTTTTACAGGATTAATATTTCGATATAAATATAGTGGTTGCGAATAACTTGATTTATTTATTAAAATTCAGTAAAAAGTGTTGCAAATTTTATATACTAGGGATTTAAGGGTTAACATATTAACACAAGGATCAGCATTCAACTCCATAATCATTACAGCATTTTAGTTTTCTTGGAATTTTACAAGTTTAAAACTATTTCAAGAATTCATTAGTTTTTACCCTTTTTTAGAAATACATTTATTTTTAAAATATACAGTTTTGTTACGATTTTCTGTTTAAAATATATCCGAACATCGAATAGAAGTTTTTCCTGATGCTTCAATAAAATATTATACAAAGTTTTATTTAATTTTACATTACTTGAAGTAACTTTTGTTTATTTTTTTATAGTTTCATTTTCCTGCTGTCATATTAAAAAATAATCATGAAAAGAATACAATCTTTTTACAATTACATTTAAAATATTGTAATATTTCAACTTTTCTTGAAATACATTTCATAAGACTGTTTTTAAGAGCCTTTTTCCGATATTTAAATGAAAAAGAATGTATACAGTTCTATTTGATTCTGCCTTATTTGGAGTACATTTTTTTAATTTAAAGTTTTCATATTAAAAAAAACAATTACAACCTAAAAAATAAAGCAATCTTTTACAGTTAAAATTTGTAATGCTTCGTATAAATATTTTGATTCATATTTCTTTAGAAATATATTTATTTTTAAAAATTACAGTTTTGTTACAATTTTTATATTAAAAATAAGTGTTACATCGAATAGAGATTTTGTTTATATTTGAATATATATATATATATATATATATATATATATATAGCATTACACAAAGTTTTATTTCATTTTACATTACTTGAGATAAGTTTTAATTTTTTTTTTGACAGCTTACATTTTCTTGCTGTCACATTAAAAAATAATTACGACGAGAATACAATGTTTTGTCAATGACACTGAAATTATTGTAATTTTTCGTAAAATTCCCTTTAAAAAATACAATTTTTCTGCCCTCAAAATAAAAAATTAAAATAATTTAGAGAAAAAAAAAAAAGAGCCCTTTCATGATATTTTATGATATTTAAATAGGAATAAATGATACAGTTACATTACTTTTTGCCTTTATTGGAGTACATTTTATTATGTTTTTATTTAAAATTTTTGTGCTGCAACATTAAAAGATAATTACAACATTGATAAGAAAATAATCTTTTATATTTAAAATTTGTAATGCTTTATAATGTTTTTTTTTAATGTTTTGATTCATATTTCTTTAGCAGGGTTCGTACGGGTACCGTTACTTTTCCAGGTGACGTACCAGTATATTTTTCTAATAAAATACATCAAGTTCAAACATGCGAAATTTCACCCTATTTAAGAAGAGATTATCGATAAGAAAATACTGGTACCGAATAATTTCCTAGCCTTAAAATTCCAGGACCCGTACGAACCCTGTTTAGAAATACATTTATTTTTAAGAAATAGTTTTGTTACACTTCTTATATTAAAAATGAAATCATAACATCGAATAAAGATTCTTCTTATGTTTGAATAAAGCATTACATAAAGTTTTATTTCATTTTACATTACTTGAGATAGGTTTTATTTTTTCGATAGCTTACATTTTCCTGCCGTCACATGAAAAAATAATTACGACAAGAATACAATCTTTTCTAAGTTACACTGAAAATATTGAAATAATTCCTAAAGTTCCCTTTAAAAAAATTAATTTTTATTTCCAAAAATATAAATTTTTCTGCCCTTAAAAGTAAAAATAAAATTAAGATAGAGAAGAGAAAAATATAAGAGCCCTATTCTAATATTTAAATAGAAAGAATGTATACAGTTCCATTTCTTTTTGCTTTAATTGGAGTACATTTTATTATGTATTTTAATTTAATTTTTTTCTGCTGTCACATTAAAAGATAATTACGACATAGACAAGGAAACAATTTTTTACATTTAAAATTTATAACATTTCGTAATGTTTTCTTGAACTGCATTTCATTTCGAAGAACACAAAGTTTTCTGTCTTTAAAATAAGAAATAAACATAAGATATAGAAAAAGAAAAGTCTTCTCAAAAACTTCAACGTATTTTTAAATTATCGTATTTATCATGTAAGGCCTCAACTTTCGATATCTTTTCTGAGCTACGAACAATTCTAATTTGAATTAGAGTGGCCTACATTGATCAAACGATATATCGAAGATCAAAGTTAGACTCCGTGAAATTGAAATGTTGATTTCTTGCCAATTTTCGATGAACGATATTCTGAAAACTACTGTCTTTGTAGCCATACCCATTGTTTACTGAAATTATTTTTCAAAATGGCAACAGTAAGAGAAGGAACTTTCTGTAACACACTTTTTGCATGAATGGACGTGAGAAAAAGAGCTTTGCGTGTGGAAATTTTAAGTTTTCCATTATTTTTCGGCGGTAAACTTCGGATTCTTTGCTGGGAAAGTAGACACAGTTCGCGTTTTACAAAACGTTTCTTTCCTGTTATACGTGACGAAAATGCTACAGAAAAATGAAAAAAGTTTTGTTCGGAATAAAAATTGGACTTCCTAGAAGTAATGGAAAACAAGGCTTAGCAATATGAAATAATGGTTTTTGTTTAGAATACTGGTAAACATTTTCTAAAATTAGTTAAAGAATTAGATGTTTATAAGAAAATACAACAATAAACATTTAAACAAATGTCCGTTTACTTTTAAATGATTTAATCGAATTTCGTAATTCCAGCAGATATTTATTTTCTATTGTACAGGACAAATGTATTGAACTAGAAATAAACTGATGTAACTCTTAAAGTTATTAGATCCTTGTTTTAAAAATATGTATAAGACTTGTGCTTACTTTTGAATATTTGTTTACTTTTAATTACCTAATTTCTGGTACATAAGCCGCGGCTCAAATAAATCTATTTCGAACCAGAAATTTATAAAAACTAGACATGGTAGAAGTAATGGAAAATAAGTCTTAGTCAGGGTTCGTACGCCTCCTGGAATTTTGCGACCAGGAAATTCTTCGGTACCAGTATTTTCTTACAGAAAATCAATCCTTAAAAGAATTCGACGTTTCGCGAGTTTAACCTAGGTTTCTTTTATTCTAAAACTAATTCTGGTAACTCTCCTGGAAAATTCCCTAATCCGTACGAACCCTGCTTAGTAATGTGAAATAATGATTTGTGTTTAGAATACTGCTAAACATTTTGCGAAATTAGGTACATAATTAGATGATTATATACATAAAAAATCAATAAGCATATAAATAAATGTCCATTTACTTTTTAAATGATTTAATCGAATTTCGCAATTCCAGTAGATATTTATTTTAGCAAATGTATTGTATAAGAAATAAACTAACATAATTCTTAAAGTTATTACCAGATCTTTGTTTTAAAAATATGTATAGCATTTTCGCTTAATTTTTAATATTTGTTTACTTTTAATTACAATAATTTCTGGTATATAAGCCGCATCTCAAATAAATCTTTTGAACCAGAAATTTATAAAAATTGGACATCCTAAAAGTAATGGAAAATAAGACTTGGCAATATGAAATAATGTTTGTTTAGAATACTGATAGCCATTTTGTAAAATTAGTCACATAATTAGATGATCCAAAAAATCATCAATAAACATTTAAAAAACGTTCGTTTACTTTTAATTACAATAATTTCTGGTATATAAGCAGCATCTCAAATAAATCTTTTGAACCAGAAATTTATAAAAATTGGACATCCTAGAAGTAGTGGAAAATAAGACTTGGCAATATGAAATAATGTTTGTTTAGAATACTGATAGCCATTTTGTAAAATTAGTCACATAATTAGATGATCCAAAAAACCATCAATAAACATTTAAATAAACGTTCGTTTACTTATAAATGATTTAATCGAATTTCGTAATTCCAGCAGATATTTATTTTAACAAATATTTTGTACTAGAAATAAACTGATGTAACTCTTAAAGATATTAGATCCTTGTTTTAAAAATATGTATAGAATTTTCGCTTACTTTTCAATATTTGTTTACTTTTAATTACATTTTTTTCACACTGAGGAAGTATTTGTTTCTTCACGCACACAATAATTGATTATGAAAATGTATCTTAACAATGAACTTCCATACTGCAATTCCATAATGACATCTATTAACTCCTTCACGACGAACATAAACACAAACACACATAAACGTACACAATTTTAAAAAGATTGTACGTAACCTAACCTATACATCACGTATATGCAACTCTCGTCACGAGGAGATTAATTAGAACGATTTTAAATAATTTTATTATATTTAACGAAAGTTTGGATTACTTATAACCAGGGATGTAAGCGCTGCGCCACAAATGCCCAATTGTCACCACTAAATTTGAATAGTATTGTTTGTCTTATTAAATTTTTAGAAATTCTAACAATAAATAAGACGACAAATATTATTAAAATTTAGTGGTGACAATCGGCCATTTGTGGCGTAGCGTTTTCATCTCTGCTTATAACAGAGGTGCCAAGCTCCCACTAATCTTCCGTAATATGGGAGTTAATTTAACCCAGATTTAATACGTTTCACACCATGAAATTAAATAAACTCCACATAGAAACCTGAAATTAAATAAATAAGGATTTATCAAATAAGATTTCTTGTTCAAAACTTAGTTAAACTAGGTCAAATCAATCCACATATTACGGAAGATTAGTGAAAGCTTGGCACCTCTGTTTATAATAATGGGATTGTATTTTATCTTAAAATTCTGGGCTTATATAGCTTAAATAACAAATGCAATCTACAAAGTTAGTATAGAAATTTTGAACGGTTTCGATAAACTACTGTTCATCGCCTATTGAAGCGATAATGCCGTAATCAACACACAGATATTAAACAGTTAGAAGTGTCAGAGTACATTCACAGCTGCTAACCATGACAGATAAACGCATTTATTCAATTAATGACACTTTAATTTAATTTTTAGTTTGTTCATGTAATTTGTCCGGTTTATATATGAAATCCGGTTCATATCTTATTAACACATTTATATATATATATATACATATAAATTGTGATAAAAAATGCGAGTGGTGTTAAGTGAAAAGTTATCTAGCTAAACTATTCAATATTTATATATATATATATATATATATATATATTTACCAATATCCACCACAACAGATGTTACCTATTAAATAATAATAATAAATAGAAAAATTTAGTGTGCATGTAAGTTTGGCACGAGTGCCGTAGGTTACTGACTCCTGGTATGTAGTTTTACCAATATAGATTATGTTTTTTACCAATATAGATTAAACGAAATTCCCTTCCGTAACAAATAGTACCTACTAAACTAAAAAAAAGAAAAAAAGAAAAAGAAGAAAAAAAAAAGAAAGAAAAATTCAGTCTACATGTAAGTTTGGCACGAGTGCCGTATGTTACCGACCCCTGGTGAGTACTTTTACCATTATAGATTATGTTTTTTACCAATATAGATTAATCAAAATTCCATTCCGCAACAGATGGTACCTACTAAATAAAAAAAAAAGAAAAGAAAAATTCAGTCTACATGTAAGTTTGTCACGATTGCCGTAGGTTACCGACCCCTGGTACGTACTTTTACCAACATAGATTATTCAAAATGCCTTTTCGCAACAGATGGTAACTAATATATTAAAAAAATATATTGAAAAATTCAGACTGCATGTAAGAAGTTTGGCACGAGGGCCGTAGGTTAATGACCCCTCGTATGTAGTTTTGCCAATATAGATTATATTTTTTACCAATATAGATTATTCAAAATCCCATTAAGTAACAGATGGTACTTACTAAATTAAAAAAAAAATAGAAAAATTCAGTCTGCATGTAAGTTTGGTACGATTGTCGTAGGTTACCGACCTCTGGTATGTAATATCATTTGCACTTCAAAATTCCTGAGATTAGGAAGAATTATTTGGTCAAAAAAGGCTTTTTAACCCTTAGAATACCCAACTCTTTTACATCGTTTGCTGCAAGATTATCACAAACAACTGTTTTTTTTTTTTTTTTTTTTTTTTTTTTTTTTTTTTTTTTTTTTTTTAAACCACTATTTCCATACAATAATCTTTGAATTATATTTCTAGTAGAAATTTACTTTGAAGATAATTCACTGGAAATAGCGATACGACAGCTAATAAAATAATAAACACGTTTGTCTATCGTAAATGGTACGCATGTGGATAGATGTCAACAGGTTTAAAGAAACTTAAAAGAAATCCTTTATGTTAAATTTAAGTAAGACAGGCTCATATGTTTTTACCACAATATTTTAATTGATTTTTTTCGCGTTATTTAAAGGCAGAAAAGTATTAGAAATCCTGCAATTAATCGAAGAGTGTACAATTTTTACTATTTAATTATTAAACAGAAAAATTCTATTAAAAATTGTGGTAAAAGCGTACGATCCCTGTAAGATTACCATATGTTTTCACAAGTAATATGGTTGTCAAGTAACAGCAAACATTTCATACCTTTAAATAATCACAAGAAAAAGATTGTTATGATTGTTTTTCGACAGTTTTGATTTTTAATTGCGAAATATGAAATGATAAAAAAAAATTGTAAGACTATATAAAAACTATAAATTAACGAAATTACTCGTTACTCACATATCACATATTTCTTTTAGCTGACCGGTCGAAACCAGTTTCACTGACTGAACACATCCGGTTGTGGAAATTCAAATTCTACTTTATAACTTAGCTTTAACAAATCTGAAGTATTCAAAAATTAATTCTAATTTTGTGTTAAAAAAAACTTCCAAAAATATCACAGACATGTTATTTTGAATAATTCCCAATATCTAAAAAAAAGTTCTCCAAAAAAAGTTCTAAATAACCGAAAGTGCGTGCAGACTTCGTGCATGTGTATACAAAAGCAAAAAGTAGACAATGACATTAAAATTGTATTAATATCGAATATACTTGCGTATAAGCCGACCCCTAAATTCGGGATGAAAACAGTAATCTAGAATGGTTTTCTACGCCTTATTTAATCTCATTTAATTCTAAATTATTTAAAGCGAAGAAAACTACTGTTTTAAACCTGTTTTCATCTCGAATTTGGTAGTCCACTTCTACGCGAGTATATACGGTAGATAAAAACATAGATAAAAATTTATAACAATACTACAGCGATTGTATACTAAGTATGCTTTTATATATTAAAAAAAACCCATTAGGCGCATCTTTTGTTGCTCAGTTGAAATAATTTTTTAAATAAAACACTTTAGATCAGAGGTTCGTGGACTGCCAGTCGTCCGCAAGAAAACTTTGATGGTTCCCAGAAAAAATTTGACATTTTTGCATTTTATGTGTTTTATTAATTAAAAAAAAATCTAAAGAATTCTTATAGTTATGAACTTTAGATATTCAGTTTCGAAATTATAAATCATGTGAGGCATTGGTATTAATGTTTAAAGGTCTTATTTGTAATTTATTTGCAAAATAGGTTATTTTTAATTTTTAGCTCTTCCGAAAAAATTAATATCTAATGTTGAGTGAAAAAGAACTAAAAACAAAAATATTCAGTTTTCAACAATATGTTTACGCGAAAAGACATTTTCATTTGTCACACCAATTAAAACTCGGTAAAGATATCGGCTACAAATTTAAACGACTTCCAACTTGCAATAACGTCACTGGTAGTAGAAACAAATATCACATTAAATAATCATCATATAAAACTAACTTTAATAATTTTATCACAATTAACACTTTCATTGAGCTTACAAATTATCCAAGGTCTTTCCCCTTGGCACAATTCTTTCTTTTTTTTTTTTTTTTTGTATTTTTTTTACAGGGCTGAGATTTCTCCGCTTTTTTGCGTACCAGTATAATCTTACAAAAAACGTTGTTCTCTTAAATCGCAGAATGTTCCAATTAAATAAAAGAACATTTTCTGTAAGATTATATTGGTATGAAAAAAAAGCGGAGAAATCTCATCCCTGTTTTTATCATTTAACTCCCCCCCCCCCTATAAATAGTCTAGTAGCTTTTTTTGTTTTTTGACCATTTAACGTTTTACATAAAAAAATGAAGAAAAACAAATAAATTTAAATAAACTTAAAAATTTAAAAGGAACAAAAATAGCTAACGGAGCCCAGCAAATGCGGAGAAAAACTGAAAAATCCGGGCTTCTGCTGGTACCGTAATTTCCGGCGTATAATCCGCAGCTCAAAGAGTCGTTTTTCGACCCAGAAATTTTATTCAATAATTGTATTTAAATTTTACAGCGATCTTTTAAGTTACATTTTATAAAATAATATTTCTGTGTCGAAAAACGACTCTTTGAGCTGCGGATTATACGCCGAAAATTACGGTACACACGGCTCACGTGTGGATGAGCCATCATAGTACATGCACTATACGCGCAATGAACGTTTTAAGCAACCTTTAAGGATGTTTGCTAGTATTAAATAAGTATTGACGATTTTCTTATAATTAAAGAATAATTTATTATTCTGTTGTATTAAATAGGTGCTATTAATAAAATAGAATTTATCCGAACTGTATATATATATTTTTTAAATCATATTTGTGGTCTGTAGAATTTAAAATTATGATATTAGTGGTATGTGATGTCCGGGAAGATGGCGATCGCTGATTTACATTGATTCAGGAGCCTTCCTTCTATCATTATCTCTGGTAGCACTAGAATACGTTTACGAGTACTGTGTCATCGAAAAAGTTTGAACACATTTAACCCTTTCCGGCACAGACAAATTCTGTTCGAAAAGGCGAAATTACTGACTGACACTGGAATTTACAAACGACTTTTTTGGAAAATAAGAACTCCTTATTTTAAGCTTTCACTGTAGAAGCAAAATTTTATTAAAATATTCTTGGGGCCGAATGCAAGTTTAAAATAAAAATTAGGTGTGCCCGGAGTGGGACCACTGTGCCGGAAAGGGTTAAAACAATTATAATTCGAAAAGTAATTGAGGAAACGCAGTATTATTCATTGAAAAGTACTGTTCCAAGAATTTTTAGATTGTAACTGCTTCCCAGACTTGACCTTCAGACGAAGCGAAGAAGCAATTGCACCGTGAACGAGGCCTTCCTTCTGTCCAACCTTTTCCGATCCTTTAGTGATCCTATATCTAAAACTATTGGAAGCATGGAAAAAAAAAGTCATTTAGAAAGTTCTGCAACATCGTCGATTTAGTAGGAAAGGACCCACAATGTACATGAATAGCTTAAGCCAAATGTGAGAATTTGCAATGTGTGGTTTTCAGATCATTGGTTCTGCACATCGTCTAAATACCACGGCTTTAAAAGAGTTACATCTAACAAATCTTGGATAATTGTCGAGTACCTTAAAAAGAAAATTATTCCGTTTATTCAATTACTTTTAGAGTTATGATTTTTTCAAGTCTGTCTAACCTTTTTCGATAACCCTGTATATGGTGCCGGTTCACTCAGTGTTACCACTTTGGCTTCCTTTTTTATTCAGAAATTCCGAATTCATACCAGAAATTTCGAAAGTGGAATCTTTACTTTAGGTAATCAGAAACTGTCTGTTATTTAAAAAAAAAAAAAAAAAAAAAAAAAAAAAAAAAATACTATTTGAATTTTCTGGTATGAATACCGAAATTCTGAATTTAAAAAAAAAAGAGGTCAAACTGGCAATCCTGGTTCATATCCCCATTCATGTAAAATAATCGAAAAAAACATGAACGGTAGAAAGTCGCCTTTAGATGGTTGCCAAAACCTAGAGCCGTCGCGTCGATCTGTAACACACTAAAAAAAAAAGGACAAACGCTTCTTAATCTATGGAAGCATTATATAACCACGAAAAAAATATACAATAACCCATAGCCGCCAACTTTTACGCTTTTCTCATACCACTAAAACTTTATAGTAAATTTTATCTTATTAAATCGCCGTAATTAGTTGATTAACGAACAAAAAAATTTCTATTAAATTTTAGTGGTAATAAAAAAGCGTAAAAGTTGGCAGTTATGAATAACCTCTTTTAGTTCCCCACGAGTCCGAAAAGCATTCTGTATCATTAGAAAGCTCAGATTCAATATATTTTCAAGATTTAAAGAATCATTTATAAAGTAAGTTTCTTTTGCTGCCACTGATTTTAGGAAACTTTCCCGAGTAGTTTTTATAGTGTATTAATGAATTTTCTCAAACAAGAATATCGGTTTTTAGGTTGCTCTTAATTCTCAATTAAACATTCTCAGCTGCGTACTTGAATTTATACACGAAAGAGTAACAAATGACATTACTTTTAATGTTAATGTTAGTGCTGTTAATTTATCGTATTTGTCTGTAAAATATGTTTGTTGAACACGACAATGTATATTTGAGATTTGACAGCTTCCGAAAAACCTATATTCTAGGTTGAGAAAACTGAAAAATACACCTTAACACTAGAAGGGACGAGAAATTTTACACAGGTTTTATAAAAATATTTCACACCAGAATTTTTAGTTAAAACTTTTAACTTATGTAAGTAACTTTTTTTTTTTTTTTTTTTTTTTTTTTGTACGAAGTATATTTAACATTTTCTTCTAAAGAAATTTCTGGTTCAAATCGACATTTTTTTCATTTGATAATGGTCAAAATAACCCCTCGTCGCCGTTCTAGTGTTAACCCTTAAATGCATGAATATTTCTTATAGAATTTTGTTTTTTTATTTATTTATATTAAGGATTAGACACCAGAAAATTTAAGATATGTTTTTAAGTTTATTTAGTAGCATATTAATTCATATGTACATGATTAACATTTCGATATAAATATAGTGGTTGCGAATACCTTGATTTATTTATTAAAAGTTACATTTGTATTAATGCAATTCTCAAAATTAGTTTGAAATATCCAATATACATGGATATGAATTTTCATCAATTATCAAATACATGTATATTGGATACTTACTGAGGGCGTATTTTACTTCTATGATAATCTCATCCATTGTGACATAAACTTCATAAATAAAAGGAATTCTATTGCATACCAAATCCTACTTTTGACATTCACTTTTCACAGCATAAAATGTATACTGAAAGCGCATGGATATTTTTCTATAAAATACCCTTTTTACGGCACGACAAGAAAAATCGTCGAACATACTGCAATCTAATTTCCCGATGCGTTTTCTCTTCAGAATGATTCAGGTGTGCAGAAAAAATATGTTTTTCGAAACAAATGTCATTAATTTCTCGAAGATTCGCTTTAGCCAAGATTTAAGGTGGGTTCGATTCACGGTATTTCGTCTCGTAATTTGAGTACTCTTAAATGATGTCGATATATCTTCGTTTACGCACATGTTTTTCCTCTTCCAATTGGTTAGAAGAGGAAACAAAGAATAAATTTATCGTTTGCATTCAGACGGAAAGTGCGATATAAATTTAGGCCATTTGAATGTTGTTAATAAACAGTTTGGAAAGAATACAAGATTAATATGTTTTGTTTCGAATATGATTGGCTTTTACGAGCAGCAGGAAAATTTCATTTTCTCTTTTCGAAAATTAAGCACATATTTTATACTCGATTTCATTTTCAGATTTCTCAGGTTTTTATTCGAATGAATAACTGTCATTATTTTTTTTTCTTTTTGCTATATTTCTTTGATAACTTACTACAGTACTTTAAACTCTTCAGGGGCAAAGTACTTTGTAGCTAAAATAGTGAAATGATTGATTGACACCAGGATTCACGAACGAATTTATTTTAAAATAAGTAAAAGCTTTTTCTCATGTACCTTATAAATTCAAAATTTGATTATAAAATTCTGATGTCACTGTGGCATTTTGAGATTAAAATTAAGTGGTATATATAATATACCGGTGCCCTTCAAGGGGTTAATGTAGTACTTTATTTTTTATTAACTTAATATCCAATACGTTAATATCGTACGCATCCCACCAAATTATCCTCAGTGGGAATGTTTGACAATATGACTTTTTTTTTATTACAAACTAGCTTTTGCCGGCGGCTCCACTGACGTAGAATATAAGTTTTGGAATTTGGAATGCTAATTTTACTTACAATTTTTGCAACTTTCGTTTCCATAATTTATCTAACTAATAGTACACCCCCCATCAAATTCCTTTCAGTAGAACTTTTTAAAACGCTAATCTTTCATAATCAGGTTGACCTAATTGTAGACCTTTCTCCCGCTTCTCTATAACTAAGCAACGTAGAACGAAGTATTATACACTAATGTTCGTATTCATCATCTACCACAACCTAGAAAACTTGGGTCGAACGCTAAAATGGTATTTATCAGTAATCTGAATGGACTTCAGTCGCGATCAGTTCCAATCAGGTTAACCGGGAATGTCATTTGAGCGTTCAACTGAGGTTTTCCAGTTTGAGGTAAATCGTGAATACGGGAATAACCTTTTTCCCCAAACGTTACCTAATCGACAATGTAAGTCCCATAAAAATCCGTTTAGCAGAACGTGAGTTATAAGCGCCCGATATAAAATTTCCATTCATAACCGGGTTGGCCTTAATTATAGAACTTTCTCTCATAGCTCTATAACTATAAGTAACGTAGGATAGTATATTATATATTAATCTAATAGTGCATGCTCCATCAAAAATCATTTAGCAGAATTTTTAAAAAAGGCTAATCATTTATAATAGGATTCATCTGATTAAAGAACTTTCCCGATATTTTTATAACTAAGCAACGTAGAACAAAGTTATATGGTAAAACTTTCCACTTAAAAATAATTAACTAACAATGCAAGTCTCATAAAAATCCATTTAACAGAACTCAAGTTATAAATGGTAAGAACGAAATTTTCATTTTCATTATATGTATCTATACACTCATTGCCAAAAGTTAAGCACTCAGCGGTTAAATGCTAAAAATTAGACACGTACTGCTTGGATTGACAAGAAATGAAGCAGGAATTTAGCAAATATGATTATACATGAAACAAAACAAAGAATTACATACAAAGATGAAAACAATATTCAATTTTCATAAGTTATAAGATGAAGTCATATTGAAGTCATTAACAAAAACATGTTTAAAACCAAACCAAATAAACAAAACCAACATTAACAGGGTATGGGAGCACCGCTCACTTGCATACAAAATTTACAGCGTGTGACCATGCTTTCCTCGAGGTGATCAACTAACATAGAGTCAAGTAACAGCCATTCCTCATATAGAGTACTTTGTAACTCTGTGAGAGTGGTTGGGAATGGGAAACGTGTACCCACATCATGGCCCAAGGACACCCGAAAGATTTTCAATTTGATTAAGGTCGAGCGAGTAAACCGCCCACTCCATACGCGCAATATCCTCACTCTCCAGGTAGCTTCGAATAGGACAGCTCTATGGAGACGCGCATTATCATCCATTAAAATGAAAGCAGGACCGATTGCTGCAGCGTACAATCTCACAGGGGGTCTAGGACTTCATTCCGATACCGGGCAGCCGCCACAGACTGTCCCATCTAAAGATATGCAGGTGGGTGCGATATCCCAACGAAATCCCTGCCCACACCATGATGCTTTCACCTAGAAATGTGTCATGTTTTGTGATGTTCTGGGGCCGATTGCGTGCGCCTACTTCTCTCCAGACTGTTACACGCTTGTCATCTGGTTGCAGCCCAAATCTCGACTCATCCGCGAACAAAACGTTGCCCCAATCATACACAGTACAACTGATATGTTTCCGACACCACTTTAATCGTACCACTCTGGACTGGAGGAATAGAGGAACACAAACTTGCGGTATCCGGGCATACATTCCATTCATCTGTAGCCTTATGCGCACAGTAGTCCATTAGTAAGACGGCAGATACCGTCTTACTAATGGACGCTGCAACCACAGATATCACACGTATGGAGGTCGCTCTTTGATTCCACTTGGCTGCAACAGCAATATATTAATCATCCGCGGGGTAGTAACTCTTGTACGACCGGTCACAAGTCTTTGTACAACTGCTTGGCTGGTTAGGAATTGTTTCCATAAATTAGAAACTACGGAATGATGAGCACCGAAGAAAAAGAACAACATCTGTGATTGACTGTACCGCTTCAGTACATCCGACAGCAAGCCAAATATCAGAATATTCCATTCGTTTTCTATAAGGCATAGAAACACGTCTGCCTTGAAAAAAAATATTACGAAAAAATTTAAGAAAATACGTCTTCAATATTTTCTACATATTTTAGAAAGCTCGAAACACTTTTTATTAGCATTTACATGCACCTCCTATAACCCTTCACAATGCTGGCTTCTTATGCGATTGTCTTTTTTGCATATTTCTCAACTCCTCAGCGAATTGCAGCGTCTTCAATTCAGATTTGCTTTCGGAAATTAATATTAAATTAATTGTGCTTAACTTTTGTCAGTGAGTGTGTATAGTTGATGGTGCAATGGTGTATCCTGCTTCCAATCTGGGCATGCTCATTTCCATCAGTTTTTTTGAAAATTTTCCATCGCCTTATTTAATCCTAATATCAGGGATGAGATTTCTTTGACTTTTTGCGCATACCAGTATAATCTTATAGAAAATGTTGTTTTCTTAAACCTCAGAATGTTCCGATTAAATAAAAAAAAACATTTTATCTAAGATTATACTGTTGCAAAAAGTCGGAAAAAGCTCTTCCCTGTAAAATATTCCTAGAAAACTTAATAGAAAAAATTACTAGAAATTACTAGTAGGAACAGGGCATTACAAATTTGATACAATTTGGTAGCCAGCAATAAATTCCAATCGTCAGTAAAAATATGTATCCCGCTAACCCTTTATTGAATTTCAAAAAGCGCAAAAGTTTTTTATGAATTAATTAAAGAGAAATAATTACTAGCATAGGATTATTAGTTACAAAGTATAGAATAGTACATAATTGAGAAAGATAACATAAACTAAGTTTTCTAATCAAACTTATCAAAATTATCTATCAAAAAAAAAAAAAAAAAAAAAAGAAATGTTGTAAAGGCTCAATTAAGAAGCATGTTTGGGAAGTCCTGATTGCTGAATGCTTCAAATGTCCGGATAGTTGAGTGCTACAAATTCTATATCTGATGAGGGAGGGATCGATGAAATAGTGCAGCAGGGTTTTGTTTGCTTATTTTCTTGTCGAAGGAAATCAGTCAAATAATTCAGATTTTATTATTTTAAAAGTTGCATTTGATAAAAGTATTTTTTCCAAATTAATAAAAGTTAGAGATATTTTTTGTCTAAAATAATTTCAAAATTTATTTCTATATATATTGTAACTTCGCAACATCTATAATGAAACATCTCATGACAATTTTAATTTAAAATTATGTCTAAGATGAGTAACAGATGTTCCTCTTGATATAAATTGTAGGCAAGTAATTGCCATGAACATATTGACTGTAAAAAAAGTTTATTTATATACACAAGCCAGCTCGAATAGTGAAAATCTTTTCAGGCTTATAAAAAGCAATCTGAATATGAGAAACCTGAAAACTAATTACGCTTGCAAAATAATTCAAGAAGTTATTATGTAATATACATTTCTAAAATAAACTATTCTCCCGCGCTGGTATTATGTAATCGGAATCAGCAGCCATCTCGGGGAAAAGTTTTATTTTGATCCAACAATATACGATAATAATTTGAGGATAAATAAAAACAAAAAAAATAAGAAAACTACCCTTTTGAAGTGCAATGAATAAATTTTATTTCTATTTGCTGCAGATGAAAATTCAAATACATATAATTATAAATTATTCTTCAGTAAATAATGTGGTCACGTAATTAAAAATTCTCTATCCCGAATTACTCCCATGAAAAAAAAACTCTCTGAAAACTGGAAACCTAAACCTTTCATAACATACTAAGTAAAAACACAAGTACTAGACTCATCTCTAAACCAGAAAGGCGCCGACCTATTGTGCATTGGGTGCGATGCACACAGACGCCAAGCATTTTAAACAAGGACGAAATATTTACGAAATACATATTTTCCTTTAATACTATTAAAATTAATTATTCTTGAAATTTTAATTAAGTTTTATGGATTTAGTTCAAATGAAATATTTATAGTCACTTATATGTTATTATTCTTTCAAACGAATGTGATAGTTTAGTGAGTTTTAATTTTGAATACATAAATCTTATTTGAAACTTCCCGCAAAAACTTGGGCATTGTATCAGGGATGAGATTTCTCCGCTTTTTGTATACCAGCATAATTTTAGAGAAAATATTGTTCTGTTAAATCGCAAAATGTTCCGATTAAATAAAGCAACATTTTCTGTAAGATTATACTGGTTTAAAAAAAGCGGAGAAATCTTATCTCTGCATTGTATCTAATTTTAGATACCACAAAGACTGGATTGACGCTATTTATTACTGTTTTATTGAAACTTTCCCCCCACATTCTAATCACGGGTCATGCTAGCTGGCTAGAGCGAAAAAGAACGCAGTTTTCTGCTTATGATATGGAAAATGCCCTTTAAACATAGTTCTTCCCTTAAAAGTACGAAAGAAGAGGAAGATCACTGCTTGCCGCGTACGAGTAGGGGCGAGGAAAAGAAAAATTGCCGTTCGTGCTCATTTCTTTAGTCAATTTTTGTACTAATAAAAAAAAGAAAAAAAAAGAATAATTTAGTTGCCAGATAAATAAAACTTGGTCGTCAGTAGTTACCTGGCGACTGCATTTGCCACGCCTGAGTGGGAAAGTGCATGAACAATTTAAATAGAAGGATAAGCCCTGAAATGATGCTATTGTAACATAAGAAACACATTGCACATCCAGAAGCAGTTCTTTTAAGTAATTAGGCTTGGGTTAGTAATATTTTATGCAATATTCAATAATTCATTTCTATCAACCAATGCATTTACATGCATTTGATTTTTCATCTACATTGAACTAGATTGATTTATTTCTATGAAAATCGCGTCTAATATGATTATCTTAAATGAAAGTATTTCTATTCCATATCAAATCCTATTTTTAACATTCACCTTTTACTTCATATTGTAAATCCTGAAAGCGCATGGAATTTTCCCATAAAGCACCTTGTTTATGGCACGATAAGAATAATCGAACATTCATCGCAATGCCATCTAATTTCCCGATGCGTTTGTCTCTTGAATGACACGGGTGCCAAGAAAAAAAATATGTTTTATGGAACAAATGTCATTAATTTCTCGAGAATATTCGCTTTAGGGAAAATTTGAGGCAGGTTTGATTCGCAGAATTTCTTCTCGTAATTTGAGTACTCTTAGAAGATGTCGATATATGTTTGTTGAAGCATATGATTATTTTCTTCCAATTGCTGAGAACAGAAGACAAAGAAGACGTTCATTAAATTTATGGTTTGCATCATAGCCATGTAAAGGGGGAGATAGATTGTAGCCACTTCTAGGCTGTTAATAAAGAGGTTCAAGAGGCTGTTAATAAAGAGGTTCGAGAGAAGATCAGGTTAATATGACCTGTTTTGAGTATGATTGGTTTTAATGAGCAAAAGCATAAAGTTTAATAAAATAAATTTAATTTTGTATTTTGGAATGTTAAACTTATATTTTATATTCAATTAATTTCATTCTTCGTTTTCTCAGTGTTTCATTCTTATAGTTAATTGCTCTTTATTTTGATTTCCTTTGATGATTTACAGGATTTTTTCTTTCTTTGGTGCATTTAAAAACACTAGATTTTGGTTT
Source organism: Maratus michaelseni (assembly GCA_963931845.1). Classification (NCBI taxonomy): domain Eukaryota; kingdom Metazoa; phylum Arthropoda; class Arachnida; order Araneae; family Salticidae; genus Maratus; species Maratus michaelseni. The sequence goes on along the minus strand of OZ007595.1, from coordinate 265,407,078 downwards.
AACAAATATATTTGCATTTGTATCTATAAATGTAGAATAAAACATGTATAAATGCTTGTACCAGTAATAATTAATGCAATATTCAAAATTAGCTTCTCTCATCCAATATGCATGGATTTGATTTTTTTTATCTCACATTAGTTTATGTCTATGAAAATAGCATCGAATATTATATAAATTTCTTAAATAAAATTAATCCCTACCCATATCAAATCCTACTTTTGATGTTCACTTTTTACTACATACAATAAATCCTGAAAGTGCACAGAATCCCTCCATAAATCACCTTTTTGGGGGACACGATAAGTATACAATTGAACATAATGCAATTTAATTACCAGATGTGTTTCTGTTCTGAATAATCCCGCTTTGTAGAAAAAACATGTTTTACGAAATAAGTCATTAATTTCTTGGAGATAATCTATTTAGCCAAGATTTAAGGCGTGTTCAATTCGCTGAATTCCTTCTCATAATTTAAGTGCTCTTATATGATGTCGATATATCTTCATTTACGCATATGATTCTTTTCATCCAATTGGTGAGAACAGAAGACAAAAGAGAAGCTTCTTAAACTTATTGTTTGTATCTCAGACGGAGAAACGGAGATAAATTTTGTCCATTTACATGCGGTTAATAAACAGGTTGGAGAGAAGACAAGATCAATATTTTTTGTTTTGAGTATGACTGGCTTTTATGAGCTAAAGCATAAAGCTTCATAGGTCAAATTTAATTTTGTCTTCTGGGAAATTAAACATATATTTCATACTGAATTTCATTCTTCGTTTTAATAAAGTTTTTATTCTTATAATTAACTACTTTTTAATCTTACTTTCTTTGGTGATTTAGATTGTTCTTTCTGTGGTGCATTTTAAAATACTACCGTTAGGACTTACAAATAAATTTGTATTATATCTACACACATAGAATAAATATGCATACAAAAGTAGCTGATAGCGTACGTAGTTAGGTAGCAATAATTTATGCAATATTCAAAAGATTCAATTAACATCTCTCATCGAATATACATGGATTTAATTTTTCATCTACATTGATTGATTCATTTCAATGAAAATTGCATTTTATATTATAAAAATATCTTAAATAAAGCAATTATTATCCATACCAAATCCTATTTTTGATGTTCACTTTTTACGGCATACAATAAATCCTGAAAGCGCATGGAATATCTCCATAAAGCACCTTTTTTATAGGTACAACAAGAATAATCCAACATTATGAGCCTAATTTCCCGATGCGTTTCTCTCCTGAATGATGAAGGTGCGTAGAAAAAATATGTTTTACGAAAGAAATGTCATTAATTTCTCGGAGATATTCTCTTTAAAGAAGATTTAATGCAGGTTCGATTCGCAGAATTCCTTCTCGTAATTTGAGTACTCTTAAATGATGTCGATATATCTTCGTTTACGCATATGATTGTTTTCTTTGAATTGGGGAGGACAGAAGATAAAGGATTTTATTAAATTTATCGTTTACATCTTAGGTCATAAAAAGAGTGAGATAAATTTAGACCACTTGTATGCTGTTAATAAACAGGTTTAAAAGAAGACGATTAATATGCTTTGCTTTTGATAGTATTATTAGCTTTTATGAGCTAAAATATAAAATTTCATAACGCAAATTTAATTTCCTTTTGGGAAAATAAACATATATTTTATATTAAAACTAGTACATAATCCCCGTCAAAAATGACAGATAGTTGATCTGCGCTGCATTGTCATAGGACTTCATTCAAACAAACAGCACCAAGATTTTATTATTGAAACGTACATTTTAAAAATGACAAATGATTTCTACAAATACAAATGATAAGGATTTTTTTTTTTTACTCAATATTAAATTTTTGAAATAGTTCAACGATTGGACAAAAAATTCAAATTAAATATTAAAAAATAATCCATGTGCGAAAGTTTTTGTAAAAAAAAAGTGTTATTAATGAGTTTCTAAAGAGCTTGACTCACCACATAGCTCATTTTTTGATTATATAAGCAAAATTAAATGGAAATCACTCAGTATTATTTATTCCTTATATTTTAATTACGTTTCATAAGAAAAAATCATTTTATTTACGATGGAAACAAAATTTCAAAAGTTGTTTGTATTATCTGCCGATAGATGGCGCAAATATTTAAAAAAGAAGCGTAATATAATACTGATTAGATCACCGCAAAGCCTCCATATGAAAGCTGTCACCGCTATTTCTGAAAAAAAGTGTTTACAGAAAAAATTGATTACAGAAATGTTGATATAGATGTTTTATATGAAAATATGCTGAACAGACATGATTTGAAGCAGAAGAAAGTATCGTTTAGTTGTCATATGTTAGCACATCTTTTCTTTTTCATTAAGCCTAACAAGGCGTTTCGCTACGCTCGGGTTCGCCATGATAGTAGGATGACATGGAAGTAGTTTCGCTCTGGAATGATTACTTACAATATACTTTACCACACTTGGATTTATCGATAGATGTCTGCTAAAATAGTTTTTGAAGGTTTTAAACAAAATTAAAATATTTAAAAGCTTTAATATGCTTTTACAAATATTTTAAGAGCAGAATCGGATGGGAAACTTTCAAAGAGTCGTTCATTTGTGATTCATTTGAATTTGTGTTGCTGAATGGCAACAGTGTTCGTTTGTTTATATCTGGGATTCCAATGTTTAATCTGGATGTTTAATTAGGAACTTAAAACAGTATAATAGGATATGATATACATGTTTTATAGGAAAATATGCTGAACAGACATGATTTCAAGTAGAATATATTATAATTTAGATGGCATATGTTAGCATAGGTTTTTCATTAAGCCTAACATGGCGTTTAATTACGGTCGATTCGCACACCAGAGTGGTCGCGACTGGACTGGTTACAGACATTTTCTTGCCTTCGGATTTTATTATAAGTAGATTCATTCTTCTTTTTCTCAGTGTTTTATTCGTACAGTTAACTGCTTTTTATTTTTATTTCCTTTGGTGATTCAGAGGATTCTTTCTTTCTTCGGTGCATTTAAAAATACTACCTTTTGGTTTTACAAATATATTTGCATGTTCATCTGTAGATGAACATCTGTAGCATGTTCATCTGTAGATGTAGTAGAATAAATTTCCATGCAAAAATTCCAAAATTCCAAACAGCGTACGTGGTTAGGCTTGCACTAGTAATATTACAATATTCAAAATTAGCTTCTGTCATCGAATGTACATGGATTTGATTTTTCGTCTCACATTGATTCATTTCTATGAAAATCACATTTAATTTGCTATAAATATCTTAAATGCAATCAATTCTTATCCATGCCAAAAGCTATTCTTGATGTTCACTTTTTCCGACGTACAATAAATCAGGAAAGTGCTAGGGATTTCTCTACAAAACACCTTTTTTCTTGGAACGCAAAGAATAATTGAACATAATGTAATCTAATTTCTAGTTTCGTTTCTCTCCTGAATCATGCAGGTGCGTAGAAAACATATGTTTTACGAAACAATTGTCATTAATTTCTTGGAGATATTCTCTTTAGACGAGATTTAAGGCTTTTTCAATCCACAGAATTCCTTCTCATAACTTGAGTTCTCTTATATGATGTCGATATCGATACATCTTCATTTATGCATATGATTATTTTAATACAATTGGGAAGAACAGAACACCAAGAAGAAATTTATTAAATTTATGGTTAGCATCTTAGACATGGAAAGAGGGAGATAAATTTAGACCACTTGTATGCTGTTAGTAAATGGGTTTGAAAGAAGAGAAAATTAATATACTTTGCGTTTGAGTATGATAAGCTTTTATGAGCTAAAGTATAAAATTTCAAAACACAAATTAAAATTTTTCTTCTGGAAAATTATACATGTATTTCATACTCAATTTTATTCTTCGTTTTCTCAGTGTTTTATGTTTATTGTTAACTGCCTTTTACTCTTATTTTCTTTGATGATTTATGTTATTCTTCCTTTCTTTGGTGCAATTTTAAATACTACCGTTTGATTTAACAAATATACAGGGGTGGGAAATTTTCAGAAAATATTAGCAGGAAAGGATTTATTTTACCAGCTAGCAAGATGAGACGTACAGTTGAAAATCGTTCAGACAAAATTAATTACTATAATGCATTTTCATATTTTTTCCCTATAAAATTGAAAAATATATACAACAGGGGAAAGCTTATTATAGGATAGAACGTAGTACATTATTTACATCGCAGTAATTTAGAAAGCTATACAGCTAATTAGTAAAAAAAAATAGTTTTTAGCATATCTTCTATAGCTTGCAGTTTCTCAAATTCACTTGCCCCATCACAAAATCCACTCGCCAGTGGCGAGTAAAATAATGTATTTCCTCACCCCTGCACATATATGTTTATATATATCTACTATATATAATAAATATGCGGGTAAAAGTAGCTGCAGACTGTAATCGTAAGCCACAATTTGCATTATATTAACACGTTGACGGACACTTGCGGCTATAGCCGCCAAAGCGAAGTTCACAATGTGGCATGACGGCTATAACCGCCCAAAACGAAACGGTCGTTTTTAGACACTACGGCTATAGCAGCATAAATATGCATTTACCGGCGTACAAGTAGAAGCCCAGTGTCATGTTTTGGAAACAATTTTTTAGGTTGAAGTTCGTTTTCCACCTGTTATACGAGTTGCAGCTTCAGTATGCACGTGCAGGGTGGCTAGTTGTCAGAGAAAAATACAGTAAAAATAATGAAATTACCAGTATATTCTTATAGAAAAATTCAAATTGTTATTTGATCGAATAATCAAAATAAATTTTTCTATAAGAATATACTGGTGTTTATCATATTTTATTTACTGTATTTTTTCCTGACCACTAGCCACCCTGATGTGGTTGTGAAGGAAGTAGTGCAACATAATTAAAGGTGCTGAATTAATCAAAATTAAATTTATTTAAGCAGGAAGAGTAAAACTATACTTCTAATATTCTAAATATTACAAAAACATATAGTGTCAATTTTCGAACTGCACTTGTTCCTACTGTCCGTCAATGTGTTAAAGAAAGCTTCTTCTGTAAGTTTGAAATGTATTCTGCTCATCTGTAGATCAGTTGGAATTCACCCTTTCCCTGTCTAACTGTCTATCTATGTCTTTTGATATTTGTCTGTAACCCTTATTCTCATTTTCTCAACTGAAATAACACCCCTTTTGCTTCTATAATTGTCTCGCCCAACATTGCTTTTAACCCTTCTTTGCATGAGTTTTTCTATTGTGTCTTCTTTAAACGTATGCTCAAAAAAAAAAAAAAAAAAAAAAAAAAAAAAGCTTAGGAGCAGTGTTTATATCAAATTATATCAAATCACCAATTGCATCAAACTTTGAAATTTTATAACACCGAACTTTGGTATAATATTTGGATTTTTCGATAGATTTTACCATAGGACACCAACCAGGAAGCCATTAGGTGAAGTAGTTTAGAAAATATTAAGATTTAAAGTTTTCAACTTATAATATTAAATTAATTTTTAATAGTTGTGTAAAAAAGATGCAATACTGGTAGTCTTTAAGCATAACTCAAAAGCTACTTACAGAAATGGACTGTAATTTTGGATTTTCATATTTAAAGCTTCAAGTTATTTATTTCTGTATAATTTTTTTATAGCTCACTATCAATACTTTTTTTCCGAAATTAATATATATATATATATATATATATATATATATATATATATATATATATATATATATATATATATATATATATATATATATATATATATATATATATATATATTTAAAATTAATATTCGAAAATAAAATTTGAATATAATACATTACTTTTTTTTCTTTTTTAAAATGGAAATCGGTTTTCAAAAGCTTTAAAATTTCGAATTCAAAATTCATATCTGATTCCACCGAGTAGCTTTGAGTTATGCAAAAACAATACCAGCATTACAATCTGTTTTGCAACGATTACAAATGAGTTTAACATTAGGAGTTCAAAACTTTAAATAGCTGTAATTCCTAAACTACTTAACCGAATGACTTTCCGTCTGTAAGCGTAAGATAAAATTTGCGGAAAAATCCAAATGTGATGTCAAAAGTGGGTGTTCGTATTGAAAATTCAAAGTTTCATGTAATTTATGTGTGAAAACAACACTTAAGCCTTTTTTTTAAACATACATTTAAAAGAAGATAATTTCCAATAAAATGGATATTTTCGTTTTTCTTTGCGTCTATTTGGCTGTTTACTTTCCGACTTTTTACCGAATGTATTTGTCAACGTGTATTGTAAAATTATGTTTAACCCTTCAACGGACATTAGTTTCCCTATGAAACCACAAAACTTTAATTACGATTTGACGTTCACCTTTTTATTGCTTGCAATAAATCCAGAAAGCACGTGTAATTTCTGCATAAAGCACCTTTTATATGGCACGACAAAAGTAATCGAACATAATGCAATCTAATTTCCCAATGCGTTCTCTCTTCAGAATGATTCAACAGCAAAGAAAATATGTTTTTCGAAATAAATGTCATTAATTTATCCAGAATACTCGCTTAAGGTGAATTCGATTCACGGAGTTCCTTCTCGTAATTTGAGTACTCTTAAATGATGTCGATATATCTTCGCTTACTCAGACAATTGTTCTCTTCCGATTGGTGAGAACAGAAGACAAAGAAGAAGTTTATTAAATTTATTGTTTGATATCAGATGAAGAGAGAGAGAGAGTGATAAATTTAGCTCACTTGCATGCTCTTAATAAACAGGTTGAAAAGACTAGATTAATAAGCGTGGTTTTGAATATGATTAGCTTTTATGAGCAGAAGCATAAAGTTTTATAAGACAGATTTAATTTTGTTTTCTGGAAATGAAGCCTGTGTTTAATAAATGCTTAATAAACAGGTTGAAAAGAAGACTAGATTAATAAGCGTGGTTTTAAATATGATTAGCTTTTATGAGCAGAAGCATAAAGTTTTATAAGACAGATTTAATTTTGTTTTCTGGAAAATGAAGCCTGTGGTTAATAAACGCTTAATATACAGGTTGAAAAGAAGACTAGATTAATAAGCGTGGTTTTAAATATGATTAGCTTTTATGAGCAGAAGCATAAAGTTTTATAAGACAGATTTAATTTTGCTTTCTGGAAAATGAAGCCTGTGGTTAATAAACGCTTAATAAACAGGTTGAAAAGAAGACTAGATTAATAAGCGTGGTTTTAAATATGATTAGCTTTTATGAGCAGAAGCATAAAGTTTTATAAGACAGATTTAATTTTGTTTTCTGGAAAATGAAGCCTGTGGTTAATAAACGCTTAATAAACAGGTTGAAAAGAAGACTAGATTAATAAGCGTGGTTTTGAATATCATTAGTTTTTATCAGCAGAAGCATAAAGTTTTATAAGACAGATTTAATTTTGTTTTCTGGAAACTGAAGCATGTGTTTAATAAACGCTTAATAAACAGGTTGAAAAGAAGACTAGATTAATAAGCGTGGTTTTGAATATGATTAGTTTTTATGAGCAGAAGCATAAAGTTTTATAAGACAGATTTAATTTTGTTTTCTGGAAAATGAAGCCTGTGTTTAATAAACGCTTAATAAACAGGTTGAAAAGAAGACTAGATTAATAAGCGTGGTTTTGAATATGATTAGTTTTTATGGGCAGAAGCATAAAGTTTTATAAGACAGATTTAATTTTGTTTTCTGGAAAATGAAGCATGTGTTTAATAAACGCTTAATAAACAGGTTGAAAAGAAGACTACATTAATAAGCGTGGTTTTGAGTATGATTAGCTTTTATGAGCAGAAGCATAAAGTTTTATAAGACAGATTTAATTTTGTTTTCTGTAAAATGAAGCCTGTGTTTAATAAACGCTTAATAAACAGGTTGAAAAGAAGACTAGATTAATAAGCGTGGTTTTGAATATGTTTAGCTTTTATGAGCAGAAGCATAAAGTTTTATAAGACAGATTTAATTTTGTATTCTGGAAAATGAAGCTTGTTTTTTTTACTCGATTTCATTCTGATCTTTCTAAGTCTTTTAATCTAATAATTAACACGCTGTGTGTCACGTCAGTCATCGGTGGCTGACAATGAACTTTCCGTTTAGGCCGCGTCAGTCACCGGTGACTGACAGTGTAAAATATGATATAAAACTAAAAAATTACATTGTTTTAAGTAATTACTGAAAATTTATTTAAAATGTATTTAAAATTTACTTAATTTTTTTATTACAGGATTGTATCATTATAATGCATTTATATATTTCTTATCAAAACATCTTAATGGATTTTATTGAAACACGGTAAACATTAAAAACTGTTGTCCTTCGCATGTATCACAAAATGTGGCATCTTGTTCAGTCATTTTTCTGGTCATTGTTCTACCAGATTGTACCACATTTTCTGTTTAGCATGATCTTTGCACTGCAGAAACTTTTCCAGGTAGTTTTTGGAGTTTCTGTTATTGTTTTTTGGAGGTTGTTGCAAATATGCCAGGTGGAATTTTTGATCAAACAATTCTTTAAAAAAATAGTGGTGCGAGTATAATATAAAATTAATCGTTAGTGGTAGCCATGGCTTCTAAGCAGCGCACGTGGCCTGACGGGGATTTCCTTAAAAATACGTGTGGCGCTCAACGTGTTAACTGATTTTATTTCTGTTTTTTCTTTATTTCTTTGATATATTTTTACGTCTTGTATTTTGGATTTAAAAATACATTTTTTGATATAAATTCTATTTAACTCTTTTTTACGTGGTTCAGGCATATACATCGCAGCGACTATTTCTTTCAATTCTATTTGTAGCACTTTTTGAAAAATAGTCTCTGCCAAACTAATATACTAGGCTATATTCTTAATAAATGTGTCACAAATTTCTTGTAAATTGTGGTACGATTGAATAAAAAAACAGTCGCAAGTAATCCTAAGTTAATAGACTCACTTTCATAAACTGCTGAGAAATTCATAGCTGCCAATTTGTATAGTTTATTCATTTATTTATTTATTACCACTGAAATTTAATCGCAAATTTTGATTTATTTAATCGCCACAATTTAACGGCTAAATTAGCAAAAATTTTCTATTACCGTAATTTCCGGCGTATAATCCGCAGCTCAAAGAGTCGTTTTTCGACCCAGAAATATTATTTTATAAAATGTAACTTAAAAGATCGCTGTAAATATTTAACTACAATTATTGAATAAAATTTCTGGGTCGAAAAACGACTCTTTGAGCTGCGTATTATACGCCGGAAATTACGGTAAATTTTAGTGATAACAAAATAAGTTGGCAGCTGTTGAGTCTTTAGTCACAAACCGTGATAATTTTTATATGAAACAAAGCACCTTCTTTCAGTTTTACATTTGCTCTGCTAATCGACATTTCACTTGTCATTCACAGTAAAGGCCAATTGCCTTTAGAATGTATATACAAGTTCAGAACGCATCAGAGAAGGAACGTGTCTTAAGTTCCCTCTCTGCCACACAGGGTCTGATTACAAACAGGGCACACTTCCACCAGTAAAAAATAATAGAATTTTTTTCCTTATTCATGACAGTAATTTTGCATGAATAGGGCGTTTTAATAAGATGAAAATTTCTATTAAATTTTATTGGTGGAAGTGTGCCCCGTCGGTAATCAGGCCCTGCTGCCACATTCTACATTTATTTCTTTTCGTTTAAAGAGAAATTAATCTCTTTAAGTGATATTATTTTTGCTGTTATATTGCTTAATCTTTAAATCCATCAATCACAGAAATAAAGAATATTGTCTATAAAGCTTTCCTTATAAACTGTTCTGGTGAATTCATAGCGAACTTGTATTATAAAGTTCTGTTTATAAGTGGAACTAGTTTTATTCAACTTTCGAAGTAAATCTACGCTTTTTCAAGATTGCACACCTATCTTTGACGCTCACTTTTTATTGCATAAAACAAATCTCGAACAGGCATGGAATTTCTCCATAAAGCATCCTTTACATCGCACGATAAGAATAGTCGAACATAATAATATCTAATTGCCCACGATGCACTTTCTCTCCTGAATAATGCAGGATGCAGGTACGAAGAAAATATATGTTTTTTGAAATTAATGTCATTAATTTCTCGAGTATATTCGCTTTAGCCATATTTTAAGGTGGGTTCGATTTGCAGATCTTTTTCGTAATTTGAATGCTCTTAAACGATGTCGATTTATCTTCGTTTACGCACATGATTGTTCCAATTGGGGAATACAGACGACAAAGAAGTTAAAATTATTGTTTGCATTCAGGCGGATTTAGGCAAAATAAATTTAGCCCACTTGCATGCTGTTAATAAACACGTTAACCCTTTAACGGATAAAACACTTCAATTGCTGAAATGTTGAAATAAGTGATTGACACCGGAAATTATAAACAAATTTATTTGTGTATTATAAAAAAGCGATATTTCACATACATAATAAATGGAAAACATTTCTATTAAAATTCTGCTGTCACTGTTGAATTTCGTAATGAAAGTTTTGTGATTTCATAGGGAAACCAATGTCTGTTAAAGGGTTAAAAAAAGACCATATTAATATACTTAAATAAAATACTCTTTTCAACATACTTGAAAAGTGTTTATGACTTTGGTTTGTCTAGCCGTCTGTCTATTTTAAGTCCAACTGCCCGTTCTCTAACTGTCGTAAATATACTCGAATTGTCATGTAATTGATATATGTTTTGAAGTTTAGTATAGCATGATCCCTATTGAAAACGAAGTGTGTAGCGTTTGTAATTTCTTTTCAGGGATGCATAAAAGAATTCCGTTACTTTATAGTCTTTAACACCTTCGCGACGAATGTCCTTTACAGAATTTTTCATCTTTTGCCACCGGTTTCTCAAAACAGAAATTTTCGCCTAATTGAATTCCAGAAATGCTGTCATTAAATGAGGCATTTGTTTACAATAAAAAGTTACTGGTGGGAATAATCCAGGATTCTGAGCATCTGTTGCGTCACGTATACGGGTCGCTCGTCCCCAAGGGTTTAAGGGAAAATCCTATGTCCCAGTAGGCTACATTTTATTAATTCAGATTGTTTGATTGGCACCAATGTTAAAAAATAGTGTATGTGGCCTTATTCTTAATAATACTTAATCTGTCATTAAATAAAAAGAATTGTCAAAAAAGTGGAGGAAATCAAGAAATATGAATTTTTAAAAAAGGAGCGATCTGGCAACACTGGTAGTATGTGGCGCATTTTGATTGTGTTACGATCATTCAAACAGAATGATATTTATATGCATCACTAAGGTAGACGGCAATGTGCTGTCTATAGAGTATAGAGTAATTGGAATGTATACTTAGTTTACAGGGACTCCCAAAATAATTTCATTTGATTATAATCTATGTGGGAAAATCGTTTGCAGTTTATTTTAATGATGTTACAATATTTTAAACATATAGATTACTGAGTTACATTATAATATGTTTTGTATTGATTATTGAGTGCGTAAAATATATCATTTATTTACAGAGATACTCAAAGAAACTCAGTTACAGGATTGACTATGAACAATAAATTCTGTATGTGTGTTTCAGCTCTGGTATGCATTTTTAAACTTAATTGATTTTTAGTGCAGTAAGAGGTGTTTATACCATATGTCATATGCAGCTTAACGGCTGTGCAATGATATTCATCATTACACACATATTCCCTTTTTATTTAAAATTAATTATGCCCCCTCTAATTTCAAAATTTATTTAAATTTTCCTATGTATTATAAACCATCAGAATTAACGTTGTTGAATCTTTCTCCAGTTTTAGTCTATCAGATTTTAATATCCGTTTACATTCAATACGGTTGTACTTTATTTTTCCTACGCATTTATTTTAAAATCTCAGTTATCATTCTATCCGCCTGCAACAATAAAAGGAAATAATGTAAATCACACCCGCAGACAACTAATTGAATTTCTGTCTTCCTCTTGCTGCGCACCAGCCTTCATAAAAAAACGAAATAGAAATAACTTTCTCTTTCCTTTCTTAAATCCAAGTTGCCTTTTTGCTAACGAACTTCATATTATATGTTACACCCAGGGCCTAATTACCGACGGGGTACATTTCACCAGTAAAATTTAATTGAAATATTCGTCTTATTGAAACTTCATGTTCGTGCAAAATTACTGCCATGAATTTCTATTCTTTTTTACTGGTGGAAGTGTGCCCCGTTGGTAGTCAGGTCCTGATCCCAAAGATGAAGAATTCCCTGATCTACTTCATTACCATAGGCAGAGGTCCCAAGCTCTCACTAATCTTCCGTAATATGTGGGTTAATTTAACCCAAGTTTAATACGTTTCGAACAAAAAAAAATTTCAAGAAATTAAATTAAATACATTCCATGTAGAAATCTGAAATTAACTAAATAAAGATTAAACAAATAATTTTTCTGGTTCCAAACGTTGTTCAACTGGGTCAAATTAATCCCCATATTACGGAAGATTAGGGAGAGCTTGGCACCTCTGCCTAAGGTAATTAATTATTCAAGGTTCGCACACTCCTTATATTTTGTAAGGAGTCTGGCACCACTATTAATGAAAATAAAGTTTCTATTTAATTTTTTAAACACAGAATTCGTAACCATCGCGTTCATTCACAGAATTAGCAATATTTTTTAGCAGTTAAATAAATCGAAGAAAACTGTTAAAAATTTATGGTAGACGTGTGCGAACCCTGTTATTATGTATATTTCTGTGCAGAAATAAAATGATTATAGTAATGGTTACACCCATATCTAAATTTAGTATGTATTATGTTTATATTCTAACGTACTTTCATTAAAATGTATTTCAATTTAGTTGTCCGGGAAAAAATCATTATCCGTTCTCTCGTGCTTGTAACTGCACCCTGTAACCACAAAACTCGTACAACCCCCTTTTTCTCACGAACTTATGCTGGGAATACCACCTTTTCATATAACTCATTTTAAACACCGAATACTTTGTTCATTTGCTTGTTTCTCTAAATTCGCAAAGCGTTGGCTGTAAAGTAAAGAAATCACGCGCCAAAAATAGAAATATGAGAAGTGTTTGAAGAATTTTTTAGCATGGAGATGGTCTCTCTGTTCGGTGTCCTGAATATGTAAACCTCCTCACCAGTAAGTTGCTATATGCCTTTATATGTAATTTTACCGAACCTGTCAACTGCAATAAATACTCTTAAAAGCGTAAAGATGGACTCTTCGATCTATTTCATTGCATTCTAATCTCTGATTCCTCTCCTTTCGCATTTTTTTTTTGTTATCGTCAACATAGATGAATTCTATAACCCTTTCCGGCACAGACAAAGTTTGTTCGTAAAATGAGAAATTGCTGACTGACACCGGAATTAACAAACGACTTTTTAGGAAAATATGAACTCCTTATTTTAAGCTTTCATTACAGAAACAAAATTTTATTAAAATATTCTTGGTGCCGTATGCAAGTTTGGAATTAAAATTAGGTGTGTCCGGAAGTGGACCACTGTGCTGGAAAGGGTTAATGCTTAGCTGTCATCTTCACAAAGAAATCTCGTCATCATAGGCTGAAAGAATTCGTGCACATTACCGGCTATGTATAGCAATTACTGAAAATGGAGTTCGACTGCATTAGGTGTTTTGTAAAATGTTTAATAAAATATTTCATTTCAAGATACAGTAGAACTACGATTATCCGCCGTAATTGAGACCAAACCTATATCGGATAATCGAGAATTTATCAATAATCATCTAGTTTAATATGTAACATCGTCATCGAACTGCTATTATGACTATTTAAACTACTAAATAAATACCTAAATTCAAATTATACATGAAAAGAAATTTATTTTGAAGCAAATTATTTTATTTGGTAGGCGTGCCAATCGTAAAAGAACAGTAAGAGAGTGCTTAGAGATAATATGACATTGATTTCTCCTCCCGCTTTTGAAATTCTGCAGCTGTGAAAATTTCTGCTCGTGAAAAGATGACAAAAAGGGGTTTTGTTTCCTGCGCATGCTTACAATCAGAGGGTGATATAACATTCGAATATTGTGGGACTCGGCAGTACAGCCTTACAAATTTTGAAATGGGCGTGTTTTTGTTTAGAACAGGGACATGTACACAGGGCGTAGAGGTGGGGAAAGAGTACACGTATTACCGAGATCGGAGCCTGCGGAAGCTCAAGCTAATTTCAAAGGAATTCTAAGAAGGGGAACCAAAATATTTTTCTGTACTCGTAGTTCGGAAAGGACCGCTTGCATACACAAGGCACGTGAAAGTAAAATGAAAAAAAAAGGCTGAAAAAAGGTCAGGAAACCGACGTCGGTGTACGGAGAGTTCCGGTTGGTTGATGGTTGATTTTATGACTGCCGATTATCTACACTAGGGAGATCTAGCGCAGGGGGGAAAGTGCCTTCCGTGGGGGGTCTTTCCAAGGGATTTGAACCCGTATTTATGGCAAGGTTCGAAGAAAACCACGAAAAACTCCGAACGGTTAGGTCGACTTTGCGACAGGGGTTTGAACCCAGCCCCTCCCGTTTACCAGCTTTGAGAGCAGAACCTCTCAGCTACTGGTGGGTCGAGATTTCCGGTTAAACGAAGGTTGGATAATTGAAGTTCTACTGCAGGGCTGTCCAACCTGGCGCCCGCTATTCACCAGAAAATTCTTATAGATATACTTGCATCATTCAATCTCCGAATATATAAGGGAAATGTTTCTGTCAGAATTTTCTGGTGAATAGCGGGCGCCAGGTTGGACAGCCCTGTTCTACTGAATGACAAAATAAAATTTCTTAACAATATCCCAATAGTGTTGAAAAGTGTTTAAATTTTTCCGTGAATTTTAAATGATTTTCGTTTTTGTCCAGTACGATTCACTTTTATGATTAAAAGCATAAAATTCCAGCCGACAAATTTAATTTTATCGTTTATAAAATTAAGATTATATTACGCACTCAATTTTATTCTCGGATTTCATTGTCTTTTATATTAACATTTATCTATCTTTATTTCTTTTATATGTTATTTCAACGTGCTACCTTATGGTTTTACAAGTACATTTGTTATCCAACCTTCGTTTAACCGGAAATCTCGACCCACCAGTAGCTGAGAGGTTCTGCTCTCAAAGCATCCAAAGCATTCAATTATCCAACCTCATTAACGTGGAAATTTCGAGTCTAAAGTTTTCATTATGTTTTATGCAAAAATTTTACAGTTTCAGGATTTTCGATAGACTATGTCTAAACAAGCATGCAAGTGTATCGAACATCTTTTTCATTTCATTAAATATTTAAATTTTCTCAAAAAATGATAAAGGAATAAGGTATTACTCACGAGAGTGAAAAAATGAATGATCCTGTGCTTATATTTTATGAAAAATCTATTTTAACTAACATTCGCCTACATAATATTATGTAAACTTTTGAAATTAAAATAAATATCTGCACACAAAAGAAATCTAACAAATATATGAAAAAAACTGAAATTAGATTAATAAATTAATTGATTAGTTTCCTAAGAATTTCTTTTTTCTTTTCTTTTCTTTTCTTTTTTTTATTTCCTTGTACCGATATGCATTAAAGATTCGTTTAAACAATTGTGAAAAAGATTTCAGAATCTATATGTTGCCGTATTGTTTAAAATTTCAAACTTTAATTATTGTTCTTCATTCAAAGTATATTTGTATAAATTATACATTTTTTAAATTATCATGTTCTGCTATGTTTATTAATATATAAACAGAAAAAAGTGAATTTTTATTTTTTATTTTATATGTCATTAAGTCAATAATCTGTATAATTTAAGAACATGCCTTTATCAGGTACGAATAAAAAATCTACTCCAATATATTAATTCCGCCGGTTTTAATACTTTTACCTAACAACTATTTGTAATTTATTATTTTTTTTCCTTTGTGCCGATTCGATTATTATAAAATCAATTTGCTTAACTGCATAATAATCTTTATTTTTCAGATGATGATATTTTATGAATATTGTGAATTATAAAATCCACATTTTACAAACGGAGAGTAAAGTATGCATGCATTTATATCTTTTGAAGAAATATGAATACAAAATAATTATACACTTTTAGAACATATCTGATTTAATGAATGTTTGGAAGAAGTCGAAGGCTTAGACAAAAGGTCTCATTTGTCTATTGTTTTTATAATTTTCATATCAGAGGACGATTTAATATTAGCCATATCAGAGCACAAAACAAGAAAAGAAATGAAATCGAATACCATATAATAACGACTAACTGGATGCTTGTCGGATCTACATCTACAAAGCATGTGTTTTGTATATTCCTGGTATTCGACTGTCAAATTCCATTTTTAAAAAAAAAGCAAGAAACAGATGCTATTTGTTAAAATATTACCAACGATACAGTATTGAAGAACCCAAAGCAGCATTGATAAGGACAGGAAATGACCATTCCTTATAGCCTAGGGCTTATTTCGGATATTACGAATGCTATCCTCTTTCGTAATGAGTGGCCAGTTTTTGCTAAAAATCGATACTAATTACTATGCATTTTCCTAATTTTTTAATTACAATAACCTCTGTTTAAAGAAATCAGGTTTTTAAACATAATTTGATTCAATAAAGAGGCGTAGTTCGAACAAAATAAAAATAATACTGAATTTAGTTTTGTATGGAATGATTTGATTAATAAAAACGGAAATTACTGTATTTTTGTCTTGGTTTTTGGGATTGGGCATGGTCCACCTCCTCGCCTTTATGATTCACGCGTCTCAAGTAATGTGTCCCAACAGTTTCGCGATAGCTATGCCTGTAAAAGACACACTTCCGACTCAAATGGTATCTTTCGCATCTCTCTGCGATAATTTATTTGGTAATAAAGTAGTATGATTAAGGGGGTTGCGTTTTTTTCTTTATTGACTGTACTTTTTTATTACTGTTGAAGTTTCATTCATTGGTTCGCCGACCGTAGGAAAGGAAATACACTCCATTAGGCTTAATGCTTGGGGTTACAGTTCGGATGTCTCTGTCCCTGTACTTTCATTCTGAACCGGTGATCCTCCCGGTCCAGAAATTCCAAGTGTAGCTCGAAGCAGAAAACGTTCGCGTTTGACTTGGACCTCAAATACAGGAGTGCCAGTTTGGCTTCGTTTTTTATTCAGAAATTCTGAAAGGAAATTTTTTACTTTAAGTAACTACGAACTGTCTTTCATTGAATGACGCAAAAATTACTGTTTGAAATTTCAGCTATGAATTAGGATTTCTGGATAAAAAAAGCGGCATCCTGCTCAAATATATTTTGCTAAAAAAATCATTTAAAAATATTCAAATGCAAACGACAAATTTGTAGAGAATGCTTCAATTGGTTTAACATTAGCTTGATATTGGGGTATGACTCTTAGTGTAATTCCATACTTGACAATGTCCAACTATTCTTCCGTAAATTGTGGTTCAATTAGGCCCAGATTAATCCCTTGGGGACTAGCGACACGTATACGCGATGCTAAAGATTCTCAGAAT
This sequence comes from Maratus michaelseni, assembly GCA_963931845.1. Taxonomy (NCBI): domain Eukaryota; kingdom Metazoa; phylum Arthropoda; class Arachnida; order Araneae; family Salticidae; genus Maratus; species Maratus michaelseni. The sequence continues at coordinate 265,389,611 of OZ007595.1, read as the reverse complement.
CCTCAATTATTTCCACCAGTTACTTTTTATTGTAAGCTTTGCCTTATTTAATTATAGCATTTCTGCGATTCAATTAGCCGATAATTTCTGTTTTGAAAAACCGATGGTAAAAGATTAAAAATTCTGTAAAGGACGCTCGTCGCGAAGGGGTTAAGCACGTTTCGAAACAGAAAATTTACTTGATATATCTTTATTTATTAAATTTCATGTTTGAATTTATTTGTAAAACATATGTATGTTTTGAAACGCGTTCAAACTGGGTAAAATTAAATTACATTTTACGGTAGAAGACAGGAAAGTTAGCGGATATGCAATTCACAACTCATGCTCAACAGACTTCAATACTCTAAAGTAGGTGATCTGCACCTTTTTTGCCTGAAAGTCGTTTGCCATCACAAATTCCGAAAAGTAATCGTCATCTTGTTTAATCGCAAAGTTTTTCTGAATAAATAAAGCAATTTTTCTATATTTAAATAGCGGTAGCTTAGCGGGCCACAGACTAAAGACCCCTATTCTAAAGATTCATTTATTATTGAAGGCTAAAATAATTAATTTTTAACACTTTCCAACCTAGTTGAAAAGTGTTTATGACTTCGGTTTGTCTGGCCGTATGGCCGTCTGCCGTCTGCCGTCTGGCCATGCTTTAACTCCCGTAAATATGCTCGGATTGCTCTGCAATTTTTATATGTTATTGTCTTTATCTATAGCATGTTCCCTATTTCAACGGAAGTGTGTAGCACTTATAGTTTTTTTACAGGGACAGTCAAAAGTATTCTATTACATTGCGGTCTATGGGGAAATATCATTTGCGTTTTATTTAAATAATGTTTCACTATTTTAAACTCATTGAAATTTATATATATCCCTGAGGTGTATTAGAAGAAACTTAATATGGAATAGGGTGTGCATAGCACTTATAGTTACTTTACAGGGACAGTCAAAAGAATTCCGTTACATTACGTCTATGGAGAAAAATCGTCTGCGGTTTATTTAAATAATATTTAATCATTTTAAACGCATTGAAATTTATATATATCCCTAAGGTGCATTGCAAGAGGCTTACTACAGAATATTGTGTGTATAGCAGTCATCGTTCATTTACAGGGACACACAAAAGAATTCGCTACTGTCTGTTAACAATAATTCCTGGAAGTGCGTTTTAAGTTACTGAACGCGATTTTAATTTTAACTCGCTTTTTGTCTATTACGTGATGTGTATAAATTCTGTAGATCCTATACAGGGAAGCACAAAAGTTCGCGAACACATTTCCGTTTATTGATAGAAACTCCAGACGGAGAATTTTAAACTGTGCTACGCGTTTCCTAACTGAACTAAAATTTAGCATCCTATGTAGTATATATACAAATCTATAGATCATATACAGGGCTGAATAAAAGTATTCGGATAATTTTCCGAATATTGTATATGTTGGAAATTCCGGAAATTATTTTATTAGTTGCTTAGCAACCCTATTTCAAATAATATTAAAATGAGAAATGCATTTTTTTATCTAAAAAGTTACAAGAATAAGAAGTTCATAAGAATTTCAGAATATAATTGCATAAATCGTGTTTAACGCTTTTAATTTCTGAAACCTCCGAAGTATATTATATGCCTATAAATATGTATGTAACATTAGAAAAAATTAAATTGCGAATTGTACGATGTTAAATAATATGAAAAGTGAGATTAAAAAACAATGACTTTCAGAGCTGACGTTGAGGCTCTGAAAGTTGATCTGCAGATTTACTAGTTATTTATGATTCTGTAATGATACATAATAGACGTTCAGATTTCATCGAAACACTTAGAATTAAAAACTTTTTAAAATAGAATATACTTCTGTGCATCCAAGTTATTCCATCATTGCTCTTCCAATCAATGTTGAGCTTGGTGATTGTTAGATAAATTGAAAATTTTCAAGGTATATATAATAAACGTCTCATTTATACAAAAGCGGCTGGAACGAATAATTTAGTAAAAGGAAAACGGGTTTTATTGATGGGTTTAAATTTCCACTAAATTAAGAAGTTTCAAAACTTTAGATAATTTATAAAATAAGATGGGTAAAATAGTTATCAGGATGGAACGCTTTTAAGCAGAAAGGAGCGGAATTTATGGGAAGAGTTAAGATACTGTTTGGCAGCTTTATTAATAACAAACCGATCGAAGACTTTGCTAACTGCAGCATTAAAAGGAATTGTTCTCTATCAACCTTAATAAAATGTGAATAGTTTTATAATATTTCGAAAATCTTGGAAAAAGCAGCGTTGAAATAATTGTACGCACGGACAAATTTGGGAAAGTTTTCGATAATTTAGCTAAACAACAAGTATTTAGCGTGTTGTTTAGCTAAATCATCGTATAATTACGAAAGGTTTTCTGCGCATAAGATAATTTCAATGATGCTTTCATGAACTGAAATTATTTAATCGCACTTAGATGGTAGAATATGAAATTTATATATACTTTTCTACTATCATGTAAAGTTTAGTTCGATGATACATAAAAATTTCAGTTTCTAGCATCTAAGTGGTATGAAAAGCAAAAAAAGCAAAAAAAAAAAAAAAAAAAAAAAAAAAAGACCAAGTGTTAATTCGTAAGGAAATTTAGCTTACAATTTTGCAAAAGTAAATTACACCCTCATTTGCATTGTTACTTAACCCACTGACATCATTAGAATATACATGCATACATTACATGAATTTCTTTTTTATTCAGATATTTAGAATCCCTACAGGAAATTCCTAAAGAATAATTTTTTACTTTAATGTAAAAATACTTCTTATAATGTAAAAATGCTTTTAATGTAAAATTACTTCTTACAACTAAATGCCTAGAGAGAGTATAAAATTTGCAACACTTTATTTAACTTTTAATAAGTAAATCAAGTTCAACCACTATATTTATATCGCAATATTAATCCTGTAAAATTTAGTTAAATATGCTACTAATTAAACTTAAATCTATATCTTAAAATTTCTGGTGTCCAATCTTTAATATAAATTATAAAAAAAAAAACACAATTCGAAAAGAAAACTTCATGAATTGAAGGGTTAAGCATCAGGCAACCGAAATTTAAAAAAAATATTTTTAACTTTATATAGTAGCATATTTATGTGATTTTTACAGGATTAATATTTCGATATAATTATAGTGGTTGCGAAGAACTTGATTTATTTATTAAAAGTTAAATAAAAAGTGTTGCAAATTTGATACTCTAGGCCAGGGGTGTCAAACTGTGGCCCATAGGATACCACTAAAATTTTATAGTAATTCTTGCCTTATCTAATCGTCGAATTTCTGCGATTCAAGAAGTCAACTAAGGGTTAAGTACCGTAATTTCCGGCGTATAATCCGCAGCTCAAAGAGTCGTTTTTCGACCCAGAAATATTATTTTATAAAATGTAACTTAAAAGATCGCTGTAAATATTTAACTACAATTATTGAATAAAATTTCTGGGTCGGAAAACGACTCTTTGAGCTGCGGATTATACGCCGGAAATTACGGTAATCATAGAACGTCCGTCATTAAATAAAGAAAAAAAACAAGACAGAATTTCTGGCTTAACCCTTTAACGTTCATTGGTTTCCCCACCAAACCACAAAATTTTAATTACGAAACTCAACAATGACAGCAGAATTTTAATAGAAATGTTTTTCATTTATTATATATGTGAAATATTGCTTTTTTCTTATATAAAATAAATTTGTTCATAATTTCCGGTGTCAATCATTTTGCAACATCTTAGCAATTGAAGTGCTTTATCCGTTAAAGGGTTAACCCTTTCCGGCACTGACAAATTCTGTTCGTAAAATGCGAAATTACTGACTAACACCGGAATTTATAAACGACTTTTTTAGAAAATGAGAACTCCTTATTTTAAGCTTTCATTGTAAAAGCAAAATTTTATTGAAATATTCTTGGTGCAGAATGCAAGTTTGGAATTAAAAAAATTAGGTGTGCCCGCAGTGGGACCACTGTGCCGTAAAAGGTTAAATTCGAAATGTCTGAAAAAAATAAACTCATGAAATGCATGCCACAAAAGAAAATGGGTTAAGAAAAACTTCATTATAGACATACCAGCTGAAAAATCGTCAAATATAGTAAATTAATAATTTCGTTGTATTTACTGAGAAAAAGGAGATATAAAAAGCAGAGTATGTACAGTTTTCAACTTATACCTTATCCCTGAAACTGTTTTTGATTTAAACTGAAAATAGAGATGGAATTAATTGATCCTGCGCCTTAAAATTCCATTAAAAACAATTTAAAAAACTGAAGAAAAAAAAACATACATTAAATTTAGAGATTGTATTACTTAATGATGAACTTATAAAATATTATATATTTAAAAAAATTTATAAAATTTTAAGAATTCTCCGAAAAAACATGGAATTAAAAATTTGGTGAGCTTCGGATTTACCACTCCCTTAGAGACATTGAATTTTTTAACCCTTTATATTCTGAATTAATTTTCCAGCTACTTTTTAGATGCTCAGAATCCTCGATTATTCCCACCAATTATTTTTTTTTTGTAAAGTTTTCCTTATCTAATCATAGCATTTTTGCGATTCAATTAGGTGAAAATTTCTCATTTGAAAAACCGGTGGTAACAGATTAAAAATTCTGTAAAAGACGCTCGTCGCGAAAGGGTTAAAGTGGTACTTATAAGTACAGTCAGGATAAAAAGGTTTAAGATATATGCAGTGGCTGCTCGTGACTGTCTTTATTTGGGTACTAAATGTGTGGCTGCTATATTAATTAGTTTCTTACCACTATTATTAAAAAGGAATACTTTATTTTTTATATTGGCCGAAAGTTGTGCCATTAAACAAGGAAAATATTTTTTGTAAAAAAATAATGGTAGTAAAATAATATATGTTTCAGGCATGCATTTAGTGTTCCCCAAAAAGACTGGCTATATGTAATACACGCCCCACTTGCAGAAAAGCGGCTGGCACGAAGAATTTAGTAAAAAGAAAAGGGATTTTATTGATGGGTTTAAATCTCCAATAAATTAAGAAACTTCGAAACTTTAGCTAATTTAAAAGATAAGATGAGTAAAATAGTACACAGAGTTTTCAGGATGGAACGTTTCACGCAAAAACGAGTGGAATTTATGGGAAGAGTGAAGACACTGTTTGTCTGCTTTATTAATAAAAAATCGATCGAAGATACTGAACTGTAAAAAAAAAATCACAGTATTTTTACAGCAAAAAATGCTGGCAATATGGGTGCCAGCATATTTTGTTTTTTATGGATAAACAGCACTTTTGTAAATTCACAGCAATTTATGCAGTTAATTTTACAGCAGTTCAGTTTTTTTTTACAGCATATTTGTAGTTTTCCAGCAATTTTTGCTGTTAATTTTAATGCAATTTTAACAGCATAACTGTAAAACTTTTATCATTTGTTGTTGATATTCCCCCCCCCCATCCCCCCGTGATTTGCTTCTTTTTTTTTTCTTTTTTTAACCTGAGACATATTTTAAGGAGTTTGGATACTAAGTATTATCTTTTTGTTTACTCATATCATTGTTTTAACATCATTGTTATACAATCGATTCTATTATACATTGTAAGATACAAATTTCGATTTTTGTCAAGTATATCACCCACAAAAATTTGAGTCATTTGCCTATGGAGATAAAATGTTTTTTCAATAAATCATAACAAAGGAAGATTTTACTTTATCTAGCTTTTAATTAATTATTCTGTATTCCCTTACAGGACTTTGTTTATCCGTTTGTTTGTATTTGAAAATATCTCCTAATTTAAATCATATATATATTTCTACAACAACCATTTTAAGGTTATTTTTTGTATTTATTTAAATATTTTTGTTTATTTAATGTAGCCATTACTTCCCCCACCCCACCACACGGATATACAAAACTTTCTGATATTTAAACTATCATACATAAATAATTAATAACAAGTATTGTATGCAACTTGCTGATAGGGAAACTTTATATTGATAAAAAACTTGTTTATGCGAAGATAATTTTATAAATCTACATTTGATTCCATAAATATTTGGCCCGATTGAAAAATGAACACAGGGAGGAAAAAAAAACACTTATGAGTTCAAGAAACTTAGAATAAATAATAATGAAAAAAAAATTGTTCAGATAAAATTAAGCGTAAAAATAAATAAATAATGGACAAAAGCATTAAACGAGTTGCTGCAAATTAATGCTGCGACAGTAAACTAACTCAAGGAATATTTTAGAAATTGATAAAATAGTGCATCCATATTACTCATAATAAATTATTTGAAAATTTAAAATAAATCACTGTCCAAAATATCGGATAAATATATTACATAAATAAAAATATTTAAATTACCGTCGAAAGTGAACTGAAAACTGATAGCGAGTAAAATATTTATAGGATTTAGAAAGTGTATTCGAATGCCAACGCATGAACTGGAGTTTTGAAAAATATATAATAGCGTAATAAGGCATAGCTAAAAACAGGGATCACGTTAAAAAAAATTGCTTGCATAAAGTTTGCCTGTGATACTTAGACACAAATTATACGTAATAATAACAAAGTCCTGGGGGAAAAAACCCACATAACCAAGCAAAATAATCTATTTTTACGATTTGAAACAAAATATTTATTCTAGACAAATGACTTGAAAGTTACTGTCGTGATTGTGATATACACGTGGCTTAAAAACAAAATTCGTATCTTATAATTGTGTAACAGAAATTATATGATATTATTAAAACAATAATATAAGAAAACAAAGATAAAACTTACTTTTATTCTTTAAAATATGCTTGTAATTATCCAATATCAGGTGTAATTGTTACAACTTTTTAGGCTCGCATCTAATGGCGGCCATTTCTCGTAACGTTCAAGCGTCACTTCACTACTGGACCACCGCCCCCTAAATACTAGGCCTGAGCGTTGACAACAATGGCGGCTGTCGCAGGCCGATTTTTTTTTTCAGCGTTTGAACGGTCCCTCGAAATTCCACACCAATAATATCTAAAAGTTTTCTTAGCCTTGTTTCTCGGATATCAAATAAGTCAAAGATAACTTTTAGATGTTATTGGTGTTGAAGTTCGACGGACTGTACAAACGATTCCGCCTGCGACAGCCGCCATTTTTTTCAGCGCGCAGGCCTAGTATTCAGGGGGTGGTGACTGGACTGTATCTGCCATCTGCCACTGACCTCCCTGTCGCCTGTGTTTATTCCCCTCGTTTGAGATAATGATGAACAACGCCAACAGATGTCGCTTTCTATACAGCTTTTATCACTGTAAATTAACCAAAGTGCTGTGTTTGAATATTAGGGGAAATATTGACAGTATTTTTTGCAGTTTTTTCTTCCGTTTTTTATAGTGATGCTAACTGCAGTATTGAAAGGAATTGTTCTCTATCAAGCTTAATAGCATGAGAATAGATTTCGACCATTTCGAAAAGTAGGGAAAAAGAAGCATTTATATAATTTTATGCATAGATCAATTTGCGTAAGTTTTCGATAAACAACAAGTATTTAACGTGTTGTTTAGCTAAATTATTGTATAATTACGACAGATTTTCTGCGCATAAGATGATTTAAAAGATAATTTCGTGAATTGAAGTTATTTAATCGCATTTAGATACTACAATATGAAATTTATATGTATTTTTCTACCACCATTTAATATTTACTTCAATGATACATATAAATTTCAGATTCTGACATCTAAGTGGTGTGAAAGGACTTAAATTCGTGGAAATAAAACAATCACCAAGTGTTAATTTGTAAGCAAATTTAGCTTACAATTTTGCAAAAGTAAATCACACTCTCACGTGCATGGTTACTTAACCCTTAATTGCACAGTGATGTAAATTTCCATCACTGTTTATTTAACTTTTAATAAATAAATCAACTTCTACGCCACCACTATATTTATATAGAAATATTAATCCAGTAAATTTCCCGTGAACTATGTTGCTGAACAAAGTTAAAAATCTATCTTAAAATTTCTGGTATCAAATATTTAATATATGTATAAAAAAACACAATTGTAAAAGAAAAACCCATGCAAAGAAGGGTTAACCCATTAGCCCATTAAATGCATCCATTACAGGAATTCCTTTTTTATGCAGAAAATCCGAATCCATACTGGAAATTCCGAAAGAAGAATTTTCACTTTAAATAATCCCGGAACGTCTGTTATTAAATAAAACAAAACTTAGAAGTCAGACTATCTGGTAAGAAATCAAAATTTCTGAATAAAAAAGAAATTTCTGAAATGTACGCCTCAGATGCAAAGTGGGTTAAGAACAACTTCATTATATATATACTTGTTGAAAAATCGTCAAATATAGTGAGGAAAACAATAAGTTAATAATTTAAAAACACATACATAATTACGTCTGGATAAAACTAACAATCATTAAAATAATGTTCAACTACAGACTTTATTGTTAAAAATACATAAAAACAATTAAAATTATCATTCTATCTTTGCACCTGTAAACAGAAAAGAGAGGTATAAAGGTAAGACCCTTCGATTTAAAAATCTAGTAAAAGTCCTTTTAACACATTGACGGACAGTAGAAACAAGTGAAGTTCCAAAATTGACACTATATGTTTTTGTAATTTTTAGAATATTAGAAGTATAGTTTTACTCTTTCTGCTTAAATAAACTTAATTTTGATTAATTCAGCACCTTTAATTAGGTTGCACTACTCCCTTCACAACCATGTCAGGGTGGCTAGTGGTCAAGGAAAAATACAGTAAAAAAAAGTGATAAACACCAGTATATTCTTATAGAAAAATTTATGTTGATTATTCGATCAAATAATCAATTTTAATTTTTCTACAAGAATATACTGGTAATAGTCATTTTTTTTACTGTATTTTTCCCTAACCACTAGCCACCCTGCACGTGCATACTGAAGCTGCAACTCGTATAACAGGTGGAAAACGAACTTCAACCTAATTTTTTTTTCCAAAACATGACACTGGGCTTCTACTTGTACGCCGGTAAATGCACATTTGTGCTGCTACAGCCGTAGTGTCTAAAAACGACCGTTTCGTTTTGGGCGGATATAGCCGCAAGTGTCCGCCAACGTGTTAAAAGAAATCTGAAAAAAAAAAACCATACATTAAATTTAGGCATTTTACTTTACTATTAACTCATGAAATATGACATACTAAAAAAAAATTACAAAAATTACAAAATAATAATAAACAAACTCTTCGAAAAACCATGGAATTTAAAATTTGGTGTTCGTTGGATCTCTTCTCCCTTTTTGAGATTTTTTAAAATACTCAATACAAATATGTAATACACGACCCACTAGCAGAAAAGCGGCCGGCACGAGTAAAAGCAAAATGGATTTTATTGATGGGTTTAAATTTCCACTAAATTAAGAAGTTTGAAAACTTTAGATAATTTATAAGATAAGATGGGTAAAATAGTAGACACTATTAGTAATAGTAGACTTATCAGGAGTGGAACGCTTTTAAGCAGAAAGGAGTAGTATTTATAGGAAGAGTTAAGACTCTGTTTGACAGCTTTATTAATAACAGAACGATCGAAGTGCTAACTGCAGAAATAAAAGGAATTGTTCTCTATTAACTTAATAGCATGAGAATAGTTTTAGAATATTTCGAAATGTAGGGAAAAAGAAGCATTTATATAATTTTAAGTATAGACCAATTTGCTTAAGTTTTCTATAATTTAGCTAAACAACAAGTATTTAGCGTGTTGTTTAGCTAAATTATCGTATAATTACGGCAGATTTTCTGCGTATAATATGATTTCAATGATCCTTTCGTGAATTGAAGTTATTTAATCGCACTTAGATACTAGAATATGAAATTTATATGTATTTTTCTACTATCAATTAATATTTATTTCAATGATACATATAAATTTCAGATTCTAACATCTAAATGGTATGAAAGGACTTAAGTTATTACAATAAAACAATAAAAACAATATAACAAATAAAACAATAAAAACAATGAACATGTATTCATTCGTAAGCAAATTTAGCTTACAATTTTGCAAAAGTAAATCACACCCTCATGTGCATGGTTACTTAACCCATTTATACCATTAGATCACTAAACCCTTCAGGGGTAAAGTACTCTTGTAGCTAAGATATTGAAATGATTGATTGACACCAGGATTCACGAACGAATTTATTTTAAAATAAGTAAAAGCTTTTCCTCATGTACCTTATAAATTAAAAATATGATTATAAAATTCTGGTGTCATAGTGGCATTTTGGGATTAAAATTAAGTGGTCTACATAATATACCGGTGCCATTCAAGGGGTTAAATGTATCCATCACAGGAATTCCTTTTTTATTTAGAAATTCCGAATCCATACTGGAAATTCCGCAAGAAGAATTTTCACTTTAAATAATCCCGGAAGGTCTGTTATTAAATAAAACAAAACTTAGAAGTAAGAATATCTGGTGTGAATTCAAAATTTCTGAATAAAAAAGAAACTTCTGAAATGTATGCAAATGGGTATGCAAATGGGTTAAGAACAACTTCATTATAGATATACCGGGTGATTATAATTAAAGTTACGATTTCAAAAATCGATAATTTTAAAACTACTGGTCAGAATGACTTGATATTTTAGCAGAACAATCGTGAGGCAATGGAATTTTGTTTGGCGAAGGAAAAAAATAGTTCCAAATTGTGCCGATAGATGGCGTTGTCAGGGTAATGTCAGGGGAAAGACCAAAAATGTATTCTTGAACCCTTTCCGGCGCGGTGTAAATTTGTTTGCAAAATGATGAAATAAAAGACTGACACCGAAATTTACAAACGAATCCATTAGTAAAAAGAAACTTGCTTATTTTCTGGTTCTTAATGAAAGGAAAATTTTAATTAAATATTCTTGGTGCCGTTTGTCAGTTTTAGAATTAAAATTGGGTGTCCTTTTTTGTGACCACCGCCCGTTAAAGGGTTAAACATAGGAATGATGTTGCCAAAAGGAAAAAAATAGAGTTCAGAGATTTACTAAAAATTTATTAGCGAAAAGACAAGACTACGTGTTTACAGCGACGACAGCGATAATGACAAAAAATGAAAAAAAAAAGAGCTTCAAGGAACAAACACCTTACTGATTATTAAGGCATAAGTTGCTCAATATGCCCTCCGCCTTGTTCCGCTACTAATTGGAAGCGCAAAACGGGATGCTCCACAACAGATCGGAGGGTATCTGTACTAATGCAATGGGTGTGTTGTGTGATGCTTGCCTTCAAGTCGGCTAGATTCTGAATCCGCCCGCTATAAACAACATTCTTCAGGTACCCCCAAAGCCAGAAATCACACGGGTTTAAGTCGGGGGAACGTGGCGGCCACGTTGTTGAAAAATGGCGGCTTATGATCCTATCATCTCCGAAATTATCACTCAGTAGCTGCTTCACAGTAGTAGCAATGTGCGGAGGAGCGCCATCTTGCATGAATATTATGCGATCCACACACTGACGCTGTTGAAGTGCCGGAAGAACATGGTTACGCAAAAGTGCTTCATACCGCTTGCCAGTAACTGTGCAGGTAACGGGACCCGCAGGTGTGATCTCCTCGAAGAAAAATGGACCGACGATAAACGCTGCCGTTATTCCGCACCACACAGTGACCTCTTCAGACTGAAGAGGTAACCTGTAGCTGGGACGGATTCTCGGTCGCCCATATCCTGCAATTTTGCGTATTTACAGAACCTTGCAAATGAAAGTGGGCTTCGCAGACCACAGAATGTTCCATGGCCATCCGTTGTCCACTTCCATCCGGGCAAGAAATTGTAGTGCAAAAGATTGACGTGCTTCCAGGTCAGCAGGTAGCAACTCCTGCACATGAGTTATCTTGTACGGATAACAGCGTAAGACGTTTCGTAGGACTTTACGCACCGTGCTGTTCGGCATATCCAGCATTCGGCCAATCCCCCTTGCACTGCTGATTCCAGCATCACTGTCAGTATGTTCCTGTAATGCTGTAGCCACATCTTCCACTGCCGCATGGTTTCCTTCCTCTACCCCGTTTAACGTCAAATGAACCGGTCTCTTCGAATTTAGCAATCATTTTTTGCAGACCATTTGTTGTTACTGGACCTTTTTTTATGGATTTTAATGTCCGAAACTTCCTAATAACTGTAAGTGCACAGTCATCGTTCTTATAAAAAAGCTTCAATAGCAGAGCGCGATCCTTCATAGTCAGAGTCATGATGAAGCATTCAGGCAAAGAGCTGCTGCTCTGCATTTTTATGGTTGCTATGTCTGCGGTGCGCATGTCACGTATTAGTAATTTGCATATCTTCAGACAATGTGAACCCAGACAGCGCCATCTATGGGCACATTTTGAATTTTTTTTTCCTTCGCCAAACAAAATTCCATTGCCTCACGATTGTTCTGCTAAAATATCAAGTCAATCTAATCTGACCAGTAGTTTTAATTAAAATTATCGATTTTTGAAATCGTAACTTTAATTATAATCACCCGGTATTTAATTAAAGTTTTCCTTTCATTAAGAACCAGAAAAATAAGCAGGTTTCTTTTTACTAATGGATTCGTTTGTAAATTCCGGTGTCAGTCTATTATTTCATCATTTTGCAAACAAATTTACTCCGCGCCGGAAAGGGTTCAAGAATACATTTTTGGTCTTTCCCCTGACATTACCCTGACAACGCCATCTATCGGCACAATTTGGAACTATTTTTTTCCTTCGCCAAACAAAATTCCATTGCCTCACGATTGTTCTGCTAAAATATCAAGTCATTCTGACCAGTAGTTTTAAAATTATCGATTTTTGAGATCATAACTTTAATTATAATCACCCGGTACTTGTTAAAAAATCGTCGAATATAGTGAGGAAAAGAATAAGTTAATAAATAAAATAAGTAAGTATAGGTGAAACTTAATAAGTTAAAAAGACAGGTTTTCGTTATATTTATGAAAAAAAAATGAGATATAAAAAGCACAGCATGTACAGTTGCTAATTTTAACCCTATCCCTGAAGCGAAATTTTGTTCCTTTGCACCTGTAAATAGAAAAGAGAGGTATAATTGACCCTTCGATTTTAAAATATAGTAAAAGTCATTTTAATAAATATGAAAAAAAAAAACAAATTAAATTTAGGCATTTTACTTTACTATCAACTTACAAAATATGATATATTTAATTTTTTTTTTTACAAAAATTAAAAAAACAAATAAACAAACTTTACGAAAAACCATGGAATTAAAAATTTGGTGTGCGTCGGATCCCATCCTGCCCTTCTCCCTTTTAAGGGATTGGGTTAAGCTTGTTGGTTGTTAGAAACATTGAAAGTTTTTAAGATATATAATACATGTCCACTTGCAGAAAAGCGGCTGGAGCGAAGAATTTAGCAAAGCCAAAAGGGATTTTATTGATGGGTTTAAATTTCCACTATATTAAGAAGTTTCCAAAACTTTAGATAATTTATAAGATAAGATGGGTAAAACAGTAGACGGAGTTATCAGGATTGAACGCTTTTAAGCAGAAAGGAGTAGTATTTATGGGAAGAGTTAAGACACTGTTTGTCAGCTTTATTATAAACAGAACGATAGAAGACTCTGCTAACTGCAGCATTAACAGGAATTTTTCTCTATTAGCTTAATAGCATGGAAGTAGTTTTAGAATATTTCGAAAAGTAGGGAAAACGCAGCATTGAAATAATTTTATGCATAGACCAATTTGCGTAATAATATATAATAGTTTTCAATATAGTTTTAGACCAATAGTTTTCAATAATTTAGCTAAAAATCAAGCATTTACCATGTTATTTAGCTAAATTATCTTCTAATTAAGAAAGACTTTCTCCATGTAAGATGATTTCAATGATGCTTTCATAAACTGAAGTTATTAAATCTCACTTGGATGCTAGAATCTGAAATTTGCATCTATTTTTCTACTACCGTTGAATATGTAGTTCAAGGATAGTAGAATATATAAAAATATCAGATTCTAGCATATAAGTTGTATAAAATTACTTCAGTTTGTGAAAAAAAAATCAATCAGCAAGTGTTAATTTTTAAGCAAGTTTAGCTTACAATTTTGCAAAAATAATCAAACCCTCATTTGCATGATTATTTAAAACAATTTAATTATAATCATACTAGTTAAAAAATCTTCAAATATGATGGGTAAAATAGTAAGTTAATAAGTAAATAAGAAGGGTTTCCTGGTATTTTTACTGAAAAAACAGAAATATGAAAGCAGTATGTACAGTTGTCAATTTTAACTTTATTACTGAAACGCTTTCTTTTTTCACCTTTAAACTGAAAATGGATAATTGATCCAACGATTTAAAAATCTAACAAAAGATTTAAAAAATCTGAAAAAATCATACATGAAGTTTAGACATTGAACTTTATGATAAAATTATGAAATATTACATATTTAAAACTTTTTATACAAACATTTTAAATATAAATAACGAAATTCTAGCCAACGTATTAAAAAGTTGTTGTGGGTCAGATTTATACTCAATTTCAGAAGTCGAGTTATGTTCGTCTTTTGTTAGGTACATTGAGATTTTAATGTATATATTATATGCTCTTCTTGCAGATAAGTGGCTGGAACAAAGAATTTAGTAACAGGAAAACGCTTTATTTTGATGGTCTTAAATTTCAACTAAAGTAAGAAGTTTCAGAACTTTAGCTGATTTATAAGCATAGATGGGTATAATAGTAGACAAAGTTATGAGAATGGAATGCTTTTATACGAAGAAGAGTGGAATTTATGAGAAGATTTAAGATGCTACTCGGGAAACTTTATTAATAACAGAGTTAGTAAAGACATTGCTAAATGCAATGATAAAAGGAATTGTTTGCTATTAACTCTTAACGATTGTCACAGAAATGGTCTTATATCTATTGTGAGCGGTTTGTGAGATCGCTTGATCGAAAGATAAATATACGGTTGGATTAACTCATAGAATACTGTTTTGGTATTAATATTTATATATAGAATTTTTATAATTAAAATCATAGGTGCTAAGGATAACGGATTTTGAAAATCGCTATTTTTTTTCCTTCGCGTCACATAATCGCAGAAAATGTACAATTATATACGAGAAAGGTTTTTTTTATCAATAGTGGTGTATTAAATACGTTACCCTTGTCACCTATTTTTAAATTCACCAATAGACATTTGATTCAGAATTTTTAAACTTTCACCAGCAAATTTAAAATGTTATTTTCTATTTATAAATAATAAACATTCAATGAATACAGTGCTGTAAAATTAAAAATTTTGATAACATTTTGGGGGATTTTTGGGGACAAGGTATTAGTGGGGAATATCAGCATTTTGGCTGAAAAAGTTGGGGATTTTTTTTATTATTATTATTGCTTTACAGTAAGTTAACGTTTACTTTTACTCGTCTGGAAACACTGTGGATCTTTAGTGGATTCAGCTAGTCGTTTACAGTTTACGCGTGTTTTAAGTTCTAATTTATTATTTAATTCTAATATCTATTTATCTTTCCGTTAATACGTGTTATTTACTTCAATAAAGTAATAAACCACAAAAAAAAAAGAAAAAAAAGAAAGGAAGAACAAAGCAACTTCGATTTATTTTTTATTTTTTTTTATTATTTTTTTATTATTTTTTATTTTATTTATTTATTTATTTATTTATTTATTTATTTTTGTAAATGGGAAATATTTTCGAAAATAAGCTTGATTTTGGGGAAATTTTTTAGCTTAAATAAGTTAAATATTTTTTATAATGGTAAATTTAAAATTTACTTTTTTGAGTAGAAATTGAAATGAGGACTTTTTCGAAAAAAAAAAAACACTGATCTGGTGAAATTTGCAGAACTTTTGGGGAAATTGACTTTCTTCTATCTGGCAACACTGCGTGAAAAGAATGGAAAAGAGATACAATTCAAACGTTTTGGTACGAATTCGAATTTCTAAATACAAAACACACCAGATTTGGCAGCACTGGTTACTAAAGTTCCTAACGAAACAAAATTCCACTAGCACATGCATCTAAGCTAAAAGTTGCAAGTTAAACTGTGAAAATTGAAAAAAGCAGCAGTCTGTGAGACTGCTAACATCAGTTAAAGGTTAACCCTTTAACGGATAAAGAACTTCAATTGCTAAAATGTTGAAATAAATCATTGACACCGGTAATTATGAATAAATTTATTTGTCCTTCTATATTAAAAAAAAGTAATCTGGAACTGAGCCAAAAACGAAATGCACCAATCAAATTTTGCGTAGATATTCCCGGTTATTCTCATCGCTTTTTTACTAGGGACTTTTTTGAGGAGCTATTACTTTTTTTCTAGCCATCCTACGGATTCAAAAATCATACCACCAGACGCGAAATATAACAAGCTTTCAGAAATTAAAAAAATTATCACGGTCGGACAATAAAAACACAAAAAATCCTTAAAAATCGAGTAAAAAATGTTTTATTGAAAAAGTCATTTTTTTTATATTGTTGCCAATTTCTAAATAAGTGCAAAGGATTATGTTTTATCTCAAATAAAAAATGTATTTGCGCGAGACTATTAAAAACAATAATGAAAGTTTAAAATAATAATTAAATAATCACGTGTTGAAAGCAGAAAATAAAGAAAATTATGTCATAAAAATTGTGTTTACACATGAATATTAAAAATAAAAAAGATGAATTAAATGAAAAAGCATTATAACCTGATTACAGAAGAAAGTCGCCGTTCGTGATATCATCATCATCATCTTTTTAAAACAGGATACATTACCAGGTTTTAAGATGCTGTGAAATCAGAACGGGGGTTGGTGAGCGTAGCGAGCAGGGGACAGAGCCCCCTAATATATAACAAAAAAGCGATATTTCACATACATAATAATTGGAAAACATTTCTATTAAAATTCTGTTGTCTTTGTTGAATTTCGTAACTAAAATTATGTGGTTTCATAGGGTAACCAATGTTTGTAAAAGGGTTAAGTGTAGTTGCATGAGTATAGATATAGAATATTTCGAAAATTGAGGATACTTGCTTGGAAATATTCTTATGCGTAGAAACCGTTGAGTAATTATTCAGCAATTTAACTAAAAACGTATTACATGATAGTAGGAAAATACATACAAAATTCAGATTCTAGCATTTCTAAATGTTAAAAAAAATGTTTTAGTTCGTGGAAGAAATAAATAATAGGTCAGGGCTGCACTGGCGACTATCTTTTTTAATACTATCTCGCACCACTTTGTCAAAACATGAATACTTTATGTAAGATTTGAAAACAAATGCTATAGAAATATGCTATAAAATTTATTTCTTTAAAAAAAGTGGTGAGAGTAGAATATAAAAATAGTCGCCAGTGGCAGCCCTGCTAAGTGTTTATTCGTCAGAAAATCCAGTTTTAATTTTTGCAAAAGCAAAACAAACGTACAGAACAAAATTCACTATAGTTATTGCAAAGCCCGATTAACGCACGGGAAAACTTTCACCATTTTATATGAATGCTTTTCACCTTATTTAAAACGAAAATATTGTTAAAATAAAGTTAATTTTTTTGTACGAGAATGTGTACGTGCGCTAATCGGGTACCGGATAAGAATACTGCTTGAAATCTCACCAGAGATTACAGATTACTTAAAAGCAGAGCACTTATACTTTTTAGAGCGTTCGCAACACCCATTAAATTTGTTAGTGCACACGAGAGCCACTTTCCTCTCTTGCGGCCGGTTGTAAAAACAGATAAGCGTTCCAGGGAAACCAGCTACTAGTATTTCATATGTTTTAACCATTTGATAAAACGTATTATTTTCGCGTGTTCCCTTTTAAAACATTTTTTTTATTTTCTCAAGTTTTCAATACTAATGCTAAAGCTCTAACGAAGATAAAAATATAAATTAAAAATTTTAAATAAGTGGATTAGTTAATTTTTTTTTTGGTAATTTTAAAAGTGGACTAACAAATATTAATATATTTTTCTAGTTAGAATTCCTATTTGACGATTGCTGCGATGTAGCTAGTCTACTTTTTTTTTTTTTTTTTAATATAGATTGCTCGATTGCCATTACTTTTTTAAAAGAGTATGCCTTATTTTCACATTATTTATTCTGTCATTAAATAAGGCGGATATTTCGACTTCAAAAATGTAGTGGAAATCAAGCAATCTGAATTAAAAA
Source organism: Maratus michaelseni (assembly GCA_963931845.1). Lineage (NCBI taxonomy): Eukaryota > Metazoa > Arthropoda > Arachnida > Araneae > Salticidae > Maratus > Maratus michaelseni. The sequence continues at coordinate 265,371,483 of OZ007595.1, read as the reverse complement.
AAAAAAAAAATCACAGCGACCGGCTACACTGAATAGTTGGATATCAAATGCTAAGATTTGTAAAATCGGTAGTTTTTTCAACTAGCTGAATTTCTTCCATTCATTTGCCCAGCCTTAACCCCTTGAGGGGCACCGGTATATAATATATACCACTTTTTAATATACAACTTTGCCACCAGTATTATTAAATAAAAATATTTATTATTGTTGTTTGCAGATTGAGAAGGTAAAAATTCATTTTTTAAATTTACTGTTGTCAAAACATCGCAAAATGTAACATTTTTAGAACACGTGCTTGCCCTCCAAGGGCATACCTGCCAACATCGCACTAAACTTCTGTACAATGTAGGTTAATTTAACCGAGGTTAAACAAGTTTCAAACCAGAATTTTTTTTTAATAAGAAATGCATTTAAATAGGTTGCATGTGAACAGGTGAACAGTTTATCATTCAATGGGGTTCCATGGTTTCGAAAAACAACCCCCTGGAGATGAGTTAATGTATATCAAATCATGAGGGAGCCATAAAAATAGTTTAATACTTTAAAGTATTGATAATGTGAAAGAAAATGTTAAATAACAGTCTAATGGAGGTAAGAATATGAAACTAAATATATATTATTTTTTCAGATATATTTTCTGGTTAGCAATTTCTTTAACCTGGATCAAATTAACTCACAATCTACGGAAGTTTAGTTGAATGTTGGCAGGTATGTACAAGAGCTTTACATAAAAGTGCAAACAAAACTCGTGTTACATAATTTCAGTGATTATATCAAAATTTTGAAATATATTATTTAAAAAAAATAATTGTTTATTTTTACAATTTCATTCTTTTCAATTTAATTCTTCTTTAATTTTTATTTTATAATCCAATTCTTTATTTTTTAAAACGTACAATTTAATTTTACTGTATTTAGGAATTGTGTAAAAACCGATATTTTTGATATTTTTCTTAAAATTATTTAAATATATCATGATATCCCTTTTAAAGTATGAAGTTTTTTTTTATATTATTATGCAATAAATGTGATCATAATAAAGTATGAAGTTTTTGGTAAGTGCAAAGAATTTTTCGATTAAAATTTATCGCTCATTTATCATTGTGGCATTGAGCTGTCCCCATAGTACAGCGCCTAGAATACATAGTGTGGAAAATGGTTTTACCGTTTTTTTAATTCAAAATTTTCGAATTCAAACCGGAAATTCTGAAACAAGAATTTTTACTTTAAGAAGTCACGAAATATCTGCCATTATGTAACGAAAGGAACATTTTAGGGGATTTCTGGTATTAATATTAATGCGACATTTCGAAATTTAAAAAAAAGGCCAAACTGGTGGTGCTTTAAACCCTTTGAGGGGCGGTGGTATATATTATATACCACCTAATTATTATTAATATACCCTTTAATAATATTATTAATATACTCTTAGGTATATTATATATCACCTAATTTTAATCCGATTCGAACCAGAAACTTTTAATTAAATTTTACTTTTTTAACTTTGACGGGAGAAGTTGAAAAATTGCCTTTCCTTATTTTGAACTAAATTCTTTCGTAAATACCGGTGTGTATTCGACGTCACAGGAACATAATTGCTTGCCCCTCAAAGGGTTAAAAAGTGCTAAAAAATTGTAGCCGATAAACGTGCAACGATCGGTACAATAATAGGACGATCTCAGCAACATCTGCTTTAAAAATAGATTTACCTCTAGCAAAAGTAACAGTTTCACTATTGACAACATGAACATAATTTCTGTTAATAAAATCTTGTAAGTGTATATTTCAGATGTAACTGATTTTGAAGTTAGTTTTTTATCATATCAGGGAATTAATCTTTTTCACTCTTCTAGTCTGGGATAGTTTCTAGTTTGCTGTCTTGTATCGAGTACTGCAACCAGGCACAAAAGAATGGGTATCACGTTTTTTGGCCATGATCAATATCATTCAAATTTTCAAAACTTATGAAAATCACTATCCAAGTTAAAGGGAATAGAGTGTAATTTAATAATTTAAAATATTTACCACCAGCTGAAACGTTTTCTCAGTTAGATTCTTATACAATGTTTGTGTTGAAAAGAGCTAGCAGACAGTGGCGTAGCCAGAGAGGGGGGTGGGGGGGCAAATGCTCTGGAAACCAGTAATATTATAAAGTTTTCTTCGCCTTCAATATCGCAGAAAATTCTCCGATTAGATAAGGCAAAAATATCTATATATATATTTGTCTTACGTGGCACGAAAATAGGGCTGAATTTGTAACTTATGGTTTGGCAACAACCGTAGTTTCCAGAGCTCAGACCAATGAACAAACTAGATTGTGTTAGATTAGCTCCACGTCCAATATGACGGTCAGTGTGAGAGCATTGAAACCATAGAATGAAGTTCAAACTAGCAATTATTAAAAATAAAATAACATGTACGTAATCCAAAGCGTCTGAGATGATTCCTCATTTTAATTATGAGCATTATCGTTAATTTCAAATGAATTCTCAACTCTTATTCAGAATTCATTTACGAATTTCACTCACTCAAAAGTCGGAGCAGAAAAAAATCAACTTTGTAGATTGCACCTGGCGCCATCTGTTGATGTATTCAGGAAGTAAAAAATAATTTCTACGTAGTTTTTTTTTTCTAATGAATTTAAGTCGTGCTATACAAAAGATCCTTTTTTCATAGTATTTAAAATATTTATATGCTCATTGGTAGCGCCAACTAAATACATTTTCAGTTGTGTTTTCAACGGAGAATTACTTTTTTACATTAAAAAAAATGTCAATTTCATATGTTCAAATGTTTTATGGTAGAACTCATTCCGGCTAGAATTGCTGAAAAAAAGGGGCGAGCGAGCGAAGCGAGCTGTGACCGCGTAGCGGTCTCAATGTGAATTGCTTCGCAATTCACGGGGGGTTGGCGAGCGTTAGCGAGTGGAGGGCTGAGCCCCCTAGTTTTTATAAAATTAGTCGTATCCAAACCATCTGGACCTCCACCCTGTATACTCCACTGCTAGACGATGTCGCTGCGATCGATCCGTTATCTTTTCAGCATTGTTCTACATTTATCGGATTCAATTTTTTAGTAATATTTTGTAGCCGTATTCGACACTCTTTATTCTAGGCGCTGTACCCATAGCTAGTACGAACCTTCGTATTCTTTTTAATCAATTAACACCAGAAATTTTGTGAACAAAAGATTAAATTAAGAGTCCTGCAAGTTTTAATTTTCCAACTGAGTGAAAAATGCTCAACCCAAAAAACGAACAGGGACCTTTCTCGTAAGCTGCTAATGATTTACTGATTGGCCAACTGAGCTATCCGGGAGAGATTTTACTTACCAATTAGAATAATTGTGTTAAAATTAATATAGTATTTAAAAGTCTTAATCCGTTATTTTACAAAATATTTTATTGTAATTGATAAAAAATAATGCAAAACTTGGTAGTTATGCTATTGTGCATGCCCGAATGATTCATTCAAATGTCAAAATAACGTATTATGTTTATCACTAGTACAAATGTATTGACAGGGATTATTTTACTAAAAGTGGTATACGCATAGAATAAAAAGTAGTCCACTGGAACGTATATATACTCCGACCTGTAATCAAACGGTTAATGAACTTCCGTGCATACAAACTATTCAGTTTTCCCTCTTCTAAATCGATATTAAGTTCGGCGGTTGTTAGATAACTTGAAATTTTTCAAGGTACTTAACAACTTACAGAAAAGAGACTGGCACAAAGAATTTAGTAAAAGGAAAACTCATTTTATTGAGAGTTAAATTTCTACTAAATTAAGAGATTTCAAAACTTTAGCTAATTCATAACGTAAGACGAGTAAAATAGTAGACAAAGTTACCATGATGAAAAGCTTTTATGCAGAAAAGAGTGGGATTTATGGGAAGATTTAAGATACTGTTTGGCAGTTTTATTAATAAAGGTACTATCGAAGACGACAGAAATAAACGGATTTGTTCGCTTACAAGCGAACAAGAGAACGTAAGTGAATGTGTTATCATATTTCGACAGTCAAGGAAACAGATTTATTTTAATAATTTTATGTATAGTAAAATTTGCTTAATTATGTGATATTTATAGTAATTTATTTAAGCTAGCCGATACATGATAGTAGGAAAGTATATACAGTTTTAAAAGTCAGCACACACTGATTTATGAGTATTTTCTCGTCTTTTAAAATCTTTGAGTATTTAAGTATGAAAAAAAAAAACACACGTACTCAAACCATTGAGTATATATTATGCTTTTATACGACGGGCAGTCGGAAAATAAGTTTCCCTTGGCGACTGTGGACAGAGGTGTGTATGAAAGACAAAAAAAGTAATGAGACATTACAGATAAAACATAACTTTATTTTTCCAAATAAGTACCAAGTACATTGAGACATTTGTCATACCGCTTTATAAGCTTCAAAAAGCCCTCCAGGAAAAAATCAGGGCTTTGCATACGGACGAAGCATTGAACGGCTATGGGCGAAAGACGACACAGCAGGTGAACGCAAACATGCAAAACACCGATACACCATTGGGTAGAGGTCGACCGCGATCAAGCATATGGCGCTGTTGCATGCGCAGGCATAGCCGTTCAACGCTTTGTCCGTATGCAAAGCCCTGATTTTTTTCATGGAGGGCTATTTGAAGCTTATAAAGCGGTATGACAAATGTCTCAATGTACTTGGTACTTATTTGGAAAAATAAAGTTATGTTTTATCTGTAATGTCTCATTACTTTTTTTGTCTTTCATACACACCTCATGTACACGCCAGGGCAAACTTATTTTCCGACTGCTCCTCGTATAACTCCTCTTTTACAAATGCGTCCACTGAATCACAAGAAATGTAAATAAAATACATTTAGCATAATTAAATTAAAAGACTTGCTGGCGCAACATTAATTTTCATCACACTACTTCACAGTACACAGCAAAATTACAACATACAAGAAGCGACACATACGTAGCTTTCCAGTTGGTGGGTGAAAAGTTTTTTGGATGTCAGAACGCCCATTACCTTTCCGGGCAAAACTTAGATTTTAAGGCACAAGCGCCGAAGGACGCTTTTCTCTCTCGAGAGAAAACTACTGGACTCCTTTGCTCTGAGATCGCAACAGAATTCCCTTTTTTTGCATCTCAAGATTTGAGTATATACTGTCGATGAATTTCAAGTAGTTCATTGACTTAACCCATGCCTGCGGCTTTTGAAGTGGTTGAGTGATGTTAAGTTCTGGTCTGAAGTACTACGAATTTATCGTGCAATAAAAGTCTGTATAGTGTCAGATCAGAAGAAAGGAGATAAAATTTATATGTAGGGTGCAAAAATCTGGGCGCCAATGGGGTGCTGTTTCCCACCACTAAACTTTATTAGTATTCTTCGCCAAATTTTATTAGTATACTTCGCCTAAATTTTATCTGCATTCTTATTAGGCGAAGAATACTAAAAATATAGTGGTGGGAATCGGCCCATTGGCGCCTAGATTTTTGCATCCCTGTGTATTTGGAAAGTCTAATAAACTCTTGATAATATTTATACGTGTGCATCTGGAATCGATTCGCAGTTTCAGTTGAAGGAAGTAATACTTAACAATCTTCTTGTATGCAACTTAAGACTTCTAATTAGTGAGTCATACTTTTTTACAATATATATTCGTCGCATTTAGATTTGATATATCTGTCGTAAGATGCAGTTACATAAGTTTTAAGTCCACAATTTTATTCTTGAAGCTATTTGAAACAAAATATTTTCAAACTATACATGTAAAATTATCAAACGATTTTTCAAGAAATATGTAATCCATTAATCCTTCGATTACAGGTTAGAACTTGCGACTATTAGGTATATTTCATTACAAAAAGTAAAAAGCTACCTAATGCAATCATTTGGAAGGATGCAATTTCAGAAATGTTCAGTATATTTTCACCTATCATAACCCCCAGACTCCAAAACCACCCTCCGTTCAACTGTTGATTTACACACACACACACACACACACACACACACACACACACACACATATATATATATACAGTAACCCCTAGATATATCGCGCTAATTGAGAGATAAGGAGGTACGAGATGAGTGTTTATAAATGAAAAATGAAGATCCTAAATTAAGTTACGAGGTTTACTTGTTCAAAAACGCTACAAGTTTAACACAAAAGAGATGGTAAAACATTAAAAATATACAAAACCTATCATATACAGTATAGATTTTTACTTACATTTTACAGTATTTTCTGGAAATAAGAATCCAGAGTTTTTTTTTCTTTGATTATTTGCTTGCCACTGGAAATTAAAGAACGAAAACGAACTAATTCCATTTCATTTATATGCTTAGATTTCGACGTTTCAAATCTGTTGTGTGCTTTTTCGAGAAACTGAAGAGCTTAGGTCATTGGAGCAACTAAATCCTCGTCCGTTATTTCCACTTCGTCGTTCTCTTCTTGGGCCATAGAACTATTATCTCTTTGAACTGTAGAAATAATTTCTCAGTGCAGTGAACAGGGCTGACTTTACGGTATATTATTTCATCAGTAAACCGGAAATTTATCGGAGGACAACTAAAAAAGAGCGAAATAGCCGAATGCGCGATATAACGAGATTACTGTATATGTGTGTGTGTATATATATAAATATTTATGATTTTTGTCATACGATAGCGCTCGTAGTTATAAAGCGATTTGGATATAACTTAGAATGTGTATTAGGTTCACACCGACCGAGTTCTTTGGCCAGCTTTGTCCGCCATCTTGTTTCAAAAGGGCCGCCACTAAAAGATTTATATCTAAAAAAATATTTAAAAAATTGAAAATTCAAATTTATTTGCTTAAGTGAAGATATAACTTTAATACAAGGATTCCGGAGCATTTTTTGTTATAGATAACAAAGATAGCATATTAAAACAGACAAGATAGCATATTAAAACAAATCTGGGGTTAATTTATGAGTTTTAACCCTTAATTGTATAGTGATGTAAATTTCCATCACTGTTTATTTAACTTTTAATAAATAAATCAACTTCTTTGTCACCACTATATTTATATAGAAATATTAATGCAGTAAATTTCCCGTGAACTATGTTGCTGAACAAAGTTAAAAATCTATCTTAAAATTTCTGGTGTCTAATATTTAATATATGTATAAAAAACACAATTGTAAAAGAAAAACTCATGCAAAGAAGGGTTAATGAACGTGATTTCTCGCAAAGTAATTATCTCCATTTTCCCAATCATACGCATAAACTATATTCATATCAGTTAGTGTTAAATTCTCTCCAATCTTGGCAACCAAAAATAAGTTGCCATAAATGAAGCCATTTTGGCTTTAGTTGACTAATTTGGCGAAATTCTTATTGAAATTCAGTATTAATGAATATTCTCGAATAGGGTTTAGCTTGGTGTTTTCGCGTAACAATATCTAAAATCTTAAGACGAAGAATAAGAGAGCAACCTTTTCCTCCCGGTAAAAGCCGGAAGGACATTTTTATATTCATTCACACATCAATTTTCCAAAATATTTCTTTGCCATAGAATTGCTTTCAAAACATCGTTATATAAGTGTATGTTGATTTATTTTTATAATAAAAATGGTACATTGGGACGTTTATGTCCCGACCCGTAGCCAAAGGGTTAAGGACTAGTGATACCATATGGTACCAACATAGCTGCTAAATAATCTCCTGTTATTTGAGTGTTACAGTGTTTCTGAAGAGAAATATTCGCTTTAATTAATGACAAAAATTCTGAGATAAAGTAAGACAAAGATTATTGTTATGAAATAGTGGTAAGTACTTTGAACAGTGATAAAATTTTTGAAGGAAAAAAAATAATCGCGTCGTTAATGGTTAATGTTTTCTAATAAGATTTTACAATTAACTAATGCGATGACAATTATTCAGAAAAAAATGATGGGAAAGGTCGATGTTGAAATGATGTCGATATTCAGTAGTAGCATTCACCACTGATATATATATATATATATATATATATATATATATATACAGGGTGTTTCTAAACTCATGGTACAGACTTTAAGGGTAGGTAGAGCACACAGTAACAATAATTTATTGTATAGGAATGTATGGGACCAAGTGACGCATTAAGGTAAAACACCAAAGGGACAATTAGGCCCCTTTTTTAATTTTCAAAATTTCTCATTCATACCAGAAAATTTTTATGCATCCTTTTCTTGACATTTCATAATTGCTTACATTTCATAATTGCTTATAAAATTCTTTGAAAATTTTTGGTATGAAATCGAAATTTTTGAATTAAAAAAAAGAGCAAAACTGGCAAACTTATCAAACGAAATACATGAATAAAAAAGATAAAATGTTTATTTACAATGTAGTGTACAAGTAAATAATAATGCATACAATAATATTAGAATAAGTGTTCAAAATTGCGCCCACCAACTGTGATACATGCTTCGCAGCGTCGGTGGAACGATTGGCGTATACTTCTAAAGATGTCAGGCATTTCCGCACACGTGCCGCAGCTTCGGATATGCGAGATACTAGATTTTCGTCTGAGTCAACTGGAGTCTCATAAACAAGACTCTTCAGATGTCCCCATAAAAAGAAATCAAGGCTCGATAAATGTGGCATTCAGGTAACTGCGCACATCAGTGGTGAAGTGTGTGGGCGCTCCATCATGTTGAAACCACATCCGGTTACGAATGGCGATCGAAACATCTTGCAGCAGTTCTGGTAAAACCTGCTGCAAAATAATACGGTAACAGCGACCATATAGCCTCTTTGGTAGTAGGTATGGGCCAATCAAATAATTATTAACAATACTCGCCCACAAATTCACAGAAAATCGTTGTTGATAAGCATGTGGCCGCGTTGCATGTGGATTATTGGTTGCCCAAAGATGGGAATTGTGCGCATTAAATACACCCTCGCGTGTAAATACTGCCTCATCCGTAAATAGAAGATGAGCAGTAAAGTCTGGCTGCAATACATGTTGCTGCAAAATACACTGGCAAAAGTTCAACCGCAAAAGTTAGTCTTCCGGATTCAAATTTTGTACACGTTGAAAACGGAAGTGATGAAATCGATTTTCATTTAACACTCTCCAAACGGTCGGATGACTCACACCTAAATTCTGTGCAACAGCTCTTGTACTTGATTCGGGCCTTTCACTCACAAAATTCAAAATAATTTCTTCCAGGCTTGCACTGCGTACAGCTCTTTCTCGCCCAGTTTCCTGTCTGGTGACGTGGAAAGAACCTGTTTCAGAAAGCTGAAGGCGTAAGCGCTGAAACATTCTATGATCAGGCATTCTTCTGCGAGGAAACTGCTCCTGATACATTCGTAGGGCAGCCCTTGGCTTGACGTTGCCATTTGCACGACCATACATGAAATGCATGTCGGCTTTTTCGGCATATGTAACGTCTTCCATGACGAACGATAGCACAATTAAAAATGGCGATTTCTTCTACTTGAATGCATGGTATTGAACGGCATGGAATTGAGTCACTTACTGCCCTCTACCGCCAGTGGAATCAACCAAAAACTCCATTTCTATTTCAAAAAACTTTTATTTCAATTTCATTTTCAATTCAAAAAATTTCGATTTCATACCAAAAATTTTCAAAGGAGAATTTTATTATTAAGTTATTATGAAATGTCAAGAAAAGGATAGCATAAAAATTTTCTGATATGAATGAGAAATTTTGAAAATTAAAAAAGGGGCCTAATCTGGGCATGCTCATTCCCATCAGTACTTGAGAAATGGTTTTATCATCTTATTTAGTAAAATCTTCCTTGAAAACTTATTAGAATTTTTTAGAACCGATTTACCAGCAGATCAGTTTTTGAAAAGTGTGCAGTTGAAAGTAAAGTTCCACTATACTGTCCATTCAAAGAATGACTTCCAAGAAAGATAGAATATGGCATTATTGGTCTAGATGAGGCCTCGATGGTGATCGAAAACCGCACCTTTGTAGCTCATAAATTCACAGAAAGCCTGACTATTTCCGAAACAATTGCGAAGAAATTAAACGAGAGAAAATTTATTGAAAAACACCTAGAAATACGAAATTGAAGAACGAGTGAAAAAAATTTAAATGGAGTATATAACATCGCTCACTCAGTTAAAAATAATGATATGAGTAAAAACAATTTATTATTGATTTTTTAACCCCTTCAGGAGCAAAGTACTCTTGTAGATAAAATATTGAAATAATTGATTGACACCAGGATTCACTAACGAATTTATTTTAAAATAAGTAACACCTTTTTCTCCAGTACATTATAAATTCAAAATTTGATTATAAAATTCTGATGTTATTGTGGCATTTCGGGATTAAAATTAAGTGGTATATACAGGGTGTTCCGTTAAAGGGGTCCAATATTAATAGGGGTAATAGAGGAGATCACATGGAGCATAAATCAGTATATAAAGCCTGGTCGGATCTCAATAGTTTTCAAGTTACAGCAAATAGAATGAAAATTCGGAAAATTGTAAAAGAACCCTCATTGCTAAACTATCGATAATGCTACATAAAAACGAAGCACATGTTTAGAAAGAGCAGAAAAAAATCTACAAAATGACATCAATTGTATTAAAATAGCAATACTTATTGACGAGTTACAAGCCCTGAAACAGTGAAAAAAGTACGAAATCCAATATACATCAAAATAGTTAATCGTTAATTCCAAAAAGACAACTCTAGCTACAACAAGGAAAATGTAGTAAAATTTGGTCCATTCCGAAAACTTTCGAAAAAGCTTACAATGAACCATATCGGTTTAATTGTGTGAGAGAAATTAATCAGTTTCTTAGTTACAACTCCGCTTTCTTTGACACTAGCAAAGGTTAAACTCCGCCCATCACGATTGGAAACACCGCCTTTTTAATTACTCTCAACTATACATTTTCGATCATGCTTCTTCTGAGATGCAACATTTTTAATTATTCAAGAGTTGAATGAACCAAAATAACTTTACAATAATAGTCTACATTTTAAAGTGTTCTTTTATTGATATAAAGCTTAAGTTAAATTCCTTAAAATTAAACTGGTGGTGAAAATTCGGAAATAATTAAAAATATTGCGATTTGTAACTATGCAAGAAGTTTCAGTACATGTTTTACATGGACAATTATTGTATGTATATGTGCATCATAATTTATGATAGGAAATAATAATAACAAATAGCATAATAATTTTATTAATTATAAATTTAAAAAAGACACTAAATTTTAAATTAATTCATACAAACTTTGTAATTTACAATTTGAGTACACCACAGTCTGTGACTTACAAAATACTGTGCCAAAAAGTGTTGAAAATAAAAGAAAAATGACAAATAAAGAATTACATTCCACGTACTTTATGACATATGTGAAGCATAGTCTTCTGGCCTGCGCTGCACAGTTCAATGTCGGAAGGCAGACGAACGGACATTATTATAATAGGTGTTCGAAGTTGCGCCCATTAACAGAATCGCACAGCCGACAGCGACGTCGTAAAGATTGGCGAACACGCCGAAAAACTCCGACGGAGTTGGGAATGTCTCCTGCAGCGACAACGATTCGCGCTAGTAAATCCTCCGGTGTATCCACAGGCGTTTCATACACCAGCGATTTAAGGTGTCCCCAAACAAAAAAGTCTAACGGATTGAGGTCTGGAGAGCGTGCAGGCCAAGCAACAGGTCCACTGCGTCCAATCCATTTCTTAGGATATGTTGAATTGAGGTGATTGCGAACACCTATGAAAAAATGTGCCGGTGCGCCATCGTGCATAAACCACATATTGTGGCGCAATGTTGCTGGCACATTTTGCAGTAACTGCGGTAAGATATCCCGTAGGAAAACCAAGTACGTACTGCCATTGAGTACATCTGGGAGTAAATATGGTCCTATGAGATAATCGCCGAGGACACCTGCCCATATGTTCACACTGAACTTTTGTTGTGCGCTCGACGGGAAAACAGTGTGCGGATTTGTATATGACCATGTGTGCATATTGTGCGTGTTTACCACGCCCTCTCTCGTAAATGTTGCTTCATCAGTAAATAAAATATTTTCCAGAAATTGTGGATTATTTTCTGTTACATTAAGCAACCAGCGTACGAATTCTGTCCGCTGAGCACAATCTGTTACTGATAACAGTTGTACCCGCTGCACATGAAAGGGGTGCATGTTTTCTGCACGCAGAACACGCCACACACTTTGGTGAGAAACACCGACTTCAGACGCAGCAGCTCGTGTACTCGTGGAGGGGTTATCTTTAAAAATATTCAGTACATCTTCTTCCATTGCAGGTGTTCGTACATGTCGAGGTTTCCCTGCATCAATGCTTGCTGTATTAAACGATCCAGTCTCCCGTAATCGTCTATCGATTTTTATGAAGAGTTTCGAACTTGGGCAACGTCTCCTTGGAAATTGCTCACGGTACATGCGCTGTGCTAGACATGCATTTCCATGAGCTTGCCCGTACATCAGATGCATGTCCGCATATTCTTCGTTAGAGTATTCCGGCATAATTATTATACATCAACTTACTACAATCCCACTTACAACAGCCTCCCTTTAACATAACGCCCACTGATGACTGCTGTTTTATTACACTTTTCTTCCTATACACATAGAAAATTTGCATAAAAAGTACTTCTTCTTCATCATCCTGAAAGTTCATGGAGGAAACGCAGCAGTCACGGAGTTTGCTTTAAGACAAGGCGAGAGCTGCACAATATGTCATTCACTTGACCAGACTGAATAATGAAAGGGTATTGATAGAGGTTGATCAGAAATGTATAATTGAAAGATATTAAAACTGGGTGTTTACAATCGTCATGGGTGGAGTTTCGCTCTTTCCGAGCGTGCAACAGTACAGAGTTGTAACTAGGGAACTGCTTGATTTCTCCCATACAATTAAACTGATATGGTTTATTGTCAGCTTCTTCGAAAGCTTTCGGAATGGACCAAATTTTATAACATTTTCCTTGATGTAGGTAGAGTTGCATTTTTGGAATTAACGATTAACTATTTTGCTAAATATTTGATTTTGTATTTTTTCACTGTTTCAGAGCTTGTAACTCGCCATTAATTCTCAATATTCTAAAACAACTTATGTCATTTCGTAGGATTTTTTCTGCTCTTTCTAAATATGTGCTTCGTTTTTATGTAGCATTATCGATAGTTTAGCAATGAGGGTTTTTTTTACAAATTTCCGATTTTTCATTCTATTTGCTGTAACTTGAAAAATATTGAGATCCGTCCAGGCATTATATACTGATTTATGCTCCGTGTGATCTCCTCTATTACCCCTATTAATATTGGACCCCTTTAACGGAACACCCTGTATAATATACTGGTGCCCTTAAAGGGGTTAACCCTTCTTTGCATGAGTTTTTCTTTTACAATTGTGTTCTTTTATACATATATTAAATATTAGAGACCAGAAATTTTAAGATAGATTTTTCACTTTGTTCAGCAACATAGTTCACGTGAAATTTACTAGATTAATATTTCTATATAAATATAGTGGTGGCGGAGAAGTTGATTTATTTATTAAAAGTTAAATAAACAGTGATGGAAATTTACATCACTATGCAATTAAGGGTTAAGGGATAATTATAAAAAAAATAATAATTACAGAATTCTTTCAGTAAATGTTTTCTACATTTTTTTAAAAATATTTATTATTTAATCAAGGATTAGTTATAATTTTCTTAAATACTAAATATTATTATTAGTTATTTTCGTAAATAGCTTATTGTTCTCATTCGGATATTATTATCAAAATCTTGTGAACCTGATGTGATAACATTAAGCGGCATTTAGTGCACTTGATTTGTATATGCTTTGTAATTGCAGATATGTTTCTGTCATCAGCAGTTTAAGAGAGATAATCGCCATAACTATTAATTTGAATCACCTGCTATTATTTTAGCTGTTATCCGTGACTCCGTTCATATGATACTCTAAAAAGAATCAATGCAAACGATTGAAAAAAATATCTTCTACAGATCTCTTCAAAATGTTCTCATTACGTCTTTGAAGTACTTTTGGGCCAAATTTCAAAGCACTGGGTCTTCCTTTGACTGTTCAAGAGAGTCGACTGACAGACAGATTTAGATTATTCATATATGTTAAATAGTTTTATTCTTTAGCGCAAGCCTCGTACCGTTGAATCCTTATGATCACAGTCACAAGAGTGCGAGAAATAAAAATACTTAAATGACAGTTCGTGATTAATATAATGAGCTTAAAAGTCTTACTAAACACGACGACATTTATGTTTTAATCTAAGATGTTTTCAAACAAATTAGAAATTTGAATCTTTTCACTTTATAGCAGGATTTTTAGGTGCGTTCGTAATTATATAAATACGTAGCACCTATAGTCGTCATCTGATCCGTCCGTCTGTCCGTCTGTCCGCATAAACAACACAAAAACTACCCAACCGAATGCTTTGAAATTTAATATATATAATCGTAGCATAATTTTGTCGAGTCATTTCAAATTTTATATAAATCGAAACAAAATTTAAAAAGATATTAATAAAAGTTTTCTTCATTCTATTAAATCCTATCATACGTAATTAGTTCAATGATATCTCATTATAGGTAATGATTTTAGGTTGCCATGGTGATTACGTGATAGTTAAGATGGAGTCATGTTTTTTCTGTATTACGGAATTTAAAAACCGAATTTGTATACTAAAATTGTTTGATTATAGCAACCACACAATCTACCGACAGTTCTTTGGATAGATATTTCCGGAGAAATGGATATTAAATGAAAAAAGAGTCTAAATATGGATTTCAAGTTCTAAAAATTTCAAAGCTAAGCTTAAGTTTCCCGTTGGAATTTTAAGTAATGTCAACAAAAGATAAAATTTTGCCAACTTAAAGTGTACTTATTTTATTACGGAAATTAATCATATCATAATAACAGACGATATAATTAATTTCACTGAAACTAGTTATAATACGAACGCACCTAATTTGTCACAATTTCCAACTAGTTTTCTATTGTTGAAACAATTATCTTATTGTCTCTAAGTAGTACAAAAAATGGAAAAGTTAAATGAAAATTTTCAATTTAACCCTTAATTGCATAGTGATGTAAATTTCCATCACTGTTTATTTAACTTTTAATAAATAAATCAAATTCTTCGCCACCACTATATTTATATAGAAATATTAATCAAGTAATTTTCCCGTGAACTATGTTGCTGAACAAAGTTAAAACTCTATCTTAAAATTTCTGGTGTCTAATATTTAATATATGTATAAAAAAACACAATTGTAAAAGAAAAAGTCATGCAAAGAAGGGTTAATATTTTGTGATATGTGTCATAATAATCATGAGTAGGTGATTTAAGAGGTTACATACGTTCTCTCTTAAAGGAAAAAATCGATTTTTTTTTTTACAGAAATTAAATCTTTATAGCGTGTAGAATTATGGGCAAAAACATTTAAAGTGATATCTCAATTATTAAGAAAGATATCAGCAAAAATGTCAGCTCGCGCTCGAACCGACCTCGCCGAAAAGATTCTACTAAAGATTCTACTCACTTTTAAAGCAGATGATTAAGGCACAGGAGGTTCCACAGTATGGTGCAGGCAGGAATAGCAAATTAAGTGTAAGTTGAAAAAAAATCAGTATATATATATTTTTTTTTCTAAAATTTTGAACACGATTTTCTGGAAACTGCATTTTTCAACATGAGCAGAATGAACAATTTTTAACATCTTTTAATAAAATTTGAACTTATCTACACTTAATATAAATTGTTTAAGGGCATCGATCCATTTTTTTAAGTTAATTTTTATATTTTTCCAGTACGTTTAAATGTCAATATTTTAATATATAGAAAATCCTGACAAGTGGTGGGAGATCGTGTAATCATACAATGTGCCAGAAATCTGGTAATTTAAAAATATTAAACCTACTTGATGTTGATGGTACATTTGGGTTGGGATAACCCACCTCGCTCAGTAGACTAGTCTATTCCCCTTCCCCCCCTCTCCATTTGTGGTGTCGCCTTCTACTAATTAAACAGCTTACATTCCGGAGGTCACAGAATTTTTTCTCGTTTCCACCCTCTGATTATGGCCAGGTTTTCTGGTTGAAAGCTCTCGGGACTCCGATGGATGTTTTTAACATCTTAAAAGGGTTTTAATGTTTTAGAACCTTTTTATTTTTACACCTATTTTAGTAATTACACAAATTATGATCCATTTTAATGGTTCCATATTTTAATAGTCAATATTTTAGACGAAAAATAATTTTTTTTTCAATATAGCGCAATTTTTTTTATTTTTCAAAATTTCAAAAATTTTAGCCGATGGCCTTTAGCTACAACCTTATTTTGCAAGAAGAAACTAAGATTTTGATTTTTTTTAAATTTCTACAGGAAGTTAGGATGCTGCCCATCGAGCCCGGATATTTTGGTACAGATCAAAGCGGCGGCAGGTTTTCGACGTAATATGTGACCAAATTTAACAATAAAATAAAATAAAATAAATACATGAAGCAATAAAAAACAACGTGGAATCATTAGTTTTTCAATTAAGTTTTCTCCCTTCCTGAAGGTAAAAAAAAAATCCAAAATATGTCAATTTTTCGCCTCGAGAACGTATGTAACACCTTAAAGGATAAAAAAAGGAAAAAGGAACTTTTAATTTCTATATATATTCCTGTTTTTTTACAAACTTAATCGTAAAAAAAGAGACATAACTAGATTTTTGATGTTACAAGTTTATGTGTCCTATGATGTTAAAAAAAAAAAAAAAAAAAAAAAAAAAAAACTGATTAACTTGGGAGAAGTCGCGCATACCCAGATTATGAATGAATTTTACATTGTCACCAATATATACAATTAATAATCGTCACTTTATTTAGTCTGAGACAATTGTTACAAATTCTATGATAATGTAAATTATAGATTACTTTACAAAAAATAGTGGTGGCAATTGTAAAAACCGTACGCCCCTGGGGTATGTCATACCCCATGCGACTGCTCCCGGGTTAATAAAAAAACAAAGTAGTTTCTACCCAGGGCTCAATTACCGTAGGTGCAAACTTCTAAGGATTGAAACTTTTGCTTTTTTAAAACTCAAAATTTTTGTTTTAAAAAAGGAAAAAATACTCTTATGAAATACCTGTGGAAGTTTGCCTCTGCGTTATTTGGGCACTGTTTCTAATGTTGTGTATTCTTAACAGATACTTTTTGTTTAATTACTGAAACTTCAGCATCTGTTTTTATTCTTCTTCTTCTTCTTTTTTCTGAAATTTGTTAATTTTAGTTCTTTCTTTTTTTAGGAGAAAGCCGTTCAATTACATTAATAATGCTTACTAAATAGAATCTTTGGAATTCGTTAACTAAAATATTACAGTTATTGATGTTTTTTTCTGTTATTACGATATTTAGAAACTGTTGTTCTATACAAAATATTAGTTAAAGTATATGTTATGTGTTTGGGGGTAACGGGGTATTAGGTATTAGTCAGTTTTGCTTGTGCTTTGAAATCTGCGAGCAATGTTGCCAGTCCTCTACTAATTCTCATAATGTTTGATTATTCCTACAAGCAATTTAGAAATAAAGATTTTCCTTATTTAATGGACACATTTGTGCATTTAATATTTAAATATCTTAATTTACCTAAAAATATCTGTTAAAAAAAAACCGGCGAGAAAAGATTAAACATTCTGTTAACGACGCTCGTCGCGAAAGGGTCACAGATTCAGATTGCTTCATTGCCACCATTGTTTTGAAATAATACAGAGGTGCCAAGTTCCCACTAATCGTACGTAATATGTGGTTTAATCTAACCCAGTTTAACAACGCTTCAAACCAGAAAAATTATTGAATGAATCTTTATTTATTAAATTTCTGGTTTCTAAATGGGATTTATTTTTTAATTTCATTTCTTAAAAAAATTTCTGGCGCGAAACTTGTTAAACCTGGTTCAAATTAACCTACATATTACGGAATATTAATGAGAGCTTTGCACCTCTGGTAATATAATCCGCCTTTACTTAATCTTTCATCAAATAAGGTGAATATCACTACTTCAAAAAATTGGTGGGATTCAAGCTACGTGAAAAAAATAGAGTGGAGAAATGTCTGGGAGAAATGCCGCCAGAAGGAAGAAGTATTTAAAAAAAAAATCATTTTTCGTGCAAGGAAAACTCCACAAATCCTAAACAGGAGTATTGTTTGAACCATCAAACCAGCAATTTAACTTAGATATTCCATCTTCTTACATATGTGCTTAACACGACAATCATTAGACTTTGTGGGAGCAAGTTAAACGATTTTAAAAAATGCATTTTAAAAGTTTCAGTTTTAGACCATTACAGGGTTCGTACAGGTGCTTAATTTTGAATAACAAAATGTTTATCTGCGATTAAATAAAGCAAAATTTACTTTATGTAAATAATGGTATTCAAATATAAGCACCTGTACGAAACCTGAATAATCAGATTTCCTACGTTACCATGGAATGGACGCAGGGTCTGGTTACCGCCTAAGCACACTTTCACCACTATTTTTTTTAAAAAACCTTTCGTCTTATTTAATCGCAGAATTCTATGATTACGCAAAAAAGAGAAAAATGTCTTTTCTTAACCCTTTCCGGCACAGTGATCCCACTCCGGGCACACATAATTTTAATTCCAAACTTCCAAACGACACCAAAAATGTTTTAATAAAATTTTGTTTCTGTAGTGAAAGCTTAAAATGAGGAGTTCTTATTTTCTAAAAAAGTCGATTGTAAATTCCGGTGTCAGTCAGTAATTTCTCATTTTACGAACAGAACTTGTCTGTGCCGGAAAGGGTTAAAAAGTAATGGAAGTTTGCTTAGTCGGTAATCATGTCATGGATGGATGCATCCAAGGTCACAAAATGTCTTAATAAAATAAATTGAACAACATGAAATACTAATAAATGTTGAATAATAATTTATATAACAAAAATAACACGAATGAAAAAGAAAGTAAAAAAGAAATGTAAAGAAATGAGTAGAAATCAACTTGATTTTTCAGAGAACACGTATATTTTCCTCCATCCTTATTTTGAAAGTATAATTTTTTTAATACAATAATCGTGTACTATAAAAGATGAAATTACTCTTAAATAATATGAGTGTTTCGCTAAAGGGTTTAATAACATAAGATTTTAACAGTGGAATATCGACGAATAAGGAACCCTACTTAAGATAGAAATTTCCTTATTTAACGCATGTTTAAAGACATTCAACTTTACAGATAATGGACAAATACAGTTTTCTCTTAGTGCACACATGCATCTGCCGCAAAAGTTTCATTTTTAAAATAGCGAATTTTAGAAATAGTGTTAATTACGTTTTAAAAGCGCGAATTCCTGTACTAAGAAACAATTACACCATCATTTATCAATCCTGACTAAGATTCCTACACATAAGAATTCCACATGTAAAACTCATTTGCACTAAACTGCATGTTTATTTGGTTAAATATTTATTTCAAAACATTCAGTTAAATTGCCTAAACGTTACAAGGATTTTTGAAATCTTTTTCAGATTACTAAATTCTTCAAGTATGTTAAGTTATAATTAAAATATTTTAACTTTGCAGATCGCTGATACAGTCAAACTGGCATAAAGTTCTTGTTATACCGCTGTCTTCTGTTTATACTAAATAATAAGCTTTTTAACGCGTACATTAAAATACAGAGTGCCCACAAATGATTGTCTCAGTGTCCTAAACCTCATAACTTTTGATTTAAGAACATGATAAAAAAAAAATATATATATATTATTATATATTCGTAAATTACAACTCAAAAAGTTTTTTAATAACATAATTCAAGTTACATATACGTAATGTTGCAACTGAAAACGTTATTAAGCAAATAACGATTATAATAAAATAATAATTAATATTAAAACTTTATCAAATTTATCAAAAAAGTATTAATGGATTATGTAATATCTATCTACCTAACTCTGTACTCCACGGTTCGTACGCTGTTACAACAATTTTTAATAGAAATTTTTGCCTTATTTAAATGCAGAATTGTATTTTAATAATGTATTGTATTAATGTATTTTTAATTCACATGTAAAACTCATTTGTACTAAACTGCCTGTTTATTTGGTTTTAAATATTCATTTAAAACTTTTTAGTTGCATTCCCTAAATATCAAAAGTATTTTTGAAATCTTTTTCAGATTACTAAATTTCTCAAGTATGTTAAGTTAAAATTAAGTTAACAAAAGGTTTTAACACCGAAATATCGACAAATAAGGAATCCTACATAAGATAGAAAGTTTTTCATTTAACGCATGTTTAAAGATATCCAACTTTACAGCAATGGACAAAAACTGCTTTCTCTTAGTTAGACACATGCATCTGCCGCAAAAGTTTCATTTTTGAAATAGCAAACATTAAAAAAGGTTTTAATTACGTTTTAAAAGCCCGAATTCCTGTACTAAGAAACAATTACACCATCATTTATCAATCCTGACTAAGATTCCTACACATCTGAAAGCCACATGTAAAACTCATTTGCACTAAACTGCATGTTTATTTGATTTTAAATATTCATTTAAAAATTTGTAGTTAAATTCCCTAAATCTCACAGGTATTTTTGAAATCGTTTTAAGATTACTAAATTTTTGAAGTATGTTGCAGATCGCTGATAGCCAAACTGGCATAAGTTTAAATCAAGTTCTTCTTATACCGCTACTTCTGTTTATATTAAATAATAAGCTTTTTAAAGCGTACATTAAAATTCAGTGTGTCCATAAATGATTGTGTCGGTGTCCTTGCCTCATAACGTTTGATTAAAAACATGACGAAAAATATTATTACATATTCGTAAATTACATATCAAAAAGTTTTTTTTTAATAACACAATTCAAGTTACATATACGTAATGTTGCAATTGAAAACGTTATTAAGCAAATAACGATTATACTCAAATAATAATTAATATTAAAACTTTATCAAATTTATCAAAGAATTATTAATGGATTATGTAATAGCTCTCTATCTAACTTTGTATTCCAGGGTTCGTACGGTTTTACCACAATTATTTAATAGAATTTTTCGCCTTATTTAAAATACAGAAATGTATTTTAACAATGTATTTTATTAATGTATTTTTAATCCACATGTAAAACTCCTTTGCACTAAACTTCCTGTTTATTTGGTTTTAAATATTCATTTAAAATTTGTAGTTAAATTCCCTAAATGTCACAAGTATTTTTTAAATCTTTTTCAGATTACTAAATTCCTCAAGTATGTTAAGTTAAAATTAAATTAACACAAGGTTTTAATACTGAAATATCTACGAATAAGGAATCCTACCTAAGATAGAAATTTCCCTATTTAACGCGTATTTAAAGATATCCAACTTTACAGTTAATGGACAGAAAACTGCTTCCTCTTAGTTAGACACATGCATCTACCGCAAAAGTTTAATTTTTGAAATAGCTAACTATAGAAAAGGTTTTAATTACGTTTCAAAAGTCCGAATTCTGTACTGAGAAATAATTAGATCATCATTTATCAATCCTGACTAAGATTCCTACACATCTGAAATCCACATGTGAAACTCATTTGCACTAAACTTCCTGTATATTGGGTGTTAAATATTCGTTTAGAAATTTTTAGTTAAATTCCCTAAATGTCACAAGTATTTTTGAAATATTTTTGAGATTACTAATTTCCTCAAGTGTGTTAAGTTAAAAAAAATAACTTTGCAGATCGCTGATAGTCAAACTGGCATAAGTTTAAGTAAGGTTGTTCTTATACCGCTGTCTTCTGTTCATACTAAATTATATGCTTTTTATCACGTACATTAAAATACAGGGTGTCCATAAATGATTTTCGCGGTGTCCTTACCTCATAACATTTCATTAAGCCGGAAATCATCTTTGTTAGAAACGTAATACGTAATAATCTAATAATTAACTGTACTATCTATGCAACAGACATTAGTGTTTTTTTAAAAATCTTTTAGACATATGCACTGCTTTTTTATGTGTTTTTAAAATAAATTAATGTATGCTATAATAAGTAGTACTGATATTTATTATGTTAATACATGGTATTATGGACGGCACAGATTAAAAACATGATACGTTTAATTAATTGAATTTTCAAGTTTAAAATATGTTAATTTTATTTAAAAAAACAGGATTCTTGAAATAGGCAGGTATGCCTATATTTGTTTTACACGATTATTTGCTGCAGTATTAGTGGGAAGTGATCACTTTTTGTTTCAGCACTATAGATAATATATTCGTATATAAAATATCTAACAGTATTTTTTTAGCTTAGTTTTATCTTAACAATCCAGAAAACCTAATAAAGGATATTTTTATTTTTGTTAAACAACCACAAAAAACGCTAAAAACTGTAATCTTACTTATTTATTAAAATATTAAATTAATCTGAAAAATAGTCATGTACATTATCAATTCAAGGTTTTGCCCATACATGAATATTTGAAAAAAAATTGAATATTTTTCACATCTTATACTTTTAGCTTTGAAGAAATGGTAAAATAAAATTTCATAAATTACTCAAGTAAATACGATAATTAATCAGTGGCAGATAATTTTATTTTTCAATTATTTTCCTCGCTTTGTTTTGTTTTATTTATATATTTATGTTTGAATAATCTTTCCCAAACATAATCCTGACACCCACACGCATAACAGTAAAACCTTGACTACGCAATATACCGTAATTTACAATAGTCCACTTCTCGTGTGACCTTAAAAACACTGGCAACAATTGAGAGTTCGAACAGAGTTTGAGTGATGAAACAATTGCCATGTGATTTCTGCTGGTGGCAAAGGATGAACACATTTGGCCAATGGGATGAGTCCCGTTACCTGGTTGTCATGGTAACCGTTGCATCAGGGACGCATTTTCCACCTGCTCTTTTTCCGCCGCCCCATTTCCGTTTTTCCAGCCATCCAAGCAGTGAAACAGGGCTACTAGCTTGGCAAGGTTATCGCTAATGTTAAACTTATGTAGATTTTAACATAACAGAGGCCGCAGGTCAATTTGTTTTCTCCGGGGCAACCTCGTGAGAAGGACAAATCTTATTTCTTGTATTTATTATAAAGTTATTTTACAGGTATCATACTTGTAACAGTTACTATTCTTCTAGGGTATTTATAGAACTTTCTTGACCCATTAAACAAAAGTAAAAAATGGAGTATTTCAAATAGCCTCCATATAAAATGTTTTATTTCTCATACATTTTTTAGACATTATCGAATTTTGCTATAGAATGTTCGGTATTGAAAATGAAGTGTGTAGCATTAATACTTCATGTACAGGGACACGCAAAATAATTCCATTACATTACACTCTATGGGGAAAAATCGTTTGCGGCGCATTTTATTGATGTTACGGTATTTCAAAGATAATGGAATGAATATGCATTAGTGATGTGGACTACATCATCCTTTAACTAGAGTATACAATTAGTAGCAGAGACGTACAAAAAATTCATTTGCATTATAATCTATAGGGAAAATCGTTTGCGGTGCATTTTAAACAGATTATGATACTTGAAATATAATGAAATTGCAGATCACTAAGATTCAATACAACTTATGTTCTATAAATTATGGAGTGCCTAGGATTTATCGTTCATGTACAGAGACGCACAAGAGAATTCGGTTAACCCTTTAACGGGCGGTGTCTACAAAAAAGGACACCTAATTTTAATTCCAAAACCGACAAGCGGCACCAAGAATATCTAATTAAAATTTTCCTTTTATTAACCCCTTGAGGGGCACCAGTATATAATGTATACCACTTTTTAATATTTAACTTTGCCACCAGTATTATTAAATAAAAATATTTAGTATTATTGTTTGTAAATTGAGAAGGTAAAAATTCATTATTAAAAGTAACTGGTGTCGAAACATTGCAAAATTTAGTATTTTTAGATCACATGCTTGACCTTCAAGGGGTTAAGTGCCGGAAAATATGCATAATTATTGTCTAATAAATTCGTTTGAAAAGTCTGGTGTCAGTCTATTATTTCATCATTTTACAAACAAACTTACTCAGCGCCGGAAAGGGTTAAAGGACTGACCATGATCGGTCATTGCTAGGAGTGCTCTTACCACTGTGGTATACAGTTTTATGTAATTTTTAGTGTATTACGTGTTGTTTATAAATTCTGTAGATCATATACAGGGTTGCACGAAAGACATCGAATATGATCTGCAACTGCTAAAAATGTTTTTTTTTTTTTTTACTGAGTTACGTATTTCTTAAATTGCTTGTTTAGATATATTATTTCATCATATAAAACAAATTAAATTTCTGAGTAATATTCTGTTAGTGTTGGAAAGTATTTCATAGTTTATGCCGGATGCATGCTTTTTCGTTCTTGTTATTTTAAATTTGAGAATTAAATTATTACTCAAAATTTTGTCGCCATTATCAGTTACGAGTTTTATTAAGTAAGAAAATTCGATAAATAGAGGTTGAGACTCAAACGAAGCCATTTAAACGAGGACACCTAAAACAGAAAAACAAACCAACAATAAAAAAAAAAAAAACTTTCATAAACTGTTCGAAAAACTACCATTTCTTTTCTTAAATCTTATTTTAATTTCTACCATTCCTCAGACATTAGTATTTTTTTTTTTCAAGAGCAGTCGTCGTATAAATGTGTATTTTTTTAATAGTACTATTATTGTTAATTACCATTACACTTCTTTAAAATAAATTTATTTGTATTGTCATTGACATGCATATATTAAAAGTTATCATTAAAATTATCTACGTTTAAAACACATATGATTAAACAGGTTGTAATTTTCCAACTGGACGAAAAACGTCCGGGCCAGGATTCGAACCTGGGATCTCTTGGCTGAAGCCGCCACGCTCTACCAACTGAGCTATCCCGGTCGAATCTGGAGGGCATAATTCATCCAGTTAACCTATCCAGTTAACTGTATGATTGCTTTACCAATTTGAAATAATTGTGTTAAAAATAATCTACATATGATTAAGTTCGACGTTTTTAACAAAAAAGTGTAATCCATACCCAGTCCTTCCACACATATTTCCTTTAACCTTTGTTTCAGTATCTTTCATTTCACGTTTCACTTGCGCTTTATTCCTCCCAAAAACTCTTATACTCATTTTTAACCATGTAGACACAAATATACACCACTTATTTCTCTCATGGATATAAACATTTTTATAAATACTATCTAAAAATAAGATTTGAATATATGTACGTACGGATATTATAAAAATAGGATGTTCTGTTTGTGAACTGTTTGATTGATTTCCTTTCTTTTTAACACTTTCCAATTTAGTTGAAAAGTGTATATGAATTCGGTCGTCTGTCTATCCGTCCGTTTGTCGTTCCGTTCTCTAACAATCGTAAAAATACTCTGTTTTCTACATTATTAACGTATGCTATTGAGATTTACTATGGTATGTTCCCTATTGATAACGACGTATATAGCATTTATAGTTCGTTTACAGAGATACTCAAAATAATTACGTTATATTATGGTCTATGGGAGAAACTCAATTGCAGTCTGTTTTAATGGTGTTACACAATTTCGAACACCATGAAATTGATATTATGAGGTTTGCTAAAATATGCTTTCTGTAGAATAAGGAAATTCAAAGCATTTATAAATCATTTATAATTTATAGGGTCACACAAACGAATTCAATTACATAATGAACAGAGGAAAGTATATTCAACTAGGTAAATTATATCCAATGGTTGGAGTATCATAGTTGAGATTTTTTCCAACAGAGCGAAAATATGCCGGGACCAGGACTCGAACCTGTGTACTTTGACTTGCCGTGACTACGTCCTCCCTACTGAGCTATCCCGACGATATCCTAGCTGGCATATTTCACTCTAATGACCTAATTACATGGTATACAGCCGTTTCCATGCTGTTTCAGATTCATCATGTAAAATGCTATAGTTATAGCTCGGATGAATAAAATTAGCGTTGGAGTTCGCAGCCTTGTCCAACAAATAAGAGTGAAATATGCCAGCCAGGATATCGTTAGGATATCTCAGTAGGGAGAGCGTTGGCACGACAACCCAACGTATCCAGGTTCGAGTCCTTGTCCCGGCATATATTCGCTCTGTTGGAAAATATCTCAACTATGTTACTCCAAACATTGGATAGAATTCAATTACATATTGGTCTACGCCGAAAAATTGTTTACAGAATAATTTAATGATGTTACACTATTTCAAACATAATGAAATTTTACTGAAGTGCATTACAGTTTCTTACTACAGAATATAGTTTGAGTAACATGTTTGAGTAACGTTCATGTACTCGGACACACAAAATAATTCAGTTACAGTACTATCTATGAGCGATAATTTCTGAAAGTGCGTTTTCACTTTCATTTACGTTTTTAAGTTTAACTAAATATTTTTATACGGTATGGTGTGTATAAATTCTATATATTATATGCAGTGCTACAGAAAAGAATTCGAAAGCATTACTGTCTATGGGCGTGAATTTCTTAATGGTGGTTTTCACTTGTGTAATGCATTTTCCTTCTGAAATATATTTAGCAAATTTAAAAATGTATGTATACTATAAAAAAAAATCCAGATACATGACTATGTAAATAACTGGATTCATTGTCATTTATGGAAGATAATTGCTGCACGTGCGTTTATAGTTGTCTTTTTAGGTGCGTTCGTAATTATATAAATACGTAGCACCTATTGTCGTCGTCTGGTCCGTCCGTCTATCTGTCCGTCCGCCCGCATATAACAACGCAAAAACTACCCAACCGAATGGTTTGAAATTCAACATATGTTATCTTTGGAGAATTTTGTCAAAACATTTCAAATTTTATGGAAATCGAATCAAAACTTTGGAAAATATTAATAAAAATATTTATTAAGAAATCTGAAGTTTAAAAAAAAAATCGGCGCTTTCTTGTTATAGGAGCTTCCGAGATTTAATAGTCAAGTGACCGATATACTTATTTTATTACAGATATTAATCTGCAGACGATATAATTCATTTCACAGAATAAAAAATCATCAAGATCTGAATATTTATATAACTGGCTATAGTACGAACGCACCCTCATTTGTCACGTTTGACGTACAATTTTCAACTTGTTAGTTGTGTGTGCGTTTTTTACTGAATTAAATTTTAGCTTAATATGTGGTGCGTATGAAGACTGTAAATAACATACAGGATACTATAAAATAAATTCGAGTATATTTCCGTCTATAGGCAGCATTTGCTGAAGGTGACTTTTCATAAGTCATATGCCTTTTCTAACTGAATTGAACTATCCAGTTTATATATAAATCTATGGATAACATACAGGGCTGCACAAAAAAATTTGATTAAATCTCCGACTATGGAAGGTAATTACCGAAATCAGGTTTTCCAAACTGTTATGCGTTTTCTAAATTGTTTATTTAAGATATCTTCTTTCACCTTATTAATTCTTTTCAGGGGAAAAATATTTCTGTTGCTAAAATATTGAAATGATTAAATGTCACTAAAATTTACGAGCGAATTGATTTGAAAATAAATACTTTTCTTCGCGTAAATTATAAAAATAACAACAGTAATAATGTAAAGTTTTCTTGGAATTGATTATCGCAGAAAGTTTTCCTATTAGACAAGTCAAATAAAACTTTACAAAATTAGTGGTATCCAGAGCATCTGGACTACCACCCTGGCTACGCCACTACTTGTGCCCCTTTAATAATTTTTGGATTGCTGCGTTACTGCCTTACAAGTCCAAATTTTTTGTTTCCTGATATTCATTGTAATCTGATCTGCATTGATTTTCATTCAAAATTAAAATAACATTACACATGTCGATGTCTCCCGAATTTGAAATCATTTTATATATTTTTTTCCTCAAAAATTCAGCTATTAGTTTGACATGTTCTTTAATTATTCAGAAGTAAAAATTGGGACTTTGCAAGTTCAACGTTTTTAACTCGAAAATGCTCGCACATATACCCAAAATACGTAGAGTTTATACTTTCCCACTAACAACTTAAAAATATAAATTGTCTTATTTTTTAATGGTAAATATTTATTGTCAATTGATCTATAAAATAATTTAAAAATTACTTTTCAAAAAATAGTGATGAGAAATGTAAAAACCGTATGCAACATGGGTATTTTATGTCCTGAGCGTGTATTACCGAGTTAAGTAAAGTATGTAATTAAAAATAATTAAGCTGACGATTGTAATAAGATTTTTATTTTATTTGAAGTATTTCGTATTTGTGCAAATTGTTAAATTTTAATAGAACGATTTTGAAAAATATGATGTACAGTAGATTCCCAATTATTCCACTTTCAGGGGACCAAGGGAAGGTTGCCAGTTTGGACATTTTTAAATTGAGAAATTCCGAATTCATACCGGAAATATCGAAATAAGAATTTTTACTATATGTAATCAGAAAAGCCTGCCATTAAATAAAGAAGAAATTCAAATTAGCTACTTCTGATAGGAAATCAGAAATTCTGTATTTTAAAAAGGCCAAACTGCTAACCCTGGACCAAGGGCATGTCGTAACTGTCGCATAATTGGCAGGATATTATCCAATCATTTTCTAACTGTACAAACATTAAACTTTAATTAAAATTACTTTAACCCATTAACTGCAAAAACTATGTGGGCGGAGTCTTCAATATTTTTACTGATATTCGTTTCCCACCAAAAATTCTGGAAGATAATGTTTGATAACTTTAATAGCAAAGTTTTTGTCATTAAAAAAAATATATTTTTTAACATATTAAAATAGTGATGGCTATAGCAGGATTTATTATTATTATTATTATTATTATTATTATATACTTTTATTTTGAATATTGACAACTACGAGAATACGCGTGGTTGGCAGCGAATGAGATAAATAAAAAAAAAATTGCTGCTATCATAAAGTAAAATATTATAAGACAGTGTTGCCACAGGCCGAAGAGCTATCAACTTTTTAAAAGATAGAAATATTCACCTTGTATTATTAAATAGTATCTGTCATTACTAATTAAGCCGAATATTACTTTTTGCAAATAGCGGTGTGAGAATATTTTTCGCAAAAAAGTTGTGAGTAGCACTAGTATCAGTGAAATAAATAACTGTTATCATAAAAGAAATATTATAAACAAAAGCAAGGCAAGTTTAAAATAAAACTTCTGTAATAAAATATATACTATTTATATTGTATCATAGGTGAAAAATCGGCGATACAATTTTATATATCTTTAATTGGGATTTATAGAAGAAAGACGAAATCATTTTTGCAACCAAGAGGAATTAGAATATGTAGGGTGTTTGTTGTTGGGAATACTTCTGGATATCTGAAAGTTTTCGATCTGTTTTAAATGATCATTGGGAGAATTTTTTAATAATTAAGTACAATTTACAATATGTTGAATTAATATAGCAGGATTTTTAAAGGATCCTTTAAAAATCCGTTGCGTTTTTAAAGCATTGTTTAATAGTAATAGTTTAATTGTTTTTAAAGCATGTTACTTTTTTTAAGCATTGTAAAATTGATTATAAGAAAAAATAATTCTATTCGGAATTTTAGAGTGCAGCCTCAAATACTCTTTAGTATATCTGTGCAAATTGGATCTCAAATATATTAAGGACTTCTTCAAGCTTTGGAACGACAAGCCAAGGTACAAAGGTTCAAATGCCGGCCTGGACATTTCTCACTCTATTTGAATAAGCCTCAACTATGCTACTTTCAAACTTTCATATGATTTATCCCGTTGAAAAAAACCTTCCTTCATTATGATCTATATTAGGGATGTCGGTTAAACGAGCGTGTCAGATTTAATAGAGCTTCGGATAATCGGTAATATACTGTAAAACAATTTTAATATACAAATACAATTTCATAAAACCAAGGTAAAAAGTTTAAAGTCCTGGCTTGGACATTTTTCACCCTGTTGGAATAAGCCTCAACTATGCTTCTCGAAACTTGAATATGATTTATCCGGTTGAAAAAAAATACCTTCCTTCATTATGCAGAGTTGCCAAGTCTCCGGCTGTTTGCATACCAGTATTTAATTACAGAAAATGTTGTTATTTTAAATCGCAGAATGCTCCGATTAAATAAAACAAGATTTTCTGTATTAAAATACTGGTATCCAAAAATCCAGAGACTTGGCAGCTCTGATTATGATCTATATTAGGTATGTCGGTTAAACGAGCGTGTCAGATTTAATCGAGCGTCGGATAATCGGTAATCTACTGTAAAACAATTTTAATATACAGAACAATTTCATAAAACCAAGGTAAAAAGTTTAAAGTCTGGACATTTTTCACCCTGTTGGAATAAACATCAACTATGTTTCTCGAAACTTGAATATGATTTATCCGGTTGAAAAAAAAATACCTTCCTTCATTATGCAGAGTTGCCAAGTCTCCGGCTGTTTGCATACCAGTATTTTATTACAGAAAATGTTGTTATATTAAATCTCAGAATGCTCCGATTAAATAAAACAAGATTTTCTGTATTAAAATACTGGTATCCAACAAGCCGGAGACTTGGCAGCTCTCATTATGATCTATATTAGGTATGTCGGTTAAACGAGCGTGTCAGATTTAATCGGGCGTCGGATAATCGGTAATCTACTGTAAAAGAATTTTAATATACAAATACAATTTCATAAAGCCAAGGTAAAAAGTTTAAAGTCTTGGCTTGGACATTTTTCACTCTGTTGGAATAAACCTCAACTACGCTACTCGAAACTTGAATATGATTTATCCGGTTGAAAAAAAAAACCTTCCTTCAATATGTAGAGTTGCCAAGTATCCGGAAATCCAAAAAGCCGGAGACTTGGCAGCTCTGATTATGATATATAGAAGGTATGTCGGTTAAACGAGCGTGTCAGATTTAATCGAGCTTCGGATAATCGGTAATCTACTGTAAAACAATTTTAATATACAAATACAATTTCATAAAACCAAGGTAAAAAGTTTAAAGTCCTGTCCTGCACATTTTTCACCCTGTTGGAATACACCTCAACTATGCTACTCGAAACTTGAGGATGATTTATCAAGTTGAAAAAAAAAAATCCCTTCCTGTCATTATGACCTATATTAGGAATGTTAGTTAAACGAACATCCGCTAAACGTCGGGTAATTTTAATATACAAATACAATTTAACTCTTTGAGGGGCGGTGGTATATATTATATACCACCTAATATACCACCTAATATACCACCTAATTTTAATCCGATTCAAACCAGAAACTTTTTATTAAATTTTACTTTTTTAGCTTTGACGAGAAAAAGTTGAAAAATTGCTTATTTTTATTTTGAACTAAATTCTTTCCTAAATTCCGGTGGGAATTCAGCGTTACAGGAGCACAAGTGCATGCCACTGAAAGGGTTAATAAAGTCAAGGTACCAAGGTTCAAGTCCTGGCCTGAACTTTTTTCACTCTATTGGAATAAACCTGAACTGTGCTACTCCAAACTTGGAGATAATTTATCTAGTTAAAAAAATCTCCTCCCTTCATTATCACCTATATTAAAGTTGTCTGTTAAACGAGCGTGTCAGATAATAGAGCATCCGATAATCGGGAATCTACTATAAAACAATTTTAATATACAAATACAATTTCCTAAAGCTTTAATCTTAAAATTCAGTAGCATTTTAATTTTTATAACGAAAAATGGCGTCTTACATTGCTAGCTCCAGGCGCTGGAATGTATTAGTAGCCCCTGGCACACACTGTTTTTCGTAATAAGGAATTTCAAATTTTAATCTCACCTTAGTAGAAGCTGCTTAGAGGGTGGTGGAGTTGGGGTGACTACCCAAGGCACCAAAAGCTGCGAGGTAAAAATTCACAAAACTAGTTAAGTTCTTTTAGAAACAATCATTCACATAGCGCTGAAAAAAAATGCCGCCCAAAGCAGAATCGTTGCAAAAGCTGTCTGTGCTTTATAGTAATTTTGCAGTTCAGAAGAAAATATATGTCGATTTTATTTCAAAATGCGCATTCAGCAAGTTCTTAAGCATTGAAGATGTGAAAATAGGGCTATGTATTTAAGTATAAGCTCAAAACAAAAAGTATTCAGAAAAGATTTCTTTTCCGGGAGCATATGTTTAATAAAAAGCAGCAACGTCAAATTTTGCTAAAATAATTGTATTTGTAGTGCTGCGTCATCATCAAGTAAGTAATAAATCTTTTTTAGTTTAATCATAATTTTTTATTTATTGAAACACGACAGTGTAATTTATCGATATTTATTATGTGTTATTTATTTATACACATGTACAGGTAGTATAAAAAATGAAAGATACACCTTCCTTTATTCGCAGACATGTTTACGAATAATCACACCAAAGGTGTTATTAGAATATTGTCTTCTTTCAGAATTTAAATGTTTTTTTTTTTTAAATAGGGGTGGTCTACACATTAAAAATTGTATCAACTTCGATTTTTCAAATGATAACACCCACTTTTAACACTTTATTTGTGCTCATTGGATCCAGTCAGACCGAAAAAGTATATACGGGTGATCGGAAAATAATTGGCAAAATTTAAATTACACATGCATATACATAAACATAAGTCATATATTTTTTCATGCATCTTATAACATACATACACAGGGATTTACAAATCTCATAAAATCTGGAAGCCAGAAAAAAAGTTCACGTCAACAGTAAAAATATTTACCAGCAGCCATCATTGATTTTCAAAAAGCACAAAGTTTTTTTTTTTTTTTTAATAATTGAGAAAAAAATAACGAGCCTCTTTACAGGGTTCGTACGCTTTTAATAAAGTTTATATTAAAAAATTGTGGTAAAAACGTACGAACCCAGGTAGAGGGAACCTAAACCGGAATTTTTTGTCATAGAATGTGTGTTTCGAAATGGCGTGTTTAAGCGCTGATGACGAATTAAAATGTTAAAGGTGCAATGAAAGACAGCGTATAAGCGTCAATAAATGTCGCTTATACAACGAATCGCGCTCATACTTCTTTACACACATTGTGTGACAAAAAATGCTTATTTTGGTCTTCTCTACCATCCTTTCAAAATTTGCCCGATTGTTTCCGATTACCGTGTAGCTTCTCTATTTTTGTCTATTCTTCTTGGAGTTACAAGACGTCAAAGTCTGAGGATGCTGGTATTACATTTATGTGACAAACTTTTAAAAATAATAATATAGTAAAAGAAAAAAAAATCCAATTTCAAACTTTTGTTTTGAGTGAGATACATTAGCTGGATCCAAACCTATTCTAAGCATTTATTTATTTATTTATTTATTTATTTTTACTCAGAAGCATAATTTTAATTATGAAAATTGTTAATAAATTCATATTAAAAAAATAAGAATTAGGCCTACATCAGTTTTTGCATTAAAATAATGGGCATCGTGAAAATCATAGCTGTGTAAGTTTACGGTTTATTATAATAATTTTTTCTTCGAGATATAGCAAAATTTACTTTTCGAAGGTCTAAAAATTCTTGTAATCATTTCAGGAGCTAAGTACTTCTCTTGTAAATTGTTGAAATGATTGATTGACACCAGGATTTCCGAACAACTTTATTTGAGAAAAAGTAAAAGCTTTTCTCAAAGTACATCGTAAAAGCAAAATTTTATTCCAAAACCAATTTTCCATCGAAAGAAAATATACACCACTCATTACTCTCATGGAAAGTACTTTCGCTTCCGTCCGGAGCTTCATCAGTCCATATGATGTTTCAATGGTTTATGTATCAGAACGCAATTTTTTCCCCATCCACTCTCCGTTCCTCCGAATGATTTTAAAAGTCAATGCCGAAAACCATATCTTAAGTATTTTTCCCTATTTTCCCCACTTATATCTCCCTCTTAGTTGCGTTATATACCAGTCACCGTTTCAATTAGTATCTTGGCACGAGATCCATGAAGCCTTTCCCTGTTTATTTTCATTCTTCCCTCTTTTTCTCCCTCTCCTTCAACATTTTTCGCCAACGACTGTTGATGGTCGAATTAACAGTAACATTAGATGCAATTTTTCTCGCCAAGTAAGTTACAATGGATTCTCTTATTAATGCGTTGAAGATTGTCGTAATTCGCGATTTTTTAAATTTCTATTGAATTTACTTTTATGGAGGTTCTTACATTTTCTCTCGCAATGGCTGTTGTTTGATTATTGTACTTGATATCACGGATATGCTCTTTGAATCTTTCTTTAATTTTTCTTTTTGTCATTCCTATGTAAGTGATTACTTTATTTTCTATATTTGTACCTCACAATTTTATAAATTCCTGCTGTTTGTAAATTCTCATATTTTTCCCCATCATTCCTTTATTGCTTTAAATAGGTTTGGGTTGGGGGTTATTGGCATCTGTTTACCTAGTTAGTTCTCTTTTAATTTTTAGTGTTAAACCGCTTATAAATGGGAGGTGGAAGGTGTAAACTCTGAACTTTTTTATTTCGGTTGGATTATAATAACTCTCTCTGTGGTTTTCTTAATTAACTCGTGTATCCCTTTTATTTCGAGTGACCTGGATTAAGTCCTATTTTCTCTATTATTTTCAATTCATCTTCAAGTAATTTCTCCGTTGAACATGCACATGGCTCTATTGATATATGTGTTTAGCGCTGCAAGTTTACAGGTGATTGGAGTGTTAGCTGTACTAGGAGTTATTGAATCCATATTGGGACTGGCCAATCATACGTTATTTTCTCATCGATGTATGCTAGCGACCGGTTATATTTTCTTCTTCCATTGTAAATTGAATATTCACGTCATATTGGTTAATTTCGTTTAATAGACTTGTTAGGTTTACCTTTCTGTTCGTTATAATAAATATGTTATCTACATATCGGCCCCATAAACGTATCGCATTTTTATTATTTTGTATTACATCACTTTCAAATTTCCACATTTTCCATTCTGCAACCACGTTTGATATAGGAGACCCCATGGGTACAACTTTTACCTGTTTACATATCTTCTTGTTAAATTTAAAATAACTGTCATTCATTATCAAATTTGTTGCATTTTGCGTTGTATTAATAATTTCTCGATCTGTGTAGTGTTTCTTTATAGTATCATTTATTTCTTCGGTTATTTCTTTAAGGTTTATCGAGGGATATAGGTTTTTTACGTCTAGACTTATATAGTCTTCCAGTTGGGGGCCATATTCTTTCAATATTTGTATAAATGTTCTTGTTGAGTTAATTGATATATATGAACAGGGGAGCATAATGTCATATTCTTTCAAGATTTGTATAAATTTTCTTGTTGAGTTAATTGATATATCTGAACGGGGGAGCATCATGTCATATTCTTTTCGCATATATTTTTCAAGGTCTTATGTTGGGCTTAATTTTTTATTAACAATTGGTCTTATTTTATATGGGTTTTTGTGGTCTTTAAGTTTGCCGAATATTACTGGTGTATTTGGGGTAAAATTACGCTTGGTTAGTTTAACTCCATTCGCCCATTTTATCCTTTTTGGTAAGCTTTTCTGACTTTCTCGTTAGTTTTCCTATGGGATCTTTTTTTTTTATTATTTCAATCCCGAATTCATCTATTGTATCTTCCATCATTTTTATATATTCTGTTTTATCCGTATGTAAGAATGTTACGTCTTGTTTCTGTTTTAGTTTTTTTATTACCCTAAAAGTGTTATCTTTTTTTCATGTTTCCTCCTCCACTGTTTCTCAATCTCATTCTGGGCCAAGTTCCGTAATCTGATTGCCTCCACATCGGGAATAGTTTTTTAAAACCCTCTCTATCTTAGGGATGGCATATTTGAGATTTATTTCGTTATACATAATGTATTTGGGTCCTTTTTTTAGGCATGCGTCCTCCTTTTCTGTAGGTTGATATGTTGATAACTTTACATACGGTATATCCATTTCCCCGGACATATTTTTGTTTTTTTCGATTAGTACTTTTGTTTTCCCAAAAATCCAATTTTTTTAAGCTTCTTTTCATGTCTGACCATCTCGTATGCTCTGATTGTATTTATTTTTCCAATTATTTGTTCCTGTTCGTCAGGTGTCATATCTTGGGTTTCATCCTCGAGTTCTTTCAAATCTTTTTTCAACTTATTTACTTTTGCGTATCTTCGCTTTATTACTTTATTTAAAATACGTCTTTCGAAAATTTTCACTTCTTTCCTAAATTCCTGCAATAGAAATTTATTCCGAATCTTTACAAAGTTTGGGACTATTCCTCTGTCTTTGCATTGCTTTAAAAAGATATTATGTCGAATTTATCTATCAGTTTTCAGGTAGGCTTTCTTCAATCTCGTTACTGCCTACCTGAGAACTGTTAGAGAAATTCGACAGTTAAATAATACAAAAACTAAGTGAATAAAGTTGTTTAAAAAATTTGGCGACAATCAAGCACAGTGTTCCCAGTGGACTACTTTTTGAAAAATCAGATTTCTTGATTGCCACCAGTTTTCTAAGAAAGTAAAAATTGCCTTACTTATGGCAGATTAATAAGGCCAACAATAGCATTTCAAAAAAGTGATGCCAATCAATCAATCTGAACTAAAAAAAAAATTAGGCCACTGATCCAGCAAACTGAGTAAAATAAAATAGCGGTCTGTCAACACTGATCTAAGAAAAATCTTCAGTTAGTGCGTCAACAATAGCATATAGGGCCGAAAACCGCCTCAGATGGCAGCTTCTGACGTGAAAAGTTAAGAAACAGAAAGCCTAGGGGTTCTAATCTTAGTTTAGGATTGGATTTACAAATGCGATACAGAATAATTTTTTTTTTCTGGTGTATAGTATACTTTTTCTAAATTTTCTTTAAAAGTATGCTTATTAAATTATTTCTTTTACCAAAGTCGTCATTGAAATTATTAATCGGACCGCTTTTTACAATATTAAAAATGTATAAACGGAACAAATCATACAAATCGGACGCTTTTATGTTATGAATAATTATTGATGGAATAATATTCATTAACTAAAAAAAATGCATTAGCAATTTTTTTTTTAATTTTATATTCTCAAATTTCTAGTCTAAAAATTTTGAAAATCCAATACATTCAATCCTAGAGCTACCTTCCTGTCCAAATGTTATAGTTTTAGGTGCAGCGATACGACCACAAAACGACAAATAGCCACAGAAACAGTCAAACGCAAACGCTATTTTATTACATGTAGCCATGAATGAGTGATTTTCAAACATGATGAAACATGTGTATGAATAAAAAATTTAAAATAATACTTTTTTAAGTTATGATAGGGTTAACAATTTAATTAAATTAATATCTGTTATCCACATGAATACAAATGTTTATTCTTAGTAAAGTTATAAAATAATTTAAACAAAATGGATCACTCAGCAATTTTTTGCAACCCTTCCCCCTAATTTATGTTATTATTAATGCATGCAACTTGACTATGGCTGCAAACGCTTATCGCCAAGAAAAATAACAGCTAGATGAATGTTTAAAAAATAATGTTTATTAAATAATTATATCCTAAATGCACTAATCGCCTATGTACTTTTTTTACGAATTTGAGTCTTTTGTAAAGCTGGCACCGTTGTGAAGGGTAGAGTTACGACCACAAGCGTTTCAAGCCCTTTTTTGTATTAATAAAATGTAACAAGTATGCTGTGTCTATCGCAAAATTTTCATCTATACCATTCCAATATATTAATCTATAATAGCATCAGCTATTATGAATATAAAGCAGAGTGCATTTCTTCGAATTTCCTGCCAATGAACTCTGAATTAAAAGCAGAACAGAAAAATAGGCCCCATGCTGAGTATTAAAATTTAAAATTATATTCACGTATACATTTTCAATCATTAACCCTTTCCGTCACAGTGGTCTCACTTCGGGCACACCTAATTTTAATTCCAAACTTGCATACGGCACCAAGAATATTTTAATTTGTTTCTATAATGAAAGCGTAAAATAAGGGGTTCGTATTTTCTAAAAAAGTCGTTTGTAAATTCCGGTGTCAGTCAGAAATTTCTCATTTTACGAATAGACTTTGTCTATGCCTGAAAGGGTTAAACTCAAATATTAAATTTGAGGCATTTCTATACAATAGGAAATAAGGTGTAGCTATAGTGTTAAACGGATAAAATAAATACATACAAAGATAAATTTTATATAACCTTTCCAATTACGTTCTAAAATTTAATTTTCTACCGATACAAAAGATAACAAGGTATCGTCCCTTTTTGATCTTCGAAATGTACAATTTCTCGGTATATCGAAAATTAGGAATGCGCTGTAAATACACAAAGCCAGTGTTGTAAGTTAGGCAATTTTTTTTAAAATTAAGATTGCTTGATTTCTACCCATCTATTATATATATATATATATATATATATATATATATATATATATATATATATATATATAATTATTTCTAATTATTTCTATTATTCATATATATATATATATATATATATATATATATATATTTGCGTTATTGAAAGACAGATTAGACAAGGCGAAGATTTTATTTTCCTAAAAGGGTAGCAATGATGAAAAAAGTAGCATTTGAATTAAAAAAAAAAAAAAAAAAAAAAAAAAAAAAAAAAAAAAAATAGTCTAACTGCCAACACTCCATATCGTCGCTACAATGTCGAACTATCGAATATGAAAAAATGCATTTTTCATTACTTTTAAAAATGAGCCGATTGTCACCACTGAATTTTATTAGAATTCTTCGCATAGTAAAAATAATAATAAAACTGCGAAGAACATACGGTTGCCAGTTTGGCCTACTTTTATATTCAGCGATGCCGAATTCATACCGGAAATTTTTAGAGAATTTTTTTTACCTTAAGTAATCACGAGTCTGTGATTATGTAAACGAAAAATGTCTATTTTAAATTTCTGGTATGGATTCAAAATTTCTGAATGAAATAGGAAGCCAAACTGGCAACACTGGTTATGTTGCAATCCTGAAACCCTATTAAAATTTAGTGGTGACAATAGGCCCATTTTTAAGAGTAATGCAAAATGTATTTTTTCACATTCGATAATTTTAAATGGTAGCGAAGCATAGGTTTCGCTTTGCACATTCTTTTTTTATTAATAAATAAATATAGGTAATATAATTTTTGATTTTTGTAGGAATTTTAGGTAAATCTTTACAGTTAAAATTGAGGTATTGAATAATAATAAAACAAAAATACATACATTATTTTCGACTCCAATCAATGTATCATTTAAAAGCAGGAACATTTAAATCGCATGATTTTAGGGTAAGATATAAGCATGTCACGGGGATTTAACATTTGCGTCCTCAAGTTTTGATTCTTTCTATATCTATGAGAATTAAAGAAAAAATTCATTAGCTATAATTCTTGTAAATGCTAAAAGGTGTAAATTAACACAATAATCCAAATTAAGTTATTTTAATTTGTATTATGATGTTAATTTACACCTTTTAACATTTACAAGAAATATATTATTACAAGGTGTTTTAATTTATTGTATTGTTCATTAGCTATATTTTTTCCAGGTTAATTTGATCCAAGTAGATCAAATACAGTATGAAAAGTACTTGTAATTAATGTAAGTAGTATAATTTTTAATGAAAAAAAAAACTCTATTTAAAGAAAAAAGAACTTTCGAAAATAATGGCAGAAGTCTGCTTACGCAGCATTCTGGTCCTAGTAATTATAAATACGTGTTTTCACTGTTGTGCTTTCTCCTTCCCATAAAAGATTATGGTAGAAATTGCATGATATTAAGGTGATAAGATTTTAATGTTACATAATCAGGCTGTAAAAAATGGGCAACAAATTACCGATTCTCACAACTACATTTTATAAGTATGCTTCCGCTAAATTTTATTAGTATACGTCACCTAAATTTTATCAGTATTCTTATTAGACGAAGAATATTAAAAATTTAGTGGTGGGAAACGGCCCATTGGAACCTAGATTTTTACACCCCTGTACATAATCATGAAAGACGAATTAGGCGTTGCTAAAAAGCTATTCAAAAATAACATGACCTTTATATTTAATTTCTTGTGATTGCTTTGTTCAAGGATTAATGATAACATATTGAAAAAAAATTACATAGCTGCCAAACTTCCGATTTTTTTAAAGTTATAAACTATACATGGTACCATAAAACTTATTTAACAAATTTTTTTACTCATAGACTTGCTTTCTGTGTTATTTATTTAATCTATTTCTTTAAAAAAAATTCCGGTTTAAATTGTGTTTATTTGATTTGTTTCTTTTTTTTTTTTTTTTTGAAAAAAGAAAATTTGTCAGCTATGTTTGAAATATAAGAAATATATCGATAAATGTTAATTAATAATTAAGATATAAAAAAAATATTTCAGCGTTATTTAAGCTTAGTACAAGCCTTTACGGAGTAATAGTTATTTTTAACTGTCACACAACTTTTATTAATTGAAGGTTATTAAACTAAAGATACTAGAAATTTAAAACAATGTAGTTAGTTTACATTACAATAATCTTAATTTCCTACATTTTGGACTATATTTAAATTTTTTTGAGAAAGGTATCTCTATTAATTTAAGATTGAGAATCAATGGAAAATGCATTAAGCAATTTTAATTACAGTTACCTGCTCAGTTTCATGCAGCGATTATGCACTTTGATATTAATTGAATTAACCCAAAGGCGAAGCATAGCCAGGGTATGAATGATTTTTACTTTGTCACCAAGAAATACAAATAACATACCTGCCAACATCACACAAAACTTCCGTACAATGTAGGTTAATTTAACCGATGTTAAACACGTTCCAAACCAGAATTTTTTTAAAGAAATGCATTGAAATAGGTTCCAAGTAAGAACTTAAAACTAACAAGGAAGGTCCCCTTAATCCTTCTTTGCATTGTGATGGAAATTTCCATCACTGTTTATTTAACTTTTAATAAATAAATCAACTTCTTCGCCACCACTATATTTATATAGAAATATTAATCTAGTAAATTTTTCGTGAACTATGTTGCTGAGCAAAGTTAAAAATCTATCCTAAAATTTCTGGTGTCTAATATTTAATATATGTATAAAAAAACAATTGTAAAAGAAAAACTCATGCAAAGAAGGGTTAAAGCGAATGCTCAGAAAATTTTGAAAAAAATGCTAATAAAGGTACATTTGTATGTAATAAAGGAACAGTGAAATTTAGCTGCGGAATCCCAGTAGAAAATCGACAAAAAAATAAAATACTTTCGAGTATTTGGCGCAAAAACAGACGAATTTGCTAGCAACATTTTTTCTTCGCCAAACGCAAAGGATTTTAATGCATTTTAAATTGCTTGTAAAATTATTATTAGAATGCGCAATATTTAATGAATTTAAACTTAAACGATGAAATATTTATTATTTTTTGTATAATATATACAAGCTGCTTGTTGTTTCAGTTATTTATTTTTACCACTGAAAAAATATGTTCTATGTTTTGGAAGCTATAAATATCTATTTTATGTTATAGCGAATCTGACATTTAAGTTATGTGTATTATTGAATTAGTATGTTTATTTTCAGTTTTATTTAACAATCGAAATTTTAAAAATATATGAATCTGAAAGGCATATTAAAGAAAGAGAAGAGATTATGAGACCTGTCTATGAGAGTTTTGTAAAATTTGAAATCGTAAAATTGTCATAAGCTTAAAAAATTATACGAATGGGTTAATTCTATTGCTCATGATACCATACGCTCTTGTTCAGAATCGTTTGCATTTTACCTTCAACATTTTCAACTCTCTGTACGTTTGCATTAATATTAATTAAAAATGTTTTTTAAATCAGATTAAATAAATCACTCACTTTTTTCTCTATTTAGTACCGATTGAATGAAATGTTTCCTATTTTTAACTTCCATTCCATGATTTTTTTTATTTAAATGGCTTCAACGGTTGTACAGATAATTTTTGAATGTATTTTAAAAGGAAAATCCCGATGACAAACCGATTCGTTATACATTTCTATATCGAAGAAGTCGTTGTTTTCGTAGCAAAAAACTTTCTTGAATTGACAATGTTTAGAATCGGACTTTTTTTTTTAACTTGAAATAATTTTAATCAATTTAAATTTTGTTTTTAATCGTAAAATACAATCGTTAAATTCCATTTTATATATACATATAAATGTGTACACAAAATTGCAGTTATAAAAATTTATTTATTATGTAAGTTAAACATGCATAAACAAGTTCAGTATGAAAAAGTTTTTCATTAAAAAGTATTTGTCATAAAAGCGTATTTTTTTTTATTTCATTCCGTCGCCAACCGGTGATAAACCGCCAAATAAACGTAATTTTCATATTTTTTTTACGGATCATATTTTTTATCGAGGTTCCGCAGAAATTTTTTTTATAGACGTATATATCCTCATGAGAAGAACATTCTGTAATTTTTTCAAAAATTTCTGAGTATGCACTATTTAGTAAGTATATATTATTTTTTCAGATATATTTTCTGGTTAGAAACGTCTTTAACTTGGATCAAATCAACTCACGTTTTACGGAAGTTTAGTTGAAAGTTGTTAAGTATAAAATAATAATCGTTACCTTATTTAGTCGGCGTCAATTTTTACAAATTTTACGATAAAGTAAGTGGAAGATTACTTTTCGAAAAATAATGGTGACAATTGTAGATACCGTATGCGCCTACGTATTTCATACTCGGCGCGACTGCTCACGTGTTAAATTACTGAGTAAAGGATTCTATAAAAGTGGTAAATGAGATGGATTTAATTAAAAATTTTAAATTACCAAATAATGTAAAGAATTTACATTATCAGGATTTAATGTTAAGATAGCTATACAAAGAAAGCAATTCGTCAAATTTGACTTCGTCTTTGAAATTCGTCTTCATGACTACATTTTAAGACAATTTACATCAATCAATTCTGACTTTGTTTTAGGTTTTTGACTCGTTAACACATTAATAAA
This sequence comes from Maratus michaelseni, assembly GCA_963931845.1. Lineage (NCBI taxonomy): Eukaryota > Metazoa > Arthropoda > Arachnida > Araneae > Salticidae > Maratus > Maratus michaelseni. The sequence goes on along the minus strand of OZ007595.1, from coordinate 265,328,604 downwards.
CCCCACACGAATATTCGGAGAATATTTTCCCAAGTTGGAAGGAGTTTATCCAATGCTATTGGGTTAACACTGACATTGCAGGCCGAAGACTGCCTCAGGTGGCTGTTTCTGACTTGAAAACTTAGCTGCGAGTAGTTGCACCATGTCGGTCACAATCTGCTTAAGATTGGATTTACAAAACAAATATACTATACATTTTTTCTGGTGTAAATTATTGTTTTTCTTATTTTTCTTTAAAAGTATCATTTTTAAAGTGTTTTCTTTTTACAAAAATCCGCATTGTAAGTATTAATCAGACCGCTTTCTTCAGTATTTAAATGTATAAACGGAACAAGTCGTAAAAACTGGAAGCTTTTATGCTATGAATAATTATTGATGGATGTATGATAAATTGTAATGATGCTTTAGCGAATCTTTCTGAATTTTATTTTTTCCAATCTCTATTTAGGGCTCCCAAATGGGCCGCTTTTTGAATACCGGTATTTTCTTAGAAATTTTTTCAGATTTTGCAGAAACCACCTTTGGAGATATATGTTTGAGGAAATATAAAAATTTACCATGAAATTTTCCTTAAAAAATTATTGGTATTCAGTTGGCGGATCATTTGGGAGCCCTGCTATTCTAAAAACTTTGAAAATTTATGCCAATGTAGCAGCAAAATAGTTTTATTCAAATGTGATCCAGAAAAAAAAAGAATGGACACTCGTACTCTTATGCAAATTCTCGACCAGCTAGGAGACTGTCCACCGTTTGGGGTCTGCCCACTTGTTTTTCGAGAGAACTTAGAGAAATGAAACAGGGATGAGGATTCTCTCTTCGACAAAGAAAATAGAAGGTTGTTTTTAGAGAAAATTTTTCTCTGAAGCTGAAGGCCATTTTGTTTGTAAAAACACTTAGCTGACATATTTCATGTTCTAAAAAAATTCTCTTCTTCTATTTAAAACGTTTTGCGTGACGTCTTAGTGAAATGTGCATAAAACATCGGCACACATCGGAACGATGATAATGACAACCAATTCTGTGATGAGAATCGATTGGTACCTGCAGACATCTTTCCACTTTAGAACGGATGTAATTTTATAATAAGTGTCTGATGCATACCCATGATAGAAACACAAATATGTGTTAGGGACATCTGGTAGTGAGCCATAAAATTTTGAGGAAGCCTTGAAATATTAAGAGTTGTAATATGAGTCAAAAATATTGTGTAATTTTTAAAGTAGATATAAATATCTTTTTTGCAAAGCTAAATCATGACTCAATGTTTGTAAGAAGGTAAATTGTAAACACTATAGCTATTTTATGTTAGCAAAAATAGGTCAGATGAATAATAGATTGTAAACTGCTATTTTCTAAGTCAGATGAATTCTGACTTTTCCTTTTTCTTTCTTTTGTGTAAATAGTTTTGTAAATAAATGTTAATGAAATTTATTTTAGAAGACTTTTCTTTAGCATTATCTGTGTAATTTTTTTTTAGATTAAGCTTTGCAACTTAGCATTGGACAAGGATTAATTTTTCTCAAAAGGGTTTAAACAGGTTTCTACGAAAAATTTACACAGCGAAATTTTCTTTGTACCTTATAATTTAAGGAAATATTTTATTTAATTTTTAAGCTTTACTAAACTAAAGTTGGCTAATCAATCGAACCCAGATTACTCTTAATATTCGTTAAGTAAAGACTTAATTAATTGAAATAAACTTGTCCATGCAAAAAGGGTTATGATGGAATGGGCAGGAATTAAGGGGATATTGAGAATAATACTAACAACTAAGGTTAGTCACTGAGCCTTGCATATTTCTCTTCCATACCAAATAATATTTATTTTTAATTTTGTATTAGTTTATTATTTTATATAAAAAAGCATTCTTTATATTGGGATATACGGTAACATAATTATATCCTCATTTAACATTGCATCGATACGACGGTCAATTTTACTTTATCAAATGTGATCGTTCTAATGATTCTTTGTTTTCTTTTAAGTTCGTTCCGTATAACAGTATGTATTTTAAGTCTAGATAAGAATAATTTAGTATTGATATCATTTAATATGAAAGAGGTTTTTTTGTGAAAAATAAGAGTTCAGTAAGAAAAGTTTATAAAATATAAACATCGCTGTTCGAATACAACATAAAGTTTTTTTTTAAAGGGAGAGAGCCTTGAGATCTAAAGATTGAAATCAGATTGTTAATACATTTGTTTTAATTCGGCCTTTGAGGCTCATAAATTCGGATCTAGGTGTACTTACGTGCCAAAATGTTAGGTGCAACCAATGGTCTTGAAAATATCAGAAAGCACACAAACAGACAAATATATACTATATTATATTACATGTAGAGATGATTAAAGATTTTAGAAAAATAAGTTAAACATGTTTATGAAAATGCAGGGCTCCAGTTGGTTCAGCTTTTAAAATACTTCTGCAGACCTGCCAAGTCTCCGGGTTTTTAGATACCACATTTTAGTACAGAAAATGTTGTTTTATTTAAATCTAGCATTCTGTGATTTGAAAGAAAAACATTTTTTTCTAAAAAGTTACTGGTGTACAAAAAGCCTGAGACTTGGCAACTTTGCTTCTGAAGTAAAAATGTCGTCGTAAGTTTTCACAACATTTGCAAAAAAAAAAAAAAAAATAACCTTAGGTGTAGGTTTTGGCAAAATTTACAAGTGATATCTAAATAGAAGACTTTTCTTTGAAAATTGTGGTGTTCTGAAAATGTAAGAATGAAAAATGTAAAAAATGTAAAATAGAACTTTTAATTTTTTAAAGTTTATGTTAAAACTTTAATTAATATAACACCTGTCGTCACTGATCCATTCAACTCGATCATGGCTGTAAACACTGATACAACTTATCAACATTCATCTAGGTGGAACTTGTTAATAATTATTGTATGATACAGGGTTCGTACGCTTTTATCACAATATTGTACAATATTTCAACAGAATTTTTCGCGTTATTCAAATGCAGAAAAGTATTACAAATCCTGCAATTAAACGAGCTATTTAAAAATTAAATAGATAAATTCTCTTAAAAAATTGTGGTAAAAGCGTGCGAACCCGGTGATACATTTTTATATTATAAATAGGGATATATCCACCTTAATGATTGGATTATACTTTTTTTGTATATTCGTCTGCATAAGAAAAAAGCACTGGATTTGTAAAAACTTTGGGCTTTCGGCTTTTGATGGATTTGTAAGTTTTGAAATGTGATAAATACGATCTGACTAATTTTGGACCGATGTCTGTCGGAATTTTACGAAATTTTGTGGACGATGTAACTCAAGAATTTATGTGCAGAACTGTTAATTTTTTAAAACTTATGTAACAGCATAGTTAGTTGGGCCAATGTATAAACTAACGCTGATTAGGTATTATTTTTTTAATTTTTAAGTGACTGGTACTGCCCCCTTTTTCGCGATGTGGATAATACTTGTATACCGGCGTCGATGAGATGGAATTGTACCCAGCTTAATGAGTAAGATACTTACTGTAAAAATCTATGCTGGCTCAGATGTCTTCTAAGTGTTGAAACATCGCTAATATCAAATATGAAAATGTAACTTTTTTCTTACTTTCAGCGAAACGTTAATAAAATAAACGTGCATCCGAAAGTATAATTGGATGTCTACCTATGAGTAAAATTTCACGTTCTAAATAAAAAGCTCTACAAAATTCCCCAACTTAAACTGATGAATAAACCTTGGTGTTTTATTAAAAGTTAACCACAGAGTAAGGAGTTTTAAACAGAGAATCTACTCTCATACACTGCAATGGTAACTTCTTTAACATGGGATTACACATAGACAGTGGCTCTAGCTGCGGATGACGCGAAATCTACAGCCGTAACAGAAGCGAGGTTGCTTATAAAGCTATATATCGCTTTCTTGGCGACAAATGAGGGAAGAAAAAGAAAAAAACGGCGACTTCTCGCATCTTGTTTTGGTTAGTTGGTTGGTTGATTTTAAGACGGTCGATTATCTATCTACGCGAATGAAAACAGTTTTATTATTTTTAACATGTTCTGAAACAATCGGAATTCAACTTTATTTTAAAATAAGTGCTGTGGTAAAACAAAAAAATATATATACAGTCATCACTCCCTTATACGCGTTTGAAGGTATTGATTTAAAATCGCGCATAACTGAGAGCCGCGCATAAGTGAGAAGATGTTATATGTAGTCCTTTATACACATTATACACACTATGGGAAATGAAAAAAAATTGAAATATAATAATTATGATTAATAACATTTTATAAAATATAAGCGGCGTAATATCATTATAGTGAATTAAAAAATAATCTTTACACTTTCACTATAAAATTTAGTTTAAAAAAAATACCATAAACGTAAAATTTCATTTTACACAGAAGAAGGTGTACTTACATAAAAAAAATGCCAATTAATCCTTTTTTAAAAAGTCATTAATGCTAACAATATAATAAATTATAACACCTTGTAATAGTATATTATTTTTAGATGCTAAAGGTGTAAAATTAACAACTATAATATAAATTAAAATAACTTTTATTAGTTGTTTTACATGTTTCGACTCTTTCCGAGTGATTTTCCCAAAAATGACTCGTAAAGAGTCGAAACATGTAAAACAACTAATAAAAGTTATTTTAATTTATATTATAGTTGTTAATTTTACACCTTTAGCATCTAAAAGTCATTAATGCTAGTTTGGTTTTGTTTTGGCTGCGTTTGTACAACGACCTTTTCTAATGCATTAAAGTGCTTCGTTGTATTTGATACTACATGAGCATTTTGAAGGTAACATCTCAAAGTGTCCAGGACTCCTAAAGCAGTAGCATAATATGGGACAATTACAGTATCAGTTACATCATTATCATCATCCTCTCCATCTTTATCAGCTGTCACGTCAACAAAAAGAGTTTCAATATCGCTTATTGCCATTGATGTTAAATTTTCATCCACAATTACGAAATCTTGAAATGGAAGAGAATCTCGGCTTATGTTGTTCCATTCTTCTTCGTTTATGTTAAAATCTTTGATGTTGTTTTCATTTTCCTGTAATGGAATAATTTCAGCATCATTTGAATGAACAAAACACGCTTTTCTAAAGCAGTTAGAAATTGTTGTGGCTGTTACGTTACTCCAAGAGGAAACCAACTTATGCATAGCATTCAGAATCCAAATTTTCTTGAATTCCTTTTCCTGCTCTAGTGATATAAACATTCTTCGCACCAAATCTTTCCTATACTGCGCTATACCGAGATCTAATGGCTAGAGTATGCTAGTACAATTTGCAGAGAAAAATATAACTCGTGTATGTGTCAGCAGTGGGAGATCTGAAGGATTTGCGGGACACTAATCCATAAATAGCAGAACTTTTCTTTTTCCTCTTTTTCCCATCTTCTATCGAATTCCTTCAAAAAGTCTAACAAATTTTTTCGATGTCATCCAGGCTTTGGTGCTACTTGCATAAGAACATGACAATTTATTCACATTTTTAGACACTGTGATTCTTGGATTTACCAATCACTATTGGCGGTAACTTTTCTGATCCGTCGGCATTGCAACATAAAATAACAGTCTCTTTTTCTTTGACGTGTTTGCTACCATGGCATGTTTCTCCCTTAAAATCCAGCGTTTTGTTTGGCAAAAGACAATAAAATAAACCTGTTTCATCATCGTTATGTTCTTAACATCAATGTTTTGAGTTAAATATGGAAGGTCTGCGATCCATTAGCAGTTGAATCTGAAACGGCTGCGCTCTCACTACTCGGACAAAGATTTGTAAAACCTTGTATTTTCTTAACTTTTTCTAGACATGCCCTAGATGCCGAAAAATTTTCGATTCCCATTTTTGATGACAAAGTGAGTGCTTTTTCTTTGAATAACTCATCGCTATTTTGTAAATTAAAAGCTCTCATTTCTCGGAATCACTGAATTAAAGTGGTTTCTAAAATCTCAAAGTTTAGATCTGCGCGTGGCTTGAAGAGAAAGAAAAGAAGGAACCGTTAGAACTGAGGGGAGAATGTGCAAAGTCGGAATTGTAACACCCTCTGCTCCCTCTCAGGAACTTTGTGGAAAGGTCTTTTGACCTTGACACGTGCAAAAAAAATTCTTTATAGATAAAAAAAAATTAGCACTTAACTCATGTGTTTGTGAATTGCGCTATTATGTCCGCGTATAACTGAGAGAGACAATTCAAAGTGGCGCTTATAAGTGAGAAATCTATAGCATTATTTTCCTATTCCTCGTGGTGGGATCTTACAAAATTAGCTTATAACTGAGAGACGCGTATAACTGAGACGCGCATAAGTGAGAGGTGACTGTATTTCCAAGTTTGAAAGGAAAATTTGATTTTTTTAATTCTTCAAAATGTAAGTTGTGATTTATTTTCATGTGTTTTTTTTGTTCTTGTTTTTTCAAGTTCCATAATGTTTGAAATATTTTATATATATTGAGTGTTGACAGATTTGTGCCGAAACGTCATGTTAAGGCTCACTGTGGAGACGCGAAATGTTTTTGGTTTCCGTCTGTCTGTTTGCCGTAAAAATGGTCCGATTAGGTTGATTTTTAGTAGGTATGTTCGCGAGGTATCCAGAATAGCTGTATAGTGTTTGGTTAAATTTGGTTCATTCGTTCGGAAAATATAGAATATTTTTTTTTAGGTCATAATGCTTTCTTATGGGGATGCAGACGATTTTTCAAATTTCATTTTTATCTGAAATGAAAATGGAATATTTGCGTAATTGATTTAGATGTAAAATTATGAATGCGAAATTTTCGATATGGATTTCCAATAGTTTTAAAATTTTGCTTATAAATTTAATGGAATTTAGAAATTAATTGCTTAAAATATTTGAAAATGTTTTTGCATCTGTTCAGGAAATATAAACATCTTACTTTCATATTTTTTACAATTTTTAAAATCATTTATTTTTACTTACCACTTTAATTTAAGGATTCTAATTTCTGGAACATTCGAAGAATTTTATATGCTTATAAACATGCATGCAATTGAAAAAAAAAATTGCGAATTGTACGAAGTTAAAATGATATTTAAAAAAATGATCTGCAGATTTACTAGTATAGGAAAAAACTTAGTACCATGTTTACATTGCGATAGAAAATGTATATGAATAAAATTTTATATAGAGATTTTTTTTTAACATGAATGAGATTTATGGTATGGCAGTTATTTTAACGATAATATAAAGTCAAAATTTGTTAAAAATCTGCCAACACTGAATATATATAAAATATTTAATACATAATGGAACTTGAAAAATAAAAACAAAAATAACACATAGAAATAAACCACAACTTACCGATTCGTAGGAATAAAAAATAACTTTAACGTCTTGTTCTTGCAAACAATATACTCCTCTCTTCGTAGCATTTTGAAGAATTATAATAATTATAATCAGCTATTTGATCTTCAAAGAATAAATTTAATAATAAGTATTAAACAAGATTCGAAAATCAATTAGCGAACGCCGAAAATTTGCACATGCGCAAATGACAACATCAAAAGACGCCAAGCAGAATAGGTTACACTTAAACGGAAATCAAAAGATAAAAAACGCCAAAGGGATGATTTAGTTCTTAAGTCATCCGCCGCAGTCGCTCTTTTCAGGCGAAGCTGGGTCTCTGTCCTTACTCTGTGAAGTTAACATTACAGGACAAAAACTGCCTGCGAAGGTAGTGTTTAACATGATGATTGCACACCAAAAACTGAACAGTAGAGTGATCTGCTTGGGTTTGGATTTACAAAATTGCTTTACAATAATTTTTTTGTGGTATCATTTATCCTTTTTTCTAACTTTTTTTTTAAAAGTGTGGTCAAAAAGGCAAATTATTCTTAAAAATTCTAAATATTCAATTTTTTGAGAAACGTGTATATAAAAGCGCAACATTTTCTGCGCATTTTAAAGTAGACCACATACAAATATTCTTATAATTAAGTTAGATATGACTAGAAACATGTGGTGATCCCTATGCAAGTAATGTTTAAATAAATAGGTTAAACCCGTTTATTTCAATATGTTGAAAATGTGCTGTTTTATTTTTATTGCACACAAGATTCTTATTGAAACCTTTAATATTTTTAAATGAAATCATCCTGGATTTATAAATCACATCTATATCCTAAAACTAACATGTGTATGTTTTAGAAAAACTAATATTTTTAAAGAAAAATTAAAAGTATTCAATATTGTTTCTTGGAGTATGCATAAATTATTTTGTGGGTGAAACAATAAAAAAAATTTAGTTCCAGTCTTCATATTTAAAATTTATAAGGCAGGGGCTTTATAAGCTATAAGACAACTGGCCGCCAGTAGGCCGTTTCCCACACTAAATTGTATTAGTAATCTCCGTCTAAATTTTAATAGAATAATATAGACGATCGTATAATATAGAAGAATACTAATAAAATTTAGGCGTGAATATTGTCCCCAAAACACCATTCTTAGTAAGCGTTCCAGCTTAATACTAGAATAGGGGCACAGAATTGACACAACTGCAATATCTTGTGGACGGGTTGATAATACCAATACGAGGACTTTTAGGATGACGTCATTAGGCATGACAGAAAATCTACCATCTACGCATTCTCCTGAGCATATATTGTGAATATTTACTCACTCATTGAAGATGTATCTGGTTTACCAGATTTATTGTCAAATATTTTTGATACAGTTTACTTCGATAAAATATGTATATTAAAAAATATTCACAATATCATTTTAGTTTCGGTTGTAAAGGTAATAATATAATAAGCATTATTGCCTTTTCTCCTGAAAATAAAAAGACACAGTGAATGATTTAAATACAAATATTTGTATTAAACCAGACTGTATCCAAGACATTTCGCAATAAATTTGGTAGATAAGATAAACCTTCCAGGAGTGAGTAAATATTCACAATATATGCTCAGGAGAATGCGCATATGGTAGATTTTGTGTCATATCTAATGACGCAATGTCTAATTCGGTAATTCAAAAGAAAGTTTCTGTTTAATTAAATAGCACGAATTCTGGAATTTAGCAAAATTTTCTATTCAAAATTACTAGTATGAATAATGAAGAGTTCTGAGTTATTTGTCAAGTGCACACGACACTCGTCCCGAAATTTGTGACACTTATCTAGGTGAGATCTGATAATTATTATTATATTATACATTTTTATAATATAAATACGGATTTATTCACCACAATAACATTGTTTTTACTTCCTAATGATGTAATGTCATACCTAATGACATTACACCGGTAATTCCAAAGAAAGTTTCTGCTTAATTAAATATGACGAATTCTGGAATTTAATAAGATAAAATTTTCTATTCAAAATCACTAGTATGAATAATGAAGAGTTCTGAGTTAATTGTCAAGTTTACACGACACTCATCCCAAACTTGTCAACACTTATCTAGGTGAACTCTGATAATTATTATTATATTATACATTTTTATAATATAAATACGGATTTATCCACCACAATAACATTGCTTTTACTTCCTAATGATGTAATGCTATGCCTAATGACATTACACCGGTAATTCCAAAGAAAGTTTCTGCTTAATTAAATAGCACGAATTCTGGAATTTAATAATGCAAAATTTTCTATTCAAAATCACTAGTATGAATAATGAAGAGTTCTGAGTTATTTGTCAAGTGTACACGACACTCGTCCCGAACTTGTCAACACTTATCTAGGTGAACTCTGATAATTATTATTATATTATACATTTTTATAATATAAATACGGATTTATCCACCATAATAACATCGTTGTTACTACCTATTGATGTAATGCCATACCTAATGACATTACACCGGTAATTCCAAAGAAAGTTTCTTCTTAATTAAATAGCACGAATTCTGGAATTTAATAATGCAAAATTTTCTATTCAAAATTGCTAGTACGAATTATGAAGGGTTCTGAGTTATTTGTCAGGAGTACTTGACACTCGTCTCGAACTTGCTAACACTTATCTAGATGAACTTAGTTAGTTAATATTATATTATACATTTTTATATTATAAATACGGATTTATCCACCATAATAGTTGTGTTTTTACTTCCTTCGTCTAAATAAGAAGAAAGTATTGGATTTGTACAAACATTCCACTTCCGGAGTTTGATAGATTTGCAGTTTTGAGATGTCTTGAATACGATTTCACTATTTTTGGACCGATATCAGTCGGGATGTCACAAAAATTTTGAAGATGCTGTGTCTCAAGCATTAATCTTCGGAATCATAAAACTTTCAGAATGTATAAAACTACCCATTTAGTTCGTCTAATGTATAAGGTAAAGCTTACTAAATATAAGTGTTTATCTCCTAAATGGTTTGTTATGCCCTTCTTTCCACGATGTGTGCGATAGTTCTTGAGATGGAATTGGAATCAAACATAATAAGAAAAATGCTTATTAAAGAACTATGCTGGTCTGCAGAGCGTATACGGGTTTTAACTCCGTCAATACCAACTATGAATATATGTAGATACATTGGCGTCTCGTGACTGTCTTTTTGGGGGGCACTAAATGCATGCCTAAAACCCATATTATTTTCATACCATTATTTTTTACAAGAAATATTTTCCTTGTTTAATGGCAGAACTTTCTGAGTGTAATTAAAATGAAGTATTCATTTTTAATAATTGTAGTATTATAAGTATAAATTTACTATCCATGCATTTAGTGCCCCAAATAAAGCCAGTTACGAGCTACCACTGTGTATATAAATACGAGGTACTTTAACACATTGCCGACTGGGAACGAGAAGTCTCGTTTCTATTTAACTCTTTCAGGGGCAAGCACTTGTGCCCCTGTAACGTTGAATTCCCACCGGAATTTAGGAAAGAATTTAGTTCAAAATAATAATAAGCAATTTTTCAACTTTTTCTCGTCAAAGTTAAAAAAGTAAAATTTAATTAAAAGTTTCTGGTTTAAATCAGATTAAAATTAGGTGGTATATAATATATACCACCGCCCCTCAAAGGGTTAACGAAATATCATTCACTTAATGTGGTACTGCCACCTTACAAAAATAGCATTTATAACATTCTGTTCATATTTTATTTTAGATTGTAAGATATTTTATATAAATTCCGTACATTGAAAGATATTTAATCATTCATAAATTTGAGAAACAAATATAGAAAACCAATTTACGAAAGACTTTAACCAACGCCTCCTAGATAAAAATTCGAACAACTTGCATGTTTCGATTTCATTGGCTCATAGAATTAATAATTATTCCATACGACTTATAGTTAATAATTCCACGATGCATCAAAATCGAAACATGCAAGTTGGTCGAATTTTTTTCTTTGTTTTGCCTGCTTGGTACGACGTTTTCGTGACGCGTGTCTCGGCTTTCTTGTCTAGGGGGCGTTGCTTTAACCCATTAACTGCCAAAATTATGTGGGCGGAGTCTTCGATATTTTTACTGAAATTCGTTTCCCACCAAAAATTCTGAAAGCTAATATTTCGTAACTTTAATAGCAACGTTTTTTTTCATTAAGTAAAGTATTTTTTAACCCTTTAACGTTCACTGGTTTCCCCACGAAACCACAAAATTTTAATTATGAAACTCAACAATGACAGCAGAATTTTAATAGAAATGTTTTTCATTTATTATATATGTGAATTATCGCTTTTTTATTATATAAAAATAAATTTGTCCATAATTTCCGGTGTCAATCATTTATTTCAACATCTTAGCAATTGAAGTGTTTTATCCATTAAAGGGTTAACATATTAAAATAATGGTGGCTAGGCATTTTTTTTATCATACACTTTTATTTTCAATGTCGACAACCACGAGTATATCCGTGGTTGGCAGCGAATGGGTTAACTTCTTGGGGATGAGCGATACGTAACGCATACATGACGCATAAGATTCTCAGAATCCTCGATTATTCCCACCAGTTATTTTTTATTGTAAGCTTTGCCTTATGTAATCCTAGCATTTCTGCGATTCAATTAGCCGAAAATTTCTGTTTTTAAAAACCGGTGGAAAAGATTAAAAATTCTGTAAAGGACGCCCGTCGCGAAGAATGTTAGGAAGAGGGAGGAACTGCTGCTGTTTTACCAGATTTTATAAAAACGACCGGTCGGGAATGGGTTAAGAAAATAAACATGAATTCGAACACATTACTGGGTGTCTATATATCAGTAAAATTTCATTTTCCTAATAAAAACCACTAAAAAAATGTCCTCTATCTAAATAGAGGGAGAAACCCCAACTTGGTAACAGCGTTGCCAGTCCACTACATTTTTTTAATTCAGATATTTTTTATACCTACCAGCTCTTTGAAATAGAAATATTATACTTATTTAATTACAGATTAAATAATACAAAATTTAGTGAATAAAGTTGTTTAAAAAATGTGTTGACAAAGAAGCACAGTGTTGCCAGTGTTCTACTTTAAAAAAAAATCCGTTTTGTTGATTGTCACCAGTTTCTTGAGAAAGAGGCGAAAACAAAGAGAATTATATCGTTTGAAAAAACTGGTGCCAATCAAGCAATATGAATTAATAAAAAGTAGCCCAATGGGAACACCGATCAAGCAAACTGAAACAAGAAAAACAGGGAACTGTCAACATGAAAAATCTTTAGTTAATGTACCAGCACTGACATAGCAAGTCCGAAACTGCCTCGGACGGCAGTTTCTGACGTGAAAAGTAACAACAACAGATGGGATCTCTTTTCAGTTTGTATTAGGATTGGATTTATAAAATTGATACAGAAAACATTTTTTCTGGTGTGAATTATTATTTTTATGTGCGTTAATAATATAAATATTTAGCATATAGTCGTCGCCTAGTCCGCCCGTCTGTCTGTCTGTCCGTCTGTCCACATATAACAAGTTCAAAAGCTACCCAACCGAATGGTTTGAAATTTAATATGCATAATCGTTGCAGAATTTTGTCGAGCCATTTCAAATTTTATGAAAATCGAATCAAAACTTAAAAATATATTGATAAAAATATTTATTAAGTAATTTGAAATTTTTAAAAATCGGTCCTTCCTTGTTATAGCAACATAGGATTAATCGTCAAGGAACAGAAATGTATCGCCAAGTTATCTGACATGTATGACGTTATAGTCATATATGGCGTATATGGTGTATTTATAGCCTCTATGACCAAGTTATAGTCATATTCTGCACTCTATTAAATCCTATCATAAATAATTAATTGAATGATATTCCACGATTGGTAATGATTCTAGATTGCCATAGTGATTACGTCCTATTTAAGATGAAGTTACATTATTTTCTTATTACTAAATTTAAAAACCGAATTTGTATAATAAAATTACTTAATTATAGCAATTCTATAATCTACCGAAAGTTTTTTGGATATATGCTTCTGAAGAAATAGATACTAAATGTAAAAAGAGTCTGAATATGGATTTCAAGTTCTGAAAATTTCAAAGATAGGCTTAAGTTTCCAATTGGAATTTTCAGTAAATGTCAACAAAATATAAAATGTTGCCAACTTAAAATGTACTTATTTTATTACGGAAATTAATCATTTCATATTGAAAGACAGATTAAAAAAGGCGGATATTTTACTTTCCAAAAAGGGTATCAATGAATGAAAAAAGTAGCATTTGAATTAAAAATAATAGTCCAACTAGCAACACTGCACATAGCTGCTTTGCAGAATCTTTTTTTATGAATAAATTAATATAGGTACAGGTATTAATATAGGTAATATAGGTCCTCTCACTTATACGCGATGTTCAATAATTACTTTTTCATACCACTATTGTAATCGATTTATAAATTTTGCGATTTAAGAAGTCAAAAATTACCTTATAAAAAAACTGGTGCGGAAAAATGATTTCCGTGTATCGCGTATAAGTGAGAGATTACTGTAATATAATTTCTGATTTTTGTAGGAATATCAGGCAAATCTGTACAGATAAAAAATGAGGTGTTGAATAAAAAGAAATGCCTAGATTATTTTCAACTCCAATCAATGTATCGTCTAAAAAATGGAACATTTAAATCGAATGATTTTTTGGGTAAGATATACAAGTTTGTCACGGGGATTTAACATTGGTGTCCTCAAGATTTGACTCTTTCTATCGTTATGAGAATTAAATAAAAAATTCATTAGCTTTATTTTTTCCAGGTTATGAATGCAATCCAGGCAATGAATGAAAAAAGTAGCATTTGAATTAAAAATAATAGTCCATCTTGCAACACTGCACATAGCTATGGTTTCGCTTTGCAGATTCTTTTTTATGAATAAATTAATATAGGTAAAAAAATTTCTGCTTTTTGAAGGAATTTCAAGCAAATCTGTACAGATAAAAAATGAGGTGTTGAATAAAAAGAAATGTCTAGATTATTTTCAACTCCAATCAATGTATCGTCTAAAAAATGGAACATTTAAATCGAATGATTTTTTGGGTAAGATATACAAGTTTGTCACGGGGATTTAACATTGGTGTCCTCAAGATTTGACTCTTTCTATCGTTATGAGAATTAAATAAAAAATTCATTAGCTTTATTTTTTCCAGGTTATGAATGCAATCCAGGCAATGAATGAAAAAAGTAGCATTTGAATTAAAAATAATAGTCCATCTTGCAACACTGCACATAGCTATGGTTTCGCTTTGCAGATTTTTTTTTATGAATAAATTAATATAGGTAATAAAATTTCTGCTTTTTGAAGGAATTTCAAGCAAATCTGTACAGATAAAAAATGAGGTGTTGAATAAAAAGAAATGTCTAGATTATTTTCAACTCCAATCAATGTATCGTCTAAAAAATGGAACATTTAAATCGAATGATTTTTTGGGTAAGATATACAAGTTTGTCACGGGGATTTAACATTGGTGTCCTCAAGATTTGACTCTTTCTATCGTTATGAGAATTAAATAAAAAATTCATTAGCTTTATTTTTTCCAGGTTATGAATGCAATCCAGGCAATGAATGAAAAAAGTAGCATTTGAATTAAAAATAATAGTTCATCTTGCAACACTGCACATAGCTATGGTTTCGCTTTGCAGATTCTTTTTTATGAATAAATTAATATAGGTAATAAAATTTCTGCTTTTTGTAGGAATTTCAAGCAAATCTGTACAGATAAAATATGAGGTGTTGAATAAAAAGAAAGGTCTAGATTATTTTCAACTTCAATCAATGTATCGTCTAAAAAATGGAACATTTAAATCGGATGATTTTTTTGGGTAAGATATAAAAGTTTGTCACGGGGATTTAACATTGGCGTCCTCAAGATTTGACTCTTTCTATCGCTATGGGAATTAAATAAAAAAACATTAGCTGTATTTTTTCCAGGTTAATTTGATCCAAGTAGATGAAATACCGCATGTAAAGTAATTGTCATTAATGTAGGTAATAAAAAAAAAATAAAAAAAAAAAAAATCCTTTCGAAAAATCTGGCGGAGGTCTGCCTAAGTAGTATTCTGGTCCTAGTAATTATAAATGCCTGCTTTCACTGTTGTGCTTTCCCCTTCCCACAAAAGATTATGCTAGAAACTGCATGATATTAAGGTGATAGGATTTTAATGTTACATAATCAGGGGTGTAAAAATTGGGCGCCAAAGAACCGATTTTCACAATTACATTTTATAAGTATGCTTCCCCTAAATTTTATTAGTATACTTCGCCTAAATTTAATCAGTTATATTAAGCGAAGAATATTAAAAATTTAGTGGTTGCAAACGGCCCATTGGCTGTCAGATTTTTACACCCCTGTACATAATCATGTTACGTACGAATTTGGCGTTGTTAAAAGCTATTCAAAAATAACAAAACCTCTGTATTTAATTTCTTGTGATTGCTTTGTTTAAGAATTAATGATAAAATATGAAAAAAAAAATTACATAGCTGCCAAACTAACGGTTTATTTTTAGGTTTTAAACCATACATGGTGCCATACATGTTGTTTAATAAAGTTGTTGGACTTGCTTTTCTGTGTTTTTTATTTGATTCTATTTCTAAAAAAAAAAAAAAAAAAAAAAAAGGTTTAAAGTGTGTTTATTTGAAAAATTTGGCAGCTATGTTTGAAATACAAGAAATATCTTGATAAATGTTAATTAATAATTAAGAAAAAAATATTTAAGGGTTATTTAAATTTAGTACAAGCCTTTACGGAGTAATAGTTATTTTTAACTGCTACACAACTTTTATTAATTAAAGGTTATTAAACTAAGGATACTAGAGGTTTAAAACAATTTAGTTAGTTTCAATTACAATAATCTTAATTACTTACATTTTGGACTGCATTTAAATTTTATAAGATAGGTATCTCTATTAATTTAAGATTGAGAATCAATGGAAAGTGCATTAAGCAATTTTAATTACAGTTCCCCGTTCAGTTCCATGCCCAGATTTCATGCAGTAAATACGCACCTTGATAATAATTGAATTAATCCGGGAGAAGGCGTGCATACCCAGTGTATGAATGTTTTTTATACATATAATAATCTTTACCGTTTTCACTCTTGTCAAGTTCTACAAATTCTACGATAAAGTAAGCTTACTTTTCGGAAAATAGTGGTGACAAATGTAAAAACCGTGCACACCTGCGTTGTCATACCCAGCGCGACTGCTTACGGGTTAAATTACAGAGTAAAGGATTCTATAAATGTTGTAAATTTAATACAACAATTTAATACAACGATTTAATTACATTTTTTAAATTACCAAGTAATGTCTATTTTTAATTTGGTATTAGTTTATTGTTTATTATTTTATACAAAAATGTATTCTTTATATTGGGATATACGGTAGTATAATGATATTCTCATTTAACATCTTATCCATTCGACGGTCAATCGTACTTTATCAAGTGTGATCGTTCGAATGATTTTTTTAATTGTTTTCTTTGAAGTTGGTACCGTATAACGATATACATTTTAAGTCTAGATAAGAATAATTTAGTATTGATATCGCTTAATATGAAAAATATTTTTTTTGTGGAAAATAAGAGTTCAGTAAGAAATTTTTAGAAAATCTAAACATCGCAGTTCGAATTCAACCGCTATCTCCGTTATATATCCGCCTTACGATTTTGATTCAAAAATGGAAGTCGACTAACCCTGATAGATGGCGCTACCATATGGGACCTCCCGTTCTAATATTTACATTGATTGCTTCATAGACGTGTCTTTAAAATCTACAATTTTATTATTTTTTACAGTGATACTTGATTTTTTTTAATTGAAAGTTCACATGTAAATTAAAATTAATGTTTTCTTATTAAAATGCTGTCCTGTTGTGTGCCTTTTTGTCGATCATCGAGCAAAAACAAGGACAATATTTTCTTTCACCAATTTCCCGTAGACAATCGTCGGATGTTATGGCTGAAAGTGATATTTAGACAAATTAATGTCTTTTTTTAATCTTTAAATGTTTGTTTATTATATTTTAACCTTTTATCTTTGTATTTTAAAAATACAAACAGGCATTTTTACTAAAATTTTTATTTTTCTAGCAACATTCTGTTGAATAATAATAAAATAAATGAATGCCTATTTGTTATTAAAATTATATATTTTTATTAGGTTACAATTCTGTAAAATGATGCTTTGATCTAAAATTAGTTCTGAAATAATATTAATATTAAAAACGTGACAGAAATATTGGGTGAAAATATTTATTTTTATCAAACAATTATCCAAAGCCTTGTCTGAATGAAACTGAATCTGTAACATTAAATATATTTAAATGTCTTCTATTGCACTTGCAAAATAACCTTTAAAAAAAATTGCCTTGTAAAATAGGAATATAATGTCGTTATAATAATTATATCCCAGTTTTTTTTAAACATTATATTAATCTATCAACAATATTTCACCAATCTCATAATTGCATTTCCCATTGTGAGTCAATATGTAATTGTAACAACAGAAATAAATCAAAGCATCCAAATTCCCATACTGGACATCTTACAAAATGCAAAAGATAATTGTTTTTATGATTGTATTTAGAATTAGAACTTAATTAAAAAATACTAATGAAGAAAATGGTCATTTTCAGATAAATTAAACAATTACGACATCAATTAATAAAAAATTATGAGAATAATTATTGTTATTATCACAAGATCAATAATACAGGGACCTCTCACTTATACGTGATACACAGTAATTATTTTCCGGCACCAGTTTCTTTTAAAAGTAAGTTTCTCCTTATTTAATCGCAGAATATATAAATCAAATTTTACTGTTTTAAAATACTGGTACAAAAAAGTAATTACTGAACATCGCGTATAAGTGAGAGGTCACTGTATACTATTTTAGATAGAAGATTTTAAATACGGAATTTAAGAGAAATACAGTTATTATTGAGACGGGAAATTATTGAGACAATGGGGGAAGAGGGGGGAGCAGTAAAAGAAGGACAAAAATGTCTTGAAACATCTGTGCGTAGATTCGTATTTCCCATTAATTAAATTTCATCAAGTACTTCAGGGCTCGATGCATATTTTTTTTTTCTTGGGGCCCATTTTGGGAAAAGCAACCATTATTTTTGTGATATTTATAATTTAAATTCCAGTTATTCAAATTCGAACAAAACATTTATTAATTAATAATTTCTTTAAGTCCTGCTAAAGTTTTCCTTTCTGGTGAACTTGTTTTGCTTGCAAATAAGACATTTTAAAACCTAACAATATAAAAATAATTAATGAAGTGAATGCTTTTATGGAATGGAATTTTGTGAAGGACTCTATTTTATTAAGAGAATTTTTGTGAAGGGTCTTGTTTTATTAAAATAAATTTTGTGAAGAGTCTTGTTCTATTAAATGAATGTTTATGAAGAGGCCCTAAATAGGTCCCAAATTTGGCCTGTATCGACCCCTGTTGATATATTGCTTACAATAGTTACCACAAATGTGAAAGAAATAAAACTAAAGGTTGAATGTTTTAAATGAATCAGCAAAATGAATCAGCATTCATCAGCAAAATGACAGACAGCCACACAAGCAGTCAAACGCACACACAAGATTATTACCTGTAGAGGTGAGTGAGTATCTTTGAAATTTGACTAAACATGTTTATGAAAAGGCACCAATAAAAAATCTAAATTAATATTGTTATGAATTTTGTATATATCTGTAAATATTCCATTTGTTTAAATTTATTTTATTATTGTGAAAATTGCAGTATTATTAATGTATTTCCTATTGAGCATCATGTAACTCAATGCTAAAGGCCTCAGATGGTTTGCAAGGAAAACAACCTTACACCCTCATCTTTATAATGGAAGTCTATGGAAAAATCGCCAAGGAATGGGTTTATCGCCAAGTTGGCGATGGTTTTGGCGACTTATTTTTGTCGCCAAATTTAGCGATATATCGCCAAATGTCGCCAAGTTGGCGACTTTTTGTGCAACCCCCCCCATTATACCTGTACATTACGATCCTTTCTCGCTTAGGTTCTCTATCGAAAGTTAAAGCACTTTCTGGTAATTTCTAGCATCTGAAGGCTCTGGAAAATTCTACAGTTATCTTTAAAGCCTATATAAGAGACCTCCACCAGATCAGTTCAGTTAGTTCTCTGTCAAATGCGATTGAATACGCACGAGAGGCTTTGCATTGAGAACTGTGTTTCTCTGAGCGATTTTGTATTTGATTTAGTATTGAACAATACGCTATATTGTTCTGTGAGAAATTTTGCTGTGCTGTTATTAGATTTGAAGATTACTGAATATTTGTCTCTTTGAAAAGATATTGGTGTATTTATCGAACTGTTTGGAGTAAATAAAACCTGTTGATTGTTCTTATATATTGGCATCAATCCTTTCGTACACCGAGCTCACAACATTTGGTGTCAGGAGTGGGGTTGAATGTCGATCACCAGAGCAATGGAGGAGCAACTGAAACAATTATTGGAGAAATTAGCTGCGAATCAGGCTGAGATGTCAACCAACCTTGGCGAGATGAAAGAAGAAATGAAGAAGGATATGTCAGCGATGGATGAGAAAATGACTGCGAACCAGGCTGAAATGAAGAAAGATATGCCAGCGATGGATGAGAAAATGACTGCGAACCAGGCTGAAATGAAGAAAGATATGTCAGCGATAGATGAGAAAATGACTGCCAACCTTGGCGACTTAAAAGATGAAATGAAAAGGATATGTCAACCAACCTTGGAGAGTTGAAAGACTTAATAGAGGATAAAATAACATCTTTAAATGACAGAATTGACGGCGTGGAAAACAAAGTTGAAGGAAGATTTCACGAAATAGAAGGAAAGGTAGAAGAAATTCAAAGGACAGCCAGTACCGTAGAAGAAAGAGTAGAAGAAAAAGTTCAAAAGATCGCCGAGACCGTTGCAGAAAGAGTAGAAGAAAAAGTTCAAAAGATCGCCAAGACCGTCGAAGAAAGCATAGAGAATGTAAAAATAGATTTGGAAAAAGTCAAGAAACAGAAGATAACTGCCGGAAGCTATACCGAAGATGTCAAGTATCAATCTATGCTTCCTCGTTCCTGTATTAAACTCTCGACCTATGACGGAAAATCCTCATGGCCTGTTTTTAAGACACAATTTGGGATCGTAGCTGACGCCAATGGATGGGATTCCCAGACAAAGGCTTGCCAGTTAGCTGCTTCTCTACGAGCTGATGCTGCCGACGTCCTACAGACTTTGCCTGCAAATGAACCGCTGGATTTTGAAACGCTCGTCAGTGCCTTAGAATTGCGCTTTGGCGAGAAATGCATGAAGGAATATAGCAGACTCCAGCTCAAATGTCGACAGAAGAAATCCACTGAATCCCTGCAAGAGCTTGCTACGGATGTCGAGAGACTTTTCCATCTTGCTTATCCTGACTGCCCGACTGAAACTAGAGAAAGTTTAGCTCTGCAACATTTTATTGATGGTGTGCGTGACCCTGAGATCCAGACAGCACTCCGGATTGCAGATCTCAACGATTTAAAAGGGGCTTTGGTTTACGCTCTGAAATTCGAGGCAGCCCAGCAAGCTACTAGGAAAGATCGACACTTTGTGCGAGCAGCCAACCTGCCTGAGACGTCGGATAGAGCTGTGGAGTGCTTACAGCAGCAGATGAATCACATAATGAGAAAGATGAACTCCTTAATGGCCAACAAACCTTACAGGAAGATCAAGTGCTGGAAATGCGGTGGAGAAGGCCATATCCAAATCGACTGCCCAAGACGACCCAGCACCGAAGGTAATAGCTCACCCGCTAACGGAGGAGCAAGAAAACTGATTATTGACCATCTTGCGGGGCGGAGGTTTCCAGATCTTAAGAAGCCTCATTTTCAAGTATGTGAAATTTCTGCAAGAAGTTGCGGCGAGAACGGAGTTTTTCTAGTCGGAAGTGTGAATGATTTGCCCTGTAATATGATCATCGATACAGGAGCCAATGTGACCATCATTCGGAAAGATCTAGCTCAGCGGCTGAAAGAAAAACCCTTCTGGACCCCGCCGCGTGTTATTCTTCAAACTGTGACCGGAGATAAGATTGATATACATGGAAGAATGACACTGAAAATAAAGTTTGGGAACGCCGCTTATCGCCATACAGTCTATGTGACCGATATTTCAGACCCTTTCATACTCGGACTGGACTTTTTAAAAGAGCATAGATTTACACTGGACTTTAAGAATAATGAGTTACGCTCTGCTCAAGAAGATGTCACTATTTTCAAACTAGGAAATGAGTCTGAATCTATTCAACAGATCACAGCCAAGGCAGATGTTATCATCCCTCCTCGGACCGAAATGGTGATACCTGGATTAACTGAGAACGAAAGTAGTTTTCAATGTGGCTTGGTTGGATATCCTGAGAAGAGCCCAAAAGGAGTGCTAATAGCATCAGCGCTGGTAGATCTGTCGAGAGATGTGATACCCGTGAGGATGGCGAATGTAAGTGAAAAGTCTAGAATTATCCAGAATGGTGAAGTGCTTGCAACGTGTGCTCCAGTCACCTGTGTTTGCAAAGACCCGAGCTTGTCGTTGTCGGAGCCGCCTACAAGTTTAACATCTGAAATTGGACGAAATGAGAATTTATCTCCTGAGCAGAGACATGCCGCAGAAAGACTGTTCCAGAATTTTACGGATGTGTTTTCACAAAACGAGAATGATATAGGTCGCACTTCTCTGACACGTCATAGAATTGATACTGCCGACCATCCACCGATTAAACAGCATCCAAGACGCTTGCCGTTTGCAAAACAAGAAGAGGTTTCTAAGCTCTTACGAGAGATGCAGGATAGTGACATCATCGAACCGTCATCAAGTCCGTCGGCCTCTCCTATCGTGTTGGTCCGAAAGAAAGATGGCTCCACAAGATTTTGTGTGGATTATCGTAAACTTAACGATATCACGAAGAAGGACAGCTATCCTCTACCAAGAATAGACGACACGCTAGATACTCTTTCAGGGCATAAATGGTTTTCCACACTGGATTTGAAGAGTGGATATTGGCAAGTAGAGATGCATCCTGATGACAAAGAGAAGACCGCATTTACTACTGGACAAGAACTTTGGCAATTCAAAGTTATGCCGTTCGGGCTCTGCAATGCTCTAGCAACGTTCGAGCGCCTCATGGAGACAGTGTTAAAAGGCCTGACTTTTGAAGCTTGTCTCATCTACGTAGACGACGTCATCATTGGTGGCCGCACATTTGAAGAACATCTAGATAATATTCGAAAAGTGTTAACGAAGCTAAGAGTGGCGAATTTAAAGCTGAACCCTTTGAAATGCAAGTTCTTCCAACGGGAAGTAAATTATCTAGAACACATCATTTCAGCTGAAGGTGTTCGAACAGATCCTGAAAAAGTGTCTGCAGTAAAGAACTGGAAGCGTCCGAAAAATGTCCATCAGTTGCGAAGCTTTCTGGGACTATGCACTTATTACAGAAAGTTTGTCCAGGGGTTCTCCAACATCGCAAGACCATTGCATAGACTCACTGAAAGCAAGCAGAAGTTTCTATGGACACAAGAATGCGAGAATTCCTTCCAGGGGCTGAAAGAAGCTCTCACATCCTCTCCAGTCCTTACCTATCCGCACCCCGAGAAACAGTTCATTGTGGACACGGATGCCAGTTATGAAAGTGTCGGCGCTGTACTTTCCCAAGAAATAGATGGCCAAGAACGAGTCGTAGCATACTGGAGCAAATGTTTATCAAAACCAGAGCGGAATTATTGCGTCACTCGTAAGGAGTTATTAGCTATAGTAAAAGCCATAGAACAGTTCCATCACTATCTCTATGGCAGGAAATTTCTCCTTCGTACTGATCACGCATCCCTAACATGGCTGATGAATTTTAAGAACCCAGAGGGCCAAGTAGCCAGATGGATACAACGACTCCAGGAATACGACTTTGACAGCAGGCATCGTAAAGGCTCATCGCATGGAAATGCTGATGCCTTATCAAGAAGACCGTGTCCCGAAAGTTGTCGCTATTGTTCCAGAGCGGAGAAAAAGTATAATCCCGAACATGTCATACGCCAGACGAAGACTTTACTATCAGCGCCACCAGATCCCTGGAGTGATGAGAAGATTCGAGAAGATCAAATGGCAGACTCTGACATCAAACCAATCTTGGAGTTATTAGAATCTTCTAGCACGAAGCCCAGTTGGAAAGACATCTCGACTTACAGTCCTACGACGAAGCAATATTGGGCTCTTTGGAACTCCCTCCACGTCAAGAATGGTGTCCTGTTTCGAAAATTCGAATCGGAAGATGGGAAAACATTTCGGTGGCAGTTGGTACTTCCTCGATCTCGAATCCCAGAGGTCCTCGAAGAATTACATGGCAGTCCCACTGGTGGCCATTTTGGAGTCATGAAAACATTACACAGAGTCCGAGAGCGCTTTTTTTGGGGAAAAGCGAGAGCTGACGTCGAACAATGGTGCAAATCTTGCGATGCATGTGCAGCTCGAAAAGGACCAAAGAAACGTGGCCGAGGAAGACTACATCTCTACAATGTAGGAGCACCTTTCGAACGCATTGCCCTTGACATCCTAGGCCCTCTGCCAAGAAGTGCTGATGGCAACAAATACCTCCTTGTTGTCATGGACTATTTCACGAAATGGCCTGAAGTCTATGCCATCCCTGATCAAGAATCTTCTACGGTTGCGGATGCCTTGGTACACCAGTGGATATCAAGGTATGGAGTCCCCCTTCAAATGCATTCTGACCAGGGGAGAAATTTCATCTCTGCTGTGATTGAGGGTCTCTGTCAAATTCTCGGAATGGACAAAACTAGGACGACGCCTTTACATCCACAGTCGGATGGCATGGTTGAGAGGTTTAATCGTACCATCCTCAACAACCTCTCACTGCTAGTTTCAAGAAACCAACAAGACTGGGACCAAAAACTTCCCTTGTTTCTCCTCGCCTATCGCAGCGCCGTCCATGAAACAACCGGCTATTCCCCGTCTCAGATGCTTTTCGGTCGTGATCTTCGCCTACCTTGTGATCTGCTTTTTGGTCGCCCTCCAGATGCGCCTTCATCGCCAAAGGGATACGTGCAGAATCTCCAGGTATGATTTGAAGACGTCCACAACTTGGCTCGAGAGCGTATCAATATACAGACGGAGAAGATGAAGACCAGGTACGACACGAAAGCCACGGGACATCAATTCAAAGAAGGTGACAAAGTTTGGTTTTATAATCCGACTCGACGTAAAGGACTTTCTCCCAAACTGCAATCGCACTGGGACGGTCCTTATGCAGTCCTAAACAGACTGAACGATGTCGTAATTCGGATCCGAAAGTCACCAAGTTCGAAGCCTAGAGTCGTTCATTACGACAGGCTGGCTCCATACTATGGCCATAGTACTTAGTTCATTGATTGTAAATAGTGTAATGTAAATAATGTAAATTAGTATGACCATGGTCTTGTATATAAGTTAATGTAATTATTTATTTCGCTTAGCATTATCATTATTGTCATTATTTAAATACTTGTATGTAATAATGTCTATGCTTTAATTTTTTTAAATAAGTGCATATTTTGTATAATTCAGCATTATGAATGTGTTTAATTGTTATTTTGCATGTTTGCTTTAAGTGTTTTGAATAGTATAGCATTTGTTGGCAACGGGTTTGCTTTCCGATCAAAGGTTGAACTGCCCAGGACGTGCAGTCCTTGAGAGGGGGGCAATGTTATGAATTTTGTATATATCTGTAAATATTCCATTTGTTTAAATTTATTTTATTATTGTGAAAATTGCAGTATTATTAATGTATTTCCTATTGAGCATCATGTAACTCAATGCTAAAGGCCTCAGATGGTTTGCAAGGAAAACAACCTTACACCCTCATCTTTATAATGGAAGTCTATGGAAAAATCGCCAAGGAATGGGTTTATCGCCAAGTTGGCGATGGTTTTGGCGACTTATTTTTGTCGCCAAATTTGGCGATATATCGCCAAATGTCGCCAAGTTGGCGACGGATTTGGCGATTTTTTGTGCAACCACCCCCCTTATACCTGTACATTAGGATCCTTTCTCGCTTAGGTTCTCTATCGAAAGTTAAAGCACTTTCTGGTAATTTCTAGCATCTGAAGGCTCTGGAAAATTCTACAGTTATCTTTAAAGCCTATATAAGGGATCTCCACCAGTTCAGTTCAGTTAGTTCTCTGTCAAATGCGATTGAATACGCACGAGAGGCTTTGCATTGAGAACTGTGTTTCTCTGAGCGATTTTGTATTTGATTTAGTATTGAACAGTACGCTATATTGTTCTGTGAGAAATTTTGCTGTGCTGTTATAGATTTGAAGATTACTGAATATTTGTGTCTTTGAAAAGATATTGGTGTATTTATCGAACTGTTTGGAGTAAATAAAACCTGTTGATTGTTCTTATATATATTGGCATCAATCCTTTCGTACCCCGAGCTCACAACAATATTTTTTTAGTTATGCTTATGTTGAAAAATTTAATTAGTTTAATATCAGTTACCCGCACGAATACGAATATTAATATTTAGTAAATTCATAAAATAATTTAAACAAAAATGGATCACTCATACATTTTTTAGTGTGCCTCTCCCAAATTTGTGAATATATAATCAGGACTTTCAAATAGTCCGCTTTATGAATACCTGTATTTTCTCATAAAAATTTATTTTTAGATTTTTCTTGCAAATTTTCCAGAAACCGCCTTGGAAGGTAAATTTCTACGGAAATGTTGTAGAAACCAACTATGAAATTTTCTGTTAAAAAATATTGGAATGCAGTTGGCGGACCATTTGGGAGCCCTAATTCATTAACAATTTACAGATTTACTTTCCTTTCTGTTTTTTAACAGAAAAAAAAAATTATTTGAAGACAGAGAGTCAGAAAAAATATTTATCTTCATGGAATTAAAGAAGATGACATGCGAATTAATAAAGCGGTTGAACAGCAAATCGCAAAACGGAGGATATTCGTGA
Source organism: Maratus michaelseni (assembly GCA_963931845.1). Classification (NCBI taxonomy): domain Eukaryota; kingdom Metazoa; phylum Arthropoda; class Arachnida; order Araneae; family Salticidae; genus Maratus; species Maratus michaelseni. Next base: position 265,302,219 of record OZ007595.1, on the reverse strand, counting down.
TTGCGATTCTGCCACGTGTAGGTTTACAGAGAATGCTACAAAATTCTAAGATCATACGTTTCAGGAAAAATACCGCAAATGAAAAAATTACAAGTAAATGTGAATAGCACTAAACAATTTTTTTTTTTTCAATGAAAAATTTTATCGGCCTTTACTTTTTATTCTTGATTGACACCATGATGCGGTTTTATTGAATGAAATATGAAGGACATTCACAAAACTAGCAACCGACAAAAATGAGACATGATTACTCATAAAATGTGTATAATTGAAGTGCTTATTTCTCTATAACGGAAAAAATGTGCAGTTTCAGTCAACAATTGATAATTTCCTTACAAAAATGAGTTCTAGTTATATGTAGTACAGAGATTTACCGGCCTATATCCCTTCACGGGCAAAGTACTCTTGTAGATAAAATATTGAAATGATTGATTGACACCAGGATTCACCAACGAATTTATTTTAAAATAAGTAAAAGCTTTTTCTCATATACCTTACGAGCAGGGAAGACCGAGCTATGTTCGGTCAAAATTAAATTTGAGTTCAAATATCATGACACATGACCAAAATGACCCACTAATTGAATTTTCTCGAACATGTGACTTAGCCCAACAGTCTTCTCGTGCCCGAAAACCATATGATGCAAAATTTAGTGTAAATAGTTTGAGCCGTTTTTAAGATAAAATAGCTTGACCTATAATGACCCATGACCAAAATGACCCACTAATCGAAATTTCTCGAACATGTGATCTAGCCTAATAGTTTTCTTGTTCCCTACACCTGTAGGGTGCTAAATTTATTTCAAATCCTCTGAACCGTTTTTAAGATAAAATAGCTTGACCTATAATGACCCATGACCAAAATGACCCACTAATTGAATTTTCTCGAACATGTGACCTAGCCCAACAGTCTTCTTGTGCTCGAAAACCATTGGATGCAAAATTTAGTGTAAATTGAGCCGCTTTTTAGATCTTGACCCACAATGACCCAGAAATGACCCACTAATTGAATTTTCTCGAATATGTGACCTAGCCCAGCAGTCTTCTCGTGCCGGAAAACCATTGGATGCAAAATTTAGTCTAATAAATCAGTGGTACCCAACGGGGGGCGTACGCCCCACAGGGGGACAATTTGACTTTTCAGGGGGGCAATTCCAGATTTTTGTGAACTCATACCCTCTGAATTGTTTTTGCAATAGTAATGCTGTAGACTGAAAATAAAAGTAACACATTCAAATTTAAAAAAACAAAATGAAAAAAACAAGTTTTTTATTCACTTTTTCAAAAGTCTCCATTCAAAAGTTTTAAATACAGGTGTACCAGAATAATTATAGCAAAAATAATTTAAGATATTTAGATACTTTTATATATTAAAAAATTCTTTATAATTTTTCTGATTTATAAGTATTATAGAATTTTAAACAACTTTTTCGACTATTTATTGAATGAGTCCCACTGCAATATGTCACATGGAAATCCATTTTACACATGAAACTATTCAAGTGTATATTTAACAATAATTACTTGACGACTTTCCTTTACAGAATCTTTTATCACGTTTTATTCTGATTAGAAATTGTTGTATAATTTAATCTCAGAAATTCTGTGATTAAATAACACAAAAATGTTTTATTCAAAATTATTGATTGGTCTTATCAAGGATTCTGAGAACTCTATACATCACGAATACGTGGCGAGCGTTGCGAGGAGATTAAAAGTGACCCTTTATGTGCCAACGATACTTTAAACTACGAGTAGTATGAGATGATTATAAAAATTATTTGATTCATCCATTACCTTCGGTATGTTTCAGGATCAATGTTAAATGTTTTTTCTCTATCAGTATCTGAGGGGGGCATCATCATTTTAGAGATGCTTTGGTGGGGCACGGCCAAAAAAGGTTGGGAACCACTGGTCTAAATTGAGCAGCGATAGAAAAATTTATGTTGATTATTCGATCAAATAATCAATTTGAATTTTTCTATAAGAATATACTGGTAATTATCATTTTTTTACTGTATTTTTCCCTGACCACTAGCCACCCTGTAATTGTACAAAAATATTTCAAAAGACTACGAATTGTGACTTTTGCACATTTCTTCTAGGGATTGTGTATAAATTAAAAGTTTGCAAAAGAATTTCAGGGACACGAAAATCCCCAAACTTTGTCACGAAGGAGTGTTTATGATTAATACTTATTTCTTTGTAAGAAGATATCTTGAAATGAGAAAATTAATCTTGAAACAATTTTAAAATTCTATTAGATATTTCTGGTTCGAATGTATTTATTTTGACTTGAAAAAACTGGATGGTTGACAACTATGGATTAATAAATGCTTTTACTTTTTAAAGCTATAATAATTAAAAAGAATGAACGAATGAATATCATATAATAATAGGTTACATATTTTCTTTTCAAGTTCTTCACGTAAGGTTTTTTGTTTTTTGTTTTGCTTTTGAATATAAGACGGTCGACGGTGTTTTTGTTGCAACTATGTAAATAAAAGTTTACGGGATTTCTATGTCTATCTTTTTATTTTTTTTAAACAGAAAATGTATTATGCAGAGTATTAGAAAAAAATATTTCATGTCAAAGAATTAAAAAAGTATTATATGGGCTCTATCTAAGAGTAAAATTTCATTTTCTTAGTAAAAGCCTATAATAAATTTCGGCTATCTAAATAGAGGGAGAAATCCCAACTTCACAAAGGTGTTATAAGTCCTCTACTTAAAAAAAAATCAGATAGCTCGATTGCTATTAGGTTTTGGAAATAGAAATTTCCCTGTTATTTAATTACGGATTGAATTCGACAGAGATTAAGCAAAAGCTGTTTCAAAAATGCTGCGGAAATCAAGCAACCAGAATTTTAAAAAAGTGCAGCTGACTGGACTAACAGAAATTCCGTATCAAATGTTTCAACATTGACAGATCCAGATCGAAAACTGCCTGAGGGAGCAGCTTATGACTTGAAAGCTAACAGAAACACGGAGCATTTTGAAAACCTAGTTAGGATCGAATTTACTAAATTGATATGCTACATATTTCTTCTGGTGTAAATTATTCCTTTTCCTAATTTTCTTTTAAAATATACCAATTAAACCTTTCACGGGAAAAGTTCTTAAAAACATATTGAATTGATTGAACATCACCATAATTTAAAAACAAATTTAGTTAAAAACAAGTAAAAGCTGTTCTTCACGCACTTGTTTCACAACCTAAGGGGGACAATTCAGACGAGAAGACCTCTAGTTTTTCTTTTTAGCTCGAGCTGAACCCAGCGCACAGTGGGACAAAATCCCGAAACGCTGGCCAAAATATGAAAATGTTATTCAAATTGGACGAAACTTCGTATACAGGTGTTTTTCAGGATGCTGATTACGATTCCGTAGTTAAAATTAAAAAAAAATCTAAATGGGAGATCCAATATGGCGGACTAAAAATTTAAATGGTTTGAAAGCTATTCAATTTGTATGAAATTTCGTATACAGGTACTTTGAAGAATGCTAATTACGATTCAAAAGTTAAAATTAAAAGCAAAAATGGTGAATTACCATAGATACCGAAAGCATGCAGTAGAAAATTGTTAATAACATTTTAAAATTGTTTCAAGAATAATTTTCTCATTAAAAAATCTCTTCTTATGTAGAAATAGTATTAATTGTAAACATTCCCTCATGACAACGTTTCGTGATTTTCATGTCCCTGAAAATCGGTTTAAATTGGCAACTTTTTTAATTATACCCTGGCAGAAATCTGACAAAACTCAAAATTCTTATTCTTTAAAAATATCATTGTACAAATGCGGCAGAAAGACATGAACACTTTTCCCGGTAATTCTGGAAAAGAACGTCAAATAAAAAGCGAGCATAGATAAGGGATAGCCCACGGTTTCTTTATATTTATAATCTGGACCATGCAAAGCTTAAGAATCACACAGAATATTTCTCTTTATATTATTATCAATAACAACTCATTTCCGTTTCAAACTGATTTTCAAAGGGCTGTAAAACATTTTAAGAAACTTAGACTACAACCTTGTTTTTGAAATAGCAAGTTTTTTTTGTTTTTTTTTTCAATTTGTAAATAAATTAAATTTTTACTTTGAGCCCGAGCACAACAAACAGAAAAAAGAGAACTGTATCACACTTTAATTAAACCCTCTTTTTTTTTTTTTTTTTTTTTTTACAAAACTCTTGTTTAGAATATAATTATACACGTCAATAAAACAAAAACGCTGCCATTTTTAGAAAAATAACTTTGCACAAAGAACTGCTGGCACTCACCTTTGTAAGAAGACCAAGAAGGCCACAGCAATACTGACAATAAAATTATCTTCTAACACATGCACTACTCTTTTACAATTTCAGAATTTTTGAAGAGACTAAAAACTAGTCGTTGGGAGCCACCGTAATACTTACCCATCATGGATATGCATAATATAAAATATGAAAATAAAACATGTGTAAACTTGTTATAAAATGTATTGCAATTCGAATGAAATCGTGGCTTGATGACGTCATAAACTTTAAATGCTCTATTACTGAATTGCGTAAAAGAAACATCCTCATATATCTAAAAATGATAATCATATTAACTAAGAGTTTACTGCGTCGGATTAAGCGTCTCATTTCACATTGAAATATATCTTTGAGTTGAAATTTGGATGAAATACAGGGTCATGAAAAATCAAAGAGTGTGGAAAATAGGATTGCAAATATCTCGGCAACTAATAATCCGATTGACTTCATTCTATATGCAAAATTTATGTTTTTCAATTGTCTTTGATATTCTCTCCCTAAAATAAACAATTTCGAAAAAATTTATATACCTTTTATCAGAATGATTATTTCGAGAGTCCGAAAAAAATAGTTCCGGATAATCGAGGTTACTGAAATTCAATATTCCCATTATTACATTATCTTCCCATTATTACATACTAAATACATACCAAATTTCAAGTCTCTATCTCAATTTGTTCGCGAGATAGAGCGTTTACAGACACACAGACACACAGACATACAGACACACAGATAGACAGACGGACGGCAAATTTTTTTTCTAAAAATATATTTTTCGGAATCTCTAGTGTCTGAAACGTGTAAATCCGTCAAAAAAATGTTTTCGATTTTTAAAACGATTACAGGACTTACCCTATACTACGTATGATGAGTAAGTAAACAGTGACATTTCTACTTGTTGTTGCAAAAACCTGCACGAAATGTAAAATGGCAGTTTTGGCAGCTGGTTTTTGTATTATTCATTAGACAATAGTTCAGGACATTATCTCCTTAAATTTCGTCGCGGAACACTGTAGAACTTATAAACCAGGGTTCGTACGGGTCCTGGAATTTTAAGACCAGGAAATTATTCGGTACCAGTATTTTCTTATAGATAATATCATCTTAAATAAGGTGAAATTTCCCACGTTTGAATTTGATATATTTTTTAGAAACATATACTGGTATATCACCTGGAAAAATAACGGTACCCGTACGAATCCTGTAAACTTCCTCATGTTTGAAAACAAAAAAATAATATTAAAAAAAAGTATTGTAATCAAAAACAATCATGACACTATTAATTTTTTTGCACGTAATATAATTTTTCTAATGCATGCTAATAATTTACAAACCATCATCGTGTGAATCCATTTTACAGAATTAAAATTGCATGATATGGAAAAATGTAGCACCTGTTTAGAGGAACCGCTGTTTTGCTCTCTTTGTTCACTTCAGATTAAACTTCCCCAAGCGTCACTTTTAGAATGATGCATGTTGTCAGGGAAAAGCGAAAACCTTTTACTAAATACAGATTCTGACTCTCCAAACATTATTCTAGCCAACTGTATAGTAAAAATTCCCGAAATAACTTTATTTTTCGACTTTTGGCCAGCTTTTCTGGATTTTGCCCCACTGTGCGTCGTAAGCACGACTGGGTACAGGGTGACAAATACTATGAAAAGGAAAGTTTTCAGTACAAAATTCTTGGGCCAATGTGGCATTTAAGGATTACAGTTAAGTGGTCCAAAAATAAACCATAGCCCTTCAAGGAGAAAGATTTTTTTACAAAAATCGTTAGTAAAATTATTAACCTAGCCACTCTGTTCGATATTGAAATGTTTAAATGGAGCATGTTATAAAAAGCGGAAACTTTTATGCTATGAATCATTATTGTTATAATTATCTTAAACTGTAATGATGCATAATTGGCGAATTGGAACTTTATTTTTTCCTCTCTCAACTCTAAAAAATGTGAAAATCGGTCTTTGAGGATCATAAATTTGGGTCTAGAACAATATTCGTGCCCAAATTTAATAATTAATAGGTGCAGCCATATATCAGCAAAAAAGACAGTCACACAAACAGTGAAACGCATACACAATTTTATTACTTGTAGAGGTGAGTGAGTATTTTAGAAATATAACAAAACATGTTTATGAAAAAGCAGCAATGAAGAAACTAAATTAATATTTTTTTAGTTATGCTTCGCTTGAAAGTTTAATGAATTTAATATCAGTAACCCGCACAAATACGACTAATAATTCTTAGTAAATTTATTAAAAAAAATAAATAAGTATGGATCACACGCCTTTTTTTTTTTTTTTTTTTTTTTTTTTTTTTTTGACGCACTTTTTCCAAATTTGTTGCCTCTAATTCATTCAACTCAATCATCCGTGTAAACACTTTCCCCTAACAAGGAAGGTCTCCATAAGCGCATACTCAGATATTTTTGAAAAAAAAAATATAGAATGTTCTTCTCATAAGAATATATACGTCTATTTAAAAAAAAAAATCTTTCGGAACCTCGATATAACGTCCGTAAAAAAAAAATGAAAATTTCGTTTATCTGGCGATTTATCACCGGTTGGCGAGCGAATGAAAACCCTTTCAGGGGCAAAGAACTTATGTTTCTAAAATGTTGAAATCATTGAGTCACACCGGGATTTAACAACAAATTTATTTCCAAATAAGTAAAATTTGAATCCAAAATTCCGGTGTTATTGTGGCATTTGAGAATTAAAGTTAAGTGGGGAATATCCCACCGCCCTTCAAGAGGTTGAAAAAATACGCTTTTATGATACGCTCTTTAAAGAAAAACTCTTTCATACTGAACTTGTTTATGCATGTTTAACTTACATAATAAATAAATTTTTATAACTACAATTTTGTGTACACACTTATATGTACATATAATGAAATTTAACTATTATATTTTTCGATATAAAACAAAATTTAAATTGATTAAAATTGTTTCAAGTTCAAAAATAAGTCCGATTCTGAACATTGTCAATTGAAGAAAGTTTTTCTTGCTATAGAAACAACGACTTCCTCGATATAGAAATGTATAATGAATCCGTTTGTCATCGGGATTTTCCTTTTAAAATACATTTAAAAATTACTTGTACAACAGTTGAAGCCATTTAAATTAGAAAAAATCGTGAAATGGAGAATAAAACAATAGGCAAAATTTCATTCAGTCGGTAATAAATACAGAAAAATGTGAGTGATTTATTTAATCTGATTTAAAAAATATTTTAAATTAATATTCAGGCAAACGTACAGAGAGTTGAAAATGTTGAACGCAAAATGCAAACGATTCTGAACAAGAGGGTTTGGTATCATGAGTCATAAAATTAACCCATTAGTATAATTTTTTAAGCTTATGACAATTTTACGCTTTCAAATTTTACAAAAATCTCATAGGTCTCATAACAAGAATTTCTTCAAACTCTTCGCTTACTTTAATATGTCTTTCAGATTCATATATTTTTTAAATTTCGATTGTTAACTAAAAGTGAAAATAAACATACAGATTCAATAATTCAATAATACACATAACTTAAATGTTAGCTTCGCTATAACATAAAATAGATATTTGCAGCTTCCGAAACATAGAACATATTTTTTCAGTGGTAAAAATAAATAACTGCAACAACAAAGAGCCTGTATATATTATACAAAAAAAAATAAATATTTCATTGTTTAAGTTTAAATTCATTAAATATTGCGCATTCAAATAATCATTTTACAAGCAATTTAAAATGCATTAAAATCGCTTGTGTGTTTGGCGAAGAAAAAATGTTGCTAGCCAAATCGTGTGTTTTTGCGCCAAATACTCGAAAGTATTTTATTTTTTTGCAGATTTTCTACTGGGATTCTCCAGCTAAATTTCACTATTCCTTTATTACATACATGTGTAGTGTAGCTTCATTAGCACTTTTTTCAAAGTTTTCTGAGTATGCGCTTTAAGGAGTCCTTCCTTGTAAGAAAACACAGCTGGATGGATCTTAGTAATTAATTTAACGATAACTAAAAGCATTAATGTGCTATGTGCATTGGGTGTGAATCTGAGATTTCGGCAAACCTGGAACAGTTATGAACGGCTATATTCAGTACCACGAGCGTTTCAAAGGGTTCGTACGGCTCCTGGAATTTTGCGACCTGAAATTCTTCGTTACCAGTATTTTCTTACAGAAAAACTCTCCTTAAAAGAAGACGGCAAAGTTTCGCGAGTTTAACCTAATTTTTTTTTCTGTAAAGAAAATACTGGTGATACTCCTGGAAAATTCCCTGATCCGTACGAACCCTGGTTTCAAGCCCAATATGTACCGTAATTTCCGGCGTATAATCCGCAGCTCAAAGAGTCGTTTTTCGACCCAGAAATATTATTTTATAAAATGTGACTTAAAAGATCGCTGTAAATATTTAACTACAATTATTGAATAAATTTTCTGGGTCAAAAAACGATTCTTTGAGCTACGGATTACACGCCGGAAATTACGGTAATAAAAAATTTAACTAGTATACTGTGTCCATCGTAAAATTGTCTTCTATATCATTCTAATGTATTAATTTATAATAGCATCAACGATTAGGAAAATAAGGCATAGTACATTCATTTAATGCCAACGATTCGTGAATTAAAAGAAACACAGAAAAATATTGGGTATTAAAATTTTAAATTAGATCGTATACACATTTATAATCATTAAACTCTAATATATAACTTATGGCATTTCTACACAATAGAAAATACGCTATAATGTTCATAAACAAATAAATATACACTAAAAGAAAAGTTTTAAAAGAAAAGGTTTTATACGAAGACATAGAATCATAAAAAATAGTTCTCTTCACGGAATTAAAAAAAAGAGGACATAAGAATCAATAAAACAGTTGAACAGCAAATCGTAAAACGAGAGGAAATTCTTGATTACAATTCTGCCACGGGTAGGTTTACAGATAATGATACAAATGTCTAAAATCATACGTTTAAGAAAGAATAGCGCAAATGAAAATATTACAGGTAAATGGGAATAGCACTAAATAAAATTTATTTTCAATAGGAAATTTTATCGGCCTTTACTTTTTATTCTTAATTGACACCATGGCGTCGTTTGATTAATTAAACTATGAAGGATACCGAACCAGAACAGACATAAATTAACAGAAAAAAACAGAACAGACGTAAATTAAAGATGATTACTCATAAAATGTGTATATTTGAAGTGCTTATTTCTCTGTAATGGAATAAAATGCTCCGTTTCAGTCAAAAATAGATAATTACTTTACAAAAAATGACTTTTAGTCAACTGTTGTATATACAGGGTGATTCCAAATTCATGGTACAATCTTTAAGGGTTTGTACAGGACACTGTTACAAACAATTTTTGTAGAGGAAAGCAGGGTCGGAAATTCCTTTATTTAGTCTTAAATACTCACTTAAATGTCTCACTCCAATCTGAAGTCTTGTTTTCGTTCGTATCTATAAAAGTAGTGAAGATATTTTAGCGAAATCTTTACAAAATGCTTACGATTCAAACAAAGATGAGTCTGTTGCGAATTTTGTTAACACAGATTTTGTTTGATATTTTTAAATGATTTTTTTTAATGGGATAGTTGCGGCTGATCCTTAAGTTATTAGTTTTTACTTTTTTGAATTTAGGTATATATTTTTTAATAAGCAGATATTTTTAATTTCAGAACCGGTTGGAACAGGTTCTGAAAATGAAAGTAGCCTGCCTTATATAAAAAAAAAACTGGAACCAAAATAGAAAAACTAAAAACTAACAACGTTAGGGATAGACCTTAGCTATTCTATGCAAAAAAAAAAAAAAAAAAAAAAAATCCTTTAAAACTATTAAAATGTGAGCGAGAAATCTGCCAAGAACCTTCCCATAGACTTAACATTAGCGTTCGAGTTTCTTCGGATGACTAGCGTAGGCTCTTAAAGTCAACATTTATACTAACGCAGGACTTCCACTGGCCCTTTTTTGAATAACACTAATTCCGAAGAAAGTTTTCGTGGTTGGTTTTTTCTACATTTGCAATAGAAATAACCTTCGTGTAGGTTTCTGCAAAATTTGCAAAAGAAATCTAACGAGAATATTTTCCCAAATAATATAATAAAACCCGAATAATGTAATCCGAATAATCATCATTATATAATAACTAGCTGCGTGGCAACCCGAGGTGTTGCTTTTCAATTGCATGAGATCATTCAATTCTTTGGGGGGAAATGAAATCTATTTTTATTAAAAATTTAGAAGGCAATTATAATATTAACTTTAATTAAATACAACATTTCGAATAATAAATTATATTTAGAATTTAAGTCAGAAGCTTTCCCTATAAAAATGCACATTTTCTATAACTTTGTTTGCCAAAAGCTTTTGGTACTTCCAAGATTTGGCTTCTAATTTCGGAGCTGATGGAATTGACTTTGTTTTGACGAATTTATTCAAAACCATTTACTATATTTATGAAACAAAATAAATGCTTACAAAAATTTAATTTTTTTCGCTAAAACATTTTGTTTTGAACTCGCTTGTGAAAAGTTTTAATCGCAATCTTAAGGAAATAGTTGATATTTTGTTTTCTTCTTTAAATTATTTTTTTCTAAATAGTGAAGAATAATTCTCTAGCTAAATGCAAGAATATTAATTTAGTTTTTTTTAGAGCCTTGGTTGAATATAAATTTTTAAAAAGTTACCATTTTGTCGACGGACTTTTTTTTTTCTTTTTTAAGATACATTGACAGATTTGCCAAGTCTCCGGCCTTTTGCATACCAGTATTATCTTAGAGAAAATGTTGTTCTTTTAAATCGCAGAATGTTCCGATTACGTAAAACAACATTTTATTTACTAAAATACAGGTGTCCAAAAAGCCGGAGACTTGGCAACTCTGCATTGATTCCTGCAGCTTAAATATGTGAACATAAATTTTTATTTCTTCAGCTTTTATTGAAAATGTAATTTAATCACGATACTGTTTTCGACATTTGCTCAAATTATATATATAGTATAATTTCGAAGCATCAACAATATACTATATATATTCTTATCAATTTGTTTGACAAAATGACAAATAAATAATAATATCTATTAATTTCTTTTTCCTCTTTATTATCCACAAAAGCGTTTAAAAAAATTATGTCATGCCCAAGATCTTGGGCGCGTGCAGGAGGCGCAAGCATATGTACATGGCTTGAGCTTTAAATCAGTTTTTAATCTTTTAAATATTGGGCGCATGCAGGTGACGCAAACATATTTACATGGCTTGAGCTTTCTAATCAGTTTTTAAGTTTTTAAATCTTGGGCGCGTGCAGTTGACGCAAACATATTTACATGGCCTGAGCTTTTTAATCAGTTTTTAATCTTTTAAATCTTGGGCGCGTGCAGGTGACGCAAGCATATTTACATGGCTTGAGCTTTTTAATAAGTTTTTAATCTTTTAAATTTGGCATTGATGACGGAACTTTAGGGGCTCCGAAACAGCTGCTTGCCATTATATGTATTTTATTTGTGCTATTTTACGTTGTTCATTTATTTTTTTTTAATTTTTTAACTTTATCCTTTCTTTAATAAATCCATATAAATTTCATTTTCAAAAAAAAAAAAAAAAAAAAAAATCATGTTTTTTACAAAATAAAAATTTACCGGTCTATTTTTCTCTTTTTTCGAAAATCTGAAACGGTCCGAATAGCGGACGAAACCCGTTTTTATACTCTGTCATAATACTATCTGTCATGTTGACTAAATGCGATATTAAAAATAAATCAATTTCAAAATGAAACAAGTTGTATAGAGACCTTCAAAATTTAAAAATATGCCACTATTTCCACAATCGGGGTTTTTATCATGATTTAATACGTTCCTCAAACTCATATGACGTTATAATCACTTGCTGACATCATATCTACTTTCTTTCTCTATTACTCATATTGATACTCTCTTTGTATTATTCTCAAACATTTGAAAAAGTCCGTTAAACTTCCAGTATTACGTCAGATTAATTTTCTTTTTAATTCTCTAATGACATCATATTAACCTGCTTTCTGTACTTACACATACTACATACTCCTTGCATTATTAAGAAATGTTTGAAAATTTACGTTTTATTACCAATATGACGTCATATTAATCTTTTTTATTAATTAGTGAAACTTTTTATTTCGATTTCATTTTTCACTTGGAAATCTTTCAATAGAAAATTAATTGTTGTAGAAAGAATTTTAATATGGATTTTTAACTGTTGGCAACTGCTATAACGAAAATTGTTTAAATTTAATAGAAAAAGGCTGTTAGAGTTTTGGTTTTTTATCTCTCTATATTAAAATAATACGATTTTTTAAAAATTTTATGATTTTCAGCTTCATAGTAGGTATTCAGCTATAAGTACACAAAATTTCATGCCTGTAAGTTAAATAGTTTCTGAGAACCGGCTCTGTGACTAACAGACAACGTAGCGGGACGAATAGGGTTTTGTGAGATGAACGAAACCCTGAAAAGTAATCCAACTGGCAACACTATATATAGGTCGCTTTATTGATTATTTTTTTTATAAAAACGTTAATGTAGGTAATATAATTTTTGATTTTTTTAATGTAAAATTATTCATAATTTTGATTTTTTAATGTAAGCTTATTCATAATTTTTACAAATAAAAAGGTGTTTTTGAATAGCAAACCTTCTTTCCCTCCCCCCAAGTCAAAAAACATACATTGTACAATGAAATTTATTTTAAAGAAATATCTAATAAAGTTACTTGTTTCTATGTATAAGATTATTATCTATATCATTAACGCGCTTAGCCCAAACCCGGCTCCGAGACCGAAACGGGCTCGGATTTTTTATATGATTTTTATACCAGTCTTAGAGCTAGGGCGGGCTCAGGGCCTGATTACCGGCGGAGCAAACTTCCACCAGTAATTTTTTTTTTTTTTTTTTTTTTTATAAATGACTTATTTGAATGCATTATTCATGTAGAATTTTTGTCAAAAATAAATCAAGATTTTCGGTTCATTTTAACTGGTGGAAATTTGCCCCTCCTGGTAATCAGGCTCTGCACTGGCGGTTTGAACCCAAAGTGAAAATTTTATTTATTCAAAAACTGAGAAAAGGAAAAAAAATAATGTAGTGTTTGGTCTTTAAAGTGCTTTACAATTCTTTAAAAATTAATTTTAAAGCCAATTGAATTGAGATTGGTAGGGTATGAAGAGAAATATTCTATCTCTGGAGACTTTGCACAGTCACTCTTAATAAAATAAATAAGTCATGGTATATCTTTTGTTTATACCCTTTTCTGTTTGAAATCTTTTTTCCCAGTTACTGGAATACTGCATTCACATCTTTCTGTCATAGTTGTGCAATGATATTTTACAAGAATAAGAACTATGACTTTTGAAGATTTATCAGGGTTCGTACACTCTTACCGCAAATTTTTCATAGAATTTTCTATTTAATATTTAAATAGTAGAAATTGTAGACACCGCGTTTAATTGCAGGATTTCTGATACTTTTCTGCAATTAAATAAGGGGAAAAATTCTATTAAAAATTGTGGTAAAAGCGTACGAACCCTGTAATTGTAATCAGACATTCTAGAAGTTTAAATAAAAATTTACTTTTATATTGTTGAAATAAGATCCTAAAATAATTACAAAAACATAGTGAGGGCCTCAATAAATTAAAAAAAATGCATGTATATAAAAATTGGATGCAGGTTAGATTGGTAACTTGATGTATTCTGGCTTCAAGCTCTTGATTAGCGATTTACGCAAAACTTTGGAATAGAGTTGTGAGCTTAATGTTCAACAAAGATATTAAGTGTGGGTACTCATTTTACACAGAATTTTAAACTCTACAACAATTGTACAGACAATGTTTTTGATAAAGTTGAATATTTTGAGACATTGTTACTGTAATAAAAAAAAAAGTGTTTTCCGACTATTAATCTGCACATAGTGGCTAAAGCTCACATGGTACGAGGGGGAAAATTTAGTATGTTCATTAAAGACCTAAATTAGAGGGTTTAAAACGATTTCCAGCTTTCCCCTAATTAATTCCGAATTCAACCCCCTAACCACTGGTCTAAACTTTATATCCTGCCGTTTTTTTTTTCTCCATCTTTATATGCCAGGAAAAGTTTATTTTCGAAAGAATATTTTTTAATTCCCTCTCCCATGCTAGAGTTGGGGAGTACAGAAGTAAAAACATTGTGAAATTTATTATATTGGGTATAAAGTTTGAAATAGGGTAGCTTATTTTTTCTAACTTATCGTTCCGGAAAAAAACTTATTTTATAATTTATTCTCACATACTGCAGGAAAAAAGGTAGAATTCGGGAACGATTTGCCACTGGGTATAAAAATTGAAATCGAATCATTTTTTAAAGTTGAAAATCGGTTAACTAATCGAAATGATAATCGGGAGTTAAAACCATATCGCAGAATCTACCAGAGACATAGAAGTGAAATTTTGCACAATTATGAATTTTGGGAAATAGGCAAGGAGTAATTAGAAAATCTTTAGGCAATAGATAAGCATTCACAAATAGTTCTGCATTTTTCCAGCGCGACAAACAAATTTGGTCATAGAAGCAGCTAGCAAGTTGTGGGTCAAAGGTGCGAAATCCAACTTGTGCCAAGATTATGGTTTTCTTTTTTATTTAACCCTTTGAGAGGCGGTGGTATATATTATATACCACCTAATTTTAATCCGATTCAAACCAGAAACTTTTAATTAAATTTTACTTTTTAAACTTTGATGGGGACAAGTTGAAAAATTGCTTTTCCTTATTTTGAACTAAATTCTTTCGTAAATACCGGTGTGAATTCGACGTTACAGGAACACAATTGCTTGCCCCTGAAAGGGTTAAAGAAATAATATAATAAAAGTTAAATAAATGAGATAATGTAACTGGATGTCTAGAGGAAAAATAGTTTCATTTTCGTACTAAAAACGTTTGGGAAAATTCAATTGTTTAAAAAGAAACCCCCATGTAGGTGACAGGTGATCTAAAGAAAAATCCTCAGTGGTTGTAGAAAATCACCATTCCTCAGGTATTATTTATGCCTGAGATTGTATTTACATACTTATTTTATAATACAAAGAAACCTCCATGCAGGTGACAGGCGATCTAAAGGAAAATCCTCAGTAGCTGTAGGAAATCACAGACTATATTATTCGAAAGCTGTCTTTGAAGACAACTTCTAACATGAGACCTGATGTAACCACCGAATTCCATGGCTATACGTTACGTCCGAGATTGTATTTACATATTTATTTTACAATACATTATTTCTGGTGATAATTATGCATTTTCGGAATGTCAAAATCATGTAACTGCTAAAAATTTAATAAATATTTTTCTTCTTTATGTTTCTAAATATTTTGTTTTCGTTCATTAGACTCTCCATATACTGAAAGTTAAAACAGAAAAAAATAAAATAAAAATAGTTTTATAAAAATTCTGTAAATTTATCTGTCTAACAGATGTTTGTCCGCGTAATCTGAGCCTAATTACAATAGGGGTGAGGGAGGTAGATGCTCCGATTTGAGAGTCTAACACCATTTCCGAATATTAAATGTCGCCTTATTTATACACTGAATTTCTCTCATAAATAAGACGAAAATTACCATTTAGTAACTGTATAGAATGTTTGCCTCGGTTCCCAAAAAGGCAGAACCAGAGCATAACAGTAACATCATTTGCGCTGTTTTCGGATGTTTCTTTGAAATAAACCAGTAAAAAACATGGGCGCCAGCTTTACGAGGGGGAAATGGTAAATCAGGCATACTTCTACCACAAATTTAAAAAAGTGTTTTTGTCCTATTTAAAAACAGTGATCACTTAATACAAAACATTTTAAAATTAATTCAAAAACATTTTAAAATTAGAGTGGGAGTTCCCGAATGTCCCCGTTATGTCGGCTTCAATGGTAACAAATTCTCATCTTTGTAACTGTTGTAGACTTTTGCGAAAATTTAAGTACAAATTGCCTTTGCTTTTTAACCCATTGGAGTCATTTGTAGACCAGTGATCGTCTTTCGGCTCTTTGGTACATAAATCGAATACAGCGATCTTAGATTACAATGTTACACTTGGTTTATATAAAAGTATGTATATATTCAGTGGCATATATAGTTCAGTCCAGGTTTTCCAGTTTGACCTCATTTTTTATTCAGAACTTCGAAACTCATGCCGGTTATTTCAAAAAAAGAATTGGCAAAATTAATATTCGTAATTTTTGGTAGGATTTCGAATTTCTGAATAAAAAAGGAGACCAAATGAACAACACTGGTTCAATTTTCTATTCATTTCCTGTATTTCTTTTTAAATCTTCACTGAGATAGAAGGAGTAAAATTTTGAAAATACCAAACTTAAATTAAGGAGTAAATACTGATTTATATCTTTTCAAAAATCTCCCGTTTCAAATGTTCTTTTTTTTCTTTTTCTTTCTTTTTTTTTTTTTTTTTTTTTTTTTTTTTTTACTAAGATATAATGAATGGAGCCAAATATAATATAGGCATTTTTCGTATTGAAAAACTTATTTTTAATTATGAGAGATAATAATAAGTTCTTTAAAAAATTATAAATTATGACCTACATTTACGATACGATAGTTTGAAACTTTCAAAAAATAGATTTTTTTTTTTTTTGATAGACTGCTGTGTTTTTCCAAATCCATGGGGTCGTTTCTCCCATTTTTACACGTAAATTAGTTTGTACTTAAACTGTATATACAGGTTTCGTACGTTTTGAGCATAATTTTTTAATAGAATTTTTCGCCTTATTTAAATTCAGAAAAGTATCGTAAATACTGCAATTAAACGAGGCGTCTACAATTTTTTTGCAATTTGAATGTTAAACAAAAAAAATTATATTAAAAAACTGTGGTAAAAGCGTACGAATCTTGACATAACCTAAAATTTTAGTTAAGTATTTTTAGGTATACCCAACATTTACCTGTCGTAATATAGCAGCGTCGATTTTTTTGCAGCATCACCTTCATGTGTAAAAAAGAGAATTCTCATGTGTTGCGAGGGTTGCATTATTGTCACAATCGCAACAGAAACGTAATATTTTTTTTAAGTATGAAAATGATGATTTAGAAAATCGATGCTGCTATATTACGATAGCTAATATAATTGTATCGTCCCCTGAATAGTAGGCCTGCGCTCTGACAAAAATGGCAGCTGTCGCAGGCGGAATTTTTTTGTCAGCGGTTGTATGGTCCCTCGAACTTCAACATCAATAATATCTAAAAGTTTTATTTGACGTATTTGATCTAAAAAAACAAGGCGAAGACAACTTTTAGAAATTATTGGTGTTGAAGTTCGCGGGACCGTTCAAACGCTGAAAAATAAATCCACCTGCGACAGCCGCCATTTTGGTGAGCGCGCAGGCCTAGTATTCTGAGGGTGGTGATAATTGGGTAAACATAGAAATATGTGTTTAAAAGTTATGGCTTTAAATAAGTTAAGTTGAAAGCTAATTTATGTGTAAAAGTTTCAGACACGCGCACACCCATACACATGGATTAAAAAGTCTAGAATATACTAATGCAAACTTTAAATATTTTTAAGCATTTTTCTCAAAACTATATACATATATTTGAACTGGCCGCTTGGATTTCTCGAGAACCGCTCTGCCAATTTCCTTTAATTTTTAATGCAAGCTGAATACTTATATCTCTATGGTACAACATAGGATTTTGTTTCATTTTTCTATTTTTAGAAGTACTTTAACCTCTTAACCGTCATGTAATGTTCGGAAAATTCCTTCAAAAATGGTCAATTTTTTTATTGCCCCTTTATTTATTCAAAAAATTCTGAGTTAATTAGTAAAAGAAACAGTGTAATTTTTTTTATTTAAAATATTTAGGATGAAAAAAAAAAAATCACAACTTGCTTATATTCGGCTTTATTATTATTATTATTATTATTTTGCTGTTTATAGGCTGCATTTAAAAAAAAAATTCAGATTGCTTGATTGCCACCACTTGATTAGAGTAGAAATATTCACCTTATTTAATGACAGTTTTAATAATGCGGGAATTAGGCGAATTGCACTATTTAAGAAAACTGGCGGAAATAAAAAAATCTGAATTTAAAAAAAAAAAGTAGCCTATACTGACCGTGAGATCATGTGCGCGAAAAATGTGTATACAAATGACTGCCAGTGAAAGTATCGGGGAAAGTATCGAATAAGGTGTTTTAAAAAATCTCGGTCGCGACAAAATTTGTTCACAAATTTTGCCCGCGAATGTATCGGGAACGACGATTAAGGGATTAAGGCCACTTTCTAGGGTAAAATTGAATTTTTAAAATTCTATACATAATTTTTAAAATGCCGCCCTTTTCACAACTATTTAGATTCAAAGCCCAGATTAATTAATTTTAAAACATTTCAGTCTTTTTTATGTTATCATAAGAATTTTGGTTAAAATTATAACACCGAAAAATGATAAAGATTCTAAAAACGGCTTTGTGACTTCCGAATGAAGATCACAGAAAATAAAGAAAAAATTATTATATTGGGCATAGATTGATATTAGATTTCTTTCTTTTCTGTTTACTAGAACTAAATCCTAGAAAAAGTTATTTTAGAAAGAATATTTTTTAATTCCCTCTCGCCTGCTGGGGTTGTGGAGTATAGAAGTAAAAACATAGGGAAAATTATTATATTAGGTATAAAAAAAAATGTGACCGATTTTTTTTCTACGTTAACGTCCCGGGGAAAAGTTTATTTTATCAATTTTCTCACATACTGAAGATAAGAAAGGTAAATTAGGGGAAAATTTCCTACTGGGTTTAAAAATTGAAACCAAATACTTTTTTATAGTGTAAATATCAAAATGGAATAGGTAATAAAAATAATGATCGAGGGTTAAAACCATATCCCAGAATTTATCACAGAAGTAAAATTTTGCACGATGATGAATTTTGGGAAATAGACAAGGAGTAACAAGAAGACCTTAGGAAAGAGATAAGTTGAATTATTTCAGCATTCATAAATCGTTCTGCATTTTCTCAGTTCCACAAACAAATTTGATCATCGACGCAGCAAGCAAGTTGCGGGTCAAAGGAGCAAAATCCCATTCGTGCCAAGATAAGGCCTTTTTTTTTTAATTGAAAGAACAATTTTATAAAAAAGATATGTGAAAATGTAACTAGAAATCTAGCGAAAAGAAAAATTCACACTCGTATTAAAAACTTCTGCAAGCAATCAGCAGCTTAAAAAGTAACCGGCCAAAAATTTAAAAGAAAACCTGTCACAACCTAGACAGCTTCTCACATGAAAATTCCATCTCCTAGAAGATCTGAATTCCTAACTGTAGTTGCCAACAGTGCATTTAGATACTTATTTTACATTTTATTTTTTCTGGTGATAATTACGTATTTTTGATAATGTCGAAAACATGTAACTGCTAGAAACTTAATAAACATTTTTATTCATTATGTTTTTGTTAACATTTTTTGTCTTCATTAGATACTTCATATACTGAAAGACAAAACTGAAACTATTGAAAAATATTTTATAAAAGTTGTGTAAATTTATCTGTTTGACGCTTGCTAGTCCGCGTAATCTGAGCATAATTACGGCAAGAGAAAAAAGGGCAGATGCTATGGTTTGGGAGTCTAACGTTATTTCCGAATAGTAATCGTCGTCTTATTTAAATGCTGAATTTCCCTCATAAATAAGGAGAAAATTACTATTTATACATTGTCGTGAATGTTTACCGGTTCTCTAAAAATACACAGCAGAGCCTGCGCCTAACAATAACATCATTTGTACTGTTTTTTGGATGTTTCTTTGTAATAAACCGGTAACAAACATAGGCTCCGGCTTCACTTGGGCGAAATAGGAAATGAGGCATATTTCTACCATTAATTTTAAAAAGTTTTTTTTTCCTATTTAATCACTGTGATTCATTCAGACCAAAAATAAGATTTTAAAATTAGTAATGGAAGTTCATCTTATTTTCCCGATTAAATCGTCGCCTATAGTAACAAACATATTTTTGTGACTTCTGTAGACTTTTTTGAAAGTTTAAATGGAAATTGCCTTTGTTTTGTAACCCATTGGAGTCATTTGAAGACCAATGATTGTATTCCGATTTTTTGGTCCATTAATCATGTACAGCGATCTTAGCCCTCTGAGCGTTTTGAAAAAGGGTAAAATTGTAATGTTGTTTTCTCTACATTTTGTTTTAAATGCTAAAAAATAGGATTCTTTCAGCATTATAAATAAAACTTAATTACAAATATGAATGTAACCCTTGAGAGCATTAATCATTCTTCAATGTTTTGAAAATTCATTAAATCTATAGAATTATATTATCTTAAACATTGCATATATTGCAGTGAAACCTGGAGCTTAGTGAACGGAATATTACGTTCTACACGCTTAGAGGGTTAAATTACATTGTTACACTGGCTTATATAAAGATATCAGAGGTGCCAAACTCTCACTTATCCTCCGTAATATGTGGGTTAATTTAACCCAGGTTTAATACGTTTCGCACCAGAATTTCTTTTATGAAATGAAATTAAAAATATTCCATAGAGAAATCTGAAATTAACTAAATAAAGAATTATCAAATAATTTTTCTGGTTCGAAAGGTTGTTAATCTGGGTCAAATTAATCCACGTATTACGGAAGATTACTGACAAGGAATGTCTCCTTAAAGCGCATACTCAGAAACTTTTTAAAAAAAAATGATAATGAAGCTACTCATGTATGTAATAAAGCTACGGTGAAATTTAGCTGCGGAATCCCAACAGAAAAACTGCAAAAAAATAAAATACTTTCGAGTATTTGGCGCAAAAAGACGCAATTTGGCTAGCAAAATTTTTTCCTCGCCAAACTCAAACGATTTTAGTGCATTTTGAAATTGCAAGTAAAATGATTATTCGAATGCGCAATACTTAATGAATTGAAACTTAAACTATGAAATAGTTTATTATTTTTTGTGTAACACATATAAGCGGCTTCAATTGGCAGTTATTTAAATTTATCACTGAAAAAATATGTTCTATGTTTTGGAAGCTACAAATATATATTTTATGTTGTACCGAAGCTGATATTTAAGTTATGTGTATTATTGAATTATTAAATTTGTTTTTTTTTTTTTTTGTTTTTTTTTGTTTTTTTAAGTTGGAAATGTTTATTTTCACTTTTAGTTAACAATCGAAACTTAAAAAAATATATGAATATGTAAGGCATATTAAAGTAAACAAAGAGTTTGACGGAATTCTTGTTATGAGACCTATGAGATTTTTGTAAAATTTGAAAGCGTAAAATTGTCATTAGATTAAAAAAAATTATACGAATGGATTAATCTTAGGGCTCATGATACCATACCATCTTGTTCAGAATCGTTTGCATTTTGCGTTCAACATTTTCAACTCTCTGTACATTTGCAGTAATATTAATTACAAATATTCTTTAAATCAGATTAAATGAGTCACTCACGTTTTTTTCTCAATTTATTACCGATTGAATAAAATTTTGCTATTGTTTTATCCTCCATTCCACAATTTTTTCTAACTTAAACGGCTTCACCGGTTATACAAGTAATTTTTAAATGTATTTTAAAAGGAAAAGCCTGATAACAAACGGATTCGTTATACATTTCTATATCGAAGAAGTCGTTGCTTCCATAGCAACGATACTTTTTTTATTGAATTGACAATGTTCAGAATCGAGCTTATTTTTGAGCTTGAAACAATTTTAATAAATTTAAATTTCGTTTTATATCGAAAAATATAATAGTTAAATTTCATTATATGTACATATAAGTGTGTACACAAAATTGTAGTTATAAAAATTTATTTATTACGTAAGTTAAATTTACATTAACAAGTTCAGCATTAAAATGTTTTTCCTTAACCCATTACCGCCCAGCGATCTATTTCTACAACCGAACAAAACTTTTAAATTTCAATACCAGTATTTTAGTACGGAAATTTTCTCATTATCTAATCTCAAATTTTGAGTCATTAACCCTTTCCGGCACAATGGTCCCACTCCGGGCACACCTAATTTTAATTACAAACTTGCATTCGACACCAAGAATATTTTAATAAAATTTTGTTTCTATAATGAAAGCTTAAAATAAGGAGATCATGTTTTCTAAAAAAGTCGTTTGTAAATTACGGTGTCAGTCAGTAATTTCTCATTTTACGAACACAATTTGTCTGTGCCGGAAAGGGTTAAATAACTCAGAATTACTACATGGGAAAATCTGGTGCCGAAGAATTAAAAGAAGTGTAAAAACAGTTAAGGGCGTTAACGGGTTAAAAAGTATTTGTCATAAAAGCGAAAATTTTTAAAAATTCATTCCATCGCTAACCGGTGATAAATCGCCAAATAAACGAAATTTTAATAATGTTTTACAGACGTTATATCGTGGTTCCGCAGAAATTTTTTTTAAACGTATATATCCTCATGAGAAGAACATTCTGTAATTTTTTCAAAAATTTTTGAGTATGCGCTTATGGAGACCTTCCTTGTGAGAGCTTGGCACCTCTGAGATATGTATGTGAAGGTATGTATGTGAAGCTACGTCACATAGACCACCGACGTCATAAGTAGTTCAATCCAGGGTTGCCAGTTTGGCCTTTTTTTCTGCACAAAAATTTTAAACTCATACCGGAAATTCCGAAATAAGAATTTGTAAAACTTAATATTCGTAATCTCTGGTAAGAATTCGGAATTTCTGAATAAAAAATCTGATCGAATTGCAATTCTGGTCACGGTTGCCATTAAAATACAAAATTTTACTTTTTTTACAACTATTTTCGTAGGGAATATACTGTCTTATTTAATAACAACAATTTTAATATTAAATAAGGATAATAATATTTTATGAAAATAGTGGTAATAAAAATTAAATGTTAGTGTTTTCCTGGTAACCCCGACTCTGGTTCAGTCTCTTGTTCCGTACCTGATTTTTTTTCTAAAGTCTTCAGTGAGTTAGGAGTAAAATTTGAGGATACCAACGTTAAATCACATAACGAATTTTGATTTCTATCTTCCCAAAATATTTTGACTGCAATGTGTCTTTCTAAATGACATGCAATGAATAGAGCCAAACATAATATAATCATTTTAGGTAGATTTCATTAGAAATACTACCTATTACATTCTTCCCTATGTCGGAATTTCTGAAAAATGTTTGCAGATCTATGCCGATCATGACTCCCAGAACCCAAAACCACCCCCAGTTCAAAACTTTATCTATCTATCTATCTATATCACTTTTTTATGGACACGATAACTGCAATAATTCTCCACAAATCGCTTCCAAACTAATACAGAAAATCAAGGGGCATAAAATCTCGGTCAAGTTCGTTAATGGGAAAATTGAACCAAGGGGGGGCTTTTTGTGAAAAAAGCAAAAAACCCCATAACTTTTTAATTATGATACGTATTGAATACGTATAAAGTTGTTATTACTTCTAGGAAAAAGACCGATTTTTGATATCGTTAAAAATGGCCTCCAAGGGGGGAAAATAGGGGTTTAAGAAGAAAAAAATTCATAACTTTGTTAGTTCACAAGATATCAAAATTGCTTAAATTTATTATAAATCCTCTTAATATTATCTACAACTTTTATATTGACAAGTTTTTTGTAATACCAACCCTTAGAACAACAACAACCAAAAGGAAAAAATCCTTACCGGTTCCGCCTACAGATACAAGTAGATTTCGAAGTGGGCGATCCCAACTGCCGCATCAAGGCAAAAAGGTCATTTCTTTTACAATTCCCAATAAACAATCGACCCACGGTCTGAGCCTTCGAAATCTACCTGTTCCTGTAGGCCGAGCCATCAGAGATTTTTTTCAATTGAAAAACGTATTTTAAATTATCCATTACAACATAAAATAAGGGGTGGACACCCCTTAGTTTGAAACTTTCAAAAAATGTATTTTTTTTTTCATTGTATGATAGAGTGTTTAGTTTTACCAAATCCATGTGGTGTTTCTCACACATTTACACGTTTAAAAGTTACGGCTTTCAATAAGTTCAGTTGAATTAAATAAGTTGAATTAATTGGCTTTAAATGAGTTAAGTTAAGTTTATGTGTAAAAGTGTCAGACGCGCCCACACCCATACGCATGAATTGAGCAGTCTAGAATCGAATCCGCTAAATCAAACTTTACATTTTTTATGTATATTTCTCAAAACGTTATTTTTAAACTAGCCTATTGGATTTCTCGATAACATTCGGGCAATTTTCTACAATTTTTAATACAAACTGATTACAGAATTGATTTCTCTGCGGTGCAACATATTTTTTTTTCATTTTTTCATTTTTGCAAGTATTTTAAGGCAATTTTTTACGGCTAAATTCAATTTCCTTTTATTATATATATATATTTATATATTTATTTATTTATTTAAATTCAAAGCCCAATTTGATTAATTTTTAAACATACCAGTCTTTATTCTGTATTCATCAGAATTTTGGTTAAAATTATAACACCGAAAAATGATAGAATCGAAAACGGTTTTGTGACTTCAATTGAAGATTAAAGGAAAGAAGGGAAATTTTATTATATTGGGCATAAGTTAATATTGGGTCGTTTTTTTACGATCACTATATCCTAGAAAAAGTGATTGTAGAAAAACTATTTTTTTAACTATCTCTTCCCTACTGGGGATGTGGAGTATAGAAGTAAAACCACAGGAAATTTATTATCTAGTTATAATAAAATCCGAAGGCAAGAATGTGTCGGTAACCATTCCTGGTACAACCACTCTGGTCTGCGAATCGACTGTTGTTAAACGCCATGTTAGGCTTAATGAAAAACCTATGCTAACATATGACAGCTATATGATAATAACTTCTTCTTGAAATCATGTCTGTTCAGCATATTTTCCTACAAAACATGTATATCATATCCAATTATTATGTTTTAAATTCTTAATTAAAATTACAGAGTAAGCAGCGGAATCCCAGATATAAACAAACGAACACTGTTGCCATTCAGAATCACAAATTCAAATGAATCACAAATGAACGACTCTTTGAAAGTTTCACATCCGATTCTTTTAAATATTTAAATTATGTTTAAAACCGTCAAAAGCTATTTTAACAGCCATCTATCGGCAAATCCAAGTGTGGGAAAGTGTAGGTAATCATTCCACAGAGAATCGAGTCGGAGTTGCGAACCCGAGCGTAGTTATAACGACGCCATGTTAGGCTTAATGAAAAACATATGCTAATATATGACAACTAAACTATAATTTCTTCTACCACAAACCGTGTCTGTCCAGCATAATTTCATATAAAACATGTATTCTGTAAACATTTTTTTTCTGATATAACTTTTTTTTCAGAAATAGCGGTGATTTCTTTCGTAAGGAGGTTTTGCGGTGATCGATCCAGTATTACGCTTCTGTTTTAAATATTGTTTTGGCGCTATCTACCGGCTTTAAAATGTACTTTTCTACAATACAAATCTTTCAATAATAAAATCTTCATGCTGTTTGTTTGTATGAAGTCTTATAAAATGGTACGTAGATCAACAATCCGTCACTATTGACAGGGGTTATATACTATTATATAATTTCTTCTACTAGAAACCATGTCTGTTCAGCATAATTTCATATAAAACATACATTCTGAAAACAATCTTTTCTGTAAACACTTTTTTTCAGAAATAGCGGTGATTTCTTTCGTAGGGAGGCTTCGCGGTGATTGATCCAGTATTACGCTTCTGTTTTAAATATTGTTTTGGCGCCATCTACCGGCTTTAAAATGTACTTTCCTACAATACAAACCTTTCAATAATAATATCTTCATGCTGTTTGTTTGTATGAAGTCTTATGAAATGGAACGCAAATCAACAATCCGCCATTTTTAACGGGGTTTATATACTAGTATTGGGTATTAAAAAAAAATTGACTTACCGTCCCGGAAGAAAGCTTATTTTATAATTTCTTCTAACATACTGCAGGAAAAAAAGTAGTATTCGAGAAATATTTGCCACTGGGTATAAAAATTAAAATCGAATCACTTATTTATAGTTTAAAGTTGAAAATAGTTTAGTTAATCGAAATAGTGATCGGTAGTTAAAACCATATCACAGAATCTACCAGAGACATAGAAGTGAAATTTTGAAAAATAATGATTTTTTTTTTTTTAAATAGGCAAGGAGTAATGAGAAGATCTTTAGGAAAGATATAAGCTATATTATAACTGCATTCACATTTTTCCAGCTATAGGAACAAATTTGGTCATAGAAGCAGCAAGCTAGCAGTGGGTCAAAGTTTCAAAATCCAACTTGTGCCAAGATAATGCTGTTTTTTTTCTTAAAGAAATAATCTACTAAAAGTAAAGTAAACGAGAAAATGTAACTGGATGTCTAGCGAAAAGAACAATTCAATTTTCGTATTAAAAATTTCTAGAAAAATTCTATTGTTTAAAAAGAAATCCGCCAAAATTTAAAGAAAGAACCCCCATGACAGTACCTGGTGAACGTGGGAAAATTTCTTAGCAGTTTCAGGAAACACCGACGACACTGGTCAGAAGCTGTCTTTGAAGACACCTTCTAACGTGAAAACTTCGTCAAATTCTCAAATAACAGAGTAGCTACTTTACCTGAGATTGTATTTAAATGTTTATTTTACAATACATAATTTCTGGTGATAATTATGTATTTTCCATAATGTCAAAATCATGTAGATTTTTAAAAAATAATATTTTTCTTCGTGTTTTTATTTTTTTTTTCGTTCATTCGACATTGCATATACAGAAAGATAAAACAGAAAAAATAGAAAAATAGTTTTATAAAAGTTCTGTAAATTTATGTGTCTGACACTTGATTGTCCGCGTAATCTGAGCCTAATTACCGCAGGGGCAAGAAGAGTAAATGTTCCGGTTTGCGAGTCTAACACAATATCCGAATAGTAATTGTCGCCTTATTTATATGCTGAATTTATGAGATAATAATATGTTAATTTTTTTTTAATTACAAATTATCATCTACATTTAACTGGCGGACAATAGGTTCAAACTTTCAAAACACCGATTTTTTTTTTTCATTTTCTGATAGTTTGTTGGGATTTATCAAATCCATGATGGCGTTTCTCACACTTTTACTCGTAAATTAATTTTGTACTTAAAGAGTATATAGTAAAAAATTCTAAATAGAGTATTTTTATGTTCACCCAACATTTATCTATCGTAATATGACAACATCGATTTTTTAAAGCATCTGCTTCATTTTATAAAATAAATTAATTTTCATTTGTTTTGGGTGTGACAATAATATCACACCTTCATGTCAGAGTGATCTTCGTATTTCAACATGAAATTATTTGCAGTTAAAAAAATCTCTAAAACAAATCAGGGCTTGTACGCTTTTACCACAATTTTTAATAGAACTTTTCGCCTTATTTAAATGCAGAAAAGTATGACAAAACCTGCAATTAAACGAGGTGTTACTATTTTTGCTATTTAAATATTAAATGGAAAAATTCTATTAAAAAATTGTGATAAAAGCGTACGAACCCTGCAAAGAATTATTTTAATTCTACAGAAAGAAACAATTAACCCTCCGCCAACCAGAGGGGTTGAATGGGCCAGACAGTTACATTCAAAATGAATATTCTAACCCGAATTTGTTTCCTGAAATATGTTTAATATATGTCACAGAACAATGTAGTTAGCTTAATAGAATACCGAGTTGCGTATCAACTGAACTTCCAGTATATAAATAAGCGACTTGCGACGCAAATAGGGAGCCGTGAGAAATATAAAAAGTTAAAATGAAAAATAAAGTAAAAATATTTAAAATATAATAAAGAAACAGAATTTTAGATCCAAGAAGATTAACGAAACCGACCGACAGTCGAACGCATCCTAAGAAAAAAAAACTTTTTACAGAGACCACAGAATTAGTTTAAAATTTACAACTAAAGTAAATAAATAAGTTAACTAGTTTTAAATAAAAATTATGGTGTGAAATGTTTTTATCAAGGTTGAGTAAACTTTCTGATAGTTCTAGGGTTAAAACTTCTACTTTATTATAAGTTTTATTGCTGTGGGGTTATCAGAACTTCTGTAGAATAAATAAAAACATATACGTCAAAAAAAAAGTTTCATAAAGAATATAAAAAATTAAACAAATATACAGGGGTACAACAATTTAGACACCAATGGGCCGATTCCCACCACTAAATTTTTAGTATTCTTCGCCTAATAAGAATAATGATAAAATTTAGCCGAAGTATACTACTAAAATTTGACGAACACTAATAAAATTTAGTGGTGGGAATCAGCCCATTGGCGCCTAGATTTTTGCACCCCTGCAGATATACGATATTTTAGATATAGATAAAAATAAATAGTCCTTATTTTTTATCTGTGATATCAAGAAAACAGGAATTCCTCTGCTCCGTATTTTTAATACCTGTATTTCTGAAGAAAAAAAGTTTCGTCGTTAGTTTTTACAATATTTGAAAAAAAAATAACCTTAAAGTTAGATTAATGCAAAATTTGCAAGAGAAATAAAAAAAAAGTAAAGATTTTTCTTTGAAAAAAGTGGTGTTCAACAACTGGATCGAGTAGTATACTTGGGAAACCCATTTTAGCTTAACTGATTTTATGTAGTAGTAGAAATAAGTTTCACATTAAATAACCATAGGCTATATTTTAAAGAACATTTGTCTAGATATGAATTTATAAATTCAAAGTAAATGAGTATAATGGTTGTATAATGCTATGTAATGATGCATAATATTTGATTTTTTGAGTAGTATTCCATAAATATTTGAATTTACAAATTTAGGAATAAATGAATAAAATCGTCCCATCGACTTTAGTACTTTTAGAAATCCGATTGCTTTTCGTACCAGAAATAATACAAAAGAAATCCAGAAAGATATTTCTCTTCTAAAAGCTGTTAATGATGCCGAATATTTCTTGTAGCTTTCTTAGAGTTCGTTTCTGGAGGCAAGAATATTGTGAGTTGTGTTTCAAAGCTGATAATGGAGACAGCTGCAGGATTTAAGTCATCTTAAATTCTCTTTTGTACAGTGTTTTGTCCTATTTCTTTATCAATGAATTGAGTATTTCTTTCGCTTCCTCACATAAAGTCCTTTCTAGAATTGTCACTCCTCATAGAAATCCACAGAGTTTTCTTTTAACGTGTGCAAAAGAAATTTTTTTTACAAAGCTTAAGGCAATAAGAATTTTCAGAAATTTTTGTCTAAGATTTGTACTAACAATTCTAAGAACCCTCGAGAAATAAATTTTTTTTTAGAATGATGGAGGATGAATGATTTTATTTGATTATCCATGATTGAGAATTTAATATTTTAACAATTGGAGACAGAAAAATGTGCCTTTTTGTTACATATATTTTTTTTAGTAAGCACTCTGTTTTTTAAACTTGATATTTGTTGTAATATTCAAATATATAGGGTGTTCATAAACGATTTTTTCGAAATAAGTGGATTAATAAACCAGGATGAAAATGTTTTGTATAGGAAAAGAAACCAGAAATGCAATCCGTTTATTCAGTCAAAAATACAGGGTGTCTCACTCCAAGTTCATTTAGGTTATACGCGACACGAACTCGAAAATTCTTTTTTTAAAAGAACAAGTAATCTGACCCGGACACGAGAAAAAAATTGCATTGATCCTCAAACCAGACCAGTACCCGAAATATTTAAACCCAAACCTGACACGATACCGAAAAAAAAAATGAATCCATATTTTTATATAATTATGGAAAAGTAGTGTATAGTTATATCTCTAATATAATTTGTACCTTTTTATGTAGAAGAATGGACAAATGTATTCTCATTAATGTTCAAATATAGTTTTTTCATACGAAAAATATTCAGAACTTTCTTTTAAAACACACGGTCATCCCGAACCCGACCATCTATACTCAAAACCCAAACTGATGCAGGACTCAAACTCCAAAAATAACACATTTTTCGTACATAACATTAGCAGGGCTCCCACTCGGTCCGTTTTCTAAACACCACTTTTTTTAAGGAAAAATCTTCTTGATAAATTTTGTAGAAACTAACTTCGAAACACGTTTTAGTTGCAATTGGTGCAAATATCTACCAGAATTTTCTTTCTAAAAAAATACTGGTTTTCAGAAAACGGACCAGTGGGAGCATTAGTTATATTTAGGCAAAATTTTCAAAAGACTACCTTACCTTTATATGATATGCCGTGATTCCATGATAAATGTTAAAAGTGCATTGTAATTTGATAAGTGACACCGCATGCATTCTAAGCTACATATTACACTGAAACTGGTTTTACAAAATGATAAAGGCGATAGTAGTCACCAAGATGAAAACTTTTTCTATAGGAAACCGGTCACAATCCATTTATTCAATCAAAAACACAGCATGTCTCATTCCAAGCTGAACTTGGACTTTCGCACATAACGTTAACAAAAATGAAGATAATATAATAAAATCACTTGTCAACTTTAAATTAAAGTGCAATTATTGCTTAAAGTGATAAAAAAATATAACACAAAAGGTTTAAAAATACCTTTTAAAATAGATTACGTATGTTTCCTTCGATCAAACGGCGATAACTTCAGATCAAAATGATAAATAAAATGTTCTTGCAAAGTTTTGAAAATGGTAAACATAAATCACGAGATCACATGTCTAATGCAAGCAGGAGCTTAAATTGATAAAACTGGAAAACGTGAAAATTATTATTTATTTTTATTAATAAATAGAATAAAAGAACATATGTCAGATATAAAATATGACAGAAGAACTACTGCCTTAGCTAGACAACATAGAATAGAGCCTTGGCAGATTGATTTCAAGAATAGAAAAATAATTTTTCCTTCAAGAGTTTATTTCCCATCCATTATCCGTGAATCAATGAAATATATTTGCGAAACGATAACATTTGCAACGAATCGGCTTCTTTTGAGTTACCCAAAATTTGGCGCGCAATGCTTTACAGATTGAAAAAGTAATAAAAATAAAAATAAATAATAATTTTCACGTTTTCCAGTTTGACCAATTTAAGCAGCTGCTTGCACTGGACATGTGATCTCGTGATTTATATTTACCATTTTCAAAATTTTACGAGAATATTTTTTTTTATCATTTTGATCTGCAGATGTCGCCGTTTGAGAGAAGGAAACATATGTAATATATTAAAGGATATTTTTAAACGTTTTGTGTTATATTTTTTAATAACTTTAAGCAATAATTACATTTTAATTAAAAAATGAAGATATTGTAGCGAAATATTCAAAAGACTAACTTTGCTTTTACTGAATTAAGATGACATTGATTATGCTGTCACATTATGGCTAAACTGCTGATCCTGACTATTGCGTGGGCAAACTTACACCAGTAAAAATGAATAGGTATTTTTTGCCTTAATTATGACACACATTTTGTATGCATGAGGCATTTAAATAAGAAGGCACCGCACACTGAATACTAAACCTGCGCGTTGACACAAAAATGGCGGGTTTCGTAGGTGAAATTTATTCAGCGTTTGTACGGTCCCTCGAATTTGAACACCAATAATTTCTAAAAGTTTCCTCCGCCTTATTTTTCTAAGATCAAATAAGTCAAAGAAAACTTTTAGAATTTACTGGTGTGTAAATTCAGGGAACTGTACAAACGCTTAAAAAAACCCATCTAAGACAACCGCCATTTATGCTCAGGCCTATTAATCGGGGTGCTGAGATAGAGGAGATTTCTATTCAAATTGCCCGACGGAACCGGTTACAGTTGAAGATTCGCCATTTTGTGGATATGTCAATTCCTCTTTATCCATAGTTATCCGTGGCTCAAACAAACAAACTTCAAACTAGAAAACATTTTTAATAAAAATATTGAAACTATAAAATACATTTTATTAAATAAAACTTTTGGATCTAAATATG
This sequence comes from Maratus michaelseni, assembly GCA_963931845.1. Taxonomy (NCBI): domain Eukaryota; kingdom Metazoa; phylum Arthropoda; class Arachnida; order Araneae; family Salticidae; genus Maratus; species Maratus michaelseni. The sequence continues at coordinate 265,270,024 of OZ007595.1, read as the reverse complement.
CTTGCTTGATCTTCACGTTATACGGCGGATTACACAGTATTTTATCTCAGGATTTTATCACACGTGTAGAGTGTGGCTATAATATAAGTATTTGTATTTGGAGCTGTCTGTAGCTCGAAGGAATAACCCGAATGAAACCAAAATTGGTACACTTAATTCAAAAAGGGGGAAGAAGAATAGAACAATAAAAAAAATTGCTATAATCACCAACAGATGGCGCTACTGAGTATGAAATGAAATGTGTAATACAAGAACAAAGAATTAAGACATCAAACCGGATGGCACACCTAATTTATTGGAAAATGTCACAGTGAATGTGGTTACGTTTTCCACTGGCGGTGCCGATCATGTTCAGTTTATACATGGCCATTGTGCTGGAGGACACAATCCAGGCGGTGCACGATGTGCTCAAGTGCGGACTGTAACGCATCAGGAGTGATGTTTAGAGTGATGTTTCGCGACATGTCGTGATAACAAGTCATTGATGTTTGCGGCACCTCCATGTTACACAATATTACAAATTACATTTCACACTCAAAAGCGCCATCTTTCGGCTATTGTTGCAATTAATTTTTTTATTGTTCCATTCTTCTTCCCCCTTCTCGAATAGTAAGTGTGCCGATTTTGGTTTCATTCCGGTTATTCCATCTAGCTACAGATAGCTCCAAATGGAGATACTTAAATTATAACCACCTGGTACATAAAACTACCGAAATAAGAAACAAACAGAAAGTATCTTTCTCCTTAATTGATCGATCACAAGCACTGAGGTGCTTGCATGGCTTTCAACTTTTAAGATTTTTTGTTACCACCAATTTAAATTAATAATCTTCTTCTTTTTGAATTGCAGAAATCTGCGATTAAAAAAGATGAAGATTATTACTAAAAATTATAATAACAATATATATATATATATATATATAAAGCTATTTCATATTAACACAATAAGCGCAATTTAATATGATATCGCCTTAATGCCTTTTTTTACCATTAATTTTGAATAGTAATCTTCGCTATTTTAATTGTAGAATCTGCGATTTAATAGGAAGAAGAGTTTTATTAAGAAACAGTGTTCACAGCAACAACAAAGTAATAATTTACAGATGTGCAACACGTCAAGAAAGTGCTATCAATTATTTTAACTAAATGTTATATTTTTTTAATGCATTAAAATTTGACTATCATTTGACTGAAATATCACAGATATTAAACGAAAACTATATTTATTGTAAAAATATATTTGAGAAGAGTATTAAAAACGTAACAAGTTTATGAATGAAACGTATATATTCACAAAGCTTACAAAAAATGGCATACTATTTTTAAGAATATATTCTGTCAAAAATGTCTGTAAATTTTCTTCATAGAGATTCTAAAGACGCGAAAACCATGTTCATAATTTATTTTTACATTTATGACTTTTGGAATTATCGCTTTCATATGTTCACAAAATTTTCTAAAAAGCAGTTACAACCAACATTTATATTTATACGAACATAACAGTCAGCCAATTATTCCAGATGATTATATTATGGATCTACTCTATGTAATAATGTTATAAGTTTATATTCCAAATAGGAGAAAATAAACAAATGAGAAAATTTATGGGGTTATTAAATATAAAATCTCTTGAGAAAGTGGAATCTTGTATAAAATGATATTAATCAATTCCTTTGTTATATTAATGGTAGAAAGCATAAAATGAATAAATATTATATGATAGACATATTACATTTCCCCTTTTTCAGTTTCTTCATTATTCCTTTTTCTTTTTAATACTTTGTTCACCAGACGAATACATTCGTCGTTAATTTAGTGCTTTTTTAAAATTCAAAACATCTGCCAGATTTTTTTTATTATAATCTTTGCTCTATTTAAACACGGAATGTCTACTATTACATAAAGTAAAAATTACAGTTAGAAAATTCTGGTACGCATTTTAAATTTAAAAAAATGCTCAATTGATATGACACACGTTCATTAATTTTTAACCCCGTCGCGACGAGCGTCTTTAAAGAATTTTTAATCTATTATCACCGGTAATTCAGAAAAGACATTTCTGTCTAATTTAATTGTAGAAACGCTATTATTGAAAAATGCAAATTTTTGTATTCAAATTTACCGATAGAAATAATCAAGGATTTTGAACATCTCATACGTCACGAAGTGACGCAGTTCGCGCAGGGGTTAAAAATGTTCTTAAAATAAATATTTTTAACTGCTCGACAACGCAAAATTTTCTGACACATTCACGGAGTAATTTTTAATCGCAAAAGCATTAAATTGACAGGCATGATTAGGGCGGACTTGGCCTAATGGGATAGGTTTTACATTTCATACTGTAAAAAGTAAAAAAAAAAATCTCAGATATTTTTTTCACAACAGTTATTTTAAACAGTTTTCTATTAACACTAGAACGATCAAAATTTACTCAAGTCTTATAAAAATATTTTTCTCCAAAATTTCTATTTAAAACTATTTAACATATTTCTATGTGTTTTATATTTAATTTATTTTGTAATAATAAAAAAAAATGGTTCGAATCGACATTTATTCATTTGGTCTAGTGATGAGCAGAAAAATACAGCTGCCAAATTTCATATATATATATATATATATATTTTAAAATGAAATTTTGGAAAAAAATAAGTAAATTATTTTAAGTAAAGTTAAATTAACCACTCCTCAATAAGCAACTCTCTTTCTATCAAAAATTAACTTCTGGCCTAAAATGCTTGCATTCGATCCTTCCTTACATATGCTTGTCCGATCTGCAGTTTTGCTAGCAAAACTAATATCAAACATCTTTACGGAACCCAAAATAAGCACATACGTATTATAATAAATGGCAATAGATATCTTAGAAATTCAAAATCAACTGTATAAGAAATTCTATCAAAACATCTATATTATTCCCAATGATTTTTTTGCTGAATTACCAGACTACGAGGTCTCCGACACTGTTGACAGAAAACATCCTAGATATGCATTGATTGTTAACGATGAAATCTGAGTTATTTTCTCTCTTTCAAGTTAAACTTTCTCTTTTCTTTCATATATATTTATAATTTAAAAAAAGTATTAGTCTGTTGCAATTGCAACTTTTGTAACTTTTATATTTACCTTTATTTTCAATGTATGGTCACTGAAAAGTGTCTTTTTTTATGATATGCCAGGGCTAGTATTTGGCTGCTTAAGAACTAATGGTATCTTTTTTTCATTTTTAATTGCTTTCTTTTCATTTATTTAAAAGTATAATTAAACTCGTTAATTTTACTTTTTATAATCTTATTTTTCTTTTGATTTTCTATTTTTATACTTTCATCACGTAATTTTTTACTACAGTTAAACTATCTTTCTTTAATGGCTCCCTTTATGTCTCTGCAAGTCGCTTTTATGTCGTCAGGATGTAATGTTGCCCCTCAACTAGGAAATCTAATCTCAGCCTTATATTGCTTGCATTAAGCAAAGTCATTATATAAAAAGACTGTACAGATGAATGGCAGAAATTTAGCAAGTTGAAAAAAGCGCCTTCTTATAACTGATAGTACTTTTGCATGCTCTAAAAAAAGATACACCAGAAAAATCACAAACAGAAATTTAGAAATATTAATCTAGTTAAAAGTGGTAAATTAAATCAAGTGTGAATCCTCCATAGAAGTCACACGCTGCTGTAAAGTCAATGGAACTTATGAATTACTAGTCGCAAATCTCTATCCTGCAAGCTTTTGCTTTGACAGCTCGCCGCAGGAAATGTAAGAGGCGCTGATGTATGCCAAGAAAAATTGCATATTCGTCTGCAGCACACAGTGCGTCTGCAGTACACTTCTGCTTTGTCCACCAGCCGCATGAGCGGAAAGTAGCGCAATGTGCGCTAACAAATTTAACACGTGAAGCTACTTTACTCACTTTCATTCTTCTTTCATTCAATAAATATGTAATCTTCATAAAAAAGTATTACTTTCTTTATGGCGATTCTAAAAACTCAATGAGAATTTATTATTACATTTATGACTTTGAAAATATCACTTACTTGTTTTTCTTATTTTCACAAAATTTTCTGAAAACATTTATGACAAACATTTACTGTTACGCGAATACGATATTTAAGCAATTTTTCGAGATTATTGCATTAGAGCTACTCTATGGAATAACAGTATGACTCTCCGCTTCGAATAGAAGAAAATAAACAAAACGGAAATTTATGGGGTTATTAAATGGGAAACCCTTAAGAAAGCATATTTTGTTTAACATTTCAGATTAATCAATAACTGTTATATTTGTGGCAGACTATATGTAAAAAATGAAGAATATAATATAATAAAGAATAAACAGTTTTTCTTTTTCAATTTCTTCGCTCAAGCTTAATCTTTTTATATATATATATATTATTACAGAATTCACGCCGATTGTTGTCAAATAAATGGTTAAACAGAAGGATTTATCCATCAAATCACTTGAAAAAAATTATTTTGTTATAGCGTCTAATAAAAAACTTGCGCTCTTCTTTTCTGTCTTTGTTTCTTTTTTTCAATCAGAAAACACCTGATACTAACTACTAGTATACTTAATAAACTTTATTACTAGTATACTTAGAATGCTTTCATACTACACTACATTTTAATACGAGTATACTTCAATACTAGTCTACTTAGTATACTTTAATACTAGTGTACTTTAATAATAGTATACTTAGTTAACTTTAATACTAGTATACTTAGTATACTTTAATACTAGCATACTTAGTATGCTTTATTACTATTATACTTGATTGAACACCGTTTAATTGACGGAAATATTGCAAGTACTACATGTGGTTAAAAGTTCGAAAGAATACGCCAAAAGCAGGGTGCATACTTTTCTACCACAATTTTTTAACAGAATTTTTCGCCTTCTTTAACAATAGAAAAAATCCGCAAATTCTACGATTGAAAGGGGTGAGCAATTGAAACGATAAATATATTTTTTCTAATCAGAAATAGGGGTGGCAGACTGCTTGGAAAATTGAAGGAATATCCACGCCTTCCAAAAGTCAAATGTGTTAAAGCAGTGTATATTTTCACAACTGTAAACAATTCATTCATAACTGTAATTGTATATTTTCATATCTGTAAACAATTCATCTCTATCATGATTCTAAAAACACAAAGCCATACCTGGCGACATTAACAATTATATTACTATTGAAATTTAATAGTAAATTTCACCTTTATTAATCGACAAAATCAGTGATATATTTATTTTACTTATTTATTTTTTTTTCTGTGAAAATTGTCTGTTGAATTTTAGTGGTAATAAAAAAGCCTAAAATGTGACAGCGATGCACAAAGCCATTCAGTATTGCCATCCGCTATTGTTACTTTCTTCTTTCTTTACAAGAAAAAAGTATTGGATTAAGGAAAATTTGCGACTTCTGGTTTTTGACGGATTTATACGTTTTAGAAGGTCCTGAACACGATTTCACTGTTTTTATAAAATGGTCTATCTGTGAGCCTGTGACTCTACTGAGTATGTGACAAACATTTTGTGGGCGCACAATCTCAAGAACCAATGCACGGAATTTAATAAAAGTTTATATTCACTTAGTCCCTATACATAAATTGGTGCTGATTAATTTTGGTGTAAATCGCCCAATAGGTGGCGCTGCTATGCTGCAATTTTCGCAATTTCCCCAATACCTGTATCTCAAGAACTAATGCACTGATTTTCATCAAACTTAAGATTCAGTTAGATCTTGACATAAATAGACTCTGATCACGTTTTGGTGTTAATATCCCAACAGGTGTCACTCCTATGCTACTTTTTTCATGATAGCTATATCTCAAGAACTAATACACAGAATATCATCAAACTTCAGATTCTGTTAGACAGTGATATAAATAGGTGCTGATTATGTATTGGGGTAAATCTCCCAACAGTTGGCGCTGCTATTCTGCAGTTTTCAAGATTTACAGGATTTTAGCGATACTCATATCTCAAGAAATCTCTTTGAAATAGTGTTTGATTATTCTCACTCTTATACACTTTTTGATTATTCTAATGAATATGTGTACTAAGACATGGAAGTATTTTAAAATCAAAAAAGCATTTATTACTCTTGGCTATTCTGAATTTTAATTAAAATCTTCCAATATGCCTTTTTGGTGTTTTATATAATATCTGTATGGTTTGAAGGTAATGTAAATATATATAGCTTTAATGAGTTTATTCTTTATTATCTCAGAAATATGTAGTAATTTTTTTAATTGATATATGTTTTCTCTCTTTTTTTCTTCTCTTTTTCTTAGCTAAACAATAAACAGGCTGATTCTAAAATAAAACAAATAAAAAGCAGGGCCTGATTATTGTCTAGGCGAACTCCCACCACATTTTTAGAAAATAAAATTTTCGCCCTTTTTTTAAATTCTTTGATTAAATAAGACAAAAATATCTTTTTTGAAACAGTGGTTTGAGTTTGCCTAAACGATGATAAGGCTATAACAGAAATGGATGATTATGTTTATTTAAAGAAAGTGCGCGGAAACAAAAAAAAATTAAAACTAAAGCAAGCAATTAACTTTCAAAAATGTAAAAAAATATATATACATTGCCCTTAAAATATGCCAATTAAAACGAATAATAGAAATGGTGAATAATACATTCCAGAACTAAAGGTAAAAATTCCTTGGAAATAATTAGATTTATCTAAGAAAATATTTCTCTCGTCGACAGAACAAAAGATGTAATAATTTCTTTGGCCGTTAACCAAATTAAACATATTTATTGCAGTAGTTTTCAAAGAAAAAAAAAACAATTATAAAACAGTTTTGAATACAGAAGGAAGATATGTTATTAGTTTAAGATTAAAAATAGAATAATGACTGAGTTATAAAAAAAAAAAAATAAAAAAAAATAACTGCCTAATTGGCAGATTTTATTTATTCGCCAGAGGGCTGAGAATAATGAACATGTTTTCTTTTCTAAATTGGCTTCATGCTGAATCCTCCAAATTTAACACATTATTTTCATATTTACACACATCATTTTCTTACTTATATATTTTCTTAGATATATACAGGAAAATATATAGGAAAAACATATAGGAAATATACAGGAAATTGATTTAATGTAATAATTAAATCGAATTTGTCTTTTCTTATTTCTTTACGCAAGATTTGTTTTAACACAGTATACGAATGAATTGCTGAAAAACAGTTTTTATCAATTGAATCATTCGAAAAAATTGATTTTTTCCCAAAATGCAATAAAAAACTAGCATTTTTTTCTTTTCTCTTTTTTTATTTATTGTTTAATAGAAAATGTCTTATACGCAGAACATGAAGTGTTCAACGAAGACAGCGTATTGTAAGTTCCTGTATGTAAGTCTGTATGCATTTTAAATTAACATTATTTCCATTATTTATATTTTAAGTTAATATTATTTCCTTATTTATACGCATCATTTCATTACTGATATGATTTCTTAGTTACATATAGGAAATTAATAGGAAATGGATTTCATGTAATAATTAATTAGAATTTGTCTTTTCTTATATCTTTACGCAAGATTTTTTTTTATATATATTACACAAAGTATACGAATGAATGGCTGAAAAGCCGTTTTTATCAATCCAATCATTTAAAAACTGATTTCGTCACAAAATGCAATAAAAAAACTTGTAGTTTTTCCTTTTTTTTTAAAATTTATTTATTGTTTAACTGAAAACGTCTTATATGAAGAAAATGCAGCGTTCAACAAAGCAAGGGCATTGTAAGTTCCTTTACGTAAGTCTGTATACATTTTAAAGTGGATGTAGTGTACTGTAAGTTGGATTCATGCACGTGTGTCAGTAAAAATATATGTAAGTGTCAAAAATGAAGTGTTAATATAAATATAAAAAATGATGAGATTAGTTCGAAAACTGGTTTCGAATAGAAAATTTCGCCTTATTTATTCCCAGAAGAATATTACAAATTCTACGATTAATCGCAGAATGTTTTTTTTTTTAATGAAGAAAAAATATTAGGTAAAGATTTCTAATCTGAAATAGTGGTGCCATACTCCTTGGAAATCCTAAGGAGTATATGCACTTTTGAATTAACGCATAGAAATAATTTAAAAATAAAAAAACATATATTAATCTTACCTAATTTGCATTATTCATAAAATCTGCCCATAAAGTGGCCTTTTTGGCGTTTCATATTATATATTTATGGTTAAGAGCTAATATAAATATATAGAACCGCAATGAGTTTATACTTTTATCTCAGACATATACGGTACAATAGCTTTTTTTTCCTCCAATTCATATAAGTTTTCTTTCTTTTTTTTTCTTTTCTTCTTCATAGCTAAAAAAATAAATAAATAAACAGACTGATTCTGAAAGAAAAGGTAGACCTGGACCCCGTCTAGGCAAACTCTCACCACATTTTTAGAAAAGAAATTTTCATCTTTTTTAATCACAAATTACTTTTCTGAAAATGTGGTTGGAGTTTGTCTTGGTGTTGATCAGGCACTAACAAACAGGGATGTTTATGATTATTTAAAGAAAGTGCGTGAGAAAAAAAACTAAAACTAAAATAATCAATTTCAAAAATGTATAAAATAATGTAAGGGCATTTAAATAAGGCAGTTAAAACAAATAATAGAAATAGAGAAGAATACATTCGAGAACAAAAGGTAAAAATTCTTTAGAAATAATTAGATTAATCGAAGAAAATATTTCTCTCTTCGATGGAACAATATATGTAATAATTTATTTGTCCGTTAACCAAATTAAACATGTTTATTGCAGCAGTTTTCAAAGAAAAAAAAAACAATTACAAAACAGATTTGAATAAAGAAGGAAGATAAGTTATTAGTTTAAGATTGAAAAAATTGAATTATGACTGAGTTATAAAAAAATAACTGCCTAATTAGCATATTTATTTATTCGCCAGAGTGCTAAGAATAATAAAGGTTTTTCATTTTTAAATTAGCTGCATGCTGAATCCTCTAAATTTAACACATTATTTTCAGATTTACACATTTTCTTACTTATATGCATGCTTAGTTACATATAGGAAATATATAGGAAATATAGGAAATACATATAGGAAATATACAGAAATTGACTTAATGTAATAATTAAATCGAATTTGTCTTTTCTTATTTCTTTACGAAAGATTTATTTTAACACAGTATACGAATGAATGGCTGAAAAAGCAATTGTTATCAATCAAATCATTCTAAAAACTTATTTTGTTACAAAATGCAACAAAAAAAAAAACCTTGCATTTTTTTTATTTATTTCTATTTTTTTTATTTTATTGTTTAATAGAAAATGTCTTACACGCAGAACATGAAGTGTTCAATGAAGACAGCGTATTGTAAGTTCCTGTATGTAAGTCTGTATGCATTTGAAAGGGATGTAGTGTGCTGTAAGATGAATTCATGCCAGTGTGTAAGTAAAGATATATATATGTATCGAAAATGAAGTGTTAAAATGAATATAAAGCGATGCGAATAGTTCTACCACTGTTTTCGAATAGAAGTTTTCGGCCCTATTTATTCTCAGAAAATTATTACAAATTCTATTATTAATCGTAGAAACTTTTTTAATCTGAAGAAAAAATAATAGGAAAATATTTCTAATTTAAAATAGTGGTGCAATACTCCAAGTAAAGCCTAATGAGTATATGCACCTTTGAACTAACGCATAGATGTAATTAAAAAATATATATTAATTTTAGATACTCTGCATTATACATAAAATCTGACAATAAAGCAGCTTTTTTGGCGTTTTATATAATATCTTTATGGTTAGGAGCTAATATAAATATCAGAACCTCAATGAGTTTATTATTTTATCTCCCACTTGTGATGAAGTTCTTTGGCTGGATTTATTTTACCGCAGCGATTATGTTTGACGATAAATTAGAATAACATTTACGAGCCGTTACATCGTACATTATTTGCATTGGGAATGCTAATAACAAATGATATCAAATCCAGGGGAAAGGCAGACATAAAATATTGAATTAAGACGAAGTCATCTCATCTGAAAGTTTCTTTATTGAGACATATAGAAAACGTAAGATGGTGAGAAGGAGGGTGGTCCCACTATTGAGAGCAATGAACAGTTGTTGGCAGGCAGAGAGCTGGAAGTCATCTAATATTTTCGGTAATCGATTGTCTCGCCAACATTCGATGGACAGTGAGCCAACAGATGCGAGACACACAGGAAAATTTCTTTGTACATTACAGGTAATTAATGTAAATATTTGAGTGGAAGGATTGAAACGGTTACCACATTGGCGAAATAGACAACTGCGGGCAACCCCATGGGAATAGATCTTAGACAAAAGAAACAATGTAACTCTCATCTGAGAAATTACATTAATTTCCATAATTGTTTATGGACAGAGTGGTTGGGTGACCATGCAGCTGTAAAAATGAACGTCTGTAAAACATTACATCTACAGATATAACCGCAGTTGAAATCAAAAATATTTTAACGTACATGCCGCATTTAATATTGATAGCATTTTATATGAGGAAAGGAAATAACATTTGAGGTATTAGAATAAAGAGATATTTTTCGAACAGAATATTAATTAATGTATTAAAAATTAGGTTAGGAAGATAATAATTTTGAATAAGAATATGTATAAATGATTTTATATCATACACACACATACGGTACAGTAAAATTTTTTGGAATTGATATGTTTGCTTTTCTTTTTCTTTTTCTTTTCTTAGCTAAGAAAAAAACTGACTGATTCGGAAACAAAAATCAAACCTGATCCCCGTCTTGACAAACTCCCTCCCAATTTCCAGAAAATAAATATTCATCTTTTTTAATCGCAAATTTCTTTTCAGAAACAGTGGTTAGAGTTTGCCTAGGGGGTGATCAAGCCCTAACAAATAGGGACGATTATGATTATTTAACCCTTTTGTTACGGATTTATTTTGAAAAAAAAAAAACATATGGAACAGACTCACCAGAAATTTGGAATAGTGTTTTTTCTGTATTCGTCGACGGATATTTCCCTGATTAAAAAAAATGTGAGAAGTACATATTTGAATTTTCTGGTGTAAATTCGAAATTTCTGAATTAAAAAAATAAAATCCGTGGACAATACTGATGACGAGTCTCAGTCGTCAAATGAACCCAAGGAATTAAAGAAAGCATGCGGAAAAATAAAACTAAAACTAAAATAAGCAATTAACTTTCAAAAATGTAAAAATAACGCATGGCCATTAAAACAAGTCATACAAACGAATAATAGAAAAGGAGAAGAATACAGTTCAGAACAAAAGGAAAAAATTCCTTAGAAATAATTAAATTTATCTAAGAAAATATTTTTCTCATAGAGAGAACAAAAGATATAATAATTTCTTTGGCCCTTAACCAAATTAAACATGTTTATTGCAGCAGTTTTCAATGAAAAAAAAAACAATTATAAAACAGATTTGAATAAAGATAGAAGATAAGTTATTAGTTTAAGATTAAAAAATAAATTAATGACTGAGCTATAAAAAAAACTGCCTAAAAGACACATTTTATTTATTCGCGAATAGTTTTATTTTATTTATTCGTGTTAATAATACTATTTTTTTTTCTCGTTTTTAAATTAGTTTTATGCTCAATTCTTCATATTTAATATATTATTCCCATATTTACACGCATCATTTCCTTACTACTCCTTACTACCGTGGATGTTTTCTTCTGCGTTAGTCGGATATACTTACACTGGGCGGCATCAAAATCCTCCCTTTAAAAATAATGATTGTATTTGACAGCTTTAACAATACAATGATGAAATATGACAATCAAATTGCTCCATCACGTACCAATTTTTTTTTTGGTGGTGGTGGGGAGGGGGGGGGGGTCGCATACAAAATTAAAATAGTTTTCCCGTGCTAAAACGTTAGCACTAAACGCATCCTATTATTTTATCTTTCGTTGTACTCCAGTTTGCCTTTTTCCACGGTTATTTGATAAGATTTCTACCATTCGCTGTAATGCAACTATCTGAATTTCTATATATTTAATCACAAATGACAATCTATATTTTCTCACTGAGGGAATTTGCGTAGCTTCACTATTCAGAAGCACACACAGTCTTTTGTTTAATTTAATAACAGCTAGATTTCATAAAATTTAATTGCTTTTTATGTGAATGGAGCAGTCAAGCAAGAGATAAATAAAAAGAAAACTGCCCAGTTAAACTGAGGGCATTGAGCTCACAGGCTATTCACACTAATTGTATATTATACTCTTATTTCAAATAATTTGAAATAAGCCCCTGGAAAAATAAACAAATCGACAGTATATTAAGAGGGGCTCATCCTCCAGTTCGCCCCGTATAATTAACCAATAAACTCCCATAGCTAATCAAAGAAGTGCCTTATTACAATGAACATATATACAAAATTTGAGCAAAATCGGATAATTCTGCATGAAAAACCCGTATATATAAATTAAGGGGGATTATCCCCTCGTATCCTCCTTTATACTTAACCAATGAACAGCCAAAACTAATCAGGGAAGCGCCTTATCACAATGAACCTACACACAAAATTTGAAGAAAATGGGATAATTTTGCACGAAAAACCCATTTAGTTAAGGGGGATTAGCCCCCCGTATCCCCCTTTATATTTAACCTATTGACCCTCAAAACTAATCAGGGAAGCGCCTTATCATAATGAACTTATATAGAACATTTGAAGAAAATCGGATATTTCTGCATGAAAAACCCATTTATTTAAATTAAGGGGGGTAACCCCCGCCCCCACCCTTTATACTTAACCAATGAACCCGCAAAACTAATCAGGGAAGCGCCTTATCACAATGAACCTATATACAGAATTTGAAGAAAATAGGATATTTCTGCATGAAAAACCCATTTATCTAAATTAACTGGAGGTTAGCCCCCCATTCCCCCCCTCTATACTTAACCAATGACCCCCCCAAAACTAACCAGGAAAGCGCCTTATCACAATGAACCTATAAACAAAATTTGAAGCAAAACGGTTATTTCTGTCAAGAGTTATCGCATTACGTACATACGTACATACAGAACCGGCGGGCACATTAGCTCTGTGAGATAAAGCACGTCTGCGCGAAAGCATGGCCACTGTGAGAAGAAAATATTTCTGGCACGAAACATGTTGCACACCAGGTATTAGTTGACAAGTCCAAAATTATTTACACTCGATATGAATAGTGGACTTAAAAAAAATTATTAAAGCAATGAATAAAAACTGTGACAAACTTACCGTAATTTCCGGCGTATAATCCGCAGCTCAAAGAGTCGTTTTTCGACCCAGAAATATTATTTTATAAAATGTAACTTAAAAGATCGCTGTAATTATTTAACTACAATTATTGAATAAAATTTCTGGGTCGAAAAACGACTCTTTGAGCTGCGGATTATACGCCGGAAATTACTGTATATATATTTGATGAGCAAATTTACACGCATGAGCGGGGCTAAAATAAATGAAGGTATCTTTGTTAGACCTCAAATATAACTTCAAGATCCCACTTCAAAAAAATAAACTGAATGCTGTCGAGAAAGTATCACGAAAAGCACTTTTAAAAAAGTACGTAAGACTTGTATTTCAAACAGAAAGTCACAAAATTAGATAGAAATTGCGGAAAATTTACTCTTCTCATTTAGAGCATTGGGATGCAATATCTCTCTAAATATGCACTTCTTACATTCTCAATTGGACTTTTTCCGGATAATATAGGAGCTTTTTCTAATGAACATGGAGAAATGTTCCACAAGGATGTAGTTGAAATGGAAAACAGGTACAGCAGCAAATGGAAAAAAAAATATATTTTAGGAGATAACTACCAGAAACTTTTATGGGAAACACACAAAAACTAAACAAACAAAAAACAAAACCACAATACAAAAGAAAAAAGTCAACGAAATTAGTTTTCCATGATAGGTTTTATTCATTCTTTAATTAAGATAATGAAAATAAATCAGTTGTCAGGTTTTTAGGTGTGTTCGCACCTATAGTCCTCGCATGGGGCGTCCGTCTCTCCGTCTGTCCGCATATAACAACGCAAAAACTATTCAACCGAATGGTTTGAAATTTAATACATATAATCGTTGCACAGAATTTTGTCGAGCCATTTAACCCTTTCCGGCACAGACAATTTCTGTTCGTAAAATGAAAAATTACTGACTGACACCGGAATTTAGAAACGACTCTTCTAGAAAACATGAACTCCTTATTTTAAGCTTTCATTATAGAAACAAAATTTTACTAAAATATTCTTGGTGTCGTAATCAAGTTTGGAATTAAAATTAGGTGTGCCCGGAGTGGGACCACTGTGCCGGAAAGGGTTAAAATTTTATGAAAATCGAATAGAAACTTAAAAAGAGATTAATGAAAGTTTTCTTCATTTTATTAAATCATTTTCTACGTAATTAATTCAATGATACCCCATGATAGGTAATGACTCTAGGTTGCCATGGTGAGTACGTCTTATATAAGATGGAGTCATATTATTTCCGTATTACTGAATTTAAAAACCGAATTTGTATACTAAAATTGTTAAATTATAGCAATCATATAATCTATCGACAGTTTTTTGGATAGATGTTTCCGGAGAAAGAGATATTAAATGGAAAAGAGTCTAAATATGGATTTCAAGTTCTAAAACTTTTAAAGCTAGGCTTAATTTTCCCATTGGAATTTTCAGTAAATGCTAACAAAAGATAAAAAGTTGCCAACTTAAAATGTACTTATTTTATAACGGAAATTAATCATATCATAATAACAGACGATATAATTCATTTAACTGAAATAATAACGAGGATTTTTTTACATTGTCTTGTATTGGATATTTGCGCATAGTATAATTTTAATGTAACAGAGTTGTAATTAATTGTTTGTAAAAGTGTATTGAAACTTCATTTCATGAAACAAAATTAATATCTGTAATATAAAAATCTGCACATAAAATAAATTTTGTTTTTATGCATTTTTGCATAAGAATGCATCAGCTATTGCACCAACATGTGAATATTTATAAAACTAGTTATAGTACGAACGGAATTTGTCCCGTTTGACGCACAATTTCCAACTTGTTATTGTTTTGCAGCATGATCGATGAATGTATTAATTTTGCATTTGCCACTGTACAGGGTGACAAGAAATAACTTGGACGAAGTTTCAAACTAAAAATCTGTAACTACTACTAAAGTTATAAAGTTATTGTCATAGGGAATCGATTCTAGAGTGTAAGTAAGTTAGTTGTGATAACCGTTATGGTTTACAAACGATCTGCCATACTTGAATTACATAAGCAAGGAATGAAACAATGTGAAATTGTTCAACGATTGAAAGTGCCGAAGCAGACGGTTTCATACACAATCAAAAGGTTTAAAGAACTCGGAATGATGGTGACAAGCCAGGAAGAGGAAGAAAGGGTACAGTTAACACATCAAGAAACCGGGTAGTTATCAAAAAGCGAGTCAACGAAATCCTAGGATTTCAATGAGAAAGGTTGCTAGAGAGATGAAGATCAACCGAGAAACCGCACGTTTGATGGCAAGAGTAGAGCTTTGTCTTCACCCTTACAAAATAAAAGAGGCTCAAAAGCTAACAGCAGAGAACAAACGCACAATACTTCAAAGGTGTGAACTGTTAAAGCGGGCCGCAGGTGATCGATGGCAAACATTTGTCGTCACAGATGAGAAACTGTTTTCGATTGAACAAGCTCACAATAACCATAATGATAGAGTTTGGTCAGCAAAAGCACCTGGACCTTCTTGCATTGTTGAACGGCGTCAACGACCCCAATCTGTAATGGTTTGGGGGTGGGATATGTCCTAGTGGGAAAACACCACTTGTTTTTGTTGATCAAGGGATAAAGATTAATCAACAAACATATCGCAAACTCATTTCGGAAGATGTTGTATTACCTTGGTCACAAAAGCTCTTTGGAAACAAAAGATGGACCTTCCAACAGGATTCCGCACATGCACACAGAGCTAAAGGCACTCAAGATTGCTGCAAGACACATTTTCCTGACTTCATTGGAGCTGAAGAATGGCCACCGTATTCCCCAGATTTAAACCCAATGGATTATTCTGTTTGGTCCATCTTGGATACAAAGGTGTGTGCTAAATCTCATAAAACTTTGGTATCCTTAATGAAATCCTTATGCAAGGAATGGGATAAAATATCAGTAAGTGAGTTGCGGCCCATAGCCGAAAATTTTGTGACACGTTTAAAGCTCTGTATTAAGGCTAAAGGCAGCCATTTTGAAAATTTTAAAATATATTAGACGAAATAATGTATTCATATTTATTTTGAAGTTTGGTCGTAATATTTTCATTAGCATTAAAGTTATAATGTATCATGTGTGTGTCCAAGTTATTTTTTGTCACCCTTTAATTTTAAAACTGTCTCTCTTAAAAATGGTATGTGATGACATATTTGGAATCAGGGAATCAAAATCATAAAATTCGCCCTTATTTTTGTGCAGAGAGGAACAAATTATTTTTTATTTTTGCCGTTCAGTGTTACCTGTAATGTTTCATTGCATCAGTAACGCATAAAATAATGATAATTTTCTCTTTTTAAAACATTAAAAGTGAGATTATGGCGTTAAAGACGTGGATAATATTTCAAAACCAGGCTTTAAGTAGGGAATGTTATTTGAAAGAACGAAGACCCAGCCTTTATGATTATGGAAGGGCGTAAACAGAGAGTAATTAAATTTTATCATGCCTATTTATTGTGCTCTTGTGATTATGAGAGTATGTAATGAGTTTTATTTGAAGCTATAATTTCAAAGGTGGTGTAATTAAAAGTAAAATCGAAGTTTTGTTTATATTGAAGGAAGAGGGTATTTGAAACTAAATGAAGCTATTATTTAGTTGTAGGAAATATAAAAATGCGGTTTTGCATAAGTATTTACGTATCATATTAACTTCAAAAACAAAAACAAATAGAGAGAAATGGAGAATTTTTTTTCTAGCTCAAGATGTAAAAACTTATAATATTTCATTATATCAATAACGCATAAAATAATGATCATTTGGACTTTAAAAAAATTAAAAGCGAGTTTATGGCGTTAGAGGCGTAGACAATATTTCATAAATAGAGAAGTTACTGCAAAGAAAGAAAACCTAACCTTTATGATTATGAAAAGGGCGTAAACACAGGGTAATTAAATTTCATCATGCATATTTATTGTGCTCTTATGATTATGGGCGTAAAAGCAGCAAAGAGTTTTGTTTGCAGCTATAATTTCTAAGGTGGTGTAATTAAAAGTAAAATCAAAGTTTTGATTATATTGAAGGGAGAGAGTATGTTAAACTAAATGAAGCTATTATTCATTTGTCCCTATGAGAAATATAAAAATGCGGTTTAGCATAAATATGTACATATCATATTAACTACAAGTTAGGAAAATATAAAGAAATGAAGACATTATTTTATAGATTTTAGTAAGGTACCTGAGTGGCTTATAAAAGTTTAAGTGGTTAAGTATGATTGTTTATATAGTATATAAAATACAAGAACAGAAAAATAATAATAAATCACTCTTTATCTGATTACTATGTTTCAATTTTTAATCTTCTGGTGTACTGTCAGGGCTCCCAAATGGTCCACGTTTTGAATAGCAGTATATTCTAAGAAACATTTTTGTGAGTTAGAACTTCCCTGCTTAATAAGGTGAAATATAATGTAAAACTGAACAATTTGGAAAATTTATAACACATTTGAAAACCCAAAGTCAGCAATTACCGTCAATAGACGGAAAAGTATCCTTATTCTTTTGTACATTTCTGCATATGATATATAGATTTGTATACATACTACAGAGTATGCTATAATTTAATTCAGTTAGGAAACGCATAGTGCAGTTATAAATTCCCCTTCAGCAGTTTCCGTTAATAAAAGGAAATTCGAAAAGGAGTATTCGAGATCTTTTGGAATGCCCTGTATATTATCTACTGAGTTTGTACATACCAAGTATTAGGCAAAAACTGAGTTTGATTCAAAAACAAGTATCAGAACTTAAAACGCACTTCCAGTAATCATTCTTCGTAAACCGTTCTCTAACCAAATTCTTTTGTGTATGCCTGTAAATGAACGATGAATGCTATGCACACCACATTCTATAGTAAGCTTCTTTTAGTGCACTTGAGGGATATATATCAATTTAAATGTGTTTGAAATAGTATAAGATCATTAAAATATACCGCAAACGATTTTTTCCCATAGACCGTAATGTAACATAATTAATTATTTTGAGTGTCTCTGTAAATGAAGTATAAACGCTACATACTTCATGTTCAATACCGAACATGCCATAGTAAACATCATTAACATATATCAATTGCATGGCGGTCCGACTATATTTACGCGAGTTAGAGCACAGACAGACAGACAGACGGCAGATCGACAAACCGAATTCATAAACACTTTTCAACTACGTTGGAAAGTGTTAAAAAGTAACAAGTTGGAAATTGTACATTGAACGTGACAAATGTGGTGCGTTCTTTTCGTGCTATAACTAGTTTTACAATGTAAAAAAAAATCATCGTTATTATTTCAGTGAAATAAATTACCTCGTCTGCTATGAGTGAAATGATGATGGCTTTTTTTTTCTTATTACGTATGCCATACTTACAGATGCGATTTTTTTTTACGACACCAGACAGCGCTGTAAATTTACCCTGGAGATCTTGCTTTGCGAATGATTACCTCCATGGTTAATATTTCTATGACTCACGGTGAATGAATATTTTGTTTATTTACTTTAATGGATTGAGATATTCGGCTGTTAACTTAATTTTCACTGAACTTATCTCAGAATCTATACGATTTTGAATGTAACTCATCTCTCAACGAAACAATTTTTTTTTTTAATAATCTTTCCAAAAAATGTAACTTTTGTGCCATTTTATTCGAAAATATAATTTTGAGTAAAAATGGCCGCTTAAGACATGCACAAAGGCGTGGTTAGCCCGTATTTGTTTTCCCCAGTCACATGACTTGCGCTTTTATTATATAGACTACGTATGATGGGATTTAATGGAATAAAGAAAACTTTTATTAATATATTTTTAAGTTTTGATTCGATTTTCATAAAAATTGAAATGACTCGACAAAATTCTACAATGATAATATATATTAAATTTCAAACCATTCGGTTGTATAGTTTTTGCTCTGTTATATGCGGACTGACGGACAGACAGACGGATGGACCAAACGACGACTATAGGTGCTACGTATTTATATAATTACGAACGCACTTAAAAACTGAACAATGTTTTAAGAAAAAAACATATTTTAATCATAATAAAACAAAATACATATAATATGCATCCCACAAACAAGTTACATAAAAATCAAAATATATAATTGTGCGATAACACGTTTTTACAACATTTTCACCAATGTATAAATTATTATTATATGCAAAATAAGATGAAAAATATTGTAATCATTTTCGTCACTACCAAATTTGTAAGTTTTATGGCGATAGTGATTCGGATAATAAATCAGAACAAGTTTGAAGGAGAGAACGTTATTTGAAAGCAAGAAAGAAAGAACTAATCTTTATAATTATGAAAATGGCGTAAACAGAGAGTAATTAAATTTAAATGCAATGTTATTCATGCAACGTCTTTACATAATGTGCTTTCGTGATTATAAGAATAGTAACAGTGAAAAGCTTTGCTTGTAACTAGAATTTTAGAGCTGGCGCTGTAAAAATTACAATTGAAATCTGTATTAAAGTGGAGAAATGAGACATTTAAAGCTCAACAAAATTCTTATTCATCTGTCACTGTTGAAACTTTAGAAGGAAAATAAGCAAAATATTTGTTCGTCAAAAATAAAAATAGATATAATAAGCAGGAATACATTAAGAAAATATTCTAAAACACAATTCGGTAATCAGGCTCTGTGTGCAGGTAAACTGCTTTGTTATATATACCAGGGTTGCCAGTTTTTTTGTTCTTATTCCGAATGAATACAGGAAATTCTAAAAGAAGAATTTTTACTTTAGGTGATCACGAAATGTCTATCATTAAATAAAGCAAAAATTACTATTCGGCATTTCTGGTATGAATTCGGAATTTCCGATTGAAAAACGAGAAAAAATTGGTAACCCTGCTGTGCATATTTTTTAAAAGTAAGAATTCTCCGCATTGAGATACACATGCATATATACGGGTGTAACTGAAATGCTTCAACAAACTTTGAGGATGATAGTATTCATGAAGATGAACAAAAAATGCAATAGAACACGCACACGGGGTCGCAAATGACATTTAACCATTTCAGGGACAGTGGTATGTCTAAAAAACCACTTAATTTTAATTCCAAAACGCCACAATGGCACTAGAATTTTGCTAAAATTTTTTCCATTGAATATTTATGTAAAATATAGCCTTTTTCTTATTTACAAACAATTTTTTTTGTAAATTCCGGTGCCAGTCCATTTTCAGACGCATTTTCTCTATTTGTTTCCTTTAAGCCTTTTAGGGGCAAACTACTTTTAGTACTAAAATGTTGAAATAAATGACTGGCACCGGAATTAAAAAAAAAAATTTGTTTGTAAATAAGAAAAAGGCTATATTTCACATACATATTAAATGGAAAAGATTTCAGCAAAATTCTGGTGCCATTATGGCGTTTTGGAATTAAAATTAAGCGCTTTCATAAACATACCACTGCCCCTGAAGGGGTTAAACGTCATTTGCGACCCCATGTTCCATTGCATTTTTTGTTCGTCTTCATGAGTACTATCATCCCTCAAAGTTTGTTGAAGCATTTCAGTTACACCCTGTATACATACATATGTCTGTACATATTAATTTTTCTATATTTATTAAGATTCTAAACTGTAAATTAGTTTAATTGGTCAAATCGTGAAATTGCGGAATGTTTAACAATCTTACATATTTTCAAAAACTCACTTAAAAAATTCTAATCACCTCTTTTCTCAACGAATTGCTGACTTAGCTAGTATCATATATACTATAATCTTTCACGTATGGAAAACAGAATTGTATGTTTAGAAAAATGAAATAGAAGTAACTATAAAATAATAATAAAAATAAATAAATAAATAAATAAAAACAAAATTTTTAAGGAAAAACATGTTTTAATCACTAAATATAAAAACAATATACATATAATATATATCCTTTAAACAAGTTACATAAAATTGAAAATACATAATTGTGGGAAAACACTTTTTTACAACATTTTCACCTATGTATAAATCATTATTATATGCAAAATAAGATGAAAAATATTGTAATAATTTTCGTCATTATCAAATTTGTAAGTTTTATGGCGATAGTGATGCAGAAAATAAATCAGAACAAGTTTGAAGCAAAGAACGTTATTTGAAAGCAAGAAAGAAAGAACTAATCTTTATAATTATGAAAATGGCGTAAACAAAGAGTAATTAACAATATAATAAAATTCCCTAGGATTATAATTATCCCTAGGATTATTGGAAGACTAAAAGATCATAAAAGCAACATGCCATTACGTCCTATAGTTTCAAAGTGCTCAGGACCGACTTACTTCTTAGAAAAAGCTTATGTTCCCTTTTTAAGAGATATTTTACCAGATTCTACATTAACTATTAAATCAACGGAAGATTTCATTCAAAAAATCAAACATATACAGCTACCAGATAATTATATAATGGCTAGTCTTGATATTATATCATTGTATCCATCAATTGACACACATGTAGTATGTAATAAGATTTGTGATGATATTGAACAAATAGAAGAATTTAGTGATGATATGAAAATAACAATAAAAAGAGGACTTAATCTAATCATCCATAATAACTATTTCACATTCAATAGTAAATATTATAAGCAGAATCACGGAGCTCCAATGGGGTCACCTATTTCAGGCTTATTAGCAGAATATACTCTTCGCCCATTGGAAAATAAAGTTTTTGGCACATTTCACTTAACACCTCACACTTGGCTCAGATATGTTGATGATATTTTTATAATTTGGCAGCATAGTCTTGATGAACTTAAAGTATTTATAAATCAACTAAACTCAATCGACAATAACATTAAATTCACTATTGAAATTGAACATGATAAAAGTCTTCCATTCCTTGATGTTATGTTAACAAGAACAAATAAATCTATCGACAGAGCTGTTTTCCGGAAAAACATGGCTAACCAATCTACCATACCAAATAACGCATGTTCTCCCTTTACATACAAAATTTCAGCCTACAGATTTCTCATAAAACGAGCCTTTATAATATGTACTGAAAATAAATTGAATAATGAATTAGATAATATTCGTAAAATTGCCTATAATAATGGTTTTACAGTACACCATATTAATAAATTAATCATAGATATCACCAATAATAAGTATTCGGAAAAGAAATTTGATTCACAAAAATACAAACTTTATACTCTGCAATATTATCCAAGCTTTTTCGAAAAATTAAAACACAGCCTTAAACGTTTCAATATCTGCTTAATAGCCAAACCACCTAAGAAATTAAAGAATATCATTTGCAGTAAAATTGACCCAATTAATTTTGAGAATTATTCAGGAGTATATGAAATACCTTTTATTAAAGAAGACGGATCCAAGAATTACTACATAGGCATGACCAGCAGGAAATTTAATTGCAGAAAAAAAGAGCATATAGCTGATATTAAATACAATAGAAAAACTACAGCCCTAGCAAGATTATATCAAGAAGAAACCATCCAAATAAATTTCAATGAAAGTAAAATAATATTTCCCTCCAGTCTACACTATCCATCCATAATAAGAGAAACCATAGAGATACTCACGCGCAAAAATACAATATGTAACGATGCGGCATCTTTTAATTTACCGAAACTGTGGCTAGAATTACTCCATGCTCAAAGATATGAAAATAAACAATCAAGTAAAAAATAATAGATAACGTGCGTAATTTTTTTAAAAAAAGTACATGTAAATAATAACTTCAAAGCCCGTGCAGCTTTAGAATATTCTCATTTTGTTTTTGAAAATGACTCAGAAGAGTCGAAACATGTAAAACAACTAATAAAAGTTATTTTAATTTATATTATAGTTGTTAATTTTACACCTTTAGCATTTAAAAGTAAAGAGTAATTAAATTTAAATGCAATGTTATTCATGCAACGTCTTTACATAATGTGCTTTCGTGATTATAAGAATAAAAGCAGTGAAAAGTTTTGCTTGTAACTAGAACTTTAGAGCTGGCGCTGTAAAAATTACAATTGAAATCTGTATTAAAGTGGAGAAATGAGACATTTAAAGCTCAACAAAATTCTTATTCATCTGTCACTGTTGAAACTTTAAAAGAAACTAGGGGGCCTACCCCCTGCAAGCTACGCTCGACAACCCCCGCTCAGACTTCGAGTGCTCTAAAAACATGACAGTGTTCTTTATTTTAAAAATATTGGTAAATCTGTAATTGGGTTGCCATGCTTTTAACGTTTTAATGGGGCCTTTTTTGATTATCATGGCCTCATACACAGCTGTTGCGACAACTGACGACTGTTTTCGGGATTCATAAGTAAAATTAATTACAATTTGAAAATCAGCTTGTATAAAATGGTTAGGTTTAAATTGTGGCTACCTCTCGGACTTTTATAACAACGATCTGTATTCTATTCTTCCTTTGCGTTTAAGGATGAGAAAAATTTCATCTGCTTGTGAATAACATTAAGAACCACGGTATTGAAAAGTACTATGTTATAGATATTTTCAGTAACAGGTTTTAATTTTCTCTCTATTTTAGTGCACCATCATGCATATTTCCATGTTATTTTAAATTTGTAAATTATTTATTTTAATTAATATGTGTATACGAATTTTCTAATAATTATTTATCATACAAAATCAATTAAATATTTTGTGCTCGGCATCAATTGATGAGATATTTAAACAAATTTGCGGCTTAGATGCTTTACACTCACGCTAAAAAAAAAAAAAAAAAATTAATCGGTTAAAAAAAAAGAAAAAAGTCGCCAAACTTTGGGGACTGTTTTTCTTTTATGGCAACTCGGCTATTAAGCTTGTATTTAGTTACTGGTAGTAGCTTGACGCAGTCTTGGAAATTGCGCCAACCAAACAGTCGCCAATCTTTTGTTTACATTTTAGCGTGAGTGTAACACATCTGTTCCAAATTTGCTATCCGCGATAATTTTACACCGTGTTACGTCACTTGAATCGGGTAACTTTTCCAGTATAGGATTCTTTGCTTTTAGGTTTGGCGTAATTTGAGCTTCAAAAAGGGATAGATTCGTTAATATACATAGATTTGTTGCCAAAAGTTATGAAAACAAATCCAATGAACTTTTGGTGCTTTTCTATTATAGGGGATTATATATCCTCCCATTTTCATAATAAGGGTACTTTTATGTCTTATGGAGTACAGGGTTCGTACGAGTGTTCACTTTTGAATGCCAGAAATTTTGAAAAGTTATTTTCGCCTTATTTAAAAAGCAAGATTCTGCGATTACATTTTCATTATAGAAATATTGGTATACAAAATTAAGCACTCGTATGAACCTTGCAGTAACGTGCAATATATTTGTTATAAAAAATAATTTTAAGAAATTGCAGTGACATAATTGGAGACACGAGTCTAAGAAGGGGTTACGTAACATAAACTACCGTATATATTCAAGTATAAGTCGAACCCCAAATTAGAAAAGAAAAAGAGGTCGAATACCAGAAATTAATAATATTTATCTTTGTTTTATTCTATCGGAGGATACTATTAACACGTTCACTGCCGGGTTAAAATTACCGGAATTTTATTTTATTTAGAAAATTCGAATTCATACCAGAAAATTCTACTAGCAATATTTACTTTATTTAATTACAGACATTTCGCGGTTACATAAAATAAGAATTCTTCTTTCGAAATTTGTACTTCATGTAATCATGAAATGTCTGTAACTAAATAAACTAAATATTTCTATTAGCATTTTCTGATATGAATTCGAACTTCGTAAATAAAATAAAACTCCGGTAATTTTAACCCGTCAGTAAACGTGTTAAATTCAAGAATTTTCCATAATCGCAGTGTCTTAAAAATTTTAGTAACGATGTCTTTTCAACAAACAAATATAATAATCATTCTCCTACTAAAAATTACATTATCAAGAGCAAAATAATTTTTACAGCTTTTTTACTTATGCATAAGTATTTATACTGCACGAAATAACCTGCAAAATATTATAATAACTCTACTCATTATCAAATTTGTAGATTTTACGATGTTAGCGGCGTGAATAATATATCAGTAGTTTTAAGAAGAGCACATAATTTGTAAGCAAGAAACAAAGAACTAATCTTTATAATTATGAAAATGGCGTAAACAAAACGTAATTAAATTTAAATGTAAAGTTATTCATCCAACAACCTTACTTAATGTGTTTTCGTGATTATGAGGATAAAAGCAATGAAAAAGTTTGTTTCTAATTATAATTCTAGATCTAGCATTATAAAAATGACAAAGAAATATTTATTTAAGCAGAGAAGGATGACATTTAAATTTCAACAAAACTATTTTGTATTAGTCAATGTTAACATTTGAGAAAAATAAGCAGTAAATGATTAAATGTCATATGTAATATATCAATAAAGTAAATAAAACAAATTGAAAATTCTTATTTTTCACAAAGACCTACGCACCTGAGAGTATAAAATCATATAAACATATTTTACACTAAAATTAAAAAATGCGTGTTGCATTTCTTTAATGAAATGTAGCACATACTATGTTTTATTTATTCAGTAAAATTTCTGTTTCAAATATATTTATTTAGCTTTAACCCCTTCAGGGACCCAGTACTCTTGTAGCTAAAACAATGTTGATTGACACCAGAATTCACGAACGAATTTATTTTAAAAATAAGTAAAAGCTTTTCCTCATGTACGTTATAAATTTAAAATTTGATTATAAAATTCTGGTGTCACTGTGGCATTTTGGGATTAAAATTAAGTGGTATATATAATATACCGGTGCCCTTCAAGGGGTTAAAAAGGCGTAGAAGTTTTGGCAGCCATGATAACGTAGCTATATGTTAAGCGAGTTAATCCTGTCAACGTATTGTAGCATAATTAAAGTAAAAGAACTGCTGGCGGAACATTAACTTTAATTAGGATACTTCACAGTACACGACAAACTTACAACATACAAGAAGCGACATACATGTAGTTTTCCAGTTGGTGGATTCTAAACTTTTTTGGTTGTCAGGATGTCCATTTCACCTTTCCGGACAAAATTTAGATTCCACGGCACAAGGGCCGAAAGACGCTTTTATCTCAAGAGACAGCACTACCGGACTCCTCTCTCGGAGCTCGCAACAGAATACCTTCTTTTGCCCCTCAAGATTTTGCGTATATTTTGATGAAGAATTTAAAGTAGTTAGAGGGCTTAACATCCCATGTTAAGCAGTTATTCAGCTTTTGAAGTGGTTGATATATATTAAACTTATGGACTTAAGTACTACGAATTTATCGTGTAATAGACGTCTGTATAGTGTCAGATCAGAAAAAGCGACATAAAATTTATATGTACTTGGAAAGTCTATTAAACTTTTGAGAATATTTAGACGTGTGCATCTGGAATCGATTTGCAGTTTCAGTTGAAGGAAGTACTTCTTAACATCTTGTATACAACTTAAGTCTTCCAATTAGAGAGTTCCAATTAGTGAGCCAGACTGTGTTACAGTATATTTCCAAACACTGTCAAAGTTGAAATTTTTCATGCATATTTTCTGGCAACCTCTTCCCTGTTTCATACATACAAGAATATTTTTTAAAATATGTATTCCATTTATTTAATATAAAGAGGCCATTTATCTATTTTTACATACAAAGATAAGTAAATTATATATAAAAACAATAATATATGTATAATGTTTAGATATTGTTATGAGGACCGTAATATAAGTATAGTGGTGGGGGGGAGAGATTAGGACATATAACAGACTATAAAATTTAGAACTAATAAAATGTTCATTAAAGTCATAAAATTATACTCCTTTAAAAAATATCAGTTAGAAAACCGATTAATTAAGAAAAGCCCCCTATCAAAATAGAGAAAAGCTAAGCTATAAAAGAAGGATTTAAAATATACAATAGCAACATAAATGAACAGCTACAAGGAAATTGTTTTTTTTTAATTGTTATTATTATTTATTATTATTATTATTTTTATTATTTTGAAAATAGGCCAAGTATCATCAATTAAATGGATATATATAGATAAAGAAAAATACTAAAAATATAATAAATACATATATTCATTATATTAAAAAAAATAGGTAAATGTATTATATTGGGTTGTCTGGAAAATTCGTACCGTTTGGGAAAATTAATTCGTACCGGAAAATTCTGCCCGTTAATTATTATACATTACCTACCGGAATTGATGTCTAATAATTAAATGATAAAATTTTCCGGTACATATTAATTTTCCCAAACTGCACGAATTTTCGGGATAACTCAATATGTAATAACAAGTAAATATATGAGCTCATACAAAAAGAAAGCATACAATGCACGTAAAGGTTTCGTGTTTTGTTTGTTTGTTTTTGTTTTGAGATCATGAATATGTTAACTCATGATTTTTGTTGTATATGTAGTAATGCTAAAATGCTTTTTTGATAATTTTTCCATTTATGAAAATACATGCTGTAATCAGGCTGCATTATTTTTATATAAGGGATATAAGAAAAATATCCTTTGTATTACAATGAAGAGATAAGTAATGATTTTAGCAGCATAACATCACAATGAAGTTGGGTTCATTTCCTTATTTGAATTTAGCAGAAGCGATAGATTTTGTTTAAAGAGGTACACAAATAAAACTTTGATGCTGAAGTAATTATTTTTTTCTTTTAAACACACATAGGCAGCATAAACACGGATGAGAAGATTTTTCATTTTTGTTAGAAAAAAGAAATCACGTGAAGCATAAAGCACAGATGGGCAGCACGGGTCGAAGAAACAGAAAGTTATTTGTTAACTGTTCTTATCCGGCTCTAAAAAGCACAAACACAAAATAAATTCCAACTCTTGGAAACAGTGGCGTAGCCAGGGTGGGCGTACAGATGCTCTGAATACAACTAATTTTGTAAAGATTTATTCACTTTGTTTAATCGCATCGATTAGATAAGTCAAAGAAAATTTCACAAAATTACTGGTATCCAGAGCATCTGCCCCCACCCCCACCCTGTCTACGCCACTGCTTGAAAAAATCAATTGAAGGGCACAGGTTGTCGTAGGAGCATAAATAGGGACTACCACGGATAGGCATTTTGCTGCCCACGACACATCGTCGCTGCCATGTCAAACTATCGAACGTGAAAAAATGCATTTCTCTTAGATTTTAAAAAATAGGTCAATTGTCACCACTAAATTTTAGTAGAATTCTTCACCAGGGTTGCCAGTTTGGCGTCCTTTTTCATTCAAAAATTTCGAATACACCAGAAATTTCTAATAGAAATTTTTGTTTTACTTAATGACAGATATCTCGTAATTAATTAATGTAATTTTTTTTTCTGAAAATTTCCGGTAAAAATTTGGCATCACCGAATAAGAAAGAGAGGCCAAACTGGCAGCCTTGTTCTACACAAAAATTTTATTAGTATATTTACTAGCCGAAGAATTGTAATAAAATTTAGTGGTGACAATCGGTCCATTTTTAAAAGTAAAGAAAAAGTGCATTTTTTCATATTTGGCAGTTTGACATGGTAGAGACAGCATGTCGGTGGTCCCATTAGGCGAAAAACATTGGCTCAGAGATTCACGTTAAAAAAAAAAACTTGTTTTCGTGTCAGCAGCGTCATTCGATCTCAACCAAAAAGGTCTGTCGTTCCTGTGATAGTCCTTGAAAAACCATTAAAATTTTGAAATGCTGACCGTTGAAAATTGTCTAGCCCAACCGCCGTCTCATTTCAGCAGCCAGGCCCTGGTAAAAAAAAAAATCATTACATTTTGCTATTGTTTAGGAACAGAACAGCAACGTATATGAGAAATCTGTTAAGACCGAATTGAAAATGTACGTTGGTATTGCATTGGTCTGTCTTTGGCCTTCAGACATTTCGAAAGATTTAACATTGGCGTAATTTATGAGAGTTTAATGTGATATTATTGCTGAGATAATGATTCGATATGGAAACCAGTTTTATTTAATTTCATATTATTATTTGAATTATTGCTTAATCTTGCTGAAATAACGAAATGAGATGTAAACAAATTCTACTTAATTTTATAGTGATGATTGAATTATTACCTAATCTTGCTGAGATAATGAAATAAGATGAAAATAGATTCTGTTTAATTATATATTATTGATTTATTGCCTACTGAAAAAATATCTTGCATCATCTCTATTGATTGAATCATCTCTATGATTTATTTATTATATTTATTGATTTATTATTTATTATTTATTATTTATTATTTATTATTTATTTATATATTATAGATAACCGTTAAATACTTTTCATAAAAGATTTGAGCATATGAATAAAGATGGGTTATTTTGTGGCTACTCTTAATAAAAAATATAGTTTTAAAAGGAAATTTATCAAGTAATTTTGGTAAGTTAAGTAGAGAAAAGAGAATTAAATACTACAATGTGTCATACTTTATGACAGATATATATAAATACATATATAAACTAGCATAAATGTGCATGATGTCTGTATGTAGCATTTGGCAACAAATCTTACTTCTCTGAAGCCCGAATTGCGCCAAGCTTTTTTTTAGAAGCGCCAAGTTTTGTTTTGTGAAACACAAAAGCTTCAAGCTTTTTTTAGAAACTCTTGTTACTTGTGGTCTAAGTAACAAGTTCTAAGACCACAACTTGTTACTTAGAAACACAAAGTACCAACATATTTTTCCTTTTCATAGTGAATAATGCTTTTGGTATATGATAAAGTAAATTAACTAGATTTAGAACATTGTGTTATTGCCAATCAATGTCTTATGGTCAATGTCTTAATATATTTATTATCAATGTCTATGTCAATATGTTTGATTAGCTATTTTTATGTTACATTAAAATACCATCAGAGCAGTAAGGATTCACACAATTTAGAAATTTGTAAAGAATAGTTGTCGAACAGATTGCTTTGTTTGATTGAAATTGCACATTTCTACTTATTAAAATAAATTCTTATGAAATAGCTCTAGCGCGGGAGCTATCTTCTAAATTTAAAAATTCACAATTTTACAGAATTTTATCGTTAATTTCAGTAAATAAATATTATTGATTTTATCGTTAAAAATCTAGCGTAAAGAAAATAGAAATTTAATGACCAACAAAGAATTTCTAAATAGTTTAAAAGGCAAAAAAAAAAAAAAAAAAAATCCATTAATGTCTTTAACGATCTTTCTTTAAGGCGTCACAAAGACATCTAGGAATTTGTAATTAATTGCTGTCAAAGTAATTGCTTTGTTTTATGAAAATAGTGATTTTTCACTCATTAAAAGAGAAACAACATTCTGGTAAAAACATGAATTTAAGCCGCTATAGTATGTAGAAACAAAAAAGTAATAGATAATATTATTAGCAGTTACTCTTGTACCACTGATTTGATGGAAAGGTAATCAATCATCCGGGTTAAAGTCGGAAAAAGAATAATCGATTAGTTGTTAGGGGTGTCAGCCTAGGCCTGATTAACGCAGGGGCAAACTTCCACCAGCAAAAATAACAGAAATTTTCCTTTTGTTTATGAGAGAATTTTTGCAGGAATAAGGTGTTAAAATAAAACGAAAATTTATATTAAAAGTTACCGATGGAAGTTTACCTCCGCGATTTCTTCCTTCTCCCTGCGAAACTTAGTTCTGTACGAGCGTCTGTACGTGAATTCGTCTTTATTTTTACCTTGATAATTTCCCCACATAACGTTGTTGGACAGTGATTAGTTCCGAGATGTCGGTATCATGGAAATTTAAATCACGGAGCATAGCAGCGCCAAATGCCTCACAACTGAATATGACGTTTGATGAAATTTCATTCCATAGATGCCGATACATTCCAGAAGTCTTAAATAATACAGTATCAGCGCCCCCTGTTGAGCAATATACACTCAAATAAATCAGCTCACGTTTTGTCAAGGTGTAATGAATATGAAATTCTAACGAAATATAACGAAATATAATGAAATTCCTTGCATTAGTTCTTGAGATAGAGCTCCCACACCATTTATATCATATGAAAGCAGACAGACATATAGACTGATAGACAGACATTTTCCAAAAAAAGTAAAATCGTGTTCGGTACATCACAAAATATGTAAATCCGTCAGAAAACGGATGTCGAAAATTTTCACGATTCCAATACTTTCTTCTTTTGTGTATAGAAGATAATAAAAACTAAAGAGTGAATAGTGAATATTGATTCCTTCTCACATATGAGGTTGTATTATAAAGAAATATTTTTTTTAGGTATGCAGCTGTCCAAAAAAAATAAATCCGTAAAATTTTTATAATTTTTTATGGCAAAATAACCCTTCCTTCAAATGTTGTTTTATATATATATACCGGGTGTCCCAAAAATGACTGATGGATTTTAAAATTCAATAATGATAGTGACAGTAGTATCAATAGTGACAGATATAAAAAAAAAATCTTGCAGGAGGGTTGTGTATGATGTCAGGAGTTTTCTTACTGTGATTCTTGATTTTAGTTCAAATCTAAAAGAATAGATGGCGCTCAGTCGAGGCCGAAACTGACGCCACTCAGCATTGATCAATGCTGAGTGGCGAGTGCAATGAGTGGCAATGCTGAATTAATACTAATAAAGTATCTATTAGTAAATGAAATAAAAATAAAAACCTGCTATGCTGGCAGATTTCATTTAACCCTTAATTGCATGAGTTTTTCTTTTACAATTGTGTTTTTTATACATATATTAAATATTAGACACCAGAAATTTTAAGATAGATTTTTAACTTTGTTCAGCAACATAGTTCACGTGATATTTACTGGAATAATATTTCTATATAAATATAGTGGTGGCGAAGAAGTTGATTTATTTATTAAAAGTTAAATAAAAAGTGATGGAAATTTACATCACTATGCAATTAAGGGTTAAATGCAAAAATTACTAGATTAAAGTGCATTTTTTTTATTAGTAGCTCAATGCTGAATATTCCACATTTAATAAATTATCTGCCTACTTACAAACATCTTTCCTTTTTCATATTCTTACCTAGACCTTAGAGTAGTAGACCATGAGTATTTTATATTTACACACTTCTTATAACATATAGTTGTCAACCTCCCGATTTTTTTCAAACCAATAGTTTTATGTAAAAGTACTTGTTGTATTTAATGTTACTATTTCTTCAATTTAATAAAGCGAAAATTTTTAAAAGATTTTACTGGTATTAAAAAAATCGGGAGGTTGGCAACTATGATACATGTATACAACAACTATTAATAAAATAAACAGGTATATCATGTTAAAAAAAAGACAAGTGATTCTTAAACCAAGGAAACCTAATATAACAACGAACGGAAATATACAATAACCTCTTCCGACTTACCCAAGATTCCGGAAAGGGTTGCCTATCATTAGAAATCACAGAAACCAATATATTTTCGGGATTCACAAAATCATTTACAGAATCAAAATTTGTTCTGCCAGTGATTTTCAAAAACGTTTTCGGGTATTTTTCATAGTGCGTTAATCAGTTTCTCAAACAAAAAAATCGGTTTTTAATATGTTTTAAATTTTAAATTAAGCATTTTCAGCTGCGTAATTAAACTCATACTTACAATAGTAACAAAATAATATTAACTTTAACATTGCTGTTAATTGTGTTAATTTATCAAGTTTGCCTGTAAAAAATGTTTGTTGAATTTGAAAATGATTACATTAGAACTGATAGCATCCGAAAAACCAATATTCCGGTTAGAAAAAGCTGATTAATATACTACTAACAAAAATCTTCGAAAAATCAGTGGTAGGAAAAGAAACTTTCTTTTATAAAAGCTTCTTTAAATTTAAAAAATACCGTAATTTCCGGCGTATAATCCGCAGCTCAAAGAGTCGTTTTTCGACCCAGAAATATTATTTTGTAAAATGTAACTTAAAAGATCGCTGTAAATATTTAACTACAATTATTGAATAAAATTTCTGGGTCGAAAAACGACTCTTTGAGCTGCGGATTATACGCCGGAAATTACGGTATATTGGTTTGTGAGGTTTATAAAGATAAAGAACACGTTTCAGAGCCGTTAGTTACTCGGAAGCAGTTACTGTTAAATTACGCTTTTGGTTATATTGTATTTCCCTACATTAAGAAACATCTGTCATTTTTTTTAAAATGTACTTTCTAAGTACAACGATAATTTAGGTATAAAAGTGTCAGACACACCTCCTTGGATTTAGGGAAGATAATAAAAAACAAAAATAAATCGATAGAATGCAAATTAGCAATTTTCAAAGAAATTGCACTTATCCATAATTTTTCATTTACATCGCTATTGCTTGAAATATTATAATAATTCTTGCATTCACCGAAGTTTTAATAGAGTACGAAGACTATGACGTTGTTAATAATTCAAAACAAGTTATTAAGTACAGAATGTTGTTATGAAAAAGAAGAAAAAGCGAATTAATCTTCAGAATTAGAAAATGGCGCAAGCAGAGTAATTAAATATAAATGCATATCACATATTTAAAGTTTTAGTTAAAAAGATCTCATGATTACGGGAATAAGAGTATTTAAAAGATTTTTTTTAGCTATTCAGATATCGAAATTGGTGTTATTAAAATTAATATCGAAGTATGAAAGAAGGTTGATAAAGGAAAATATTTTAAATTAAAGAAACTAATAAGTCTCTATTAGTAAATGAAATAAAAATAAAAACCTGCTATGCTGGAAAATTTCAATAAGAGCGATAATTATTAGATTAATAAATAAATCTTAGTTTTTAAATTATCTTCCTGCTGAATATTTCACACTTAATAAATTATCTGCCTAATTACAAATATCTTTCCTTTTTTATATTTTTAGATAGACTTAGATAATTACATGCGGCTTTTATATTTACATACTTCTTATAACATACATGTATACAAAAATTATTATTAAAATAAATAGGTATATCATTGTAAAAAAGACAAATAATTCTTAAAACAAGAAAATATAATAAATCAAGTAACGGAAATATACAATAAAATCTTCCGATTTATCCATGATCTCGAAAAGCGTTCTCTATGATTAAAAACCACAGAAACGTATGTATTTTCGAGATTTACAGAATCATTTATAAAATCAAAGTTTATTTTGCTGCCACTGAATTTAGGAAACGTTTTCGAGTAGTCTTTATAGTGTATTTCTCAAACCAGATTATCTATTTTAGGATGCTTTTGATTCTAAAATCAACATTTTCAGCTGCGTAATTAAATTCATGTATGTAATAGTAACAAAATAATATTAACATCAATGTTTATGTTAATGATGTTAATTTATCAAGTTTGTCTGCAAGACATGTTTGTTGAAACTGACAGTGTTTACTTGAGAATGGTTATAGCATTCGAAAAACCTGTATTCCGGATTGAGAAAGCTGATTAATACACAATAAAAAAAAATACTCGGAAACGTTTCCGAAAATTAGTGGCAGCAAAATAAACTTTTTTTTTTTTTTTTGGTAACAAAAGCTTTTTTAAATCTAAAAAATATATTAATTTCTGAGGATTCCAAAGATACAGAACGCATTTCGCAATCATTGGTTACTCAGAAGAGGATATTGTTAATTTTCGCTTTTGGTTATATTATATATCCTCAGATTAAAAAGCATCTGTCTTTTTTCTACAATGTAACCTAAAAGTACAAAGATAATTTAGGTGTAAAAGAGTCAGGCCCACTTCCATGGATTTGGCGAACATAATTAAAATAAAAAAAATAATTAAAGAATGCAAACTTGTAATTATCAAAGAAATTGCACTTATTTAATAATTTTTCATTATGCAACTAGTTCTGGAAATATTATAATTATTCCTGCATTCACCCAAGTTTCAATAGACTTTATGAAGCCAGTGACGTTCATTGATAATAATTCAAAACAAGTTATTAAGTACAGAAAGTTGTTATGAAAAATAAGAAAAAACGAATTAATCTTCAGAATTAGAAAATGGCGTAAACAGAGTAGTTAAATGTTTAATGCATATTACTTATTCAAAGTTTTAGTTAAACGGATCTGGTGATTATGGAAATAAAAGTATTTTAAAGTTTTGTTAGCGGGTTTTAATGTTAAAGTTGGTGTTATTAAAATTAATATCGAAGTATTAATGAAGTTGATAAAGAAAAATTTTTGAAATTAAAGAAACTGATAAGTCTCTAGTAGTCAATGAAATAAAAATAAAAACCTGCTATATTGGCAGATTTCATTACCGCGCAAAAATGTTTTGATTAATAAATATGTTTTAGTTAATAAATTAGCTTCACGGTGAATATTCCATAGTTAATAAATTAGCTGCTTACTTACAAAGCTTTTACTTACTTTTTACTTACTTGCTTTTTTCGCTTTTGGTTATATTATATTTCCATAGATTAAGAAGCATCTATCTACTTTTTAAAGATGTACTCTTTAAGTGCAACGACAATTTAGGTATAAAAAGTGTTAGACACACCTCCTTGGATTTGGGTAACATAATTAAAAACAAAAATCAATGTATATAATGCAAATAAATTATTCTCAAAGAAATTGCACTTATCCATAATTTTTCATTTACATCGCTCGTGCTTGAAATATTATAATCATCCCTGCATTCACCGAAGTTTTAATAGAGTTTATGGAGCCAGTGACGTTGATAATAATTCAAAACAAGTTATTAAGCACAGAGAGTTGTTATGAAAAAGAAGTAAAAGGGAGTTAATCTACAGAATCAGAAAATGGCGTAAACAGAGTAATTAAATATCAATGCATATCACATATTCAAACTTTTAGTTAAAGCGTTCTCATGATTATGGGAATAAAAGTATTTAAAAGTTTTGTTAGCTGTTCTAATTTCGAAGTTGGTTTTATTAAAATTAATATCGAAGTACTGATGAAGTTGATAAAGGAAAATATTCGAAACTAAAGAAATTAATGTGTCTCTATTGGTACATTAAATAAAAAGAAAACTTATATATTGGCAGAATTTATTTATTCGCAAAAATTATTAGATTAATGAATATATATATATATATATATATATTATAAACCAGATCCACGCTGAATAATCCATACTAAATATAATAACTGCCTATTTACAAACATTTTCTTTATTTTTATTCTTGGATAGATCTTAGATAACTACGTACGTCTATTACACTTACATGCTTCTTATAACATAAATATATACAACAACTCTTAATAAAATAAATAGGTATATCTTTGAAAAAAAAAAGACAAATGTTTCTTAATCTAACATAAGAAAAAATTATATAACCACGAAAGGAAATATACAATAACCTCTTCCACGTTATCCATGTTTCCGAAAAGCGTTCTCTATAATTAACAATTTCAAAAATCAATAAATTTTTGAGATTTACAAAATAATTTATAAAATCAATTATTTTCTGTCACTTATTTTCGGACACGTCTGTGTAGTGTATTAATAAGTTTTCTTAAACCAAAATATCGTTTTCTAGGGTGCTTTTAATTCTAAATTAAACATTATCAGCTGCGCAATTAAATTCATGCATGCAATAGTAACAAAACAATATTAACTTTAATGTTAATGTTAATGATGTTAATTTATCAAGTTTGTCTGTAAGACATGTTTATTGAACAGGGCAAGATAATGTTTCCTTGAGAATGGATACCATCCAAGAAACCTAATTCCGGGTTGAGAAGCTGATTAAAACACTATTAAAAGTACTCAGAAACGTTTCCGAAAATTAGTAGCAGCAAAATATATTTTTTTTTAAACTTCTTTTAATCTAAAAAAATTATATTGGTTTCTGAGGTTTCTAAAGATAAATAACGCTTTTCAGAATCGTTAGTAACTCGGAACCCGTTATTGTATATTTTCGTTCTTGGATGCATTGTATTTTCCCAGACCAGGAAACATCTTTTTTTACAATGTGCCCACTAAGCACAAATAAATTAAAGTTGAAAATTATTTTATAAAATGCAAACTAGTAATTCCCAAAGATGTACTGATCTATTGGGTTGTTCGGAAAGTTTTTTCCATTTGGAAAAAAAACAATTCGGCCCATAAAATTCTCCCCGTAAATTGTTATAGATAAGATATCTGAATTGATGTCTAATAGTTAAGTGATAAAATTTTTCGGTATTAACAAACTTTTCCAAATACAGAGAGAACTTTTCGAACAACCCAATATAATTTTTTATTTCACCGCGAGTGCTTGAATTATTACAATCATTCCTGCATAAACAGAAGTTTTAATATAATTTACGGAGACAGTGACGTCGATGATAGTTCATATCAAGTTATTAAGTACAGAAAGTTGTTAAGAAAACGAAAAAAAAGCGAATTAATCTTCGGAATTAGAGAATGGCATAAACAGGGTAATTAAATATAAATGCCTATCACATATCCAAAGTTTTAGTTAAAGCGATCTCATGATTATGGGATTAAAAGTATTTAAGAGTTTTGTTAGTGATTCTAATTTCGAAGCTGGTGACATTAAAATTAATATCAAAGTATGAAAGAAAGTGATAAATGAAAATATTTTTAATTAAGGAAGCTAATAAGTCTCTATTAGTCAATTAAATAAAAATAAAAACCTGCTTAGCTGGCAGATTTAATTTAAGGGAAAACTGATTAGATTAAAATGCATTTTAGTTTTTAAATTAACTTCATGCTGAATATACCATACTTAATAAATTATCTTCCTACTTACAAACACCTTTCCTTTTTTATATTCTTACATAGACCGTAGTAATTACATCAGGATTTTATATTTGCTTACTTCTTCTAACATACATGTATACAACAGCTATTAAAAAAATAAATAGGGATATCATGGTAAAAAAAGACAAATGATTCTTAAATGAGGAAAATATAATATAACAACTAACGGAAATATACAATAACCTCTTCCGACATACCCATGATTCCAGAAAGGGTTCTGTATCATTAGAAATATCTGAAACCAACAAATTTTCGGGATTTTCAAAATCATTTAGAAAATCAAAATATGTTCTGCTGCCAATGATTTTCGAAAACATTTTCGGGTATTTTTCATAGTGTGTTAATCAGTTTTCTCAAACGAGTATACCGGTTTTTAGGATATTTTAAATTCTAAATTAAACATTTTCAGGTGTGTAATGAAATTCATACATACAATTGTAACAAAATAATATTATTTTTAAAGTTAATGTTAATTATGTTAATTTATCAAGTTTGTCTGTAAAAAATGTCTGCTGAACTTGAAAATGTTTACCTGACAACTCATAGCATCCGAAAAACAAATATCCCGGTATGAAAAAGCTGATTAATATACCTAAAAAAAAGTCGGAAACGTTTCCAACAATCAAGGGTAGGAAAAGAAACTTTCATTTATAAAAGCTTCTTTAAATATAAAAAATATATTGGTTTATGAGGTTTCTAATGATAAAGAACACTTTTCAGAATCGTTAGTTATCGGAAGAGGTTATTGTTAATTTTCACTTTTGGTTATATTGTATTTCCCTAGATTAAGAAACATCTGTGTATTTTTTTTTACAATGTACTCTCTAAGTACAATGATAATTTAGGTATAAAAGTTTCAGACACCTCTCCTTGGATTTGGAGAACAAAATTAAAAACAAAAACAATTCAATAGAATGCAAATTAGTAATTGTTAAAGAAATTGCACTTATCCATAATTTTTCATTTACTCCACTAGTGTTTGAAATATTATAATCATTCCTGCATTCACCGAAGTTTTAATAGAGTACGAAGACTGTGTCGCTGATAATATTTCAAAACAAGTTATTAAGTACAGAAAGTTGTTATGAAGAAGAACAAAACGCTAATTAATCTTCAGAATTCGAAATTGGCGTAAACAAAGTAATTAAATATAAATGCATATCACATATTCAAAGTTTTAATTAAAGTGATCTCATGACTAAGGGAATAAAAGTATTTAAAAGTCTTTTGTTAGCAGTTCTGATTTCGAAATTGGTGATATTAAAATTAATATTGAGGTATGAAAGAAAGTGATAAAGGAAAATATTTTAACTTAAAGAAGCTAATAAGTCACTCTATTAGTAAATGAAATAAAAATAAAAACCTGCTTAGCTGGCCGATTTCCTTTTAAGAGCAAAAATGCTTAGATTAAAATACATTTTAGTTTTTACATTTGTTTCATGCTGAATATTCCATACTTAATAAATTACCTACCTACTTACAAACATCTTTCCTTTTTAACACTTTCCAACCTAGTTGAAAAGTGTTTATGACTTCGGTTTGTCTGGCCGTCTGCCGTCTGGCCGTCTGGCCGTCTGCCGTCTGGCCGTCTGGCCGTCTGCCGTCTGCCGTCTGTCCGTGCTCTAACTCCCGTAAATATGCTCGGATTGCCCTGCAATTTTTATATGTTATAATCATTATCTATAGCATGTTCCCTATTTCAACGGAAGTATGTAGCACTTATAGTTTTTTTACAGGGACACTCAAAAGAATTCCGTTACATTGCGGTCTATGGGGAAAAATCATTTGCGGTTTATTTAAATAATGTTTCACTATTTTAAACGCATTGAAATTTATATATATCACTAAGGTGCATTAGAAGAAGCTTAATATGGAATAGGGTGTGCATAGCACTTATACTTACTTTACAGGGACAGTCAAAAGAATTCCGTTACATTACGTCTATGGAGAAAAATCGTCTGCGCTTTATTTAAACAATGTTTCCCTATTTTAAACGCATTGAAATTTATATAAGGTTCATTACAAGAGACTTACTACAGAATATTGTGTGTATAGCAGTCATCGTTCATTTACAGGGACACACAAAAGAATTCTCTACTGTCTGTTAACAATAATTCCTGGAAGTGCGTTTTAAGTTACTAAACGCGATTTTAATTTTAAATCGCTTTTTGTCTATTACGTGGTGTGTATAAATTCTGTAGATCCTATACAGGGAAGCACAAAAGTTCGGGAAAACATTTCCGTATTATTTAACTCCAGACGGAGAATTTTAAACTGTGCTACGTGTTTCCTAACTGAACTAAAATTTAGCATCCTATGTAGTATATATACAAATCTATAGATCCTATACAGGGCTGAATAAAAGTATTTGGATTACTTAGATGTTATCTTTCAGCTTATTGAAGAGTATGATTCGTAAAATTATTTTGGAAGCGTTGGAAAGTGTTACATAATCTATGCTTGACGCATGATTTTTCGTTCTTGTTTATATTCTTACATAGACTTTAGATAATTACATGCGGCTTTTATATTTACCTACTTCTTATAACATACATGTATACAAGAACTATTAATAAAATAAATAGGTATATCATTGTAAAAATAGACAAATGATTCTTAAAACAAGAAAATATAATAAAAAAACAAACGGAAATATACAATAACATCTTCCGACTTACCCATGATTCCGGAAAGAGTTCTCTATCATTAGAAATCTCAGAAACCAAAAATTTTAGAGATTTACAGAATCATTTACAAAACCAAAGTTTGTTTGTTTTTGCCACTGAATTTCGGAAACGGTTTTGAGCAGTCTTTATAGTGTATTAATAATTTTTCTCAAACCAGATTATCATTTTTTAGGATGCTTTTAATTTTAAATTCAACATTTTCAGCTGCGAAATTAAATTCATGCATGCAATAAATAGTACCAAAATAATATTAACATTAATGTTTATCTGAATGATGTTAATTTATCAAATTTGTCTACAAGACATGTTTGTTGAGTCTGACAATGGTTACCATTCGAGAAATCTTTATTCCAGGTTGAGAAAGCTGATTAATACACTATAAAAAATACTCGGAAACGTGTCCGAAAAATAATGGAAGCAAAATAAACTTTCATTTTTTTAAAAATAAAAGCTTTTTGAAATCTAAAAAATATATTGGTTTCTGAGGTTTCTAATGATAAAGAACGCTTTTCGGAATCATTGGTTACTCAGAGGAGGATATTGTTAATTTTCGCTTTTAGCTATAGTATTATATTTCCCTAGATTAAAAAACATGTCTTTTATCTACAATGTAGCCTCTAAGTACAAAGATATTTTAAGTGTCAGACAAACCTCCATGGATTTGGCGAACATAATTAAAATTTAAAATTAATTAAATAATGCAAATTAGTAATTCTCAAAGAAATTGCACTTATTTAATAATTTTTCACTATACAACTAGTGCTTGAAATATTATAATTATTCCAAGTTTTAATATTTTAATAGAATTTACGAAGCCAGTGACGTTGATAATAATTCAAAACAAGTTATTAAATACAGCAAGTTGTTAGAAAAAAGAACAAAAAACGAGATGTTCTTCAGAATTAGAAAATGGCGCAAACAGTGTAATTAAATATTAAATGCATATTACTTATTCAAAGTTTTAGTTAAATGGATCTGGTGATTAAGGGAATAAAAGTATTTAAATGTTTTGTTTGTGGATTTTAATGTTAAAGTTGGTGCTATTAAAATTAATATCGAAGTATTAAAAAAGTTGATAAAGGAAAATATTTGAAATTAAAGAAAGGCTCTGGCAGTCAATGAAATTGTGGAAGATTTCATTTAGACATGAAAATGATTGGATTTATAAATATGCTTCACGGTGAATATTCCATACTTAATAAATTAACTGCTTACTTACAAACATTTTTTATTTTTTTTATATCCTTACATGGGTAGACCATAGATAATTACATACGTCTTTTATACTTACATGTTTCTTATAACATACATATAGCATATAATAACTATTATTAAAATTAATAAGTATACCATTATAAAAAAAGATTCTTAATCTAAATAAATATAATATAACAACGAACGAAATATACAATAAACTCTTTTAGTTTCTCATGATTCGGAAAGGGTTCTCTATCATTAGAAACCAATATATTTTCGAGATTTACTGAATCATTTATAAAATAAATATTTGTTCTGCTGCCACTAATTTTTGAAAACGTTTTCGGATAAATTTTATAGTGTATTACCCTTTTCTCAAACCAGAATATCGGTTTTTGAGGATGCTTTTAATTCTAAATTAAACATTTTCAGTTGCGTAATTGCATTCATACATGCAATAGTAACAAAATAATATTAACTTTAATGTTTATGTTAATGCTATTAATTTAACAAGTTTGTCTGCAAGACATGTTTGTTGAACATGAACATGGTCACTTAAGAATGGATATCATCTGAAAAACCTATATTCCGGTTTGAAAAAGCTGATTATATACCACTAAAAAAACTCAGAAACTTTTTTTAAAAATCAGTAGTAATAAAAGATACCGTAATTTCCGGCGTACAATCCGCAGCTCAAAGAGTCGTTTTTCGACAGGGAAATATTATTTTATAAAATGTACCGTAATTTCCGGCGTATAATCCGCAGCTCAAAGAGTCGTTTTTCGACCTAGAAATTTTATTCAATAATTGTAGTTAAATATTTACAGCGATCTTTTAAGTTACATTTTATAAAATAATATTTCTGGGTCGAAAAACGACTCTTTGAGCTGCGGATTATACGCCGGAAATTACGGTAACTTAAAAGATCGCTGTAAATATTTAACTACAATTATTGAATAAATTTTCTGGGACGAAAAACGATTGTTTGAGCTGCGGATTATACGCCGGAAATTACGGTACTTTCTTTTATAAAAGCTTCTTTAAATGTCAGAAATATATTGTTTATGGGGTTTCTAAAGATGAAGAACACTTTTCAGAATCGTTAGCTTCTCGGAAGAGGTTATAGTTAATTTTCGCCTTTGGTTATATTATATTTCCCTACATTCAGGAACAATTGTCTTTTTTTCTATACGATGTACTCTCTAAGTACAACGCTAATTTAGGTATAAAAGTGTGAGACACACCCCGTGGATTTGGGTAACATAATTCAAAACAACAATAATTCAATAGAATGTAAATTAGTTATTCTCAAAGAAATTACACTTATCCACATTTTTTTCTTTTACACCGCTAGTGCTTGAAGTATTATAATTATTCGTGTATTCACCGAAGTTTTAATAGAGTTTACGGAACCAGTGACGTTGATAATAATTTAAAGCAAGTTATTAAGTACAGAGAGTTGTTATGAAAAATAAGAAAAACGGATTTAATCTTGAGAATTAGAAAATGGCGTAAACAGAGTAATTAAATAGAAATGCAAATCACATATTCAAAGTTTTAGTTAAAGCGATCGCATGATTAGGGGAATAAAAGTATTTAAAAGTTTTGTTAGAGGTTATAATTTCACAGTTTGTTATTAAAATTAATATCGAAGTATTGATGAAGTTGATAAAGGAAAATATTCGAAACTACAGAAGGTAATGTATCTCTATTGGTACGTGAAAAAAAAATGATATATTGGCATAATTTATTTAATCGCGAAAATTATTAAATTATTGAATATATTTTAGTTTTTAAATGAGCTCTACGCTGAATATTCAATACTTAATAAATTATCTGCGTACTTACAAACATCTTTCTCTTTTTATATTCTTGCATAGACCTTAGATAATTACATGCGGCTTTTGTATTTACATGCTTCTTAAAACATAATCTATATACAACTAATATTAATAAAATAAATAAGTATATCATTGAAAAAAAGACAAATGTTTCTTAATATAACATAAGGAAATATAATATAACCACGAACGGAAATATACAATAACCTCTTCCGAGTTATCCATGGTTCCAGAAAGCGTTCCCAATAATTAACAATCTCAAAAACCAATAAATTTTTGAGATTTACAAAATCATTTATAAAATCAAAGATTATTTTGCTGTCACTGATTTTCTGAAAAATTTGTATAGTGTATTAATCAGTTTTCTTAAACCAAAATACCGTTTTCTAGGGTACTTTTAATTCTAAATTAAACATATTCAGCTGCGTAATTAAATTCATCCATGCAATAGAAACAAAATAATATTAACTTTATTGTTTATGTTAATGTTGTTAATTTATCAAGTTTGTGTGTAAGACACGTTTGTTGAACATGAAAATGGTCTCTTAAGAATGGATAACCTCTGAGAAACCCATATTCCGTTTTGAGAAAGCTGATTAATACAATATAAAAAATACAAAATTAGTGTCAGCAAATTAAACTTTTTTTTATATAAAACTTTTTTTAATCTAAAAATATATATTGGTTTCTGAGGTTTCTAAAGATAACGAACACTTTTCAGAATCGTTAGTTACTCGGAAGATGTTATAGTTAATTTTCGCTTTTGGTAATATTATATTTCTGATGATTAAGAAACATCTGTCTATTTTTTTTACGACAAACTCTCTAAGTACCATGCTAATTTAGGTATAAAAGGGTCAGACACACCTCCTTGCATATGGAGATTATAATTAAAAACAAAAATAATTCAATATAATGTAAATTAGCTTTTCGCAAAGAAATTGCACTTATCTATAATTTTTCTTTTACACCGCTAGTGCTTGAAATATT
Organism: Maratus michaelseni; assembly: GCA_963931845.1. NCBI lineage: Eukaryota > Metazoa > Arthropoda > Arachnida > Araneae > Salticidae > Maratus > Maratus michaelseni. The sequence continues at coordinate 265,225,432 of OZ007595.1, read as the reverse complement.
ATAATTTTTCGTGCATTCACCGAAGTTTTAATAGAATTTACTGAGTCAGTGACGTTGGTAATAATTCAAAACAAGTTATTAAGTACAGAGAGTTGTTATGAAAAAGAAGAAAAACGGAGTTAATCTCCAGAATTAGAAAATGGCGTAAACAGAGTAATTAAATAGAAATGTATATCACATATTCAAAGTTTTAGTTAAAGTGATCTTATGATTATGGGAATAAAAGTATTTAAAAGTACTGTTAGAGGTTCTAATTTCGAAGTTTGTTATTAAAATTAATATCGAAGTATTGATGAAGTTGATAAAAGAAAATATTCGAAACTACAGAAAGTAATATGTCTCTATTGGTACGTGAAATAAAAAGAAAACTGATATACTGGCTTAATTTATTTAATCGCGAAAATGATTAGATTATTGAATATATTTTAGTTTTTAAATGAGCTCCACGCTGAATATTGCATACTTGATAAATTATCTGCGTAGTTACAAACATCTTTCTTTTCTTATATTCTTACATAGCTCTCAGATAATTACATGCGGCTTTTGTATTTACACACATGCTTCATTATAACATAACATATATACAACTACTACTAATAAAATAAATACCGAAATTTCCGGCGTATAATCCGCAGCTCAAAGAGTCGTTTTTCGACGCAGAAATATTATTTTATAAAATGTAACTTAAAAGATCGCTGTAAATATTTAACTACAATTATTGAATAAAATTTCTGGGTCGAAAAACGACTCTTTGAGCTGCGGATTATACGCCGGAAATTACGGTAGGTATATCATTGAAAAAAAGACAAATGTTTCTTAACCCATTAAATGCTGAAACTATGTGGGCGGAGTCTTCAATGTTTTTACTGAAATTCGTTTGCCACCAAAAATTGTGTAATATTATATTCGGTATATTCAATAGCAAAGGTTTTTTTTTCATTAAATAAAGCATATTTCAACATATTAAAATAGTGTTAGCTTGGTAGGTTTTTTTTTCCATACACTTTTATTTTGAATGGTGCGAAAACGCACCATTATCAGGGAATGGGTTTTAATCTAACATAAGAAAATATACTATAACCGCAAACGGAAATATACAATAACCTCTTCCGAGTTATCCATGGTTCAGAAAAGCCTTCTCTATAATTAACAATCTCAGAAACCAATAAATTTTTGAGATTTACAAAATCATTTATAAAATCAAAGATTATTTTGCTGTCACTGATTTTCTGAAAAAAATGTATAGTGTATTAATCAGTTTTCTTAAACCAAAATACCGTTTTCTAGGGTGCTTTTAATTCTAAATTAAACATATGCAGCTGCGTAATTAAATTCATCCATGCAATAGTAACAAAATAATATTAACTTTAATGTTAGTGTTAATGATGCTAACTTATCAAGTTTGTCTGTAAGACACATAGCTGCCAACTTTTACGCTTTTTTGATACCACTAAAATTTTATAGTAAATTTAACTTTATTGAATCGCCGAAATCATACGATTCAATAAAGAAAAAAATTTCTATTAATTTTTAGTGGTTGCAAAAAAGAGTAAAAGTTGGCAGCTATGAGACATGTTTATTGAACATGACAACTGACAATATTTACTTGAATATCTATATCATCCGAGAAACCTTATTCCGGTTTGAGAAAGCCGATTAATACGCCATAAAAAATACTCGGAAACGTTTCCGAAAATTAATGGCAGCAATATATATATATATATACATTTTTCAATAAAACTTCCTATGTAAAAAAAAAATATTTTTTTCTGAGGTTTCTAAAGATAAAAAACGTTTTTCAGAACATTTAGTAACTCGGAAGACGTTATTGTATATTTTCGTTCTTGGATATATTATATTTTCCCAGATTAAGAAACATTTTTTTTTACAATGTAACCTCTAAGTACAAATAAAATCTGGGTGTCAAATTGTCAGACCCACTCTAGGGATTTCGCGATCATAATTCAAATTAAAAATTAATTAATAGAATACAAACTAGTAATTCTCAAAGAAATTGTATTTATCTATTGGGTTGTTTGGAAAGTTTTTTCTGTTTGGAAAAACCATTTCGTACCGGAAAATTCTGCCCGTCAATTATTATTACACATAAAATACCTGAATTAATGTCTAATAGTGAATTGATAAAATTTTCCGGTACTAATCAACTTCTACAAACAGAAAGAATTCATATATAATTTTTCATTACACCGTTAGTGCTTGAATTATTATAATCATTTCTGCATTCACCGAAGTTTTAATAGAGTTTACAGTTTACGTAGACAGTGACGCTTATAAAAATTCAAATCAAGTTATTAAGTACAGAAAGTTGTTAGGAAAAAGAAGAAAAAGCGAGTTAATCTTCAGAATTAGAAAATGGCGTAGGCAGAGTAATTAAATATAGTGAATGCATATTACTTATTAAAAGTTTTAGTTAAAGTGATCTCATGATTACGGGAATAAAAGTGTTTAAAAGTTTTCTTAGCGGTTCTAATTTCGAATTTGGTGTTATTAAAATTAATATCGAATTATTAAGGAAGTTTATAAAGGAAAATATTTTAAATTAAAGAATATAATATGTCTCAAATAGTAAATGGAATAAAGCGTAAAAACCTGCTATACTGTCAGATTTCATTAATGCGCGAAAATGATTAGATTAATAAATTAGTGAATAAATAGTTAATAAATTAGCTCCATGCTAAACACTCTTTGCTTAATAAATTATCCTCCTACATACATACAGTTTCCTTTACATATATGTTTTGGCGTAGTAACCTGATGAGTTGCTTTTCCAAGGTTCGTATGCTTTTACCACAATTTTTAGGGTTTCGTTCATTTCACGAAACCCTATTAGTCCCGTTTCGTTGTTTGTCTGTCACAGAGCCGGTTCTCTGAAACTATATAATGTACAGTCATGAAATTTTGTGTACTTATAGCTGAATACCTACTATGAAGCTCAAAATCATAAAATTTGAAAAAATCGTATTATTTTAATGTATAGAGATTAAAAAAACCTAAAATCTAACACCCTTTTCCTATTAAATTAAAAAAAATGTTTTTCGTTTTAGCAGTTGGCAACAATTAAAAATCCACAATAAAATTCTTTCCACAATAATTAATTTTCTATTGAAAGACTTCCACGTGAAAAATGAAAATAAAATAAAAAGTTTCATCAATTGAAAAAGATTCATATGACGTCATATTGGTAATAAAACGGAAATTTTCAAACATTTCTCAATAATACATGGAGTATGAGTATGTGTAAATACAGAAAACAGCTTAATATGACGTCATTAGAGAATTAAAACGAAAATTAATCTGACGTCTAACATTTTGAAAGTCTCTATACAACATGTTTAATTTTGATTTTTTTTTAAATATCGCATTTAGTCCACATGACAATTATTATTATGACAGACTGTAATAGCTGGCCTCACCCGCTATCGGACCGTTTCAGATTTTCTAAAAAACGTGAAAAATAGACCGTCAAATTTTTACTTTATAAAAAACGTGACTTTTTTTTTTTTTTTTTTTGAAAATGAAATTTATTTGGATTTATAAAAGAAAGGATAGTGTTTTTTGAAAGGAATATTAAACGAAACCCTTTGTGCGATCTTCGATCACACTTACCCACTTGTTTAACAGAATTTTTCGCCTTATTTAAATGGAGAAAAGTGTTACAAATCGTGTAATCAAACGAGTTGTGCACAATTTCTGCTATTTAAATATTAAATAAAAAATGTCTACTAAAAAACTGTGGTAAAAGCGTTCGAACTCTGTTTTCCATTGCATGAGATTTTTCGGATTTTGTTGGAAAAATAAATCTAATTTAATTCTAAATTTATAAAAATATTATAATAATAATTTTATTATATTTCTTACTATTTGAAAAAAAAAATCATGTTTATAATGTAAATGAATTGAGAATTACGAAAATTGCATTTTGCAAGTTAAGTAATGTTGATTCGATTATAGTAGAATGCTTTTAAAAGAAAATGGCGACATCCGGGAAATAACAATGGAGTTATGAATAAAGAGGAGAAGACAGTGTAGTTTCTACCAGTTGGGAGTGAAGTATATTATTGAAGAGTTATTATAGGGAAGTGAAGACTTATTATAGGGTAGGTATATGCCTACATTACATAGGCATTGCGTATAGACAATACACGCATAGAATTACAATAGACATAGACTTCGAATATAGACACATAATACACATAATCACATACACATGATTAATTTAAACATTAAACACATACACAATACGCAAATTAATACATTTGCCTATGTATTAATGAAGGCTATGTATATGCCAACATATATTAAAACTTACATACGTCTTTTATATTTATATGCATCTTATAACATACATTCATACACCAACTTTCAATACCTAGAATAGATACAACTTTCTTTCAACGAACGAAAGGAATTTTGAGTAATCTTCCATAATCCTAATTGACAAAGAACTACTGTTACAATGGTTGATACTGTCCATGATCGCTGTGCATTGTTATCAACAAAAGAAAATATTAAGCAACTATATTGTTTAAAAGGGGAGAGATTTATCCGTAAATTTGAAACATAACATTCAAAATAAAAGTCAAAAGTTACTAGATAGAACATAAATTAATTCTCGGACATAGATAGTACTAATTTATCAGCTTTAAATACCCCAATAACGTTTTAAATATTATAATCATTCCTGCATTCAACCAAATTTTAATCGAATTTAAGAAGCTTGTGATGTTGATAATAATTCAAAACAAGGTATTAAGTACAGAAAGTTGTTAGGATGAAAGAGAAAAAGAAAGTTAATCTTTAGAATTAGAAAGTGGCGTAAACAGAGTAATTAACTTTAAATGCAAATCACTCATTCTTCGTCTTTTGTTTAGTGGATTTCATGATTATGAAAATAAAAGCATTTAAAAGTTTTGTTCACAGCTGTAGGTGTCATTAAAATTAAAATAGATGTTTTGATTAAGTTGAAAAAGGAAGATATTTGGAACTAATTAAGCCGATTTGTTTCTATTAGTGTTTTAAGATAAATAATTACGCATTGGAAGATTTTGTTTATGCTCCAAAATGGTTAGATTAATATATACTTTTAATTTTTGATTACAGATATGACGAATACTCCATACACATAATTAATCTCTACGTACACATATCTTTCCTTATTTAATATAGGCTATGTATATGCTTATAATACATACGCATTACACATAGACAATAAACACATAGACATTTTGAAACGACATAGACGTCGACAATATGCGCATCAATACATTTGAATATGTATTAAAGTAGGCTACGTATATGACTACATATCGTCGCTACCATATCAAACTATCCAATGCGAAAAAATGCATTTTCCATTACTTTTAAAAATGGACTGGCTGTGACTGTCACCACTAAATTTTATTAAATTGTTTGCCTAGTATGGGTACTTAATAGAATTTCTGTGAAGAAGAAGATTGCTAGTTTGCCCTTCTTGTATATTGAGAAATTTTGAGTTCGTACCGGAAGTTTTGAGAGATTTTCTTTTTACTTTGTGTAACCACGACATGTCTGTCATTAAATAAAGCAAAATTTTCTGTTTGAAATTTATAGTATGAATTCGGAATTTTTGAATAAAAAAGGAAACCAAACTGGCCACCCTGGTGAAGAATACTACAAAATTTGGTGGTGACAATCGGCTAATTTTTAAAAGAAATAAAAAATGCATTTTTTCACATTCGATAGTTTGACATGGTAGCGACGATATATTACACCTTGCATACTTACGTATTTATACGAGGGGTTTTCGAAAAGAAAATATTTCACACCGCATACACATCCAATAAACTTTTAATTGATAAAATGTTCATTACAAATCACTTACTGGTATATATTTTATTTTTCGACGTAGTTGCTGTCATTGTCCAACCATTTGTTAAGTCTGTGTACAAGCTTTTGTATCCCGCAGTCATAGAAGTTTACTGCCAGTTGTCGAAACCGCATTTCAACTTCGATTTTGATTTCATCACTGTCGTGGAAGTTTCGCCCTGCAAGATATTTCTTCAGGTAAAGGAATAAGTGGTAGTCACTGGGTGCACGAACAGAGATCACAGATGGCCTACCTGCTATGGATTCTTCATGAACATTCATTCTACATCTAGAGAAAGCACAACACAATTTCGTTACATTTTGTCGATTCATAATGTTCTCATAGACGGCAACAACTTCTTTGTGAATATCCGTTGAACGCTCACCTTTCGCATGCAGAAAACGTATGACGGAAGGTACTTTCCATGTGGCGAGATTCTGAATTGACGAGGTCATTATAAACACGTAATACATGAAACAGACTCACAGTAAAAATAACGAATGTCTGCGAGGGAAAGCTCAAATGTTCAAGGTTGCCAACGTGTTAATTAAAACGTCTTCTCTTGCTATCTGAGGTATATCTTTACTTTCGAAAACACCTCGTATTTACATGTATCTTATAACGTACATTCATACAACATCTTTCAATACATATATCAATATTTTTTCAACGAACGAAGGGAATTTTAAGTAATCTTCTATAATCCTAATCCACAACTGAGCGACTGTTACAAACTGTTGATACTTTCCATGATTGGTGTGCATTTTTACCAGCAAATGAAAGTATTAAACAACTATGTCGCTAAAAATACGAGAGATTTGTCCATAAATCTGAAAAATACCATTGAAAATAAATATCAAAAGTTACTAGATAGAATATAAAATAATTATCGGACATATAGATAGTACTAGTTTATCAGTTTTAAATACCCCAATAACGCTTTAATTATTATAATCATTCCTGCATTCAACCAAATTTTAATAGAATTTATGAGGCTAGTGATGTTGATAATAATTCAAAACAAGGTATTATGAACAGAAAGTTGTTAGGATGAAAGAGAAAAAGCGAGTTAATCTTTAGAATTAGAAAATGGCGTAAACAAGGTAATTAACTTTAAATGCAAATCATTCCTGGTCTTTTGTTTAGTGGATTTCATGATTATGAAAATAAAAGTATTTCAAAGTTTTCTTGGCAGCTTTAGGTATCATTAAAACTAAAATAGATGTTTTGATTAAGTTGAAAAAGGAAGGAATCTGAAACTAAATGAAGGTCTTACATATACATATACATAAACATAAGTCTTATATATTTTTTCATGCATCTAATAACATACATACACAGGGATTTACAAATCTCATAAAGTCTGGAAGCCAGCAAAAAATTCATGTGACCAGTAAAAATATCCCCCCGCCGTCATTGATTTTTAAAAAGCACAAAAGTTTTTTTCTCAATTAATTGAGAAAAAAATAAAGAGCATGTTTAGAATTCTTAATTACATAGTTTAGAATAGTACACAATTTAGAAAGATCATATAAACTAAGTTCCGTATTGAAAATTATCAAAATTATATATATATATATCTAAAAAAATAAAAAAATAAAAAAAAATAAAAGAAAGTAAAAGAAAGAAAAATAAATACTGTAAAGACTGAATTAACCGGCATGTTCAGGAAAAGCTTATTGTCGAATACTTCAAATGTCCGGGTAGTTGAGCGCTACAAAAAATCTACCGTAATTTCCGGCTTATAATCCGCGGATCAAACAATCGTGTTTCGACCCAGAAATTTTATTTTATAAAATGTAAGTTTTTAGATCGTCCTAAGTATTTGACTTCAATTATGAAGTAAAATTTCCGGATTAAAACAAAATTGTTTGATCCGCGGATTATACGCCGGAAATTACGGTATACCTGATGATGTGCATTTTTCGCATTGCATCCAAAACAATATTTCTTACTGTTTTATTGAACCTGCTCCCTGCACCCACCCCCCATTCCAATTAAATGGCATGCTAGATGGCTAGAGCGGAAAAGATTGGAAGTTTTCTGTGCTTGAGATAGAAAATGTCTTTTAAACTTGGTTCTTCTGTTAAAAGTACGAGAGAAAAGGGATATCAGTACCTACCGCGCGCACTAATAGGAGTGGGGGGAGAGAAAAAAATGTCGCTTGTTCTCATATGTTAGTTCATTATTTTTATCCCCCTCCCCCCAAAAAAAAAATATGTATATATATATATATTGTTACTTTCAAACAAACAAACAAACGAAAAATTAGATTAAATAAATTGGTCGCCAGATAAGATGTTGATTTATCGATCTGATGACCGCATTTTTCAAGTCTTGTAAATGCATATAACGACTTCCAATATCATACAGTATTAGCAAACATTTTATGAATAAATGAAGTTACTAATGAAGAATCTATCATAATTAAAACCCACACCACAGTAATTGTTTAAAAATTGCTTCTTTCCATAATCTGGCCGCGTTGTTCATAAAATTCGAAGTGTTTTGCCGGCAAATGAAAGCAATAAGAAACTGCATCGTTAAAAAAAACACTTTAAAAAATGGGTGCGATATTTATCCATAAATTAGGGAAATTACATCTAAAATTAAGTAGAAACGAAAATTACTAGATAGAATAGAAATAATTGTCAAAGAGATATCACTTTTGTGTAAATTTTCATTACCCCAATAACGCTTGAACTATTCTAATCATTCAACCAAGTTTTAATACAATTTTTGGAGATAGTGACGTTAATAGTATTTCAAAACATGTTATTAAGTACAGAAATTCGTAATAAAGAAAGAGAAAAACCGAATTATCTTTAGAATTAGAAAATGGAGTAAACAGAGTAATTAAATATAAATGAGGGGGTTAGAATGACAGTGGAGTAAGTCAAAAATTTTGAAAATCGAGATAACCATATTGTCACTGAACGTATATTAATTTCTGTTGAATATGCCAGTCAAATAAGTCATAGTTCACTTAGGAAGTCGTTAGAGGGCGTAACAAGTTGGACAACTCAGTGCAACGGCAATGCACCAAGTTTCACAAAACCCATTATTTCTGAAATCGCTAAATTTCAACTTACACCACTGTCATTCTAACCCCTTCAAATGTAAATCACTTATTCAAACTCTTTTGCTTAAGTGATCTCGTGTTTGTAAGAATAAAAGAATTTGAAATTTTTGATAGCAGTTGAAATTTCAAATTGGTGATATTAATATTAAAATCGAAATTTGCTTAAGTTGATAAAGGAAAATATTTCAAGTCTAATATGTCTCTATTAGTAAATGAAATAAAAAAGGAAAACCTCCTATGTTGGGAGATTTTATTTCGGCGCCAAAATGATTAGATTAATACATACTTATTATTTTTAGCACTTTCCAGCGTAGTTGAAAAAGTGTGTATAAATTCGGTTTGTCTGTCAGTCTGACCGTGCTCTAACTCGCTTAAATAAACTCTGATTGCCATGCAATTGACATATGTTATTCAGGTTTACTGTGGCATGTTCAGTATTAAAAAAGGAAGTGTAACATTTATAGTTCATTTACAGGGGCACTCAAAATAATTCCGTTACATTACGGTTTCTTGAGGAAAATCGTTTTTGGTGCATTTTTATGATGTTACACTATTTCAAACATTTTGAAACGGATATATGTCACAGAGGTACACTACTAGAGGCTTACTATAGAATAAGGTTTTCTTAGAATTCCCCTTTCATTTATAGGGACACACAAGAGAATTCGGTGACAGTACTGTCTATTAACAATCATTGCTGGAAGTGCGTTTTCAGTTGTGGTACGCATTTTTAAATTTAACTACTTTTTTGTATATTACTTGGTGTGTATAACTTCTACAGATCATATATAGGGTAGCATAAAAGATCTTGGGTACAATTCCGTTTATTGACGGAAATTGCTGAAGGAGAATTTTCATCTGTGCTATATGCATTTCATAGCTGAACTAAATTTTAAATAATATGCAGTATACATACAAATATAAAGATCATATACAGGGGTCCTCAAAAGAATTTGGATTTTTCCCGACTATTGGTGGCAATTCTTGAAATTGGATTTTCAAATGTGTTATGCTTTTTCCAGATTGTTCATTTTGACATCATCTTTCACCTTATTAAACAGTGAAGTTTTTGTTAAAGTATTCTGGAAGTGTTGGAAAGGGCTTCATAAACTATGATTGATGCATGATTTTTCGATCTTGTTTAAATTACCCCCACACTCAATATTCCGTATTTAATAAATTATATTTATAAATTATCTTACATAGCCCTTTCTTTATTTATATGCCTACATCTTGCATACTTACATAGTCTTATATACCTATACATGCATCTTATAACCTACATAATCTTGCAATACAATCAATAGATGTAACAATATTTTCTACAGAAAATAAAGTTAGGAATCTTCCATAATCAGTGGCGTACCCAGGTTGGGGGTCCAGATGCTCTTTGTACCACTATTTTGTAAAGCTTTATTGCCTTATGTAATCGGAGAACTTTCTACGATAATCAAGGCGAAAATATCTTTACAATTTTACAGGTATTGAGAACATTTTGACCCCTCTTTGGCTACGCCACTGTCCATAATCCTAATACATGATAGAGCAATTGCTACAAAAATCTTTTTCTTCCATGATAGAGGTGCATTTTCATAATGTACGAGTCATTTTACTGGCAATTAAAAGTGATAAGCAACCTTGTCCCGTAAAATATAGATGCGATTTTTTTCGATAAATTAGAAAAACAACAGTAAAAATAAAACTAAACTAAAAAATTACTAGATGGGATACAAAATAATTCTTAGTGAGATAGTAGTTGTTTATAATTTTTCATTTTCACAATAACTTTTGAAATATTATAATTATTCCTGTATTCAAACAAGTTTTAATAGTTTGCAGAGCTAGTGACGTTGCTAATAATTCAAATCAAAATATTAAATACAGAAAATTGTTAGGAAGAAGAAGATTAAGAAAATTCGTCTTTAGAAGTTGAAAAGGCGTAAACAAATATAAATGAAAATGATTCATTCCAAGTCTTTTGCTTGAGAATAAAAGTATTTAAAAGTTTTATTAGCAGTTGAGATTTCTAAGTTGATGTTATTGAAATTAAAATCGAAATTTTAAATATGTTGAAAAGAAAAGTAACTAACTAACTCAAACTAACTTTGTCTCAGTGATTGATTTTAAAAAATGAGCAATCAAAGTAAGTCTTTATATATCATGCAAAGAACAATGAGAAACTGAAGAAAAAGCATACTAAAAAGCACAAAAAATAAATGCATATATTTTTTTTCAGAATTTAACTACAGATGAAAGTGTATTGCATAGTTATATACTTTTTTTTTGCACTTATTCAATCTATGTCTTTTCACAATTTTCCCATAAAACAAGCATGATTTTTTTATAATTTTTTACGGAGGCAATGCTATACACAGGTAAATATTTAAAAAAAAGCCCTTTTATATAACTAAATTGAATTAATGTAATCTGGAAAAATATATTGTGTTAAATTCACAACGTATTTCTGCTATTGCTGAAATCGCTACTCGATATTTCTCTATTATTTGCACATAATATTTTAGTATCTGTTAACCGACCACTTGGTTGACAGACCTCCACTTGGAGCAAATGAGAAAATTGCCTTCAGCAGTTGTTTTGGGGAATTTAAAATGAATGAAACATAATGAATCGGGATTCGTCATTTTACTTTCACTCGGGACAAATGAGAAAAACGCCTGCAATTGTTGTCCTGGGAAAATTTTCCGTAATCGAATCCATAGATAATTGGCACATTTAATATCATTATTATAACTCTTATACAGGCAAAACAATATTATTGAAAGCATCTTTTTTATTTGACGCCAACCGTACCTTTGGATCCTATTGCGGGATATTAACTATGTTTTTGAGCAGGTATAACATAATCAATTGTTTTATTTCGCATACCACATCCTATTTTCATCAATTTTATATTTCATTCAATTTTTGACAGTTCATGTATACTCTTTATCCTTTGTGCAACGATTTTCAGTTGTTTAAAAAGTGAGTATTGCGTGAAAACAATCTTTACCGCAGATGACACACTGAAGGATTGATTTCTATATCCCAAAAATGTCTTTATCTGTCGCTTTTATTAAAATCCTATACTTGTTAAAAATAAATAAATAAAAAAATATAAAAAGGAGTAAAAAAATATAAGATATAGAAAATGACTCGTTTAAAAGTATAACATTTCAGTTTTTGGCAATTATTCTATTATTTTATACACCTTTTTAAATTCCTTGCTTGGTGAAATAGTGAAAGTTCCGTAATCGGATTCAAAGCCAATTGCCATAAGCTAGGCGAAAAATTATTTTCCTTTTTGGAAGCATTGTTGTAACTCTCATGCAGTTAAAATTGTATATTATTGTCTTGTTCGACATCAGTCTTGGCTATGGATTCGACTACGGAAAATTAGCCACTTTACTCTTTCGAAGAACTGGTAAATAATAAAAAACTGGTACTTAATAAAACTTTTCCTTATAATAAATTGTTTCACTGCGCATATGGCATACTATTTGTAATTTTTTTATGTTTCATTTCAATTTTTGCCATTTCTTGTACGCTTTTTATGCATTTTGCAATGTTTTCCACCCGTGTGAAGAGCGCGGATTGCATGTAAAAGATTTTTTCCGGAGATGACAACACTAACATATCGATTTCTAGACTTCAAAAGATCCTTAATCCGTCGTTTTCATGAAAATCGTTTGAACCGTTTTCGAGAACATAAAAATAAATAAATAAATGAACGTACAGTAATTGTTCGCTTAATAGTATAAGATTTATGTAGATTCATTAGTTTAGCACTTGATAATAAGTTAAAAAAACTCAACATAATTAACTTATATGGAAAAACTTTCTTCTTTTTAAATATTATTTCTTCATCTGCGCATATCCCAATGTTGTTTCATTTAAATAGAATAATGCGCCATAATATACAGATTGTTCATGATTTTTTTAAAATTTATTTTATAACTGTCTATTATTAAAGCGCACACAACCCATTATTTGGCATGTTTGCAACAAATATTAGTAGCTTTGAACAAAAGTTCCCAGGTTCGTTACCATTAACGTCTGATAAGAGATAAGTTTTTGAACGATAACGTTTCTCTTTTAAAGTCGCTCCTGAAAGCACCAAATCTAATATAAAGAGTGAGTTTGACGCAATCTGCCAAACGAAAGGGGTGATATAAGAGCTCACGTGGAGGATAAAACACCATAGAAACCTTGTCCTATTCATCTAACACATCTTCTAGCGATCAACTCATCAATCAAGCGACCGTCAACCATTCCAAACCAAACGTTTAAGCTGAATTGCGTCTAGAAAGATGGATTTCACTCTCGCTAATGGATTTTGTTGGACGGAATGATGCAAATTTTGTAAATTTAACATACTATCTCAGGGTCTGATTACAGACGGGGCACATCTTATCAGTAAAATTTAATAGAAATATCCGTCTTATTGAAACGTCCTATTCATGCACTGCCATGAATAAAGAAAAAAAATTCTGTTATTTTTTACTGATTGCAGTGTGCCCCGTTGTTAATCATGCCCTGTACTATCCAGATTGATTTCTTTGATGGATTTCAAATGAAATACTAAATAACCCCTGAAGTAGAAAAGTGATTTGGTTTATTGTAGGCTTATTCGAAAGCTGGTAGAATGATCAAGTACACTCATGTTCAAAATTAAGGTCACAAACATAAAATCTGTGAAAACTGATGGACTATTCACTGCGTTGCCACGAAATTTGGCACAGAGGTATATTAGAATGGGAGAAAGAATATAGCAACATAACAATATGGAAAATATTTTAATTGTGATTTAAAATACAGGGTATATATTAAAAAGTATTAAATCATGAATCATAGATAAAGCATTTATCTCCAAAACAGTATGTCTGATATGGAGTGTGACCACTGTGCACTGCTATACAAGCCTCACAACGAGCTCTCATACTGTTTATGAGGGTGTCAATAAATGTTTGTGGTAACAAAGCCATTTCTTCCAAAAGCGCGGCTTTTAACTCCCGGCGGGTCATGGCAGGGGAGTTACGCTGTGCAATGGTTCTTCCTAGACCATCCCAATGTCACCAGGAAGGCCAGCCAAGACAACCACAGAGCAACGACACCTGCACAAAATACCTATTTGGCCTTAAGCGCACGACGACATAGGCTGGCAACGACTCCTAAACATGCTGGTGACCTTACTGCTGCGTCTGGAATTTCAATGCAAACAGTATATATACGACTAGCAGGGAGGGCATTTTACGTCCGGCATCCAGTCGTGTGTGTCCCTTTCACCGCATCGAACAGTAGAGCCCAGTTGTTGTGGAGCCGAAGACATCAGTCTCGGACACAACAAGAGTAGGAGCGTGTTCTTTTCAGTGATGAGTCCGGATTCACCACGGAAAGTGATTCTAGTCGAATCTTCATCTGGAGAGAACGTGGATCTCGCTATCATCCCTCCTACGTAAAATAAATAGACAGATTTGGTGGCAAAGCAATCCTTGATTGAGACGGCTTAATGTTGGGCTGCCGTGCCCCACTGCACGTCCTCGATGCGTGTACTGTCAATGCACATCGCTATAGGGATGAGGTCCTTGAAACCTATGTGAGGTTGTTCCGGGTGCTATAGGCCCAGACTTCATTTTCATGGACGATAATGCGAGGTCACATAGAGCTCACATTGTTGATGATTTTCCTGAAGAGGAGGATATTCGCCGTATGAATTGGCCCTCGAGATCTCTGGACCTCAATCCTATTGAACATGTTTGAGATGGTCTAAAAAGAATCATTGCACAGCGTAATCCCACTCCTAGGACCCTCCAGAAGTTAACTCTTTCAGGGGCAAGCACTTGTGCTCCTGTAACGTTGAATTCCCACCGGAATTTAGTTAAAGGAAAGAATTTAGTTAAAAACAAGAATAAACAATTTTTCCACTTTTTCTCTTCAAAATTAAAAAAGTAAAATTTAATTAAAAGTTTCTGGTTTGAATCGGATTAAAATTAGGTGGTATATAATATATAACACCGCCACTCAAAGGGTTAAAAGGGCGCTTTTGGAAGAATGGGCTTTTTTGCAACAAACATTTATTGACACCCTCATAAACAGTAGGAGAGCTCGTTGTGAGGCTTGTATAGCAGTGCACAGTGGTCACACTCCATATCAGACATACTTTTCCCGAGATAAATGCTTTATCTCTGATTCATGATTTAACACTTTTTAATATACCCTGTATCTTAATTCACAATTAAAATCCTTTTCATATTGTTATGTTGCTATATTCTTTCTCCCATTGTAATATACCTCTGTAATATAACTAAATTTCGTGGCAACACAGTGAATAGTTCATCAGTTTTCACAGATTTTATATTTGTGACCTTAATTTTGGACATGAATGTACTATTTAGAAAATTTGACCGATTATAACTAGAGAGGTGTATGCGATATTGCCGGTTAAAGATTGTGGCGACAATTTGATTTTGCCCATCGTCAATGTTTAAGTGGTTGTAGCTCAGCGTTAAATCCAGATATTCTGATGGAATTGATGCCATCTTTGAGGAATTTGTCTGCTCTTTCAAAATATGTGCTTATTTTTGCATGTAGGTTTTACATAAACGTAACACATTTGGTTTTTTTTAGACTTGATGCAGTTTTGGCGCATTTTCTTCTATTCACCATAACTCGAAAACAGTTAGAGATAGGACAGGGTTTCTATGGTGTATTATAATCCACATGGGGTTTTATATCACCCCCGTTTCGTTTGACAGATTACACCAAAATCAACCTTTCTATGTTACATAGAAGCCAACATCTTGTACGGTTTTGTGTTACAACTACAATTTAATAGAAATTTTTGCTTTATTTAATTGTTAAAAATCATTACATTTCGGCGATTAAATTTGGCAAAATTTACAATTAAACGTTAGTGGCACGTTAAAATCGTACAAGCTAACAACTATGAAATTTTGTCCCCCTAAATGTGTTAATTAATTATAAAATTATTTCATCTTTTTAAAAATCAAATACGTGTACATAGTTATAAATTCCTTGAAACTCTTATACTGAGATTTAAAAGTTTAAAACCTGCATTAATATTTTTATGTTTCCCTTTATTAATCTGTGCTTATTGATACCATTATCAATTTCATTGTTGAAAGACTGACATAAGAGGAAATTAGTGATCCGAAAGACTTTTGACCGATTAAACGTGAAAAATCACGTTAATGATCTTAAGAGCTTACCTAACCCTCTAATGCCCATGATAGCATATATGCTACCACCACTGATTCCAATTAAGTAGATACTTTAATTCAGATATTCCATATTCATTTCAGAAATTTAAAATAGCTATATATTTGCTTCATTTAATAACAACATTCCGTCATTAAATAAAGTTAAATTTATTACTAAAATTTTCTGGTATGCATTCAGATTTTTTGAATTACAGAATCTCTAGAAAGCATTTTACCATGAGAATTAGAGCGTTAAGGACAAATCTGACAGAGACAGAGACATGAAAAAACATTCTAAATGAATTTGTATTAACCCTTTCCGGCACAATGGTCCCACTCCAAGCACACCTAATTTTAATTCCAAACTTGCAGTCGACACCAAGAATATTTAATAAAATTTTGTTTCTAGAATGAAAGATTAAAATAAGGAGTTCTTATTTTCTAAAATAGTCGTTTGTAAATTCCGGTGTCAGTCAGTAATTTCTCATTTTACGAACACTTTGTCTGTGCCGGAAAGGATTAAAGGAATTGTCAAAGGAATTTCTTTGTTTTGGAGAAACCGAGATTTTTTGCTAATCAAAAGAAGCAACACTTTAGAGTTAAAGCAGAAATTCGAACAACTACATCAGCGAAATTTAAAATAATAAAATAGTTTTCATAATGACAATTGATGACCATAAACGAGGAAATTAAACTCGATAAATATTCCAGATATTGAAAAAAAATGCTTATTGAAAGCACAATAAAATGAAAAATAATTACATAATCGATTGTAAAGTCATTTGGAAAAAGATTATAATGTGAAATATATTTTTTTATTGCTACGATAACGCATTAAATATTATGAAAATATGTTCATAAAAATCATAACCGATTTCAAAAAAGTTGTAGAATTTAAGGCGTTGGTGACATGGAAAACAATCAATAACCACGTTTTAATCAGAAAATAATGTTTAAAACAAAGGAAATACATAACATCATCTTTATAATTATGAAAATAACGTAAACGGAGAATAATTCATTTTAAATAGAAATTATTTATTCAACGTCTTTATTTAATGTACTTTTACAATAATAAGGTAAAAGCAATTAAATGTTTAATTTTTTTAGCTGTATATTAAAAATTAAGAAGTACGTTTAATATTTAAAAAAAAATAAAATCAAGTTTTAATATGTTAAAGAATGGATCTTTGTCATCCTTATACTGAGATTTAAAAGTTAAAAAACTGTATTTTTAATCTCGATAAGTTTCGTGTCATTAATCTAAGCTTATCGGTACAATTATCGATTTCATTCCTGAAAGACTGTGATAAGAGGAATTTAACGATCGGAAACTTTTTTCGGCGATTAAAAGAAAAGAAAATTATTTTCCGCAATGTCCTTACGGCAGGGCTCCTATATTGTTCGCTTTTTGAATACCAAAATGTTTTAAGAAAAATTTTCTAACTTGGTTAATACAACATTTGCAATGAAAATAACTTTGGAGGACGGTTTTTAAAAAATTGTGAGAAAAATCTAAAGAGAATTTTTTTTTCTCTGGAAATACTACTATTCAAAAAGAGGTCCATTTGGGAGTCTTGCCTTACGACTTCTTATTTAACCCTTTCCGGCACAGACAAATTCTGTTCGTAAAATACGAAATTACTGACTAACACCGGAATTTACAAATGACTTTTTTAGAAAATAAGAACTCTTTATTTTAAGCTTTTATTTTAGAAGCAAAATTTTATTAAAATATTCTTGGTGCCGAATGCAAGTTTGGAATTAAAGTTAGGCGTGCCCGGAGTGGGACCACAGTGCCGGAAAGGGTTAAAGCAAATCGCTAAGATATCTAAAGACATTCCAAATGAATTTGTATTTAATTAAAGGATTTCTTTGTTTTATGGAATCAGCGATATTTCGCTAATCGAAGAATGCGGACGAAAACAAGACCTCCCACCAGTGACGTAGCCAGGGTGGGGGATCCAGATGCTCTGAATATCACCAATTTTGTAAATATTTATTCACTTTGTTTAATCGCACAAAATTCTATTAGATAAGACAAAGAAACTTTTGCAAAATTAGTGGTATCCAGAGCATCTGGACCCCCGCCCTGGCTACGCCACTGCCTCCCACTCGGTCCTTTTCTGAATACTTCATTTTTCAAACGATAACCTTCCTTTAAATTAAAGTGTAATTACTGCTTAAAGTGATAAAAACATAACACAAAAAGCTTAAAAATACTTTTTAATATATGGATGACATATTTTTCATGCGCTCTAACGGCGACTTCTTCAAGATCAAAATGATAAAATAAACTATTTCCTCAAAACTTTTGAAAATGATAAACGCAAATCACGAGATCACATGTCTAATGTAAGCAGGTGCTTAAATTGGTCAAACTGGAAAAGTGTAAATTATTATTTTATTGCTTATTTTATTTGTAAATCATCGCGTGCCAAATCCCATTCACCAGAACAGATAGAACATTACAATAAAATATAGGAATGACAAACAGAAAATTTAAAACGAGAATAAAAGAACATATGACAGATATCAAATATGACAGAAAAACTACAGCCTTGGCTAGACTACATAGAATAGAGCCTTTGCAAATTGATTTTCAAGAATAGTAAAATATTTTTTTCATCAAGAATTTATAACCCATCCATTATCCGTGAATCAATAGAAATATATTTGCGAAACGAGAACATATGCAACGAATCATTTTCTTTTGAATTACCTAAAATTTGGCACATGATGATTTATAAATTAAAAAAGCAATAAAATAATAATTTTCACGTTTTCCAGTTTGACCAATTTAACCCAACCACGTGTATACTCATGGTTTTTCAATCTAAAATTACGAATTCGTACCGGAAATTTCGAAAGAAGAATTTATATTTTAAGTCGTCACGAAATGTCTGTAATTAAATATAGTAAATATTGCTATTAGTATTTTCTGGTATGAATTCGAACTTTCTAAATAAAATAAAATTCCGTTAATTTTAACCCGGCAGTGAACGCGTTAAGCACCTGCTCACATAAGGCATGTGATCTCGTGATTTGTGTTTATCATTTTCAAGAGTTTTGCGAAAATAGTATATTTATCATTTTGATCTTGAAGAAGTCACCGTTAGAGCGCATGAAACATATGTCATTTATATATTAAAAGGTATTTTTAAGCCTTTGTGTTATGATTTTATCAGTATCAGCAGTAATTACACTTTAATTTAAAGAGTGATTTTATTATATTATTTTATCACTTTTCTTTTAGATTTCTCTTAGAAATTTTGTAGAACCTTACGGTACTTTCATGTTATAGTGGCCCCCGATGATGAGTTGCCATGTGACCGAGATTTATCGTCAATTTATAAAGCATATATGACATTATAATAATATATCATATATAATAACATTTCATGATGCAAATTGATCAGCTATAATCATATAAGACGCATATATTGACGTATATACAGGGTGTATCTGAAATGCTTCAACAAACTTAGAGGGATGATAGTACTCATGAAGACGAACAAAAAATGCAATGGAATATGGGGTCGCAAATGACGTTTAACCCTTTCAGGGGCAGTGGTATGTTTATGAAACCACTTAATTTTAATTCCAAAACGTCACAATGGCACCAGAATTTTGCTAAAATCTTATCCATTTAATATGTATGTGAAACCTTGAACAATTGTTGTAAAATATTTGTTTTCTCTGGACATCACGAGCTGTGTTGTACCTATTCTGTGAAATATATAATTTTCTGGAATATTTCTTGTCTCAGTTTGTCCATTTCCAGACGCATTTTTTCTATTTTCATCCTTTAAGCCTTTCAGGGGCAAAGTGCTTTTAGTACTAAAATGTTGAAATAAATGACTGGCACCGGAATTTACAAAAAAATTGTTTATAAATAAGAAAAAGGCTACATTTCACATACATATTAAATGGAAAAGATTTTAGCAAAGTTCTGGTGCCACTGTGGCGTTTTGGAATTAAAATTAAGTGGTTTCATAAACATACCACCACCCCTGAAAGGGTTAAACGTCATTTGCGACCCCATGTTCCATTGCATTTTTTGTTCGTCTTCATGAGTACTATCATCCCTCTAAGTTTGTTGAAGCATTTCAGATACACCCTGTATATGGCGTGTATAAGATGTGGATGATCCATATATGGCATATAAGACTTAAATAATGTGTATATAATGACGTTTATGGCACATACATGAGCATTAGAAGTATATGTATGCGTATAGATGAGCATATATAAGATTTTCTTATGATCTTGGCGAAATCGTAACTGCAACCTTGGCATAATCGTAGTTGTGAGGGCCGCTATAAAACGAAAGTAGCAAACTGACTTCGAAGTTTTGCTTCTATTGCAGATGAAGAAAAAACCCCTAATTATTTCTACGGAAATACTGGGTATTCAAAAAACGGAACAGTGGGGGCCCTGCTGAAACGGAATATCAAACAGCTACAACACATAGAAGCAAATAAAAGAGTTTTCATAAAGAATATGTATGACTTGAATAGGGGAAAATAAAATGAGTCAGAAATTCAAGGTATCAATATTTGAACCATAATATTTTTATAGAATATTTCGCCTCATTTAAGCGCAGAAAAGTGTTACAAAATCTGCAATCAAGAAAGGCGATTGCAAAATCTGCGATTTAAATATTAAATAGAAATGTTCTAATCGGAAATACAGAGATAAACCGTTTTCGAATATTAGTGATTCCTAAGAAAAAAATTTTGTAATAGGTTTTTACAGCATTTGCAATATAAATAACACACTCTGCAGAAAATACTTTTTGAAAATTGTTTTAATTTTGATGACTGATTGTTATGTTATTTTTAGTGCTTATTCCAAAAATGAAATCCATTTTTTTCCATCACGTAAGGATTTTTAACAAAATGATTGCTTATTTTGAAGGAAACAGTTGACTTCACGAAATTTTGATATTTCATTTAAATTTAATTAAATCATACATCCATATAAATTACATTTATAGCCTAGTTTAAGTAATTTTTAAGTACATGTAGAAAGTTACAAGTCCTTATAAAAACGTTTTTTATTTACCTGATAACTTTTTTTTTGCCTTTTTCCTCTTGTGAACTTTGCAAGGATTGTCTCTTTGTAACAGCCAGCAGTAGTCGGCTATCATCCTGGCATTCCATCTTCCTTGATATCGCCTATCCTGGTGAAATCTTTCATCTTGTTTCTCACTAACTAAGCCTAAATTTTGAAGAAAATAGTCCAGGAGCGAATCAAGAAAATGAACTTTTAAGTTTATACTACAGCCTAAAATTTTGAAATTCTTA
The DNA here is from genome assembly GCA_963931845.1 of Maratus michaelseni. Classification (NCBI taxonomy): domain Eukaryota; kingdom Metazoa; phylum Arthropoda; class Arachnida; order Araneae; family Salticidae; genus Maratus; species Maratus michaelseni. The sequence goes on along the minus strand of OZ007595.1, from coordinate 265,203,958 downwards.
ACCATCTCTTCTAAAATAGGTTTGAAGTTTGGGTCCTTTTTGTTTTCAAGAAAGCTAGTAATAACTAGTTTGAATGATTTCCACGCTTTCATTTTGTTTGTTTCCATTTTAGTCTCAAAAATTCCATCTTTTATCATTTTTCTGATTTCTGGTCCTACAAACACACCTTCCGTCAGGTTTAGTTCGGATAAATTAAAACCTCTCACATTACAAATACAAAAATAACAATCATCATTGTGATTTTGATATTCTCTCCAAACCATTGGTATACCAAGAAGGTATCCTAAAAGATTGTTTTTTACATTGAAACCATTGCCTTAATTATTTTACACAAATACAACAAACTTTGTGTGGAGCCCAAAGCTTGTCTTAATACCAAACATATACATGCCAAAATAAACGAAGTGCACTTTTTTTTTTACAAAATCTCAAATGTTTCTTAGCTTTTCCTTTCGCTGTATAGTTACTACAAATATAGTTGAGAGAATTCAGTGAATTAGCACATCCTCTGGAAGCCAATGCTGTCTAATGCAATAAAAAGTAGAGGTAAAAATTACTACTATAACCTATAACTCACAGGTCGGAATATAAACACATGTGTACAGCACAGAACAAAGAAAGATACTGATTGAAGAGTAGAGAATCATAGAAAAGTGAAAAAGGGAGTGAAGAAGGTGTTAAGGGCAGACACGAGCAAGCAGGAGAGTTAGCCGATTTCAACTGGATTCCTTCGTCTTCAATAGTGTGTTTAATAGGCAGTTTACTGATTCAGAGGAATATTCTGGATTGAAATAGTTTTTTCTTTCTTGTTTAGTAGTTTAATGCACCAATTTACTATTTTTAAGTCTATAAATATGTTTATCAAACTCATATAAATAATACATTTTTGGTCCAAAATATACTAATTTCGTAAAAAATACATTGCGATTTGTGATGAAACTGTACGTGATGGAATTTTTTCATTATTGTTTCAGTAACCAGCATCCAAAAAAATATAAAAAGCACCACTTACTTTATCGACAATTTTTTCATCGCAGACCTGTGTAATCTTCGGGATAGGTTTCTGCCAAATTTGCAAAGAAAAATCTGAAAAGAAGGTTTTTGTATGATAAAAGTGGTTCACAAAACACACATCGACAGGGCAAGGGCAAACTTCCACTAGCATTTTAGTGTAGGAATATTTTGCCTTGTTTAAATGTCAAATTTCTTATTTAAATAAGGCGGAATTTTCTATTATAAAATACTGATGGTAGTTTGCCCCTGCGACAATGAGAGTCTGTGAGTGGGAGCAATGTAAGTAATAATGTCAAATTCCTTGAATGTACGCATCTTGGATATCGAAAAAAAAAAGCTTATTGAAAAATAATAAAATAAAACAGAACAGTATAATCGAATCTAAAAATTTTTCCAGAGAGAGTATATATTAAATATATATAAAAAAAATTCTAATGTTGGAACACTAAATTAAACTTTGTATATAAATTAAAAACATGACATTTAAAATGTGAATCACAATTTATTACTCATTACTAAAATAGGATAAAAATGAAATATGACATAACATTTAAAGAAATAAGACATAACATCAATAGCTAAACCTCCAACTAAATTACAAGATCTGGTCCACAGGAAAATAGATACTATATATATGCATGAAAAAGTAGGAATATATATCATCTCATTTAAACGTAAAAATAAAAATGAAATACTTACATACATAGGAATGACAACAAGAACATTACAAGACAGAGTGAAAGAGCATATGGCAGATATAGCAAGAGGAAAACCATCTACAGCATTATCTCGTTTAAATTAATATATATATACAGTGAAACTTCCATTTAACGAAGTCTCATCATTACACTTAAAAACTTCGTTATGAGGAAAATTCGTTAAATAGAAATCAACTTAAATTCATGAAATTTTTCTTCAGATATGACAAACAGGTATCGGATTCAAGAGCATTTTATTCAGTTTTAATTATGATGCCGTCTTTTACAAAACAGTTGTGTATGGTCGATGAAATCACGTCACATTTCCAAGCTTTGGCTCGAGCTTTCATCAGCTCTGATAGATACACAGGTTCTCAAACTAATGTTTTCACTACGTTGTCTTTTTCGATAATGTACTTTAAGATTTTTTTATTATTTCTTAGACTAATGGTTGAAGTTTAGAAGTTGTATTGGAAAGAACAAAAATAACTTTGATGTTCTTCGATTTGCTTTTTGAAGCACATTCTTGTGGATGTACAAAGCAATTGTCTATCAGCAATGAAAGGTCAGCACATTCTTGTGGATGTACAAAGCAATTGTCTATCAGCAATGAAAGGTCAGAATGGTAAACTGTCTGACTCTAATTTATATTGTTTTGCTTCAATGCATCTGACTCACTGCTTTTGCTGCCATTGCGTCACTGCATCTTCTATATCATTGAATGTAAAAAGGGGGCTTTTGACTACCTCTAACTGTCAGCGCTGGATTCTCGGTGTGGGAGAGTAATGATAACAAGTGTTTTTCTTAGTGCGAAAAAAAAATTGGTTTATTTAGAACCAAACAGAATTGGAAATTATTTAAATGTGTTCATTTTCATACAATCCGCTGAAATAAACTCGCATATTCATCGCAACAGTAACCTCTTAGTTTGAATTCTGTACACGTACAAAAGTGGAATAAACTTCGTTATATAGAATATATTTTTCGTGATATGGAGATTAATTTACATTCTAATGGTGTTCAAAGTCAAAGTTCTGAAGAAAATTTCTTTAAATAGAAAACTTCGTTAAATAGGGACTTCGTTAAAGGGAAGTTCCACTGTATATAACAAAGTAAATATTACAGCACAAATGAATGACTATAGTACATGTATACTGAGGGAGCCTGTGCAAATACTAACAAAGGGTAGGAAATCCTGTAATGATATGATATCATGCAATATACCAAAAGTCTGGTTTAATCTACTTAGTGTCAATGGTGCTTTTCTTTTGGAGTAACCCACCTAGCTCAATAGACTCATCCATCCCCCTCCCGTTTTTTTTTCATATTTGGTTTCACCTTCTGATATTTAACCAGCAAACATTCCGGAAGTTACAGAATTTTTTCTCATTTTCGCCCTCTTGATGATGACCAGATTCTGGTTGAAAACATTCGGGACTCCCGACGAAAATTTTAACATCTACAGAATTGTTTTAATGTTTTAAAACATTTATTTTCATTTTACACCTATTTTAGTAATGAGTAATAAATTAAACATTTTCATGCTTTTCATTTGAGATTATATATTATTAATATGTTTCTATTGCTACATTGATAAAGCGTAAATGTTATGAAAATATGTTCATAAAATCATAACCGCTTGACGACATCGGTAACATCGCTGAAAAATCAAGTTTTAATAAGGAATTATTGTTTGAAATGAAGAAAATAACTCATGTTAATAATTATGAAAACGGAGTAAATAGAAAGTTTCTATTCGTTTTTATTCAATGACATTTAATGCGCTTTCACCATGATTAAGGTTAAAAGCAGTGCATTTTCTTTTGCACTAAAATTTTGAAAGCTGTTATATTCTTTTTTCTAAAAATGAAAATAGCAGGCAAGGAAAAAAAAAAACCTTAGATGGCAAAAGACCCCGGAATCATTCGATTTTAGACATTTTGCCAATTATCTAGACATCTAGAGAAATACTTGACGAATTATTGTGGAACATTAGGAATATAAATAAATATTTGACTTCATATTTTTCAGTAAAAATTTGGTCGCGAGGGCAATTAAGGGGCAAATAACAGATTGAATACAATTTTGTATTTACGATTATCCTGTAGACTAAAATGATTCTTCAACACGGGTGCAAAAATCTAGGCGCCAATGGGCTGATTCCCACTACTAAATTTTATTAGTATTTTTCGTCAAATGTTATTAGTATACTTCGCCAAAATTTTATCAGTATTTTTATTAGGTGAAGAATACTAAACATTTAGTGGTAGGAAATGACCCATTGGCGCCTAGATTTTTGCACCTCTGTTCTTCAAGTATTTTTCAAGATATTCACCAAAATGTCTCAAATCAAAAGTGTCCGGTGAAGTTTGGTTATATAGTGTATTTCAATAAATTTTAGTTAATTATTTGTGTTCTTTTGTGAAATTTGTGTAAATTGGCCAATTGTTTGTTTCCAGAAAAATTATTCTATTAACATTTATGACCTACTTATTAAAAAATGCCGCGTATTTCATCTGCATGATTTTGTTACGTTGAAAAATATCGACTCATCCTTCCATCCTATTAAATAAATAGATTAGAAAAATTCAAACCTCGCTAACGGGAAGACGAGGGCAAATGATTTATGCGTCAAAAACACGTTTCACTATGCTCTTTCGATTGCTGCTTATTTCTTTTTTCCTTATTACACTGACGGCGTGGTTCCTTGGTAAGTTTATCTGTACCATTAGTGATTTCAATTGTTGAAAATCTTAGATAAAAGGAATTTAATAATTAGAATGTTTTTACGGCGATGAAAAAAAAAAATCAATTCCTCCAAAAGACCTATCACTAAAATAACTAAAGATATTCTATTTGAATTTGTATTTACGATTGTCAAAGTTATTTCTTTCTTTTATAAAAAGTAGGAATTTTCGTAAAACAGTTTTATAATGGCGATTTACGAAAGAGAAAAATAAAATTCATATAAGTTCTTGGTAATAGTAAAAAAAGATTTATTGAAAACACCATAAATTGTATAATAATTATACAATTATTGCCAGAAAGACTATGCATTAAATATTTTGATTATCACGATAACACATTAAATATTATGACATTTTTTCAAAAAACTATAATCCCTTTTAAGGAATTAGTGGAATTTACGGCAATGGTGACTTGGCTCAATAATTAGGTTTTACACACAAAATATTATTTATAAAAACACCCTCTTTATAATTATGAAAATTGCAGAAATAGAAAATAATTTAATTTAAACAAGAGCTATTGACTCATTGTCTTTATTTAATTTGTTTTCATAATGATGAAGATTTATGTACTGCATTTTCTTTGCATCAATACTTTCAAAACTATTACAGACGTGTTATAAAAATTACAATCGAAGCTAAGCAATGGAAATATTTTAAGCTATTTTAGCAGTTATTAATTTGTGCATACAAAAATTATAGTACCCACCAACATGCATGACATATCTTATTAAAAATTTGTACATATTTTATCTGAAAATTTAATACAGCTACTGAATATTTATTACTGCCATTTTTTTTTCGGGCATATTTTTGTTTTGGACACATTGTAAATACTGCTTATAAATTCTTTCTTATCCGTATACTAAGGTTTAAAGATTGAAAACTTGCATTTATATTTTTGTAAGTTTCTCGTCATTAATCGGAGCTTATCCGTACCATTATACATTTCATTTTTGAAACCCTCAGATAAGAGGAATTTAATGATCAGAAAGAGTTATCGGTGATTAAAAGAAAAAAACTCACTTTCCGTAATGACCTCTCTTTAAGGCCAAATCGATAAGGTTACTAAAAACATTCTAAATGAATTTGTATTTAATGATTGTCAAAGGAATTTGTTTGTTATGTCTAAACGATAATTTTTCAGTAATCAAAAATACCCAAACTTTAGAGCTGAAACAAAAATTTAAACAACTATATCGCACAAAAACTAAAAGGGTTTTCATAAATCTAAATTATGACCATCAAAGAAGAAAATAAACTAAATACATGTTTTAGATATATTTCAAAAATGTTTATTCAAAACGCAATAAAATGAAAAATAATTTCGCAATCGATTTTAAAAGTATATTAAGAATATTTTAATGGTTTAATAAAAATATATTAAATGTATATTTTTATTACATCGATAACGCATTTAATATTATGAAAATATTTTCATAAAATCACAATTGATTTCAAAACTCAAACTTCAGATTCAGTTAGTCCTTTACATCAGAGGTGTCAAACTGTGGCTTGCCGGATACCACTAAAAATTTATAGTAAACTTTTCTTTATCTAATCATCGAATTTCTGCGATTCAATAAGTCGACTATTTCTTTTAAAATTTAGTGGTATCAGGCGGGCCACAGTTTGACACCCCTGCTTTACATAAATTGGTGCTTATTAGGTTTGTGTGTATCTCGTCCGACAGGTGGCACTGCTAAGCGGCATTTTTCACGATTACCCTGATAGCTATATCTTAATAAGCAATGCACGGAATTTTATCAAACTTCATGTTATGTTAGTGTCTAACTGTTAGGCATTGACATAAATAGATGCTTATAAAGTTTGCTGTATATAGCCCAAAAGATATCGCTGCAATGCTGCATTTTTCACGATTTCCGCTTTAGAGGTATCTCGAGAACAAATTCACGCAATATTATCAGCATTCAGATTCAATGACATAAATAAATGCTGATTAGTTTTGGATGTATATCTCCCAAGAAGTGGCGCTGCTACGCAACAAATTGAATTCATATTTTTTTAACCCCCAAAATATCGGACCTACATCGCTGGAAAATTTGGGTAAAATACCGAGTTTTCACAATTTTTATAACCGGCAACTTCCAATCGGTAGATTTTAGTGAAATAAATCGATTTTCAATCTTGTAGAGCGAAAAATGTACACACGATCATCTATGACGTCTTATTTTAAGCCCATAAATAGCAGAGCCACACCGTTCTTGTAAAATAGAATTGTCCACTAAAAGGACCCCCCCCCCCCTTCGCCCCGTCAAATAAAAGTTTTATTTCGCAAAAGGTCGGGTGGTTCTGATTTTTGGATAAGTTGAAAAAGTTTAATAAAAATGCTTTTTTTACCTCCTCTCCCCACATGTCTTCCGCACCCTCCATCATAAAAATAAGACGAAAAGTGCATTTTTTTCATATTTTTTCTTCAACAACTTATTTCAATACCGTTTCAGCAAGATGATTTGCGGAAAGGGAGGGGGGGGTTACTTGAATCCTTATATTATTTTCATGTTATTTTCTTTAGTACAATATAAACCTTTACAACATATTTCAAAATGAGATATATCATACCCGAACATTTCAGAAGTAAAGCTACAACATTATTTATCCCATTGGCTTTGCTGCTTCTAAATAATACTCTAAATTTGCAGCGGTGTTGTTCTATTATTTATGGGTTTAGAATAGAACTTTATGCATGAGCTTTGTCGCACACGTAACGTAACTCTCTAACAGATTTCTAATAGTTTCCTTCGCTAATAGATGCTAGAAATAATTTATTCTTGCGAAATCTGTGAAACATTCCGTGCTTCTCTGATTCCTTTTATTTTACCTGATGAGTAGAGGGGTGTATTTCCGTTATTTGTGGGCTTACCAGGAAACCACGCCATAGTGTAATAATGAAAAAAAAATCTAAGTAAGCAGCAATCGAAAGAGCAAAGTGAAATGGGTTTTTAACACATAAATAATTTGCCTTCGTCTCCTCATTATCGAGATATAAAGTCTTAAAGTTTGATAATTTATTTATTTAATTTAGGGAGAAAAGGCGTGGTTCTGATTCAGAAAGTTTAATAATCAGATTAATATAAAATACAAAACATATTTAGATATAGGAATATAAAAATAAAAGAAGCCCGCATAAAAAATGCTATTGACAAATATGGTACTAAACCAAAAAATGATTGAAGCATAGAAAATAGTGTTAGTAAGAATATGTCACGAACTTAATTCTAGTGCAATGATTACAATGGTCCGCCTCCTGCAAAAAACAAAATTGCAAGGGCGTTTCAAATGGAAGTGTCCCAGTTTACATTAACCCAGACTTGTACCAAGCATACCGAATCATGTCGGAGTATAAAACTAAACTGGCGTACCCAGTAGTACTGGAATAAAATATACTAAACTGGACTATGTACGAAACTATTTACTAAACAGGAAATGGACTATTGGCTGGAGTTTGATGATGTTGTTATGTTTAAAACATAATGAATCCTCCTTCCATCCTATTAAATCAATAAATTAGCAAATTTTAAGACTTTATATCTCGATAACGGGGAGACGAGGGCAAATGATTTACGCGTCAAAAAACACGTATCACTATGCTCTTTCGATTGCTGCTTAATTAGATTTTTTTCATTATTACACTAACGGCGTGATTTCCTGGTAAGAAAACTGACAAAAACTTGATTATTATCTGTCTGTTTTTGCCTATTTCACCCGAACGGTGGGGACGGTATAGTTCTGGTATTTATGGACTCCCCCCCCCAAAAAAAAAAACTGTATGTGTGAAATTTTCTTCCAAATATATGTTGTCCAATTGTGTAATAGCTTTTTTTATGCTAAAATGTACCGTAATTTCCGGCGTATAAGCCGCAGCTCAAAGAGTCGTTTTTCGACCCAGAAATTTTATTCAATAAATGTAGTTAAATATTTACAGCGATCTTTTAAGTTACATTTTATAAAATAATATTTCTGGGTCGAAAAACGACTCCTTGAGCTGCGGCTTATACGCCGGAAATTACGGTACTAGTATTTTTTATTAGAACCTTCGTCCGCTAGTCTGGTCAGTTTTTCAAACTGAATCTTGAACCAAACGAAATATATAGGTGAATTTTATCTTGTACTTTAATGCAATGTGGACTTTTACCCAGAATATCCTTCCGCATTGCTGAAATCGACACAAACGCATTTGCTCTATTATATTTTCTATTTTGTCAGACGAAATTTGGGCTGATAAAGACCTTAGTTGATCATTTTCAGTAGGATTTAGTAAAGAACGATAGAACGATATGCTATATACCCAAACCATCCTTGAAAACTAAAGAATGCAATTCTCATCAAAATCCGAAGAAATTTTTTAAAATCTAGTTTTATCGACAGTTTGAATTTCTTCCGTTGCTATAATAACGCATGTATTTTTAGAAATTATCATTTGTAATGTTAGGATTTTGAGGTTTTGGCGCCAGACATCGCCAAATTAGTAAAATATGCAATATCTCACGAACTATTGGACTGACTTCAAAAAATGTACTTGATGCTACTCGATTCAGCCCACAAAAATACTTTAAAATATGTTATCATTTGTCACATAACCAGGGGTGTAAAAATTAGGCGCCGATGAGCCGATTCTCACAATTCAATCTTATAAGTATTCTTCCCCTAAATTTTATCAGTATACTTCGCCCAAATTTTATCAGTATTTTTATTAGGCAAATAATGCTAAAAATTTAGTGATGGCAATCTGCCCATTGGCGCCTAGATATTTATACCCCTGCAAATAACTATAATAGCTGAAATTTAATCCATTCGGGACCATGGGTGCATATATGTACCCTCAAAAAGAGCATACAGAATTTGTTTTAGGCACCAGTAAAAAATAAAAGTAATATTTACTTTCTCTCATTAGAGCATTTTTGTGATAGTTTAAGTAAAGGTAGCTTTCTAAGAAAAAGTGGTGCCAACCGAATAAAATTTGTGTAAAAGCCGCCGGTCCCGAAGGGGTTAAGGAGGTTATTTAAAAGTTTGTTTCCTTTTTTACCCCTTTTAGGGCTGGAGTTTTAGGAAATCCTAAGAGGTATTTTCTTCCAATTTTCATGATTCTAGGTTCAATAGATTGGGATCAAAATTGATGATCTCCCCAGTCAGGACGTTTTTTATATATATGTTACGGTCAATATGATTAATCCAGTCATTATTAAGAATAACGGGTTATTATTAATAATGACCGGATTAATCATATTGACCGTAACATGTGCATAAAACTATACAGACCAACTACCAGATCCAATTACCCGACTTTTAGCAAGGTAAGACTCATTTTGGGGGCTCTATTTGCTAAGCTATAAAGAGCTTTTAAGATTTTAAGCTTTGTGTGCTGGCTTTTAAGCTTTTAAGCCTTGAGTAGCAAAAGAGTCGCGAGAGACATTTTGGGGGAGTGGGTGAAATTTCAGATGATTCATTATTTGTTGTTACAACTAAACAAAAGATATGCAGAAGAAAATTAAAGAGTAAACAGTTTTACAGATTTTATAAAATATGAGAGCTGGGACTGCAAAAAAATGAAAAGTGAAAATTTTGGTGGTTTATTAAGATGATTTGATTATTATTACTGTTTTTTTTACAGAGTTACGAAATGCGATAAATTCTTATCAGAAACGTGAATGAGAGGGTCCCTTGTACGCGAGAAATAAAAAAGATTTCCGCTGTAGCAATTTCGTGATTTCGATCGTTTTTTTCCTCACCGAATGAAGCATTTTGATGCAATTTGGCGCATTGTAAATCGGCAGTAATGGAGCTATGAATAGGGGCTATGAAGAGGGGGGTATACAGATAGTGTAGTGTCAATAGTTTGTGAGTGCAGTAACTGAGAATGTAGTCATAAGGCGGCTGTTGTTTATCTGCAATGAAATAGAAAAATTCTATTAAATAATTGGTGTAAAAGCGTACGAACCCTGTTGAATATAGAATTAAAAACGCAGTTAGTTCGTGCTATTAATGGCCAAAAATTATTAAAAATTACCTTGGAAACACAATTAAAACTCATTGCGCCTATAATATTGTACTTTACGGCTTAAATTAATTTCGGAAAATACCACGTGATAGTAAGAGGGTTCAATATAAATCAACAATCATCGTCTAAAGTTCGTAGGACGTGAAAAATACAATCTGTCTCAGACGTAAACGTGTTTTCTGCTGTCTATAACAGAAACTCTGGATCAAAAAGCTGATTTGCTGAGTGCATCACGTGACTGAAAAAGGAACCGATGACACGTAACGCCGAAAACCCTAACATCGGCACTTAGATCATGCTGGTGTTTAACCCTTTCCGGCGCAGTGGTCCCACTCCGGGCACACCTAATTTTGATTCCAAACTTGCATTCGGCACCAAGAATATTTTAATAAAATTTTGCTTCTAAGATGAAAGGTTAGAATAAGGAGTTCTTATTTGCTAAAAAAGTCGTTTGTAAATTCCGGTGTCAGTCAGTAATTGCGCATTTTACGAATAGAATTTGTCTGTGCCGGAAAGGGTTAAACAGAAATCCTGCTTTGAATTTTGATTTGCTGAATGAATCATGTGACCGTGAAATGAACCACTCAGAATCGTCTCTCTAGAATCTACGGTTGTTGCGAGTAGTGTAGCCAAGATGGAGGTCCAGATGTTCTGGATACCACTAATATTGAAAAGTTTTCTTTGCCTTATGTAATCGGAGTACTTTCTGTGATAATCAAGGAAAAGAAAACTTTAAATTATTACTAGTATCTAGAACATTTGGCCTCTCCCTGGCTACGCCACTGGTTGTAGCAATACGGCAAACTATAAGTTCAGCCTTATTTTCACGCCACGTAGAAGAAATATACATATATAGATGTTTATAAAATCATAACTCCTTTCAAAGAAGTTGTGCAGTTTAAGGCATTGGTGATGTAGATAACAATCGATAACCAAGTTTTACGCAGATAATATTGCTTAAGAGCAAGAAAAGGACTTTTCTTTATAATCATGAAATCGGAGAAAACAGGGATTAATTTAATTTAAACGCAATTATTAATTCAATGTCTTTATTTAATGCATTTCATAATAATGAGCGTAAAAGCAATGAAAAGTTTTTTTCTTTTCCGAGTGTTATTATTTTTTATTCGCACTTGATTACAAAGAGTCTACATTTTAGAGTGCTACAGTAAAGTAGAAGAACTTAACATAATTAACGACATTGCAATAAATCCCTTCATGTTAATCCCTGTTCTTCCACATTTTCAGATGCTATGATGATTTCATCTAATCAGGACAATGAATATGCAGCACAGGCAGGGCCTGGTTCCCTCGAGGGCGGACTTCCACCAGTAAATTTGAATAGAAATTTCTTTTTATTTAAACACCTTATTCATGCATAATTTCGGTCATAAATAAGGCAACATTTTCTATTCGTTTTGACTAGTGGAGTTTCCCCTGGCGGTAATCAGTCCCTGAGGACAGGATTTTCTTGATATACAGGGTGTTTGAAAAAGATCACTCGATTTGAAATGCGTATATTATGAAAAATACTTAATATAGACACTTAAGATTAATTTTATATTGCATAGCTAATCATAATTTTTTTTTGCAAACCAAGTTAAAGATGCTCAATATGTCTCCCTTTAGATGCAGAGTATATGTCTATATGGTAGTTAAATTCATCCTAAACTTTTGAGAGCACGTCTGCGCCTACTGCTTCTACGACTATTGTTATGCGCATCTTAAATTCGGCTAATGTAGCTGGAAGGGGTGACACAGTCATTTATAAATCCCCACAAGATGAAATCGCTCACTGAGAGGTCCGGCGATCTTAGAGGCCAGTGATGTTTAATTGAATTGTCATATCCTATGTACAGCCGATCCAACTGCGTGAAACTCCATCTTCCTACCTATGCATTATTTGACACAAAAAATATTAAAAGCTGAATAGTTATGTTTTTTTTTTTTAAATAATCGGATGATTCTTTTTGAAACACACTGTATTTTATATCTTACTACAGTCAATTTTTCATCAAACCATTTTTTAGCATATTCTAAAGAAATATGGGGAGTTTTCAACCGTTATTCTGTTTTCATGCTGAGAGGTGTGACAAGTATGTTTGACAGGGTTTCTAAAGTTTCTTTTGAAGGAGAATCTGGGGCACTTTCTCGGGGTGCTTGCTGCTTACAGCTCTACCAGGATGTTTAAATATATTTTTTTTGCCTTTTTTAACCCGTTCGCTGCCAAAACTATGTGGGCGGAGTCTTCGATATTTTTACTGAAATTCGTTTCAGACCAAAAATTTTGAAAGATAATATTTAGGTAACTTTAATAGCAAAGTTTTTGTCATTAAATAAAGTATTTTTTAACATATTAAAATAGTGGTGGCTCAGCAGGATTTTTTTTTTATCATACACTTTTATTTTGAATGTTGACTCGTGGTTGGTAGAGAATGGGTTAATCACAGAAAAAAATTCCAAATTCTTCGTGCCGATTACGAATTCTGCTATTTAAACAGTTTCGTACATTTTTACCACAATTTTTAAATAGAATTTTTCTATTTAATATTTAAATAGCAGAAATTGCAGACACCGGGTTTAATTGTAGGATTTGTAATACTGTTCTGCATTTAAATAAGGTGAAAAATTCTATTAAACAATTGTGGTAAAAGCGTACGAACCCTGTTGAAAATTAATTAATTTATTTATTAATCTTAAATAATGGTTCCAGACTCCATGGAAATTCCAAGGAGTGTGCGGACTTAGCTTCCCCTTCAAAACACCTCTCTGGAATTACCTGGTCCTAGATAATATTGCAAAAGGTGTCAAATGGTAATTAAAATCCCTTCTTCGTCATTAATATAAAATGAATTTCTGTATAATCATTTTCACCCTTATACTGAGATTTAAAGATATAAAGGAAAAATCTACAGTTACATTTTTCTAAGTTTCTGGTGATTAATCTTATCTTATCAGTACCCCTAATTATTGATTACATTGTTTAAACCTGAGATAAAAGGTGTTTAATGATCGAAAAGATTTTTCAGCGATTAAAAGAAAAATAAAATTATTTTTCGTAATGAAACGTGCATCAATTGCATTTCTTTTATTTTTCTGGCTCCTCTTTTTCATAAAAGAAATTTTTGTATTAATCATTGAAATTGTGAGCACATAAATCAAATTTTTCTGTTTAAAAAAGTTGAAAGATTTTGCTCATCTTATACGTGCCACTCATCGCTAAAGGGTTAAAGATATGTTTAACGCAAATTTCTAAAGCATATATAGACATTATATTAGGTTGATGCAAAAGTTCTTTCGTAATTTAATATTTTCTTTGAATGCCTTTAATACCGGTAAAATTTTAATACCCGATACTTTTATTATAATTGTTTGCTTTGAGTGTTTAGGTACAGCTGTTAGATACTAAAATTTTTCCTGTACTAAAGGTATTAAAATTAGGTATTAACCCTTTTTGGCACAGACGAATTCTGTTCGTAAAATGCGAAATTACTGACTGACACCGGAATTTACATACGACTTTTTTAGAAAGTAAGAACTTCTTATTTTAAGCTTTCATTTTAAAAGCAAAATTTTATTAAAATATTCTTGGTCCGAGTGCAAGTTTGGAATTTAAATTAGGTGTGCGCGGAGTGGGACCACTGTGCCGGAAAGGGTTAAAATAAGAAATAACTTTTGCATCAACCTAACAAATTAATATGTATTTAATGATTGTCAAAAAGATTTCTTTCTCTTATGGTAAATTAGCTAATGAAAAGAAAGAGAACTCTAAGACTAAAACGAAAGTTCAAACTAAATCATAAATAACCGTAAGATAGAAAAATATATCGGATAACCGTTCCATATATTGAAAAAATATTCATTAAAAGGACAGTAAAATGAAAAATAATTACATAATAAATTGTAAAATCATTTCGATAACGATTATACATTAAATACATCTTTTTATTACATCGATGACACATTAAGTTTTATGGAAATAAGTTCATAAAATCATAAAGCATTTCAAAAAAGTTTTAGTTATGGCGTTGGTGACGTGGATAACTAATAACAGGTTTATAGAGAAAATATTGTTTTAAAAAATAATTATCTTTTTAATTATGAAACTGGGGTAAACAGAGAGTAGTTAATTTAACGGAAAGTTATTTATTCAATATCGTTATTTACTGTGCTTTCATGATGACGTAAAATTAATCAGTGAGTTTTCTTTGTGCCTATATTTTTAAAGTTGTTATTACTGTGTTACAAAAGTTAAAACCCGAGCTAAAGAAAGGGAATATTTCAAGAAATTTAGCGGATATTCTTTGTTTTCACTTCACCAATTTAAATTTTAAATACGTACAAATAAAATAGCTTTCATAAAGAAAATTTATGACCATAAAACACTGGATAAATGTTTTAGGTACAAAAAAATATGTTCTATTGAAACCTCAATAAAATGAAAAATAATTGTATAATCGATTGTAAAATGATTTTCAGAGAGATTATATACTAAATATATAACGGATAACTGTATCACGCATTAAACCACATGCAAATATGTTTCTAAAATCTTAACTGCTTCCAAAAAAGTTATTAGTTTAAGATATTGGAGATGTGTATAACAATCGATAACAAAATTTTATACAGAAAATATTGCTTAAGAGAAAAAGAAAAGAAGAAATTTTCTTTTTGATCAAGAAATCGGAATAATCAGGGATTAATTTAATGAAAATGCAAGTTATTTATTCAACGTCTTTATTTAATGCATTTTCATAATAATAAACGTTAACCCTTTCCGGCGCCGACAAATTCTGTTCGTAAAATGCGAAATTACTGACTGACAGCGGAATTTACAAATAACTTTTTTAGAAAATAAGAACTCCTTATTTTAAGCTTTCATTGCAGAAGCAAAATTTTATTAAAATATTCTTGCTGCCGTCTGGAAGATTGGAATTAATATTAGGTGTGGGGCCACTGTGCCGGAAAGGGTTAAATTAATGAAAAGTGTTTTTTATTTTTATGCGTGTTATCATTTTCTTTTATCCCCACCTAAACGCACTAAATTACAAAAAAACTACATTTTAGAGTGCGACAAATTAGGCGACATTGTTTATAGAATGGATTTCTTTCAATCGTGAAGTTTTCAGAGCTGAAATAAATCGCTTTAGTATTTCATTAAAATAGTAAGTGAATTTGAAAATATTGTTATCAAATTCATGTAACTGGCAGTATATTGTGGCTGTGAGTGTTAACTGCCGAATCTGCTATTGTGATGTAAAGGTTTCGATTCCTGAAAGCTCCATTTTGGAGCTTCTCCTTGTGGCTAACTCTCCTATACTTAACGCTGTGCCAGTGATCAACTGAATCAGTTAATTCAGAAACCACATAAGTCACAGATCAACAAATTTTCAGAAATCAATATTAACTGTAATACACACAAAGTCTAGATTTTTTAAACATTTTTGTGCTCATATTTCTTAGATCTTTAAATTTCTACGTCGCACAGTGGGACGTTTTGATGATCTAGGTGGACAAAATTCATTTTCCGATTATGTTGGAATTTAACAAGACCGCGTATACTGGTAGCCGAATGTCTCTTCTGTCGAGATCCGTACCAGTTTTGTTGAAAAAATCCGATGTGTGGCTTAACTACGACCATAAAGAAGGCAGTTGGTTTGAGGGAGTTTCAACAGTTGCACTATTTTTCTGAAAGTTCGAAAGCAAGTCATGACTTTTCTGCTTTATCTGAAAGCAGGAGTTTACTGGACATATATCACATGTTTGTCACAAGATTTAATCTAATGTTGTTTGAAAATAAGCGCCATCTTGTTTTCAAATTTCATCTTGACTTTTAATACAGTATTAAGCATTATTAAGAAATAAGCATTTATTGAAATCAAAGTGCCATTCCTAAAGTACTGGAAACTTAAGAAAGATTCTGCGAAAGTTTGCGAATCATTAAGTTATATTAACTTGAAGTGTGTGTTTGAGTGTTTACTTCCAATCTTGCAAGTCAATTTTAAACCACTTTTAATTATCCGATTGAGCTGAAACTTTGAATACATGTGTAGTTTCAAGGACAAAACAATATTATAATATAAATAAATAATAATAATATAAATAATAATAATAATAATAATAATATAAATTATTAAATAAACCAAATATTTATCACTGTTTGATTATTTTATTACTGATACATTCGAAAACCCATCAAAAGCTACATAAACTTCAACGCAATAATTTTGTCCACCTAGATCCTCAAAACACCCCACTGTGCGTCGGTTATCAATGAGAGTTATTTTTGAATTCCCGAAGGCTCCATTGTGGACCTTCCCCTTGTAGATAATTTTCATATTCCTTAGTGCTATGCATTCTAACCAGTGCTATTTGTCCCATTAATCAACCGAATCAGTTATTTTACAAACCACATAAATCAGAATTTCTTTCAGAAATCAATAAAAACTGCACTACTCAGAAATGGTGGATTATTTTGGAACATTTTTGTACCCATTATATTTCTAATATCTTTAAATTTGTGAGTTGGCTATCAATTGTTCCTCTAATGGAATTTAATATTAGGGGGGGGGGAATTTTTCAAAAAAGTTTTTGGGATTATTTTTTTAAAACTAGAAATGAAAATTAGGGGCCTAAAAACGATACAAAAAACTATAACAGTAATTTTTAATAAATATTTGATAAAATAGAGATTAATCATTAAAGTATGCATCTTAAAGGTTGATATTATATGCACTAAAAATTTATTTTCCACCAAGCGCTAACAGCAACGGTGTAGCCAGAGTAGGGGTCCAAAGGCTGTGAATACCACTAAATTAAAAGAAGTATTTTTTTTTCCTCATCTAAGCGCAGAATTTTCCGCGATTAAATAAAGTGGAAATAATTTTACGAAATTGGTGGTATCCAGAGTATCTGGACCCCACTCTGGCTACGCCACTGGTTAATGAGCGCCTGAAAAACTGCGTAAATCATTGATTGCTATGGTGTTTACAGTGAACGACAATTTTACTGTACTTTTTAAGTGGCAACGAAAAAATAAATCTATGAAAATTTTATCCACAAATGTGAGCCGAGTTTCAAGGACAAGTTATTAACAAAATATACATTTTGAAAGAAAAGTTGACAGTTCTACAGATTTAATAAAACACTAAATATGGATGAAATGTAAAAATAGAGATCAAACGATCAGAAGCAATAGTATATACCTCAATGCAAACTTGTTCGTCGTTATCAAGCTTGAATCTTCATTTATTTATTTCAAAGTAGATTTTCAATGCAAAAGTTGTTGTTAAAAAAGTGTAAAAACAGCTGCAATAAAAAAGTTTTATTTGGTTTCTAACCAGAAGTGCAGTTAAAATATCTTTATTTTGCTGGAAGAATATTTTCTTGTATTAAATGTTTCTTTCTCTTTTTTTTTAATTTTTAATTTTTCTTTATTCCTTATATTCATTAAGACCGGTGGAGAAATTTTTCGGTGTGGGATACATTATCATTTGTTTTTTAAAAGAAAGCTAAATTAATTTTCGTATGTTCAGCCATTTTTTAGAACTAGATTTTATATATTTTGTATTTTTAAGCATCATAACCCTTTAAGAGTGCATGACCTGCCAGAAAGTCATAAAATTCAATCAATTTGAACTGCATGATCGTGTGTATTCGGTTTCAAAGGGGTAACCAGGGCTTAATTGGCGCCGGAGATCAGCTCCGGTACTTCTCTGTTTTTAGTAAATATTGAAATATTGGCCAGAATTCTCCAGAGCTCAGTACAATAACGCTTCCGAAAAATGAATCCTAAATTATCCTTTACTTTCCCTCGCATCTCTAATCTTTTGCCTTTTTGTATTAAACACTTATAAGTGACGTAATGTGTTGCTCACATAAGAGATGGAGATGAGACGGGCTCGATTTTTATATCAGTCTTCGGGTTTGGGTAGGCACGAGCTCAATCTGTCTTAAATTCAAATTTTATTTATTTCCATTCCAAATCATTTTAATGTTGTATTGATTAGAATCAAGAGTAAACAGAAATAGTCTTTTTCTATTATGCATACCTGCGTATTCATTTTTTGTGCTAACCCTTCCGAATCATAATCCTAAGCTTATTTGATCGCAGAATTTTGCTATTAATTAATATTAAGATTAGGCAAAGTTTTGCATTTGGAAGTGGTAATAACTAAAAAGTGGAATAGTTGATAGCTAAGTATACACTGTAACATGTATTTAAAATTTTTATTTTGCTAAATAAAAAAACAATGCTTTAGATTTTGAAAGTATGTATGAAATATTCAGATTGGAGTGACGGCGGAGGGGTACGCTACGGCTGTTAGTACTGCAGAATATTAAGGCTCCGGTACTTGTTTTCTTAGAAATTAAGCTCTGGGGATAACAGTACATTTTAACGGATCAAATTAATTGTTAGAGTCATTTTACTCCAGAAAAGATTTGTTTATTCAAATCGACTTTTACTTTTCCAAAATTTATCTGTCCCATCACTCAACACACAATAATAAAGAAACTGATGACTATCACATGCCTTAAATTTAAACGAACTCGTGATAATATTTCTGAACGGAATGCTTAAGGAAATGCAAGTTGGAGATATTTAGCATAATGATATATTTGAACAATATTAGAGAGTCGGCCTGGTTATCTATGCATTATGCATGATTTTTCTTTCCTGCTTTACTTCGAATAGAGTTAATTCATTATTTATAGATTAAGACAAGTTTTATTCATTTGGTGCATAAGAAATGGAAGTGTGTCCGCTGCATCCCTCTGAATATATTTCCATACAAAATCTACTTAGACTTTCAGATTTAAATAGGATTAAACTAGAGTCTTTCTAAAGAAGGCATGTATATCCGCGTCTTTCTAACAGTGAAAACAATTATTAGAACAGAGTGATTGTAAATTGTTTTTTTCATTTTAATTTATTTAAATCTATTGATTTAAACTTAATGTAAGAAATGTTAAAATTTAATGGAAACTGGGAAGCAAAATAAAATTAACCTTTTTAGTCAATAATATTAACCTCTTGAGGGGCGATGGTATATATTATATACCAAAATTAGGTGTTATATAATATATTATATAGGTTAATTATTAAATTAGGTGTTATATAATATATTATGTATAATAATATATTATATAGGTTAATTATTAAATTAGGTGTTATATAATATATTATGTATAATAATATATTATATTCCAAAATTAGGTGTATATATTATATACCACCTAATTTTAATCCGATTCGAACCAGAAACTTTTAACTAAATTTTACTTTTTTAACTTTGAAGGGGGGGGGAAGGGTTGAGAAATTGCTTTTCCTTATTTCGAACTAAATTCTTTTGTAAATTTCGGTGGGAATTCAACGTTACAAGAACACAATTGCTTGCACCTGAAAGGGTTAACACGTTCGCTATTGAGGACGCATACGTGTTGTCGCCTGATCACTCATTTGACATTCCACTTTTAATCGAAAATTACGAATTCACACCGGAAATTTTAAAAGAAGAATTTTTATTTTTAGGAATTACGAAAAGTATGTCATTAAATAAATCAAATATTGCTCTTAGTATTTCCTGGTCTGAATTTGGAATTTCTGAATCAAATAAAATTCCATCAATTTTAAACCGGCAGTGTATGTGTTAAAATACGAGGAATTTGTAGAATTTTTCTTACAATTTAGTTCCGAAGACCATGATTTTGTCTCGTTACCAAGTTGCAAACGCTATTCCTTACTCTCAAAGTAGATTCTTTGTACAAAATTCTATTTTAAAGAAATTCAGTAAGCGGATAACTACAAGTCAATAATATTAATTTAGTCAATAATATTAACACATTCGCTATTGAGAACGCATAGGTGTTGTCGCTTGATCACTCATTTGACATTCCACTTTTAATCGAAAGTTACGAATTCACACCGAAAATTTTAAAAGAAGATTTTTTATTTTTAGGAATCACGAAAAGTATGTCATTAAATAAATCAAATATTGCTGTTAGTATTTTTTTGGTCTGAATTTGGAATTTCTGAATCAAATGAAATTCCATTAATTTTAAACCGGTAGTGTATGTGTTAAAAATACGAGGAATTTGTAGATTTTTTTCTTACAAGTTAGTTCCGAAGACCATGATGTTGTCTCGTTACCAAGTTGCAAACGCTATTCCTTACTCTCAAAGTAGATTCTTTGTACAAAAGTCTATTTTAAAGAAATTCAGTAAGCGGATAACTACAAGTCAATAATATTAATTTAGTCAATAATATTAACACATTCGCTATTGAGGACGCATACGTGTTGTCGCTTGATCACTCATTTGATATTCCACTTTTAATCGAAAATTACGAATTCACACCGAAAATTTTAAAAGAATTTTTATTTTTAGGAATCACGAAAAGTATGCCATTAAATAAATCAAATATTGCTCTTAGTATTTTCTGGTCTGAATTCGGAATTTCTGAATCAAATAAAATTCCATTAATTTTAAACCGTTAGTGTATGTGTTAAAAATACGAGGAATTTGGAGATTTTTTTCTTACAAGTTAGTTCCGAAGACCATGATGTTGTCTCGTTACCAAATTGCAAACGCTATTCCTTACTCTCAAAGTAGATTCTTTGTACAAAAGTCTATTTTAAAGAAATACAGTAAGCGGATAACTGTAACAGGGATGAAGTTCTTGTTAATTTTTCTAAACATGGATTTAACAATTTGAAAATAGCGAATGAAATATTTGAAAATATTAAATGCTAGCGTCCCGTCCCAGTTTCGTTCGGATGGACAATGTGTCGTCCTCCTTGGAAAAATGTCTTACGCAAACTATTTAATCAAATATCAGCAATGCTTGTCTTATTCGTCTAATCTTCCATAATCGCGTTCATTGCCGATGTTGGCGACGAAATGGCTAAAATAGCTGAAATAAGTGTTTAACTATTTTTATAGCAGATTTTCTTAGCTGTATTTTATGTATTTCATTATTGTAACTTCATTGTTGTAATTATTGCTGCGATTTTATTTTTGTAACTGTATTGCTGCAAAATTACTACCTTTTTTTACCTAAACCCCCCAGTTGACCCCTTAAGAAGGGAATTTCTAAAATAACTCAAATACGTGTTTAACCATTTTTTAGTAGATTTGTTTTCCTGAATTTCACGCTCCTACCTAAAACTGCTGCTGAGATATAGCGAAACGAACTAAAACTTTCGACCCCTCTTTAACCCCCTTCTAGGGAATATTTTCAAAAATCCTTTCTTATTGCTTGCTTAGGTCAAAGCAGCGATCTACTCTCCAAACTTCGTGATCCCGACTTTAGTCGGTTCAGCTGGGCGTTGATGAATCAGTCAATCAGTCAGGCGTTCTCTCTTTATATAATAGTGTATAAATAGATTAAAGTTACTTTTTAATATTAAAGCGAGAAAGAAAGTTAGGTGGGTGAAGTGAACAAATAAATAATATGGGTCGATCTGATACTGCTGCCAGTAATTTTGTGTTATTTATTAATTTTTTTTAATCACTGTTTTCATTTTTGACAGCGTCGCATCTTTCTTTCTTTCTCTTTTTGTACAACATTTTCTATTAATATAAATATGATGTTTTAAATACATTCCTAAATTCGATATCTCTTTGTGTCCCTGATTTTTTAAATTTAATCTTTTTAGGTTAAAACGTTCACTGCCGGGTTAAAATTACCGGAATTTTATTTTATTTAGAAAGTTCGAATTCATACCAGAAAATATTAATAGCAATATTTACTTTATTTAATTACAGACATTTCGTGATTACACAAAATAAAAATTCGTCTTTCGAAATTTTCGGTGCGAATTCTTAGTTTTATATTGAAACACCCCGACTATACCCGTGGTTGGCAGCGAATGGGTTAAAATAGCAGTTTTGATGTAAAATTCTTTTTTAAAGGAGTCAAAATTGTATTCGTATTTCCTTTAATCGCTTGAAGTGAAATGGTATGTTATTTATATCAGTTAGTTTTAATAAAGATTTGTTGGTTTTCAACTACGGCATTCGTAAAAAATCAATTTTTTAATAGAACTTTTCTGTTTAATATTAAATAGCAGAAATTGCAGACGCCTTGTTTAACAGTAGGATTTGTAATACCTTACTGTATTTAAAAATGGCGAAACATTCTATTAGAAAATTTTAGCAAAAAATTAGCAATTTTTTAATAGAACTTTTCTGTTTAATATTAAATAGCAGAAATTGCAGACGCCTTGTTTAACAGTAGGATTTGTAATACCTTACTGTATTTAAAAATGGCGAAACATTCTATTAGAAAATTGTGGTAAAAAATACGAACCCTGAAGTAATCAAATTTTATTTTATTTCTGAGATAGACTCAAGTTAGAGTTGTTTAGCATAATGAAATATACAAATTATGTTCGAGAATGTACTTCATTATCTATGCACTATACACGATTTATCTTTCTTTTACTTCTTCAACTAGAGTTATTTAATTTATTGTAAATTAAGATAACTATTTCATTCGTTATACGTAAGAAATGGAATATTTCTAAACCAATCGTTTGAATATAATTTCAAATAAAATCTACTTTGAGTTTTAGATTTAAAGAGTATTTGAATAAAGTCATACTAAACAGAGCGTGTGTTCCTTTTAAAACAATAAAAACAATTACTTCAACAGTGTGGTTCTACTTTTTTTTCAATTTACTTTATTTGAATCTATTATTTTAATGTTCAAAACTTTTAAATTTACAAAACAAACATTAGAAATATTTTTTCTAAACTATTAAAAACACGAAATTTAAAGAATTTTCCTTGCAGCTTAATTACTGTGACATTTCATCGTCATTAAGCTTAAATATTTAGTTCTTGCTCTGAAAGTAGATTCTCTATGCAAAAGCTGCTTTTAAAGAAATGCGACCGCAATTGTATGTATTTTAAATTTCGTTTATGGTTAGGGTTATACAGTTCACATATTTGACTTCTTGATGGAAGAAATATTTTTATTGGTTAAATTCGCTTTTTCGAATGTTCTCGTCATTTATTATAAATTCATTTATTTTCATTGGTAGTATTTACTGTAAAGGCTTAATTTTAATGGTAGTACTTTATTTGTAAAAGGTTTTGGGAAAAACAAGGTTAGTTATATTTCTTTTAAATGCAAAAAGTAGCATATAGCTGATATTAAGTATAATAGAAAAACCACAGCCCTGGCAAGATTATATCAAGAAGAAACCATCCAAATAAATTTCGATTAAAGTAAAATATTTTTTCCCTCCAGTTTACACTATCCATCCATAATAAGAGAAACCATAGAGATAGTAACACGAAAAATACAATATGTAACGATGAGGCATCTTTTAACTTACCTAAATTGTGGCTTGAGTTACCCCTGGTTACAAAGATGAAAATAAACAACCAAGTAAATATAAAAGATAAAGTGCGTAATTTTTAAAAAGTACATGAAAATTAAATGATAGCATTTCAAATAACTTCAAAGACCGTGCAATTATAGAATATTCTCATTTGTTTTTGTAAATGGCTCGGCCGAAACATGTCAATGACCGAATAAAAGTTATTTTACTGTATATTATGTTGTTAATTTACACCTTTTAGCATTTAATAGAAATATATTATTATAAGGTGTTATAATTTATTAACCTGGGAGAAGTCGAATGGGGTATGACATACCCCGAGTACGTACGGATTTTACAATTATCACCACTACTTTTCGAAAAGTAATCTTTGGCGTATTTTGTCCTACGATTTGTAACAGTTGTCACTGACTAAATAAGTTGAGAATTATTGTTTGTATTTATTGGTGACAAAGTAAAAACTATTCAGTCAAAAGGTTAAAAGGTTACATAATTCAGATGAATTTTATGCTTTCAAAATATATTATTGCCAAATCATTTGCGATAAAATATTTAAGTAACTGGTGGCTTTCGAATGCATTAAATTTAAAAAAATTATACGAATTTTCAGTTTAAGAAATACAAATTTGAGCTATTTCGCATAATGAAGTATGAGAATAATATTAACCCCTTAATCGTTGCGCCCTTTAAGTGTAAGCTACTTTTTAAAAATTCAGATTGCTTGATTACCACCAATTTTTTTGAATAGAAATGTTCGTCTTATTTAATACAAATAAAGTAATGCAAGAATAAAGCCAGTAATACTATTTAACAAAAATTGGTGGGAATCAAACAATCTGAATAAAACAGGCGTAACCTACGCTGCCCGTGAATGTCTCGGGCACGACGATTAAGGGGTTAAAGAGAAGGCCCCATTACCTGTGCATTATGCAGAACATGTCTTTCTTATTCTTCTTCAGATAGATTTATTTGATTATTTATAGATTAACACATTCACATCGGACAATTTTTCCTTAAACTTTCCTATATAATACGAGGTATTATAATGGTATTAAAACAAAGGTAACACTCCCTATTCTGAAAGTCGTTCGTAAATTGGTTTCCTTGATAGGTTTCTTCAGTTTATGTATCAGCAAATATCTTTCAACGTACGTATTTAATATAAATATCTTACAAATTAAAAAATATGTACAGCATGATATGAATGCATATTCTGTAAGCTAGAAACCACGCCTTTAGTTAAGGATGTTTTTACTATAGAAACGATGGTTCTCGTTCCCCGATAACAACGCTTTAAAAAACTGGAATTCTCGTTCACCGATGACAATGCTTACTTTTTAAAAACGAGAATTCTGGTTTCCAGATGATAATATGTTAAAACAGCAGGTTTTATTTTCTGTACACGGTTGCCAGTTTGGTCTCCTTTCTTATTTAGAAATTTATAAAATATATTTTTTATATAATTACGAAATGTATGTCCTTATATAAAACAAAAATTACTCTTCGGATTTTCATTTATGAATTCAGAATGCCTGAATAAAAAGGAGGACAATATGGCAACCCTGCTCCGGTACATAAGAAATGAAAGCATATCAAATTCATCGCTTTAAACATTTTTTCGGAAAATTTTGATATATTTCCGGTACATTAATATATATATATATATATACTAGGGGGCTCAGCCCCCTACTCGCTAAACCTCGCCAACCCCCCGTGAATTGCAAAGCAATTTACATTGAGACCGCTACGCGGTCCCAACTCGCTTCGCTCGCTCGCACCTTTTTATTTTTCTAACAATTCTAGCCGGAATAAGTGCTACAATAAATCATTTGAACATATAAAATTGACAATTTTTTTAATGTAAAAAAGTAATCGAAAACTCAGTTGAAAACACAACTAAAAATGCATTTAGTTGATGCTACTAATGGACATATAAATTATTTAAATACTATGAAAAAAGGATCTTGGAAACATAATTAGTTTAAAATTTATTGCACCTATAATATTGTACAGCACGGCTTAAATTCACTAAAAAAAAAAAAACACTATGTGGTAGGAAGATAGTTTATCATCAATGATTGTTTAAATTTCGTTCAACATTTTACTATTCTAGTTGATTATAGATTTCTGCAAAAGAAATTTTTACTTCATTGAAATTGAAGAAAAATCATTTTTACTTCAATAAAACATCAACAGATGGCAGCAGGGGATTCTAGACAGTTTATATTTTATTATCTCCGATTTTTTGTGTGAGTGAAATTGGTAAATAAATTCTAAATAAGAGTTGAGAATTCAATATTACTCATAATTAAACGACAATATTACTCATAATTAAAATGAGGAATCATCTCAGACGCTTTGGATTACATTCATATTATTTTATTTTTAATAATTGCTAGCACGGAGAAAGTATCTTCCTCCATGATTGCTAGCTTGAGTTTCAGTGCTCAGACACTGACCGCCATATTGGAGGTGGAGCTAACACAATCTTGTCTGTTTATTGGTCTGAGCTCTGGAAACTACGGTTGTTGCCAACGATAAGGTAGAAATTCAGCCCTATTTCCGCGCCACGTAAGACAAATATATATATATATATATATATATATATATATATATATGTTATATAAAAAATTTATTTCCTTCGCAAATCCTTCACAGTTAGCATTAGTCCTTTAAATTAATCTAACTTCTGACATAGTCTGTATTTCCTTAATTCTTAATAATATTTATTCCTATTTAATGTCCTTTTAAAAGTAAATACCCATATATTAATAATTATCTTATTCCAAATCTTAATCTAAAATTTTAAGTTCATTCGTAACTTTTATCAGCTCCCCAATCTATAAAATTCCGAGACGCTTTCTCATTTCGAATGTTTTTAAAAAGCCATTTTCTTTTTATTATTATTATTCCATGCTCGGTTTCGTGCGCTGGGGATTTTTCACTTCAAAATTGATGCGCGGCCAGGGAAGGAATTCTTTCGTGTTTTAGCTTCTCCCTCTCGCCTCATTCGCTGGGCTGGAGCTCGCTTTTCACTCATTGGTTTGTGCGCACGTGACGTCGTTTTTCTGTATGTCTACTCTCAGTGAACAAAACTCGCTGGCATGCTTCGGAGAGGAGGATTTTTGACGTGTTTGGAAGTGTAAACAAATGAGTATCTGGTGTTGTAGTCTCGTAGAATTTTCATACAGTTCTTTAACATCTATTAAACCATGTAGTGAGCCATCGTGAAGCCTGAGGGCTATAAGTTTATACCTGTGGGAGCTGTTACTGCATCGCTCTTATTCTAAATAAACTGTTTGTCTGGAAATTGGCTGGTATTTATTAAAGAAACTCTTGTGGAATCTCATTATTGCCTCACCACTGCGCCATGATTATTGATATCGATTGCAACATTCTATATCTTTAACGGACTGCCATTTTCTCGTGGAGTATTACATCTCGTGGTATCTCATCTTCGTCAAAACGCCTTATATATATATATATATATATATATTATACATATGAATATCGGATTTTTTTTCATGCGATAACATCCATATTTATAAACCGATTTATATGTGATTAAACTTATATACAACTTACCATGATCGCGACCAAATTCATTGGTAAGTTTGATCCGCCATCTTGATTTTAAAATGGCGAATACTTAAAGATTTCAAACTCAAAAACTATACGAAAACATTAGAAATCAAATTTTATTATTTGTTTAAGTGTTAACCATTGTTACAAGGATTCCAGAGGATTTTTTTTGTTTTCCCTGTATCTTAAAAAATGACTGAAATACAGAAATTTGAATTTCTAGGGTGGCTGCCATTTTGAAAAAAGACTGAGGATTAAAAATAAAGGATATTTTCATAATCGGATATAATTTATTAGTTTTAGCAAACACGGTTTCTCGCAAATTTACTTCCATTGATGTAACCATTATTGCTACTCTCATACGCTTAAAACTACATAGTTAAGTCATAAAATTGCGTCATATTTAAAATAAAAAATACATTAGTATTCATAAAATATAGTACATTTCCATTTATTAACGAAAATTGCTGAAGGAGAATTTACAACTGTGTTATGCATTTCCTAACTGAACTAAATTTTAGCATAATATGTAGTCTATATACAAATCTATAGATCATGGCTGCACAAAAGAATTCGTATATTTTTCCGAATATTGATGGTAATTCTTGAAATTGGATTTTCAAATGCGTTTTGCGTTTTACAAATTGTTTATCGTTTCACCTTTTTAAACGGTGAAGTTTGTTAGTATTCTGGACGTGTTGGAAAGTGTTTCATAATCTATACTTGTCATAATTTTTCATTCTTGATTTTCAATAACTTCAGAAAAAAGATTATCTAATTCGCCTGGATTTTACGTTTTCGGAATTTACATTTACGACAAAATAATTGTATAACTGATAGCTTTCACATTCATAAAATTTAAACGAATTCGTGAATTTGTTCCTAAATTAAAATAAAGGAATACAAGTAATACATTTAAAGCAATACAAGTTTGAGCTAGTTAGCATACTGAAATATCCGAATAACGTTAAAGAATAAATCCGCGTTACTTATGCATTTCCTAACATTTCTTTCTTACTCATCTTAAATAAAGTTGCTTGATTATTTGTAGATTAAGACCATTTTCCCAAGTTACCTGAGAAATGAAAATATTTCTAATTCATCCCTTTGATTATATATTTAAATAAAATCTACTTTGTCTTTCGGATCTAAATAAGATCTGAATAAAATACTTTCTAACGGGTGTTTCTGTGTTCTTGTAAGCAATTAAAACATTTACTTTACAAGAGAATACTTTCAAATAAATAAAGTTTCTTATTCTCTTCAGTTTATTTAAATGTATGTCCTATAATTATTTTATAAATTATTTAATACGCCACTCTATTTAATTATTTAGTACTTTATTTACATTTCTTATTTTAACTTAATTTATAAATTTTCAGGCAAACAAAACAAAAATTAGCTTTTCCACAAAATTCAAAGTCGAAAACACAAGCTCTTGGAAGATTTTTCTTAATTACTGCACAATTTTGTTTTATTATCATGCTTGAATCTTTATTTCTTAGTCTCGCAGAAAATTATCTATGCAAAACTATGCAAAAGCTCAAAGCTTTTAAAGAAATAGGAAAAAATGCAACAGTAAACTTTTTAATTTTGTTTACAGCCAGAGAGATCATTAAATTCTTTATTTTCGGGATGGGAGAATTTTTATCACATGTTAATTTTGTAAAATAGTTTTTTATTACCCTTTTTAAATACTTTTTTTTTACACTTTTCGACATATAGTTGAGAAGTGTTTATGAATTCGTTTTTTCTGATTATCTGTCTGTCTGTCTGCATATAACTCGCGACAGTACTCGGATTGCCATGTTATTTAGAGGGATACTCAAAATAATTCCGTTACATTATGGTATAAAGAAAAATCATTTGCAGTGTATTTTAATGGTGTTATATTGTTTTAAATATATTAAAATTAACATACATCACTGAGGCGCACTTCAAGATGTTTATTATAGAATATTGTATGCATAGTATCTATCGTTCATTTACCCGGACTCGCAAAATAATTCGATTACAGTATTGTCTATGAGCAAAGATTGCTGGAATGTGGCTTTTAATTTTAGCTTCTTTTTCAAATTTAAGTAATTTGTTGCATTTTTTTTTTAATTTGGCATGTATAAATTATATACAAGGTTGCCTAAAAATTCTACTAAATTTTCGCTTATTGACGGAAATTGCTGTATGTGAATTTTCAACGTTTCTTAACGGAACTAAATTTCTGCATACTGTGCAGTATATAGTATACAAATTTATAGATCATATCGTCGCTGCCATGTCAAACTATCGAATGTGAAAAAATGCATTTTTCATTACTTTTAAAAATGAGCCGATTGTCACCACTAAATTTTAAAAGTATTCTTCAGCAGGGTTGCCAGTTTGGCCTTCTTTTTCATTCAGAAATTTCGAATGTATACCAGAAATTTGAAATAGAAATTTTTACTCTATTTAATAACAGACATTTCATTATTATTTAAAGTAATGTTTTTCGCTCAAATTTTCCGGTAAGAATTCGGCGACACTGAATAAAAGTGAAGGCCAAACTGGCAACCCTGTTCTTCCCAAAAATTTTATTAGTATTTTTACTAGGCGAATAATTCTAATAAAATTTAGTGGTGGAAATCTGCCAGTGGTTAAAAGTAATGAAAAATGCATTTTTTCATATTCGATAGTTTGCCATGGTAGCAACGATATATAGGGCTGCACAAAAGAATTCGGATATTTTTCCGACTATAAATGGCAGTTGCTAAATTTTGGTTTTTAAATGTGTATGCGTTTTCGAAGTTATTTACCTAGACATTATCTTTGTCACATTATTCGGAATGTGTTGGAAAATGTTTCATTATCTAGGCTTAATACAGGGGTGCAAAAATCTAGGCGCCAATGGGCTGATTCCCACCACTAAATTTTATTAGTATTCTTCATCAAGTTTTATAGTATACTTCGCCTAAATTTTATCAGTATTCTTATTAGGCGAAGAATACTAAAAATTTTGTGGTAGGATTCGCCTAGATTTTTGCACACCTGGCTTAACGGATGATTTTTCGTTTTCGTTTATCATTACTATTAATTGCTATTATCTATTTTAAAATGATAATTTTAATGGTTACTATATCTTACTTAAGAACTGAAGTTCTACTGGTGGAAGGATATTAATATTGACAATATGCAGGGGTATTCAAAAGTCCTTTGACAAAACTTAACACGTCGTTGGTCGCACTATGAACATTTCTCTCACGCTTCGCTTAAAATGTGTGTGTTTACTTTACGGGTCACCACCCTCCCTCTATCTGAGTTTCGGAATCTCCCCAAAGATCTGATGGGTAATCCGATGACGAAGGATAAGTTTTTCACCCAAAGGATTTTTTTTTATAACTATTTTCATTAAGCGATCTGCTTATACAATTGGAGAGAGATCCTCACACGCCAACAATTGCGTCGTTCAAAAAGAGGCTATAAATGGCGGGTTAAAGAGTGGTAGCCATGATCTTATCAACTCTATATGGGGGTTGGGGTACACAGGCCATTTCTGGGCCTCTTTTCCCAAGAACATTCATGCATTATAATCATGACAAACAGCGTTACGTGAACTTTAAAATTTAAACCATACATTATGAAAAAAGAATGTATTATATACACATGTAAAACTGCATTTAAAAAATATTGGAATGTAAAATATTTTGGATGATAATTAGTAAAATTGATAATTAGTAAATTCCTAAACTTAAAATGATTTTCAAATTCTTTGCTCAATAACGCGAAACTTTCTGACACATTTTTCTGATTCATTTTTAAATGTACAGGCGTAAAAATGGCAGACTTGGTTATTGAAATGATTTGGAATCGAATAGCTTTTTAATTTTTTGATAAATAAATTACTTATCGAGTTAAAAGTGATTCTTGTTACGTGATGAAAAGTTTTAGGTCTTAATCGCGCTGCCGTGTCGGGAATCTGGTTCAAAACGCCCAATTTTACAGTATTTTCTGAAAAATCTTCTGCTTTTACCAAAAAAGGGAAAACGCTATTCAATTACATAGTATCTGAATAAGAACAATTACCAATTTCATGCGCTTCCGAACAAACACGAATTCAGAAATACGTCAGAAAGTAGCTTCTTAGGAATTGAGAACAGCCTTAAGGAATTGAATGAAACATGTTTTTAATGTAACATCCGTTCTTCTTGCAATTTCGAAGTGTACATTACAATTTATTGTCGTAAGTGAAGAACTCTGAGACAGTTTAGTTTACATGAAAGAGACAGTTTTTTCTAAGAACTATAAATGAAATTTTGTTTCAGTTTCTATTTTCATAGAATGCACAAAATACATTTTGAGGCCACCTGAAAATCTGAACAAGGACCGTGTCCCAGTACATAATCAGACACCAGTGGAAGAGCACACTACAACAAAAAGTTTTCGTATTATAAACCAGAATCGAAATCCATTTATCCTATAAAAAACAGAGACAGTCTCACTCCAATCTGAACCAGAATTTTCGACAAGTGTCTTGCGGCAGATATCACGTGACAATATTTAGATTCCTGCCATTTGGGAAAATTAAGTTGTACCGAAAAACTTAATTTGTAGCGTACACAGACTGTTAATTATTGACAAACAATGGTATAATGTATTTCGAAGCATGGAATACCTAGTTGCGTACCAACTGAACTTTCTGGTTAAAGGTAATTGACTTGCAAGGCAAAAGGGAGCCGTGAGAAATTCAAAAAGTTAAAAAATGAAATAAAAATATTTACAAATATAATAATGAAATAGAAGTATAACAAAAACATTTAAAAAAACTAAATTAAAAAAAAAAGGTCCATTAGATCCAAAAAAATTACAGACGAAACCTGCCGAGGGTCGAACACATCTCAAAAAGAGAAAAACACACTCTCTTCAGAGACCATACATTTGGTTTAACCCCTTCGCGACGAGCGTCTTTTACAGAATTTTTAATCTTTTACCACCGGTTTTTTAATACAGAAATTTTCGACTAATTGAATCGCAGAA
Organism: Maratus michaelseni; assembly: GCA_963931845.1. Lineage (NCBI taxonomy): Eukaryota > Metazoa > Arthropoda > Arachnida > Araneae > Salticidae > Maratus > Maratus michaelseni. Next base: position 265,171,542 of record OZ007595.1, on the reverse strand, counting down.
ATGCTATCATTAAATAAGGCAAAACTTACTATAAAAAGTTACTGGAGGGAATAATCGAGGATTCTCAGCATCTTATGCGTCACGTATACTTGTCACTCGTCCCCAAGGGGTTAAAAGTTCCAAATAATTACATTAAAAAGCCAATAGGCATTAGCTATCCGGATTAATGTCTAATAATTAAATGATGGAATTTTCCGGTACGAATTAATTTTCCCAAATGGTACGAATTGTCCGGACAACCCAACACATCTTTAAATATACATTTCTCAAGGAAAAAAAACAAAAAAATAACGTATTTGATAATATTTCACTGAAATGAAACATTAAATATTAAAAGGCGCTTTAATGTAAAATTGTCACCTTTTATCCTATTTAAATAAGTATTTTATTGTATTAACAGAAATAAGTCTAATTGTTATTAATATCAAAATTAACTTTTATTAATATATCCCATGCATAACATTTTAAAATCAAACAGCAGAAAAAAATTCTGAAGTAGAATATTTAAGTAGGTATTTTATTTTAAAAATAAAAATAAATATTTTATTGTTTTTAACTTCAAAATTCTCTTTTATTAAAAATATTCCAGCTGTTGAGAAAAATATAAAGCAACCGATAAAATATTAATAAATTAAGGGTGAAAATAAAACTGAAATAGAATATTTTTACCGATAAAACATTTTAAAATAAAGATCTAGAAGAAAAGTTGTGATTCGAACTCATGCTATCTAGACCAAAGCCATTAAATAATAAGCCCAGTCAGATAAATGGGAAACTTTTCGCAAGTTGAAAATAGCACCATCTAGCGGATGGGATGCTTGCATTCGGCACCAAGAATATTTTAATAAAATTTTGGTTCTAAAATTAAAGCTTAAAATAAGGAGTTCATATTTTCTAAAAAAGTCGTTTGTAAATTCCGGTGTCAGTCAGTAATGTCACATTTTACGAACAGAATTTGTCTGTGCCGGAAAGGGTTAATTGCCTAGTGATGTAAATCTCCATCACTTTTTATTTAACTTTTACTAAATAAATCAACTTCTTCGCCACCACTATATTTATATAGAAATATTAATCCAGTAAATTTCCCAATTTTTTTTTTCAGTATAGTTTTAGCTTTAATGTAAAAGATCCCAATAATTAACAGGCTTTTTAAGGAAGTGCAAAAACAAAACATCGATACAAACGATAAAAATCGTATAAAATATCGATATAAGTAAATCGTACCGTTTCTCTGCGACGCATTTCTGTTTCGCCTTCCTTCCGCAGCAGATAAAGTGGTGCTAGTGTGCCGCTAACAAATTTAACACTATCTGACTGGGCTTATTATTTAATGGCTTTAATCTAGACCAGTGGTTCCCAACGGGGGGCGTACGCCCCACAGGGGGGCAATTTGACTTTTCAGGGGGGCAATTCCAAATTTGTGTGAACCCATACCCTCTGAATTGTTTATGTAATAGTAATGTTGTAGACTGAAAATAAAAATTACACATTCAAATTTAAAATACAAAAATGAGAAAAATAAGTTTTTTATTCAATTTTTTAAAAGTGTCCATTCAAAACTTTTAAATACATCTTAACCAGAATAATTATAGAAAAAACTTTTTAAAATATTTAGGCACCTTTTTAAATATTTAAAAATTCTTTATAATTTTTTTCATTTATAAGTATTTTAGAATTTTAAACATTTTTTTCGACTATTTATCGAATGAGTTGCAATGCAATATGTCATCTAAAAATCAATTTTACACATGAAACTATTCAAGAATATATATTTAACAATTACTTGACGACTTTCCTTTACAAAATCTTTTATCATGTTTTATTCTGATTAGAAATTCTGTAATTAAATCAGAGTAAAATGTTTTATTCAAAATTATTGATTGGTCTAATCAAGGATTCTGAGCACTCTATACATCACGCATACGTGACGACCGTTGCAAAGAGATTAAAAATGACTGTCTTAACCCTTTATGTGCCAACGAAATTTTAACCTACGAGTAGTATCAGATGATTATAAAAAAATATTTGATTCATCCATTAGCTTCGGTACATTTCAGGATCAATGTTAAATGCTTTTTACTCTATCAGGAGTTCATTCTTTTAAATTTTTATAAGAATTATATGTATTAGGGGGAGGGGGGCATCATCATTTTAAAGATGCTTTGGTCGGGCGCGGTCAAAAAAAGGTTGGGAAACACTGATCTAGACTCAAATGCATCACTCTAACCATTCAATCACCAAGCACACAGCCGTTCAGAAATAAACAAATAAGTAGGTAAATCTGTGATCTGAAGGCAGGAACCTAAGTATGGTCACGTGATGTCAGCCTCGAGAAACTAGTGAATTTTCGTTCTTAGCTTTAACTATAATGAAGATATTTTAATGAAAATTGCAACAGGCCCTAGCCCTCTGAATTTTTGACGCTGGCACAAAAATGGGAGCTTTCGTAGACGGATTTTTTTTCAGGTTTGACCCCTTGAATTTTAATACCAGTACTTTCAAAATATATTCTTCGTCTTATTTAATTGCAGAAAACTAAGGCGAAGAACACGTTTGGTATTCGATCTCAAGGGACCCTACAAACGCTTAAAAAAAAAAAAATCCATTTACGACAGCCGCCATTTTTGTTTCAGAACGTAAGGACTATTATTCAGAGGGCATGCCATATTAGAAATTTCCTCAGATGGAGGTTTAAAAATTCGGTTAATTAATGATTTTTCACAATAGCAGTTGTTAACTTTGTTTGTTCAGACAATAATTTTAAATTTGTATCTGACTAATAAAACGCTCACATGCACACCACGTTTGACTTATCTCATTCATATGTAACACAATCTGTAAATCTTTTTTTAAACTTTGCCGTAGAAGACCAAAATTTACAGTGTTACAATACTTTGAATTTCATTGATTTTTGGCGTTTTCTGGCCTTAAGAACTCATTTTTTTTTGTTTTTACTACCAGAAAACGATGAATACTAGCAAAATTCGAAGTATCATAACTCAGTAAGATTTGATCGCTAATTTTTTTTTAATGTTTCACTTGTTAGAACATGGAGCAAGATTTTCTAAATTTAACTTATAAGATACATGAACAGGGGTGTAAAAATCTAGGCGCCAATGGGCTGATTCCCACCACTAAATATTATTAATATTCTTCGTCTAAATTTATTAGTTTACTTCGCTTAAATTTTATCAGTATTCATATTAGGCGAAGAATACTAAAATCTTAGTGGTGGGAATCGGCCCAGTGACGCCTAGATTAATACACCCCTGCCCATGGGCCATATAAAAATTTTAATTTTACAACATTTATAAAATAATAATATATTTATTTACTTAAATGCATTTTCTTATGAGGAAGAACAGCATTTGAAACAGGTTTGTAACTGGATCCATATCTCTAAAATTAATAGTTTAGAAATTAGCTACTGATCAATAATAAGAAGGGACATTCTATATATTGTAAAAAACCCTCTCCCTCTTTTATAAAAAATCTGCTTTGAAAATGCAGATTTTTGCTTAGAAAATTAATAAAAAATGCGTGTAAAGCAAGCGGAAAAGTTTTTAACTTATGAAAATATTTCTTCCATCAAAAAACAAATAATTCGGTGATATCTCCGGCTGTAAACTAAATTAAAAATGCCTATTGCGGCAGTTTTTCGAATTTCTTTAAAAGCAGCAAAGAATTCGCTTTGAAAGTAAGAATTCAGACATGCTTATTCAGAAAATTACTCAGTAATTAAATTGTTAGAAATTCTCCGAGTCGGCATGTTTTTAAAACCATGGAGAAAAAAAATGTTTCGTTTTCACAAAATTTTCAAAATCTCCGTTTAAAATTGCAGATTTAAATAATTAAAAAAATGAGGCTCTTTTAGAAGCAAATGTTTTTATTGTTGACAAAAACATGGAAATTCATGCTTTTGCTAGAAGGATTTTCTTTTCTTTTCTTTTGTTTCCTTTTTCTTTTCTTTTCTTTTTTTTTTGTAATATTTTATTTAAATTGGATTTTCAAAGCAGATTTTGTTTAGAAAGACATGCAAGGGACGTCTTCTAAAAATTATCTTTATTTCTTATAATTTGAACTGAGAATTTCGTGCTAATCAAGTGCTATTTCAACAAAAAGCAAGAAAGAAAGTTTATGTATAATTCATGCGTTAAACCATACTAATAATACTACTATTTATATATCCCGTTATTTTAAATTAAACAATTAAAAATTAACAACATTCGTTCTAGTCTACTGAAATCACAAAATCTTCAATTACAAAATTTTTATTTATAATACTGTATGCAATTTTGTGCAGTGTATTTTTAAATTAAATGAAATATGTGTAACTGACTTATAAATAGCAATTTTGTCAAGATAAATTATTCTTTTAATATCTTCAAGGGCAATGGTAGATTTTTGTACCACTTAATTTTATTCTCCAAATACCACATTGACACCAGAATTTTGGATTAAAATTTTCCATTTATTATATACATAGAATGTGTCATGTACTTTTACTTATTTTGAAAGAAATTTGTTCATTAATTCTGGTGTCACTTAATCAACATTTTAGCTATATAAGTACTGCGCCCCTGAAAGGGTTAAACGAGATATTAAAAATACCGAGATCACTTTAACAGTTACTAAACAAATGCTATATAATATACTTTATAACTGGTATTTCAATCTAGGCATTAGTATAAAAGAATACATTTCTACAAGAAAGAAAAAGATTAACCTTTATAAAATTAATCTGAAATAAGGCAGATATATCACTCAAAGGCAAAGACAATTTATTATTATGTGTTTTTATTGAAAAAGAAAGCAGGTTTTAAGGCAAGTTAAGACTTTAAAAATATACATATATATATTACCTACAATTTCTCCATTTTTTTTTTGTCATTTTTTAGTGCATTTACACTGTAATAATAATGGCTTTTTTAAGTTTAAAAAACAATTTTGTATTTGGAAATTGGTTGAAAAATGGTCCTCTGACGGCCGATACAGAAGTACGCAAAAACTGAAGAGTTCCACGGTACCAGATGAATCGCGGAAACAGCTTATCCGTAACAAATACCCCCCCCCTCTCCCCCCCCTCTCCCCCCCCTCTCCCCCCCCAAAAAAAAAAAAACTTAAAATTTACAAAATTTTCTAGTTCTTCTCAGATGGATTTATCAATTTTTCGATCCTGAAGGAAATGACGGCCGTTCAAATTTCAAGTTGCCGATTTTAGACAAACATTTTCGGATTTAAACCGCGAAAAAAAAATGGGTACAATTCGAATATTGAAAAACGCATTCGTGAAGGACTACAAAATAGTATATGCTAGAAAAGCATGAAAATTTCAGCTAAATCGATCAATCCAATTTCGAGTTCTACCTGGTAACGACTTGTAAAATAGAGTTTCTAGAAAAAGAGATTGAAAGATTTACAACGTTTCTAAATAAACATAGATAACAGGGACAATTTTCAACTTACACAAAATCATCTATACCAGTCCCATATAATGGACTTCCTCTTTCTCTATTCTTTGTTTCTACATGCACGCCGCATAAAATACTCTAAAAATGAGCCTATTCACTGCAACACGAAATCGCGGGTAACTTTTGAACGAATACGAATTTCGAAAAAACTGTTTTACCACAAAGTTTTTGAGGGTTTAAAAAGTAAAATTATGTAAAAAAAAATTCGTTTTTTTCAAAATAAATAAATAAATAAATAAATAAATAAATAAACAAGCCTTAATTTTTCTTGTCAACCACCAGTTGTCTGCTTCCAGTAGACTAAACGAATCGCTGCTCTATATCTTGCGAAACTCTGGTGAATGAAAAGTTCCAGAGTTCCAAGTCTCCGGCTTTTTACACACCAGTAATATTGTAATAAAAAATTTTGTTTTTTTAAATCGTAGAATGCGCCTATTAAATAAAACAATATTTTCTGTGCTAAAATACTGGTATCCAAAAAGCCGGAGACTTGGCTAGTCTGCTGTTCGTGTAAAAAAAATATATATATACCCGTCTTTATTCACAGATCATTTACAGTAGAATCAAAACAAAAGTGTCACTTGTCTCCTTATAATGACGGGTTAGGATTCCTTAGAAAGACCCCCCCCCCACCTCCGACGGAAGGCACTCATCCCTAGGGCTTATATCTCTCGTGTAGGTAATCGGCCGTCATAAAATCAACCAACCAACCAACCTTCTCCTTATAATGTCGTCTTTTGCATAAGAGAACGTCAACATATTAAAAATTGCACCAAATTAAATGTTTCAAATGGGAACATTCAAATTTAACACTTTATCTGAGGACGTAAGTTTCGAGGAAATCGCAAAAAACCTCTGACTGCTTCCGTTGATTTTCATTGTAAACCAAGATTTTAGAATGCTAGAAATAGATGCTAAAACTAATTTGTCTGCGGATTGTAGTATTTTTTTCAGGGAAGATTTACCAATAGAATAGATTGATAGAGAAAACACGATTTTTTAAATTTTGGATAGGTCGAGTTTTGAAACTCACGTCTTCATTTGAATTCTTTAGATCAAATTTACCCTGACAAGTACATAGTTATGATTTTTTTTAAAAACTTAATACAGTTAGAAGGGATCAAACGTTTAGGATGCGAATGTTAAATTCGCGTGGCAAACTTTAATTTATAAGAAAACCAAAAAATCACGCAATTCGAATGTGTATTTTTAATGCGTTACCACCGCCCCAGAATACTAGGCCTGCCCGCTGATAAAAATGGTGGTTGTCGCAGCCGGATTTTTTTTTATCAGCGTTTGAACGGTCCCTCGAACTTTAACACCAATAATTTCTAAAAGTTTTCTTAGCCTAGTTTTTATGAGATCAAATAAGTAAAAAAAAACTGTTATATATTATTGGTGTTGAAGTTCGAGGGACCGTACAAACGATGGAAAAAAATCCGCCCGCGGCTGCCACCATTTTTGTCAGCGCGCAGGCCTAGTATTCAGAGGGCGGTGGCCATACAATGGATAAACCCAAGGCATTATCTAGGCATTGTTTATTCCAGAAGCATATTTTTCATTATGAAAATTGAAATACTTGCAGCAAGAAGGGATAAGTTCTATTTTTGGAACTTTTGGAAAATAAAAATAGAAACCTTATAATATTGAAATGTTGATGTTTCGTAAAATGTATATATATTATTTTCACTTACAGTTCATACACCTATGCTGTTGAGGTGTGTAACCCTGAAAATAACAATTCTCTCAATATATTTTAAACAAGAAACTTTTCCTTTTTTGCGTTTTGTGGTGTGCACGTGTCGACAATTAACAAAGATGCATACTTGCAGTTTTTATACTCCTACGCTTACACGTGCTGTGATCGCATATACTCTGTTGTTCCGAGTTTAGACTTTGAACTTTTTCGATGTTTCTCACTCAGTTCATGTTTAACTGTCTTTGATGTAACACCTATTAAAATGCTCACCGAGAAGATATTTTATTTCTCTTGGTTTACATATTGTAATGTTAATTTAATCAAGATATAAAATTCTAGTTTTTCCAAGCAGACTCGCTGGAATATTCTAACAAGGAATTTACACTAAAATACATATTTATACAATATTAATAATATTATTTTTATTTCTTCAAGTAGTAACGTTCCATGTTTTACGTGCCTTCGTTGAATAATCTTCTAAAATCTATCTTGAATATACGGTGAATGAAGGTCGCGCATCCGTTGAACGAATACCGAAGAATCGGGATTATGATGGGTCTCTGCGCTACTAAAACAGGTAAGATATTATTTTCCTGTCTCATTTTATTAAATATGAAGATAGAAAAGAGATAAATATTTGAACGCACTCACATTATAGTAAGGTATTATATATATTTATAATAGATTATGAGACTGATGTGTGCTAAAATCTTTACTTGAGTGCGAATAGAAGAATTTAACAAACATTGTGCTGATATAAATATTTTGCTACACTTATATAAATAAAGGAATGAAGTAGCAATAGCAATATTTTGAATAACAGAAATAAAGTAATACCACTGAATTATTATTTCATCGAATTGTCAAACATTTATATTATATTATATAAGATTTTGTGTTATCTATATAATAATAAAAATGAGTATTCTAAAGGATACTGTCATAGAAAAATTAAATTCGAATAACTATGATATTTGGAAATTTCGTGTAGAAATGTACTTGCAGAAAGAAGATCTTTACGATGTAATAATAAACGAGCCCCCAAATCCCATCACTCCCGAGTATACAACAAAAAATAGAAAAGCTAGAGCAATTATAAACTTGCTAATAGATGACGACCAAATTATACACACTAAAAACCTAGAAACTGCTAGTGAGGTGTGGAATGCGCTTAAGAATGTGCATGAAAGATCGAATTTAAGCAGTAAATTATTCCTATTAAGGAAATTATATTCTAGCAGGTTAGCCGAAAATGGCAACATGACTGAACACTTAACCAAAATTTATCAGTTACGCGACAAATTAACTGCTATTGGTGAAACTATTAATGATCAACACCTGGCGGCTTTACTGTTATGCTCTTTACCTGCTAGTTATGACACGTTGATATGTGCTCTTGAGGCACGAAATGACGATGAACTGACCCCAAATTTTATTCGGGGAAAGTTAATGGATGAATACGATAAACGACAAAATAATGTCGAAAATACAAACAGTCACTCTGCTTTAAAAGTCAAATTCCCAATGCAAAAAACAAATAAATTTTGTCGTTACTGTAAGAAAAATTCCCATAATATTGAAGAATGCTGGAAATTAAAAAATAAAACCTATGAGAAACCGAAAATGAAAAATTACGGGAATAAACATTATGGTATGCCTAATAAGTCAGCCGCATGCTTTCAAGACAATGTAGGCGCGAATAATTCTAAAACCAAAAACTTTGATAGGGAAAAGCATGCTGATAAAAATTTAACATTTTTTATAGGTAACGGTTCGAAAGACCTCTGGGTTATTGATTCAGGGTCTTCGGCCCATATTTGTAATGGCAAAAGTAAATTTCATGATTTTAATTATGATACATCTAATGTAACTATCGCGAATGGTCAAGAATTAAATTCTGACGGCTACGGATCTGTAAAATTAAATACTGTTATGTCAGACAATACGAGAAAAACCATAACACTAAAAAATGTTTTATATGTACCGGAGGTAGAAACAAACTTAATTTCTATAAAACAAGCTACCGAAAATGGTTGCGTAGCTACATTCGAAAATAATATGTGCAAAATAACTCACGAAGGCGTAACATACCTTGAAGGATTTGTAAACAATAATTTGTATGAAAGTAAAGTTAAACCTGATTCAATTCAAAATGTAAATATGATTAATCACTGTGAAAAGAAAAATTGTTTACATAAGTGGCACGTAAGGTTAGGTCATAGAAATGTTAACCACATAAAAGAATTAGTTGATAAAAACATGGCATCAGGGATTCAAATTGATAAATGTAAACACAGCATTGAATGTGAAGTTTGCCTTGCGTCAAAACTTACTGATAATCCGTACCCCAAAACCGCTAGTTTTAGAGCTACGAGGGCAATTGAGCTGGTTCATAGTGGCCTGTGCGGGCCCATGCAAACTGCAACGGTTGGGGGGAAATACTATTTTCTAACTTTCATTGACGATTTCAGTCGCTTTACTATTGTATATTTATTAAAAAATAAATATGAAGTTTTCTCAAAATTTAAGGAATACGTAGCGATGACTGCAAACAAATTCGGCAGAAAGGTGCAGGCAATTCGGTCCGATAACGGGGGGGAGTACACAGGGAAGGAATTCGAAGAATATTTGAAAAATGAGGGAATTGATCATCAATTTACCGTACCATACTCCTCACCGCAAAATGGAGTCGCAGAGCGTAAAAACCGCAGTTTAGTGGAGATGGGACGCTGTCTTCTTAAGGAAAGCGGTTTACCTAATTCGTTCTGGGGGGAAGCCATTTGCACAGCGACGTACATTCAAAACAGGCTCCCAACTTCATCATGCGATCGGACTCCATATGAAAAATGGACTGGTCGTAAACCAGATCTATCTAACATTAAAACTTTTGGTTGCCGCGCTTATGCATATATTCAAAAAACCCATAGGGGAAAATTGGACGATACCGCACGACCGGGTATTTTTGTCGGTTACGACAATAGAAGTAAAGGTTATAGGATTTGTACAGATGGAAGGAAAATTGTTATAAGTCGAACAGTAAAATTTTTAGAGGATAAGGATAATGACTTAGTCAAAAATAATGAATCAAATGAAAATAAAGAAATGCAAAGCGAGAATAATCCGCAACCAAAATTACAACTAATTAATGAGGAAAATAATAGCACCGAAATTGAAATGCAAGATCAGGATGCGAACACAAACTTGACAGGCACCCCACAGGATTTACCACGTAGGTCGAACAGATCTAACAGAGGGGTTCCTCCTGATAGATTCGCATTTTTAATAAATGACGTTAGGATAAATGAGCCCAAATGCTGGGATGACATAATAAAAATGCAAAATCCCCTGGAAAAGGAAAAATGGATAAATGCTACGTTAGACGAAATAAATTCGCTTAAAGAAAACTGTACTTGGGAATTAGTTGAGGCCCCACCAGGGACAAAAGTAATTGGAAGCAAATGGGCGTTTAAATCGAAATACAATAGTCAGGGTCAAATAGAAAAGTACAAGGCGAGGTTAGTGGCTAAGGGATTCTCCCAGAAATATGGAATTGACTACGACGAGACTTTCGCCCCCGTTGCGTCTCATACTACGATAAGAAGCTTTTTGGCAATGGCATTGCATAAAAACTTAAAACTTAGGCACATCGACATTAAGACGGCTTTCTTACATGGGGAATTGCAAGAGGAAGTATATATGCGTCAACCCGAAGGGTATGTAGCTCTCGGAGAGGAACACAAAGTTTGTAAACTGAAAAAGGCGCTCTATGGTTTGAAACAAGCCGCGAGAGCTTGGAATTTAAAGATACACGATTCGTTATCAAAATTAGATTTTCACCAAAGCTCGATAGACAAATGCTTGTATAAACGAACCACAAATAACAAAACGATTTATGTAATTGTTTATGTTGATGATCTCCTCATTGCCGGAGAAAGTCAAAACATTGATAAACTTATATGTCAATTAAAGAAAGAATACGCCCTAACCAAAACACTATGACTCTAGATCAAATAAGCAAAATTCATGAATTAATAATCAAATATGGTTTGGAAAATTCAAAACCAACAGATACACCCATGGAACCCGGATTTGTTAAATTAACCGATGATGAAAATCTCTTGCCGGATAATGTAAATTATAGACAGGCGGTCGGCGCACTACTTTATATCTCGACCGTATCCAGACCGGATATTAGTGCAGCCGTTAATATCCTGTGTCGGAGAAATGAAAATCCCAGAGCAAAAGACTGGGAAGCTGTTAAAAGAACCATTAGATATTTAAAAACAACTATCGATTTAAAGTTAACATATACTAATTTTGATGAACCTGTCTTGAGGGCATACGCAGACTCTGATTGGGCAAACGACCCACTTGATAGGAAATCTACGTCAGGAAATGTGTTTCTACTTGGCTCCAATCCAATACTATGGTCATCTAAACGTCAAAAGTGTTTAGCTATGTCTTCAGCTGAATCAGAATTCATATCTGCCGCGAGTGCAGCGCAAGAAATAACATGGCTAATAAATCTACTAAACGAACTGGACATGCCGCAGCAGTGCCCAATAACATTAATGGATGACAATCAGTCTGCAATAAAACTTGCAGAATCAGACAAATTTTATCATAAAACGAAGCACATAGACTTGCGCTATCATCTCCTAAAACAATTAGTGAATGAAAATATAATAAGACTCCACTACGTCAACACTGACTTGATGACAGCCGATCTACTTACGAAACCCCTGCCAAAGCCTAAGTTTACTTTTCATCGAAAGACAATCTTGAATCTGTGAATTGTTGATTCAGGGATTAAGGTGGGGTGTTGAGGTGTGTAACCCTGAAAATAACAATTCTCTCAATATATTTTAAACAAGAAACTTTTCCTTTTTTGCGTTTTGTGGTGTGCACGTGTCGACAATTAACAAAGATGCATACTTGCAGTTTTTATACTCCTACGCTTACACGTGCTGTGATCGCATATACTCTGTTGTTCCGAGTTTAGACTTTGAACTTTTTCGATGTTTCTCACTCAGTTCATGTTTAACTGTCTTTGATGTAACACCTATTAAAATGCTCACCGAGAAGATATTTTATTTCTCTTGGTTTACATATTGTAATGTTAATTTAATCAAGATATAAAATTCTAGTTTTTCCAAGCAGACTCGCTGGAATATTCTAACAAGGAATTTACACTAAAATACATATTTATACAATATTAATAATATTATTTTTATTTCTTCAAGTAGTAACGTTCCATGTTTTACGTGCCTTCGTTGAATAATCTTCTAAAATCTATCTTGAATATACGGTGAATGAAGGTCGCGCATCCGTTGAACGAATACCGAAGAATCGGGATTATGATGGGTCTCTGCGCTACTAAAACAGGTAAGATATTATTTTCCTGTCTCATTTTATTAAATATGAAGATAGAAAAGAGATAAATATTTGAACGCACTCACATTATAGTAAGGTATTATATATATTTATAATATATGCATGTTTTGCCACCAATAACATTCAAAATTACCTACTCTGAGCGATATTGTGTTTGACAAGAAAGTCAACAACTTTTCAAAAAGTGCCAAAAATCAAGTAAACTCTTCAATTATTAAGAAATTCATATTCAGAAAAAATATGAATTAATACAGGGTTCGTACGATTTACCACAATTTTAAATAGAAATTTTCTATTTAATATTTAAATAGCAGAAGCCTCGTTCAATGGCAGGATTTGTAATACTTTTCTGCTTTTAAATATGGCGACAAATTCTATTAAAAATTGTGGTAAAATCATAAGAACCCTGTTAATATATTTAAATAAATAGAATGAACACCACTAAACACATGGATAGGTTATCTCAACTATTATTTTTCGAGTTGTAGAGAAATTTTACTTTTCAAATGTTTAAAGGGATTGGTCAACCTCGTAAAAAAATCGTTAGAAATAACGATAAAATTTATATAACATTTTCCTTAAAACAAAATTTGTTTATTTTATCTTTAAATTTTCTCTGTAACTTTTCTGGTTACTATGTCAATGACTTTAGACATTTTCTCTATGAGATGTTCATTTAATTTTTCTGAACATTTAAGAAAAATATATAAACTATGTCTTTTACTGGGCTGATTTGTTCGGAGGAACTCACATATGAGTCAAAAGTAGGTGTTGGAAATTTCAAAAACAAAGTTGGTACATTTTTCATATATAGACGGCCCCTTATTCAGTAATTGCATTTTTATTCTGAAAGAAGACACTATTTCTAGCCTAATAACAACTTTGACTTAATTTCTATTATGAATGATCAGCTTTTAAAGGCGTATCATTAAAATGTATCATTTAATTTTTTTTTATACGGGCTGAATAGGAAAATAACTACAAATCCTTTTATATTTGTGCAGATGAAGCACACACAGAATTGTTATAAAGTCGTAACCGGTATTATATATGACTTCTATACAACTTGTAGAACATGAGAGAGACGAGAAGAAGTTTGTTATTCTTTGCCTTGGCAACAGCCCCCTGAATACTAGGCCTGACCGCTGACACAAAAATGGCGGCTCTCGTAGGCAGATTTTGTAAAACCTTTGCACGGTCCCCTAATTTTACACGCCAGTATTTTCTAAAAGTTTTCTTTGACTAATTGAATCTCATAAAAATAACGCGGGGAAAACTTTTAGAAATTATTGGTATTGGATTTCAAGGGCCGTACACACGCTGAAAAATTTCCGCCTACGACTGCCGCAATTTTTGTGCCAGCGCTCAGGCCTAGTATTCAGTGGGCGGTTCTTCGGCCCAAAGCCGTTATATATTAAACCTGCGCAGATGAATGGAAAAAATTTAGAGAGTTGTAAATTACACCATCTAGAAACCGATTGTACAAAACTTCACATTTGATGTCCACGTATTGTAAAATATTAATTCGTGTTAGCAACTTGTTAAACTCTACGCAAAAAAATAAAATCTTTAAGTTATACTTTTATTTTCGTTAGACCTTCAGTAATATTAATACAAACCACTAGTAATAAGAAAGCTTTTAAAGAGGTAAGCACGAAAATAAAACGATACTTCAAACGATAAAAAGTGTATTAAGACTAAATGTTGGTTTCTTTGCAGCGCTCGACTGTTTTTATCTCAGGCACCGGAAAGGATAACCGGTCGCAAGAGAGGAAAGTGGGGCCAGCTGTGCTCACAAATTTAAAAGGTACTGCTTGTGCTCTAAGTATAATCGCTCTGCTCCAACCTCATTTAATTTACGCTTAACCAGAGGTGCCAATGCCAAGTTCCTACTAATCTTCCGTAATATGTGGATTAATTTCACCCAGTTTAACAACATTTCGAACCAGAAAATTTATTTGATGAATCTTTATTTATTTCATTCCAGATTTGTACATGGAATATATTTAAATTCATTTCTTAACAAAATTTCTGGTGTGAAACGTATTAAACATGGGTCAAATTAACTCACATATTACGGAGGATTAGTGAGAACTTGGCAACCTCTGGCTTAACTATTCCAGAATAATCACACGCTGTGAAAATTAACATTAAAAATGTTAAGAGTTAAAACGCAGTTAATCTTCCAAATTTTCGATGTGCCTATTATTACCTTACAAATAAGCAAATATACAAGGAAATGAATATCCTTTTTCAAAGCAACTGCATTCAAGAACTGGTAATTATTTTTTACAAAAATAATACAAATTGTGATTAAACAGTTTAGTTTAAATTGCATCATACGACCACGCTGGTCCTTTTTAGAGACAAGTATAAGTCAATAAAAGACCTAATTTAAAGCACTTCCTTTAATATATTTTTTTCTCTTTTATCATTTATAAGCGTTAAATAAAAAGCTTTGAGATGTTTTTATGTTTTCTTTTATAAGGTTTTATTTTTTTATTATATATATATATATATATATATATATATATATATATATATATATGAAACAAATTTTAATTTTGTCGTCGTTGGCCTCATCAATTCTATAATTATGTTTATTTCCCATTCTTCTAAATTATTTTCTCGTTCTACTGTTTAAATTGTCAAAATCCCGCATAGCTAAAAATTCTTTATTCTACTTTTATTCTCTTGAAAAAATGGCCCTAGTTTGCAGTTCTGTTAAAATTACTCGCTTTTTATTCCATTAAAACAACACATCCTACATTTTAATCGTTTTAAAATATCACTTTCCCAGCTAAACATTTTAATTCTCTCGAAAAACAACTATCTTTTTATTTCTTATTCCCCTATTTTTTCTGACAAAAAGTATTCTTTTCTCAAATATAAAAGTTAATCTCAGTTTCAATGTAAAATTTTATCTTGGCATTCTGCCAAGACGCAGTAAAACCTACGTATTTTCTTTTTATATCTATATTTGTTCGAAAAAATCAGGTTAATTCCAGATCAACCTAGAATGTCTTTCCCGCGCTTTTTCAGTCGGAAGTTTAATATCCTTCATATCATAACGCCCAAGAAATAGAGTCCCATAACGCTATTGGTCGGAAGACTGTTTGGGGGCTCTGTATTCGTGAGCTTTAGCAAATGCTTATATGTTTGTTTTCCCGCCTGGAGCGCAGATTGTTCTTCGATCTCAATGTATACGGAAACCCGGCGCGTACTTCGCGACCGTGGAATATATCTCCTTGGCTGCCGATAAACCATACGACGCTGCCTATTACATCATATGTCTTCTTCGAGCATTAATTTAATTCACGAAGCCTCTTCTTGGTTAAAAAAGTCATTATTTATGACATTATCATGTGAACTAGTAAAAGGATAACCTCAGATTTTTTCCGGATTTTAATAAACTGTGCAGTGGAATCGACTGCGTATTTATTTCCTTCGTTAAGCACACCACTAATCGGGATGATCGGCTCTACGATTGCAAAATTCCTAGGTGGGACCTCTGGCCTTGATAGTGAGATTTACATAAAACAAGGTGATTCAGTGAAATCGTCACATATATATATATATATGCTCAAATAAATGTTAAAATTCAAGCCTTTTTTTCTGATTTAAGAGCCTACGTTAGTCACGCGAAGAAATGCTCAAGCTAATATTAAGTCTATGGGAAGGTTCTTGCGCGATTTCTCGCTCGCATTTTAATATTTTTAAATGATTTTTTTGCATAGGATAGCTGAGGTCGATCGCTAACGTTGGTAGTTTTCACATTTTTGATTTTGGTTACAGTTATTTTATAAGCGGACATTTTCAATTTTGGAACCGGTTGGAACCGGTCTTTATCTTATGAGAATTTCTTCAAATATCCTTTCATTACTTGTTTCATCAAGTATTGTCATATTTTTCTTTGACACAATTTGTTTTTAATTTTCTCTTGATAAGAAAATCCGGTTAATTATCTTTCAAGCCGAGATGGCTTCTTTCAAAATGATACCGCAGTTTAGCGGGAAACATTTAGCTCTTGGTTAGCACTTTACTACATTAAGATGCCGATACAAGCAGATATGCAAGAATCATCTTGGCAAATTTCAGTTCAGAATGCACTTTACAGCTTTATTATTTAAAATTTAATTTTTACTTTTCAAATTTTCACATGTTATATGTGGAAAACATAAAAAGAGAGGTGAAGTAAAAATTATCACGCACGCCAGAAATATTATACAGAAATAATAACAGGTGTAATCCAAACGTAAAAAATGAACTAAGCAGTTTATTTTAATTCTTGTTATACAGTAGACGCTCGTTTTTACGAACCTCTTTTTTGCGAATACTTGCGATTTTACGAACTAGAGCGTGGTCCCGAATACATTCCCATAGACGCTATGTAAATTTTCGCTCCCATTTACGAACTACAAATTATGAAAATCTCTTTTTTGCGAACATAACTTTCATAATTCTGCATTTTCATTTATTTATTTATTTATTTTAAATACCGAAAAGAAGTGCCAACGTTAATTATTCTCTCAACAGGTGCAAAAGACAGCAGGTGCATTTCAAGAATGTGTTATTACCCCCCACCCCCCCCCCCCCCCACGCTTTCGAGAGAGAGGCAGCGTAGCAATAAGTTTATTTAGCGTCACGTGGTTTATTACGTATGACTGATTTTAAAGGCACGTGTCTGGATAGCCTCTGATTGGCGAGTGAAACTTAAATGTACAAGCAGGTGTCATTGTTGAAAGAGGAAACGAAATCTTTTAAAAGATTGCATTCTGTAATCGTCTATTTTCTCATAACTTCTGGACTACTCAATCTGTGAAGTCTCGTTAGTCGAGAGGGAGATTGGGCCAGAACATTACAGAATTTCAGTATGTCGCAGTTGAAAAAACGCATGTGCTTATCCGTTGAGGTAAAGAAGAAAATTTTAAAAGAAGTAGATGAGAAAATCTTAAGTAAGACAGAAATTTCGAAAAAGTATGGAATTCCAAAGAATAGTCTCTCCACAATTTTAAAATCTCGAGAGAAAATCGTCGGAAATAGAAGCACCAATAAAAACCCCTCTCGTAAATATTTCAGAGAAGCAAAACACCCCCAATTGGAGAAAGCTTTGATTTCTTGTATGAGGAAAATGAGAGGACTGAACATTCCCATAGATGGTAATCTCCTTAAAGAACAATCAAATTCTTTTGCTTTGAAGCTGAATATCAAAGACTTCAAGGCCTCAGACGGTTGGTTACAAAAATTTAAGTCCAGGCACGGTTTGAGCTTCAGAAAATTGTGCGGTGAAAGTGGAACAGCAAATACGACTTTGGCAAATGAATGGAAAGAACGCGATTTAAAAGCATTGCTAACTGAATATGCATAGGCGTAACTAGTGGGGGGGCCGGGTGGGCCGTGCCCACCCCAGGTAGTTCCAGTGCCCACCCCAGAATTTCAAGTTCACGTGAAAATTTTATGACTGCGATATGGTCAAAATTTTAATTTTCAAATATTTGAATGATTATACCAATAAATTATACTATATACTTCTGATTTGAGAACTAATGTAACGAAAACGGCGCGCACGCATATGTAAATGTGTGTGTGTGAGGTATAAAAGAAGCAACAGACAAAGAAAATCCTATTAGTCTTCTACATTCTTTGCAACAGTTATATGACACGGAGTCTATAGGATTCAAAAAGGAACAAAGTGAAATATTATCTGAAAGCTCTAAACATGAACGAGGGTTTTCTTTTTTGTCACGAGGTGATGGGGAAAAAATCAGTTCCAGATGTCCAGTTCCGTATTCTTTCAACTAATAAGTCAAAAAATATCATCTGCTGTGGTGAGAGCCGATAAGAGAGAGAAGGGGATAGTATTGGGCACAGGTGCCCGAACGGTTTTTTTATTACAAAATAATGACCAATTTAAAAAACAGGATGTAATTGACAAATTACTGATCAATTAATTGTCTGAGTGATGAGATACGGCAAAAGTCGTAAATGAGAACATCATCGCAGGGGGCTTTACTTTGAGGGTTAAGGTAGGGCGAATTTTTTCCAATTTGCCTGCGGCTGTAAGCGTGTGGGATTATTTCCCTTTTCCAAGTTTGCATGCGTAATTATCAGTGCTCAAATAAATTCTGTAGTTTTGACAATTTTTGTTTGTATTGCTGCATGCTGCTTCATGGATCGAGGCTCTTTGCTTCATGTTTCTGAATGTACTTTTTGTGAGTAAATTTTTCCTTATCAATCTTTGATATTCTGAATAAATAGAAGGGCTTAGTGAAATAAGATGTTACGCAACAAAAATAAAATTCTGAGACAATTTAAATGAAAGCTTTTAGTTGCAATTTTTATTTTATTTTTGTTCTTGTACCTTGTATTTAGTAAGTTAACGAGTAGTACTAAGCTCTCTCAGAAAAACTTAGCAACATTTAATTATCTAATATAAAAATTATTAATAATATTTAAGTTATTTTTATTAAAATATTAACTTTTAATAAATAATATATAAGATTTTAAAGATTAATTAAAATATTGGTATTTTATCTTTACCATATGACATATTATCTCATAACACCCTCATCGAAAAAATAAACTGTATTTTGAGAAAATGTAACATAACAGGTTCTTGCTCGAACCTCTTTAATTAATGTCATTTATTATTAAAAAAAAAAAAACTATTTGGTAAAGACAGAAATTTATTTTTGAAATTGTCAAATTTAACCTTAAATTTTTTTTTTCAAAATTTTAGGAAAATCCTGTATGTTTGCAACTTCTAAAAATGATCGCTCGCTGTGGTGCATTTAAAATTTTCATTGATAAATCAAAAGGAGCAATAAGTTTTTTTTTTTTTTTTTGCCGAGTTGCCAATTGAATAGAATTTTTTTTTCTTACTGACTTATTGTTTCTTTCTGACAAATAACACTATATAACAGTAAAATTTCCCTTCTATGTCCTTAAAAATTTCTTTTCAATATTCTAATATTTATTTTAAAATAAAGGAACTCTTATAAATTTATTTTAATTTAGAGAAGGAATTATGGAATTTAAAGTTTCATTAATTAATAATTTTTAAGCTCTTCCACTTCTTAAAAAAAAAAAACTGAAAGCTTTTTTTTTTTGTGTGTGTGTAAAGTTTACTTGTAAAATAACTCATTGCTGTACTCATTCCTCAAAACACAAGTATTTGTGTTAAATATGGTGTACGATTTACTTTAAAGTTTATTTTTGAATAATCTTAAAATACATTAATATTAGGCCTACCGAATTTTCAGCATCTGGTTTACAGATGTCGAATATTCGCTATTGGATCAAAATCACTAATCGATGCATCTCTATAAGCACCTTTCAAATGTGATAGAAATAATTTTGAAGAATACTTTTGTTTTCCCATGAAAAAAAGGTAAAACTTAAGCTTTTTTATTTATTTATTTTGGGCGAAAATTATTTTAGGTAAAAATGTTTTCCATGTGAGTTCTCTTTAATCAAATCTCTTTTTGCTGAATGCTGATGGAGCTAATTAAATTTAAAATCAATCCACTACTATAGAAATCATCGTAGTTTTCAAATTATAATGTACTATTAAAATTTAAGAATATATATATATTTTTTAAACTTTAAAATACTTCTGATTTCTTTTTCTTTCTTTTTTTTTTAAAGATTTTATACACTATTTTATGTGATATGTCAACTTTTGAAAGGACTATTACTTATACAGTATCGAATTTAAAAATTGTGTTCTTATAAACATATTTTGCACATATTAAAAATTGAGGATTTTATGCAATAAAACAGTGGAGTATCCACTGAATTTTAAATAAACAATAACGAAAAATCATGCGTCAAGCATAGATTATGTAACACCTTCCAACGCTTCCAAAATAATTTTACAAATCATACCGTTTAATAAGCTGAAAGATAACATCTAAGTAAACAATTTGGAAAACGCATAACATATTTAAAAACATAATTTCAGGAATTTCCAACATATACAATATTCGAAAAAATATCCGAATACTTTTATTCAGCTCTGTATAGGATCTATAGATTTGTATATATACTACATAGGATGCTAAATTTTAGTTCAGTTAGGAAACGCGTAGCACAGTTTAAAATTATCCTTCTGGAGTTTCTGTCAATAAACGGAAATGTGTTTGCGAACTTTTGTGCTGCCCTGTATATGAAATACAGAATTTATACACACCACGTAATAGACAAAAAGCGAGTTAAATTTAAAATCGCGTTCAGTAACTTAAAACGAACTTCCAGGAATTATTGTTAACAGACAGTAGAGAATTCTTTTGTGTGTCCCTGTAAATGAACGATGACTGCTATACACACAGTATTCTGTAGGAAGCCTCTTGTAATGCACCTTAGTGATATATATATTTCAATGCGTTTAAAACAGTGAAACATTATTTAAATAAACCGCAAATGATTTTTCCCCATAGACCGCAATGTAACGGAATTCTTTTGAGTGTGCCTGTAAAAAAACTATATGTGCTACACACTTCCGTTCAAATAGGGAACATGCTATAGATAACGACAATAAGATATAAAAATTGCAGAGCAATCCGAGCATATTTACGGGAGTTAGAGCACGGACAGACGGCAGACAAACCGAAGTCCTAAACACTTTTCAACTAGGTTGGAAAGTGTTAAAAACGCATCGTTTTCAGTACCGGTTTCGAAGATTAAAAAAAAAAAACATAAGAAAAAGTAAAATGCGGTCTATGTAGAGATTGACCTCAACTATCCAATGCAAAAAATAAAATAGAAAATCATTTTAAAAATATGAAAATGCAAACTAAATATTGGATATTTTCGCGTAAGTGAAGTACCCCCCCCCCCACACACACCCACCCCAATCCCCTTAAGAGCTCAATCATACATCCTCCCTTTTCATTTAAAATAAACGATTTATGTGAATACTGTAAATTAAAGGTGAGTCAAATTGAAGTCATATTTTAATTTTTCTTGTCAGAATCTCAGGCTGACGTATCATTTTTACTGCAGTTGAAGGAAACATTAATTGTCTTTTGCTTATTTAAATGTATTCGTCCCTCAAAATAAAAACTAATCTTTTCCTTCCGTTCCTCAAAATATTCTTTTTTACATTCTTACATTTCTTAGAATTTTTAAACTAATTTAGAGTTTATATTAGTGATTTCAAGAAAAATTTTCTCTAATTTTTCCGTTTATTTATTCTTAAAATAAATAGATTCAGTTTACTTTACCTGCATAAAATTACAGTGATCGGAAAACTTCTACATTTTAGACAGGTTTCAGTTGTATACATTTTTCAGACATGTATAAATTATATCTATATGGTATTCGTTCTATCGGAACCACAAAATTTTTCTCAAGACAGTTTTCTGTAATAGACACAATTCAACATTTTGCTGTTGGAGAAGTGGAATTCGGTAAGAATCAAAACATTCATTTTTAAAAAAAATGAATTTTGGAGAAGTGATAGTTTAAGTGCTGTGTTTAAAACCGGGACATTAAAGAGATGTATTGGGACACCCAGACATTATGCCTAAAATCGGGTCTCTCTCGGAACTTCTAGTCATCTTAAAAATTTCAATGGCACAATGAATAGCAGTGGTGGCGACTTATATGGGCCCGTGGGGCTTTAGCGTTGAGCCCGCCCAATAATTTGTTCCCCTGACCCACCTAATTCCCCTTGTTTTATTTCACTACGTATTTATTTAAATTTTTAACTCTCTGAAACAAAATTTCATTTTCTATTTGTTGTACAACAAATAAGAGTGAAATATGCCAGTCCAGGATATCGTCGGGATAGCTCAGTAGGGAGAGCGTTGGTACGGCAAACCAAAGTACCCAGGTTCGAGTCCTGGGCGTTAGTCCTGTGCCTTGGATATAGTTTACTTAGTTGAATATACTTTCCTCTGTTCATTATGAAAATTTCATTTTGTTGACGTTGGAAAATAGCATTGACATCCGTAACAGAGGCATCAAGAGCACTAAATGTTCTTCAGTACACATATAATTATTAAATTTCTCTCAACAGTTCAATTTCCTATATACTTGATCAGCAGTATTGTTGTCGTATGTAAACCAAAAGGTAAATGCTAGAATCATGTGAACTTTAACGACTATGCTATAGATTTGTTTGAGAAAGAGAATGTATACGGAACATTTAAAAAAAAAAAAAAAAAAAAGATTCTAAAATGTATACGGCGAGTAACTTCGTATGCCCTCCACTATACCCCTTTTGATCAGTGAGTATAAGTCAGTGAGTGAACATTATCTATATTTTAGTGTCCCAATCCTGATAATTATAAAGCTCATAAATGACTGAAAAGCTTTGCTTCTTGTGTTTTTAATTTGTATTGATATTTATGATATTATGGTATAAATATTAACATTATTATGCAAAAGAATTCACGAATAACATAAGCAAATAATAAAACGTGCCGTGCTATTTTGCTTAAAAAAATTGGGCCCATACAATATATTTCAAAAGTTGGCTCCATTGATCAATGGCATTCCTAAATAATAACCTTGATAATAAGTTGTTTCTAATTTTAAGTCAAAATTTTCATTAAATTAACGAGTTTGGTCTCAATGCAGTTTTTTTTAAATATTCTTGAACCTTGCATGCATCAGTGGTGAAGCCAAAATTCTGCTCTATGGGGAGGAGAGGTTGAATTGTTGATAATGGTGGTCGCTGGTTACTTGAATCACCGGCTAATCGAATCAGTTTAGGTAATGAAGTGATAATCATTTTTTTCCCTCGAAGAGTAGAATCAATAGTTACATTGACCATAATTCATTTCAGCAACGTTTACTATATAAGAGTTAGAAAACATAAAATGCACCAATGGAATAACAAAAAACTGTTAGATTAATATAGTGTTTGAAAAATGAGGAGGCAAACTTAAGAAATGGAAGGGAATAGTACAGCAAACAATTTTTTGTACAGAAAATCAGGAATCGATTTTTAAATCAGAAATACATAGGATTTCATTCCAAGACAATCCCGAATTCTTGTTCTTAACTTTAGTAATAATAAAGCAATTTTAGCAAAATTTCCAATAGACTTTACTTTGCTTTGTGTCAGATGTAAAATAACACGAGAAGAGGTAGAATTTATTATAATCCGCGTCCAAACAATGCCAAATTAAGTATTCCATATTTTAGGATGTAGTTGACATTAAACGCGGTATCGTTGACTGAATTACTGTGCACTTCCAGCACTTTATTTGACATCTAATTTCGTATACAGTATACTGAAAATTTCGTTAAAATATCTTCATTATTATTAAAGTTCTCTAAAAATACTTGGATTCGACTTGACTTCCTATATCCTATATTTTTCCCTAAATAAATGGATCGCGACCTGGTTTCCTATACAAAAATCTTTAATTGTAGTGTGCTCTACCACCTTTTACAGTTTGTTCTACTTTTTTTTTAAACACATTGTTTATGTGTTAAGTATGTTTGCTTTCTAAATATTATTTGTTTTTAACCTTTTTCATGATGTTGGAGAATATTTATCTATTAAATCACACAAAAATAACGCCTGCATTCAAGTCTAAACATACACACAAATATTATACACACATACAAGCTATAAATACAATAAACCCAACAAGTGTGAAAAATTAGCCAGAGCCAGGAGTCGAACCTGGGACACAGCATACAAGACTAATGCTCTAACCACTGAGCTACCCCGGCCAATACCTGGGTCTGCAATTTATTAGTGAGAAATTGCAGACCCAGGTATTGGCCGGGGTAGCTCAGTGGTTAGAGCATGAGTCTTGTATGTTGTGGTCCTAAATTCGATTCCTGGCTCTGGCTAATTTTTCACACTTGTTGGGTTTATTGTATTTCTAATTTGTATGTGTGTATAATGTTTGCGTGTATGAATATTTATCTATATTTAGTTTTCTGTTAGAAACACCTATTCAGAATGAAAGCTAGGTTGTACCTGCCTTCGGCTGTGGAAAAAAAAGAAAATACATTATAATAACAATTTTGAAAAAAGAGGGTACTTTTTAACTTTCTCTGCCCCTCCCTGTAAGTAAGGGCGAAATGATCTACTTATATATACATTTATTTAAATGAAATACATTATAGATAAAACTCTAAAAGATATTCCAGTTTTTACTTCTTATCTGATTTAAACACGACTGTAATTTTGTCCACATGAAAAACAATATGTCATAATTTTGATGATATAGAGGCAGCATTATTTAAGATTTAATAAGTGTAGATCAATGTATAACTAATTTATTACTTATTAATTTCAGTTAAAGCATAATTAGCATAAGTTTGTGTGTAATTATAGTAAATTTTATAAATTCTATGAAAATGCTTCATATTTAACGCTTTTCTTTTGAAAACCTTGCTCATAGGCATGTATCTGTAAGTCAAAGTCAATAAAATTGCAATCAGTGCTTCTTTCCTCCGGGGAACGCGTGGCCTGAAGAACATTTCGAGCTACCTTACTAGCTAATAAACTACACTCTTTAAATATGTAGTCCCCCCTCCCCACCCCTCAGGAACAAATTGTTCGAATGAAACACTACAATAATCTGTTCAATCAAAAACACATTTTACATTTATACCTTTATAGCACATTTTCTTAATTCTTACTTTGTCAAAGATTTTTACCTGCATCACTCACATACCTTGGTCTTAGAAATAACTGATAGCAAAAACACAAAACAAGATGCACATGCAGAGGTCTGTTTGGGCTCGGTCCTGGCCCGAAACCGGACCAACCCACGGGCCAGTCTCCGGCCTATTTTCATTCATAGCAATCGGACCGGGCCTGGCTTCCTTTTTTCCAGGCAGGGCTGAAACTGGAATTCATTCTTCCTAAAGGTCTAGACGAGTTGAAATTTTCGGGTCCTGTTTTTATCAAGCCCATATGAAAATAACTGGCCATGCCTACCCTGACCTGACCCATGCAAAAATTAGTAAAATTTCGATCGGCCCAACAATTTTTGCAAAAAAATGCATATTTTTTAAATCGTCATTGTTCTATATTAAAATTTTCAATTTTTCCTTTTTAAAGAATAGTTCATTTTCTAGGCAATAAAATTAAAGTACAATAAAGCGTGTGAAAAAGAACCTGCCCATGACAGAATCCTGTTTCAAACGGAAAAATGTATTTATCCATGCAAAATGAACATAATAATACGTGAGAAAAGAATGTAATATATTTACAACCAACAGTGTATATATGCTAAGAAGGTAACTTTCCTATTTCTGTTCTCCTATGCGATTCCGTCTTTGAAATTTTTACTATACTATAAGAATTTTCAGGTTTTTAAGTCTCCAAGCCATGTAATATGGATTAAAGTTATTAATAACAACTTAGTCATTTGCATACAAATCGAGATCCAGTAACAAAACAAATATCTCAGCACAAAGTGTTTTTTGAAAAAACTAAGAATGCAAACAACATGAAAAGAAAAACTAAAATAAATATTTTTGTCAGAACTCCTCGTAGAAGACAATTTTTAACCATACCAGTGTAAAAATATGTTTTTGTTGAAATTCAGGCGAGCTGGGTAGGGATAATTACGTTTTTGTATGAGCCGGGCCGGGCTCAGGCCGAGATTCTAGCTTTTATACTGGGTCGAGCCAATAAACTATGTGTATGGCCCAGACCGGATTCGAGTCTAACTTTTAACTTTTAACTTTTTTTTATGTGCCAGGCCGGCTTAATATACATACATATATTTTTTACGATACGGATCGAACTTTTAACTTTTATACCCGGCTGAGGGGCAAAAAAATTTCTACAAGTCGGGTCGCGCTCGAACCTAGAAATTTCTCCGGTGCAGACCTTAACAGAAAGTCTGAAACTGAGAAAAACTTATAAACATATATTTTGTTTTTTTTTTCTTTTTTCTCCTGGAAATTGATGTCTATTATCCTTTTGAACATGAAGCAAAGACAGAAATTCAATTTAAAAACTATCCACTGTATAATACTCAAAGCGTATGACGGTCGAAATAATCATTCTTTTACTGTAAGATGTCTGAAAAATGTAATTGCTACCCTTTTTCAAAACAAATGACAGTTTTCACTTAACCAGTGCATCTAAAATCTAACATACGCTTCCACAGTTTAAATATAATATTCGCGGTCTAATTTAATCACTTTGTTGAATATAATTTGATTCAACAAAGCTGCGAATTTCAAATAAACTAAAAAAACTTAATATTAACTTTAGTTTTGATTCATGAAAGCGTCTAATTTGCTTAACTAGTTATTCATATAAGCGGCAATTATAATATTTTTTTTAGCTCTGGAAGGGGTTTACCCCCCCCCCTTGGGCTGTGCCACTGGACGCATACACACATACAAAGGACTTATGAAGTTGGGGGCCTGTGCCCACCCCACAAAATAGCCCTAGTTACGCCTATGTGAATATGCTCCAGAGGATGTCTTTAACGCGGACGAAACAGGTCTGTTTTTTAAGATGCTACCGGAAAAGACACTTACTTTCAAAGGTGAAAAATGTAGCGGAGGCAAAAAGGCTAAGCAGAGAATCTCAATCTTGTTGGCAGCCAACATGAATGGAACACAAAAACTGCCCTTGCTTTTCATTGGAAAAAATTTGAAGCCTAGAGGCTTCAGAAATAATAACAAATTACCAGCTGCATACCATGCTAACCAAAATGCATGGATGACTGGGTACATTTATGAAAAATGGTTAAGAGACTTGGATCGTCAATTTGTTTTGGAAAAACGTAAAATTTTGCTAATTGTGGACAACTGTTCAGCTCACGTTGAAGTCTCAAATCTTAAATCTATTCGTGTGAAGTTTCTTCCACCCAATGTAACTTCAATTTTACAGCCGATGGATCAGGGTGTGATTAATAGTTTCAAGCGCATATATAGAAGAGTGCTTTTGCAAAGAGTAGTCATGGGATTGGAGCTGAATCAACCATATGAAATTGATGTTCTGGGTGCAATGCATTTGTCAATACGTGCTTGGAATGATGTTCAAGCGACTACAATAGCTAAAGCATTTCAGAACGCAGGCTTTAGTACCTTAATTAATGAAAACCAAGAAAATGTAGCCGACGATATCAGTGGAGATGAGTTACTTATAAATGAACTACGAAAAAGAAATCCACTGTTACCTGAAATTTCATTCGTGGACTTTTTGAGTGTAGATTCAGATGTGATTTGTACGGAAGAAATATCAGATGAAGAAATTATTGCTGACGCAATAAGTGAAAAGGAAGAAGAACTTTCAGATTTGGAACAAGAAGAAAATGAAATAATCCAACGTCCGACTGTCAAACAAGCAGCTCAATGGTTGTCAGGGCTAAGGCACTTTTTTGAAGGGAACAATAATTGTGAAATGATTTCAAGCATAGATAAAATGGAAACATGTATTTTCCAAAATGTGATTTTAAAACAAAAAAAGATAAGTGATTATTTCCATTCCTCATTTTTTATCTATGTATTTTCATCCATTAAGTTCTAATACAGTCTATGTTTTCACATGTAATGTTTTCAAAGCTTAATACCATATTCTTCTGAGTGCTAAATTTTTTTTCTGTGCATAAATTTGTATTTTGAATTTTCTTATATATTTAAAAAATATATGTATAACTTTATTTCAGAATAAATAATCTTAAAATATTGCATCATCTATGAAGAGGGGGGGATATTGATAAAAATAGACATAAATAATGTACATATTCATGTCATTTTTGATGATTTTCTATTTTACGAAATTTCTATTTTACGAACCATTTGAATGTTCCCCACGAGTTCGCAAAAACGAGCGTCGACTGTAGTAAAATTTGAAAAATTTCTCTACCAAAATATGTTGATTTCACTCAGATTTTGGTTATATTAATGCAGCGTTGTTGAGCCCGTGGGAAGTGCATGGGAACCCCTTACGGCTTCGCGGAGCATTGGGAACACGGCGGGGCCGCAGGTAATTAGGCATATTTCTACCACTAATTAAAAAAAGTGTTGTCCTATTTAATAACTGAGAACAATAAATATAAAATAATATTTTAAAATTAATGGCGGACGTTTGTCTGAGTTAACCCCGCCGCCCCCGTTATGTCGGTGCCTATGGTTGGGAACCTCTGCTGGTCTAAAGAATTTAGTTCCGGTGACGGTGGCGAATCTTCTTGCATGATAATTTTCGGACAATTGACATAGAATGTTGATGTGGCTTGGTTCTGAATCTTGCTAAAATATCCAATTATTTATTGGTACAATCTATCAGTATGTTGCAATAAATGTGTAGTCAATATGTAATATTACTCATTGAGTTTTACCCCTTTATCGATGAATGTCAGAAGCATTTTTTTTTTACACTTTAGTCCAAACCATAACATTCTCCTTCTGAAAGCGTTTAACCGTTCGAAAGTTTTCAGGTATCTGCTCGAAGGTTGCTGAATGTACGACATTATAGGTGAAAACTGGGAAATTCAGCTAGTAGCAAGTGGTCGGTAGATTCAGTTTCATTAGTGGCCACTTTTTAAAGTTAGTGGCCACTATTATGTTTCAAACTTTCTTGACATCTACATAAATTATAATCGCTGTATATAAACATATTTTCTATAAGAGTTTTATACCTATTGTATGAGTATGAGTGTATTTCGCATGATTAAACATTATCTCTTGAAGAAAAGTAATCCAACTGGTGCGCATGTGGCAGGAGTCGAAATATTGAAGATACTGAAATGTCCTTAAAATCCGCTTGTATCCGTTGGGAACAAAGGAATAAATTACTTGAAATGCATGTGGTATCAAAGCTGATGAATATATTTCGCAGAATAAAACCGTATTTCTTGAAAAAATAATCCAACTAAAGAGCACATGAGAAAAAGCCAAAATATTGAAAATACAGCTAAGTCGTTGAAATCTGTTTGCATCTGGTAGGAAAAAGAATTAACCAGTTCAATGTAGAGTTGCATATTTCCATGAAAAATGGTGTATTTCACTCGGCGATCGATAACAGATTTTTTAATCGCTGCATGGCGAATGCCGATCGATGGCCGATTTTTTAATCGCCAACTTTTAAACTTTATTCGCCCTTAAGGATTGGCGACCGCTAATTTTCACCTATATACGACATCATTTTCGCATCATAACATTGTTCAGTATAAAATAGCTTCTCACCAGAAAATATTAAGCTAACAACACTCTTGCTATCCTGCCGTGCCGATTCAGCAATTTCTTGCATCTTTGAAAACTTTTTATTATTTGTGCAGCGGACAAATCTTAAAGATTTCTTATCAGCTGCACGTCTCTGAAAGTTACAGCTTTTATTTGCATAACATTTTGTGCTAAACTACAAGTGAGGCGCTATAATATTATAATAAATTTTCTATTAATTGTAAAACTATTATGTGTTAGTCTTAAAATTTTAGCCTATAAATCAAAATATATTTTTTTTTTTTTTTTTGTATTTTAAAACTTGACTTAAACTTTATGCATTTTAGAACTTTTAAAATACTAACTAATAATATTTAGCAGAAATGTTTATATAATTAAAAAAAAAATGTTACTCCAAAATAAGATAGAATTAATGTATATCCAACGAAAATTTGAGAACGATACACACGAGGAACATAAAAACAAAAGATAAACCCATTTTCTAAAAAATCATACATACCTATAATTTTTAATCACGTCGATAACGCATTAAATACAATGATTTTTCTGCCTGTTAACTAAATTAGACAGTTAATATTATTAGTTGCATGGATAATAATTCAGGAATACATTTTTAAATGAAAAAAAAATGTAAAAAGAGAAAAAAACGAAGAAAGGGAATCAACCGTTATAATTATGAAAGTGGCATATACACAGGATAATTATATTTAAATGGAAAGTTATTAATTCAATATTCTTACTTAATGCATTTTCGTGATTATTGGAGCCAACACATTGAATAATTTTGTTTGCTGCTATGATTTCTTGAATTTTTTTATTTAATCGCAGAGACAAAAATTATTCAAAAAAGTGAATTATTGTTAATTTTATTTAAATTCAAAAGAAATCATTGATTAAAAATATTTCAAGTCCAAAGTTTTCGCAAAGTAAGCGAGATTAGTATTATTTTAATATGAAACTGTATTTCCAAGAGAATTGTCAATTAATGAAAAAAAAGGTAATATTTTGTAATAATGTTTAACGATATTTTTAACAATCTGATAAATATTTTTCAAATTCTAATGTATGATTATGAAAGATTTAACAGTCATTAGTGCTTATTAAAACTGAATTAATATATATATATATATATATATCCTCCCGTGCACTGAATGTGTTTGAAAATCTTCAATCTTAATTTAAAAAGCAATAAAAAAAAGTAATTTTTAAGCAAGACAAAAAAAAAAGGCGCTAAGTGAGGGTTTGTATAGACCATATTTTCTTACTTATTTATTTATTCACGCCAACTGGCGATTTATAGTGAGAATGGTTTGACCATCATGAAATTATCATCCATAATCTATTACTAACATTCATAGTTTTCTCGCAAAATAGTGTTTTTTTGTGATAACATTTTATTATTATCCACATTATCTTTAAACTTTATTGTTGCCGATATCGCTCATTTTTACCTGCGGTAGACAATATAATATTAAAATATTTTAAGTGTCCATGTAAAAATCTATACATTATAAGATTATTATTTTAAAAACATAAGACAGTACTATGAACCTTAACAGCCTATTGAAAGGACAACGCATAAATTATATGGATATGTGGCTCTGGTGGAATCGAAAGAAATTTTTATACGTTGTAGTTCATGTGATGATAATCAAGTGTCTAAATGTGCACAATTCTGAAAAATGACTAGTTTTGATACTATGATCATCATGTAGTTCATGCGATGATCATCAAGTGTCTAAATGTGCACAAATCTGAAAACTGACTAGTTTTGATACTATGATCATTATGTAGTTCATGCGATGATCATCAAGTGTCTAAATGTGCACAATTCTGAAAAATGACTAGTTTTGATACTATGATCATCATGTAGTTCATGCTATGATCATCAAGTGTCTAAATTTGAACAACTCTGAAAACTGACTAGTTTTGATACTATGATCATCATGTAGTTCATGCGATGATCATCAAGTGTCTAAATGTGCACAAATCTGAAAAATGGCTAGTTTTGATACTATGATCATCATGTAGTTCATGTGTTGATCCTCAAGTGTCTAAATGCGCATAATTCTGAAAAATGACTAGTTTTGATACTATGATCATCGGAAGATCTTAATTCTTATTACATAGTTGCCAGTTTTAACCTCCCTACTCTGTTAAAGTTTTGTTCAACTTTGATAAAAACATTTCACACCAGAATTTTTATTTAGAACTATTTAACACATTTCTTTAACTTAAATTTCCGTGGTATTATTTATTTCATTTACTTTACGAAAAAAATTTCTGCTTTGAATCGAATGAAATAAGCTATAGAAAAGGTTAGGAAGGTTAAGATTTTTTTTTTCAAGCCATATAAACACAATTAAAAACAGGAAAATTATACAAAGAAATGTTTCTATGAAGGAACAAGGAACAAGGTTGTGAACTTCATGGATCAACTAGTTGCGAAGCAACTTAATATCCGATATAATGGTTATCGACTTTCAAGGCAAATGGGGAACCATAGGAAAATATATAAATGTAGTAAAAATTACTAAAAAATAATACAATAAAGTTTAAAATAGAATTAAAATACAAAAAAGACAAAAGAAAGTTTAACAATTAAATAAAAAAATCCATTGATCCACATTACAGACGAAAACCTACCGAGGGACGAACCCATACTCATCTTACAAAAAAAAGGCTCCTTTCTGACACCATACATTAGTTTAAGAACTACATTACAATAAAAGACTTATATACAAACCTACTTATATAAAGAGTTTTTTATATATTATTATTATTATTATTATTAAATAATAAAAAGACCGTTCAAAAAAGAGAGTTTAAGATACGAGAGTGGAAAACTCTGCACACAAAAGAGTAGAAAGCAATATGAAAGGGTGAAGAAAAAATCTGAGGTTGGAGGCTGCACAGTCTGGTAACTCTGCAATGATGCCATTAGTCCACACTGGGGATGTTAATTTCGTTTGAAAGAGAGTCGAAATCATTGATAATAACAATAATTTTTTCCATGGGATTCTTAAACATTTTAGTTTGTGTAGCAATATTTTTTATACATTTAAGAAATTTAGAGATTTGAAAAATTTCTTTTAAACCCTTAAAAATTTGGAAATTTTCCTGGATTTCATTAGTATAACTAGATAATACTTGATAAGAGTAAGAATTAGAATTTGGAATAATTTTAGTGGATTATTATAATTAATTATAATTTGGATTATTATAATTAATTACAATTTGGTTTATTATAATTAAACAGAATTTGGAATAATTTTAGTGTTATCAGTAGTAGATGAGGAAGGAGAGTTCTCCACAAGAGAAGCTCCTCTTTCAGGGCTAGGACCTGGAGAATCAGCTGCCGGTGTAGCATTGGTTTTCTTTTTAGTATAAATAAATTCCATACGAATATCAGCCAGCATTTGCGTTTCTTTAATAGCATTGTTGTTTACTTTAGTAGAATTAAAGTTGCTTTTGCCTATAACACGATAGCGGTTTATAGGACAGCTATGGTAGTTAGCAGGGTGACCAGTTTGACCACAATTGGCACATTTAGGTGTAATTCTGCCCTTATGTGGGCACTCTGGAGTTAGATGTTTATCGGTAAATTTTGATCATTTCGGCGTAAAATTACAAACTTCGGAAACGTGGCCAAAACCTTGGCAACGATAGTACTGTTTAACTTTTTGTTTATCAGTAAAGGCTGTAATATTGACAGAAATATGATAAATTTCCTTAATTTGATAAAATTCATTAAAGTTGGAGAGCTGGAGGTCACTCACCATGTAATATTGGCATTGAGTTTCCAGTTTTTCGATTTTTGAGCACGGCAGCTTTGATTACTGTGAAACCATACTCTTTCAGACTATTAATGATAATTTTATTATCAGTATAACAGGGAAGATCTTTAATACATATTTTTCTAGGTCTTTGGTACTTAGAGGGAAGGGTTGTATACTTCTTAGTTTTTTCATCAAGAAAACGTTGAGTTTCCTTAAAGTCTTCATCTGTTTTGCACAAAACCATAAGGCGTTGGTCTTTAAGAGTAATTAATGGTTTGGTTTGGTTAATCTCACTAACACATTTTGCAAAGTCAGTCCAATTTTCTTGTACTTCAATATAAAATGAATTAACCCTTAATTGCATAGTGATGTAAATTTCCATCACTTTTTATTTAACTTTTAATAAATAAATCAACTTCTTCGCCACCACTATATTTATATAGAAATATTAATCCACTAAATTTCTCGTGAACTATGTTGCTGAACAAAGTTAAAAATCTATTTTAAAATTTCTGGTGTCTAATATTTAATATATGTATAAAAAAACACAATTGTAAAAGAAAAACTCATGCAAAGAAGGGTTAATACGGGGTTTAGAGTTAACAGAATTTTGGTTGATTTTTATTTTGTGAAGGCGTGTATTGCACTGCTCTGTGCTTTTTTACGATGTTACGTTGAATTATATTCGTTTTCTCGGGATGTCGACGAGCGTAGATCAAAGTAGTGATATACTTACGAACATTGTGAACGGGGCTCTTTCTTCGAAATTTAATGCTCAACTTTTATCCTCTGAATTTCCTGATGGAAAAATTAAGAATATACTGGCTGAATTCTTATCCTTTTGAGACTAACACTTTCGAACTTTCTTAAAAACAGATAGTTACCTTTAATCACAAGCTGATCAAATGGAGGTAAGAAATGTTTGCCTAGAAGTTTTTCAATTTGTTGGGGAGCCTTATAATCTTAAAATTTATGAAGTATCCGCTTATTTTGCATTTTTCTAAACTCAAAGTAACCCCTCAAACTTTACTTACTAAGGAAAATTTATATTAGGAACTCAAATTCACCATGGTGAATAATAGACTCAAACGTAAAAATAACGTGGAAAACTCCGCAGTTCCCCTGAAAAATAAATTTCAAATTCTTGGTAGTGACGTCAATCTTGACAACGATACCCTAATGGGCCAAACTTCATCTCCTGACACTTCGGAACAAAATGTTTTCTATCTTCCTATTGGTTTTTATTTTCAATTTTATTTCTTAATACAATTTATGGTTATACATTATTAGAAAAGAAAATCAAATTTGCATTGTAATATCATATGTGATTTTTTTAAAGGAATATTCTCGAGAATGAACTTTTCCAAACTATAATTTTCCCTAAAGTGGCGCTCTGAAACTGTCATAATGCCTTTAACGTCAATACAATATTTCCGCAATAAAATTATATTCCTCCAAAATAACAGAATTAATGTATATCCGATACAGTAAAGAATTTAATGCTAAAAACAACAACAAAAAAAAAGTAATATCAAAACAGAATGTAAGTTCATATTCAGAAATATTATACCTATAATGTTTTATGACGTCTATAACGCTTTATATATAATCATCTTTCTATCCATTAACTAAATTAGATAGTTTACGATATTACTAACATGGATTCAGGAAACAATTTTTAAGTGGAGAATGTGTGGGGAAAAAAGAAGAAAACTATCTTTATAAATATGAAAGTGGCTTATATATTGGATGATTAAATTTAAATGCAAAAGTTTGTCAATCTTCCTACTTAATGCCTTTCCATGATCATTAAGAAATTCTGTTTACAGCTATCGTTTCAAAGATGGTGCTTTTTGAAGTTGAAGTTTTTAATTGCACATACGAATATAATTGGGAAAAAGGAAAGTAATTTGTATTTAATTTTAATTAAAAAAATAGTAATTATATTTCAAACATTTCCATAATTTTCAACCAATTTTTTTAAAAATAAACAGCTGTTTCTTCCAGAAACTTTTAAATTGAAGGAAAATAAACGAAAAAAATAGAAAGAGTAAAGAAGCAGTAATTGTATGCAATAATATGCATCATTATATAACAAGAACGAAAAATCATGCGTCAAGCGTAGATTATGTAACACTTTCCAACGCTTCGAAAATAATTTTACAAATCATTACCGCTTAATAAGCTGAAAGATAACATCTAAGTAAACTAGTACATCTAAACATCTAAGTAAGTACTTTTATTCAGCCCTGTATATGATCTATGGATTTGTATATATACTACACAGGATGCTAAATTTTAGTTTTGTTAGGAAACGCGTAGCACAGTTTAAAATTCTCCTTCTGGAGTTTCTGTCAATAAACGGAAATGTGTTCGCGAACTTTTGTGCTGCCCTGTATAGGATCTACAGAATTTATACACACCAAGTAATAGACAAAAAGTGAATTAAATTTAAAATCACGTTCAGCAACTTAAAGCGCACTTCCAGGAATTATTGTTAACATTCAGTTATGTTAGGGAATTATTGGTTACATTAGGAATTATTGTTAACATTGTTGTCAGTAGAGAATTCTTTTGTGAGTCCCTGTAAATGAACGATGACTGCTATACACACAATATTCTGTAGTAAGCCTCTTGTAATGCACCTTAGTGATACATATAAATTTCAATGTGTTTAAAATAGTGAAAAATTATTTAATTAAACCGCAAACGATATTTCTCCATAGACGTACTGTAACGGAATTCTTTTGACTGTCCCTGTATAGTAATTATAAGTGCTATGCACACCATATTCCATATTAAGCTTCTTGTAATGCACCTTAGTGATATATATATCAATTACAATGTGTTTGAAATTGTGTAACATCATTAAAATAAAAAGCAAATGATTTTTGCCCATAGACCGTAATGTAACGAAATGCTTTTGAGTGTCCCTGTAAAAAACTATAAGTGCTACATACTTCATTTGATATAGGGAACATGCTATAGATAACGACATTAACATATAAAATTTGCAGGGCAATCCAAGCATATTTGCTTGAGTTAGAGCATGGGCAGACGGCAGACGGCCTGACAAACCGAAGTCATAATAAACACGTTTCAGCTAGGTTGGAAAGTGTTAAAAAACGGTGGATTTTGAAACTGAAGTCGAAGTTTTGAGTTGCAAACACGAATATAGTTTAGAAAAAGGAATGCGTTTTGTAAGTAATTTTAATTAACAAATATTAATTGGAAGTAATTTTGTTTTAAAAATTAAAAATGTGTGCATAATTTTCATTATATATATATATATATATATATATATATATATATATATATATATGCAGTATGTTCTAATATTGAGGGGAATTTATAATTTTTCAAAAAAAAAAAAAGGAAATAAATGAAATTATTTGAGAATTTTACATACATTTGTTTTACTAAATATTTTAATGGATATAGGTTTTTTACAAATTCATCTCTTTTTATGTTTGCTAAATTATAAATTGTAAAGCTATCTTCTTTTTTCTTGTTCGTAGATGGCGCTACTAAAAATATGCATTGACATATCGCAGTCAATTATTCGATTATCATTAAGTATATCGTATTATTTCCTCTTTTTTATTTAATTATTTATTTATTTATTGTACGGAAAATATTTTAATTTCAAAACTGCTTTCATTATTATAATCATTTTTAAGATTGAATATAGTTTTAAAATAAGATAAAAATAATTTATAGGTGTATTTGAATTATTTTTAAATTTGTAAAAATAGTTTATTTTATTAACTGTCAATGTAACGGAGAGATAAAATGTGCGTTTTTGACGGATAATGTGGTTTTTGATAGCTAAAATGTCACTGGTTTTACTTCTATATTTCTCTTTCATTTAACAATTCTTTATTAAATGCGTTTTTGTTTTTAATAATGCTCCCTATTCATTGATTTTTGCACATGTCATGTTCATTTATTCAATATTTGTCCATTTTTATTCAATTTTCTTTAAATTTGACTTTGCAATTGATCGGGCAATTTGAGTTAATACATTTGGCTCATGGCTATTTATTCAAACAGAAATCAATTACGTTTTACTTACATTAGTGGAATATTGCCCTTGAAAAAGTGTTCCAATATATAAGTTTCCAATTACTTCTTGTAATAATTTTCACCTTCAGCACATTGGATTTTCCCCCCACATATCTATTTTTCCCCATATATATATATATATGTATTTTATTCTAATTATCGGTTTATCTATTGTCGATTACTTATGTGGTTTAATGGTTATTATTAACAAAAGTTTTATTATATATATATATATATATATATATATATATATATATATATATATATATATATATAATTATAATATCTATGAATTTCAAAAAACATATCAAGTTCTATTCTACTTAAATCTCCAAAGAGATAATCAATGATACTGTGTATACAGAATACCACATAGCTAATAATTAACATGTGC
This sequence comes from Maratus michaelseni, assembly GCA_963931845.1. NCBI lineage: Eukaryota > Metazoa > Arthropoda > Arachnida > Araneae > Salticidae > Maratus > Maratus michaelseni. The sequence continues at coordinate 265,133,616 of OZ007595.1, read as the reverse complement.
AAACATAATATTACCATAGCTGATGCTTCAATGGTAATTGGCCAAATTTTACTCATACCAAAAGAATATTGAAAAAAGAAATAGAGAGAAAGGGGAGAAAAAAAAAATTATAAATTGGAGTTGCAATTAAGTAAACACAAATGGATTAACAAATTAAATATGAACCATACACAATGTAAAATTGGACCACATGAGAATTAAATATGAATTGGACATGGAAAAACACATGCACATGTACTCATCAGCCTGGATGCACCCACATGTGTTTTAAATAATAATTCAGTGTTTCATAATTCTACTGGCATAATGCTAAGATCAGTAGAATCATCCAGGTACACTGAATTATTACCAGACAACAATTGGAAATATTAAAATTTGGAAATATTTAAATAGGAAATAAAAAACCATTAGGAAAATACAATATATTTCACTCACATCGATTATCCAAAAAACTGTAATTAACACCTCACTAAATTACCACGAGATAACAGTTTTGAAATAATAAAATTGGAAATATGAACGCGTAAAGTGTAGATAAAATATTTTACTCACAATAATTATACAGAATCCTTAAAATGTCACAACGTCTACATAATATTCACATCCACATGGCAATGCATCATACATGTTAACTAAGTCGAGTTGAGAGAAATGATTTGTAAGACAAGTTGAGAGCACACTTTTTTTAAAACACAACCCCATAAATGACACCCAATCACAAAATGATTCAAAAACACTCAAAATAATTCTGGTTTTAATACACTTATAACAAATTTATATCCGTGAATATATATTACTCCATCCAATTTTAATTCCTGAAAGTAAAATTAATATACAATCAATAGCTCCCTCTATAGTTAAATTAAATATAATATTAACAATATTATCTACAACTACCTGAAAGGTAAAGTGTCGCCATCTATTGGTATGATAATAGTTCATAATTAATATTTAGTTAAATATCCACTTTATTAGTTACATACTCACTTCATTAGATTTATTTATATAAATAAACTTTAAAAAACAATACTAACTTGTAATTTTACTTAAAATTCAAATAAAATATAATACTACTATATGAATAAATCTACACAGAATTAATTCAACTTGCAACTTGCACAGCATTTCAGATATTCTTAACAAGAATATATTATGTAAAAGAGATATTATTTTAATTCAAATTATTTTTGCTGCCAGCTGTGTTAATCCACTGATATTATAGACATTTATTAATTAATTAATGTTTTATTTTTACTACTACTTAAATATATATTACACTTGTTTTTAAATAATTAATGTTTAATTTATACTACATTGTAAATATATTTTATATTTATAGATTAATTTAAATATCTAATTAAATAATTCATAAACAATTCAAAATATCTCAAAATTTATAATGTTGATAATTAATAGTATTACTACTGTTTTTCAATCAAATTAATGCAATGCAGTAATTAAAATACTTGTTAATTTTAATAATTCATAGACAAAAATAAAAACTATATATATTTATTTTTATATATATTGCAAATAGATATATATATATGAGTTATAATCACCAATGTTATCATTGTATAATTTAATTTGTTATTGTATAAGTTAATTTATAAAAGTATGAAAACTGCACATCAATAATACCTTAAACAGAGGTGATCGGCAACGCACAATCACAACTATACAAAGTATAAATAATGTTCAATCAAATATTAAATTTCCTAAAATGTTTCCTAATATGTTATAATTGTAATTATGTATGTTATATTTGTAATTTTCTACATAAAGTGTATATAATGTTCAAACAAATATTAAATATTAAATTTCCTAATATGTTATAATTGTAATAATGTATGTTATAATTATTATTTTCTATATCTTTTGTTATATGTTATCGCACACTAAAACAATAATTTATTACATACCATGTTTATATTTAAATTATATAATAAATGTTATTTAAAAGAGTTGATGATTGAATTTATCATAAAAATAGGATATCCATATATTTTTGCTTGATCTCGAATATATCTAATATTTTTGTTTTTATTTATATCTGAGCATAAGTATTTTATACGATGTAGATAATTGATAATTATATTTTTATAAACAGATTTATGTAAACATGAAGCATAATTGGTAAAAATATTTACTTTAAATGGGAAATCAAATCTCTTATCATAAATATCAAAAATTAATTTATAATTATTAGTAATATTAATTTTTAAGTCAAGAAAGTTTATATTATTATTAATTAAATCATTTTCGCTTAATTTAAGCTGAGTAGGATAAAAATTGAGTGGTGATGTGCAATTTTTTTCATTGAAATAAAATATGATAATGTCATCAATATAGCGATAAAATACATAATCATTGTTCGGACTTATATTTCTTTCATAATAATATAAGTAAAGGTCAGAGAGAATACTAGATGCTGTTCCGCCCTGCGGAATTCCCTGGCATTGTTTATAGATAATATTGTCATATATAATGTAATTATTATGCAATGTAAAATTTAGTAAAGTATTAAAAAAATTTACTGAAATATGTTCTTTTAATTTTAATTGAGATTTAAATTCTTTAAATAATATACACATTGTTTTATGTAAGTCTTTTATATCAATGTTATTAAATAAATCATTAAAATCCAATGTTTTTATGAATTTTACCGGATTGATATTATGTATTTTATTAATGAGTTGAAAACTATTTTTTAGGCAATGTTGGTTATTATGTTTTAGCGTTATATCATATATCTGCTTTAAAATATTAAGTAGTAAATTGCTTGCATTTTTATTATATGTGTTACATCCGATGGTAACAGTGCGAAATTTAATAGGATTTTTATGAAATTTTGGAATTATAACAAGATAAGGATAATTAAAATTATTACATTTGATTTTTAGTAATTTGTGATAATTTAATAATTTTCTGTTATTTATTTCAATATTTAATTTAGTTTTATTAAAAATATTACTTGTGTTGATTGCATTGTGAATTAACACTTTATAGTATTCTTTACAAATGATAGCATAATTATTTGGAGATTTATCTACATAAGTAATTATAAATTTGTTTTGTAATTCTGATATATGTTTATTTATGTTTTTAAAAGCTGCATGTGTAATATGATGATAATTTTTTATAATTTCATTTTTTTAATTTATCAATTACAGAAAATCTCCATTCACTGAAATATTCGATTGGTTTATTGTAATCAACAGCAATTTTATATATAAACAAATCAATATCTTGAATAAACTGCAATATTATGGATTTGATATTACACTTATATGGAAGACGAAATTTTGTGCCATTATGCATTAAGTTTTGTAAAATAGGTTGTTCTACAATATTAAGATCACCAGTAATGATATGACCATGTGTTGTATTTATATACTTTTGATATTTTGGGTCATTACAATAACATGGGTAATTCTTTGAAGAGATCAAATTTTTTGCAAAAGAATTGTAATTAAAAATTTTACGTCCAAGTGTGCGATTATATTTATATGTCTTGTGAATGGTAAAATTTTTTATTGGAAAATTATTATTAATGTTGTTTATTATATTGTGTAAATTTATATTATTAAATACATGATTGGAAAAATTTATAATTAATTGTGTATTATTAGTTTTATATTTAGGTTTATTAGAAAGACTTGTATTTAATAGGTTTGCTCTATAATGTAGAATATCATAAAAGATATCACAAAAATGTGGAGAATATTGATTCTTTTTAAATACCTTGAAATATTGGTTTATATATTTCTTTTTTATACTAAAAACATGTTTTCTTATAGCAAGCCAACAATAATCATTACAAAATTGTGCCTCAAGATTATCAAGCTCCTGTTGAATCACAATATCATCAGTGAATTTTTTGTTATTATGTTTACCTCTACCAGATCTAGAAGTTTTTTTTAAGTTTGAAAAATTTAATCCGGAATAAAGATTTTTATAATTTTCATATTTAGTTAAATCTGAAAATACAGGATGTGATTTTTTGTATACTAATTGATTTAATCCATAAGGATATGTAGTATTAAAATGTCTTATATATTTAGATTCTAGAAAAAGTCGTTCAGTAAAATTTTTTTGTATTTTAAGTATTTTAATAGTAATATTTTTAAAATCATGATTTTTGAAATGAGTATATTCAATATTATGAGTTGTTTGAAATTTAGAATTTTTATATTTATCAATATGAGAACGATGTAAATTTAGCCGCTTATGTAATTTTTGACAAGACTGTCCAATATATTCCATGTTACACGAATTGCATTTCAATGAATAGATTACATTGTATGCTTTGCAAAATTTTACCAAATTAAGATTGTTATTATTTGAAATCTGTGACTTATCAGCTAATGGACATGTAAGACAACGCTTAGATTCACACTCTCGAAAACATAGTACAGGCTTGGGACAATAGAATAGGTTATCTGATAACGATCCAGGAAGATCCCTAATAATCTTCCTGTACCGAGCATTAGTCCTGGATCCACCAAGGCCTAAATTGCCAGTATCTAACATATGGGGGAACTTTTCATGGGGGCACTTTTCAGGCGCCATATATATATATATATATTAATAAGGAGCTGTTTCTTCCAGAAATTTGTAAATTATAGGAAAATAACCAGAAAGGGGTAAATTTATCTAATGATAATTAAGCATTATTTAAAAAAGATTCTTTTATGATGTTTAAAGAAAAGTTTAAAAAAAAAAAGTGATAATGTTATGTAATTATTTTCAAAATCGTATTAAATAATATGTGAGTAATTTAATGCATGGCCTATTATATATTTATCAAATATTAAAAGTTGATCATTAATAGTAATTGAAATCAAATATTTAAAAGGACAGTTGTTATATTTTCCAAAAATTGTTTTATTTTGCCAAAAACAGTTCTCTGAACGTGTTTGTGTCTTTCAATATTAATAAAGTGTTATGATATTAAAATGATATTATGATATAACAATGATATAATTAAAGTTTACATTCATTAGTTCAAATAATTCAATATAGACAGAAAAAAATGAGTACCGTAATTTCCGGCGTATAATCCGCAGCTCAAAGAGTCGTTTTTCGACCCAGAAATTTTATTTTATAAAATGTAACTTAAAAGATCGCTGTAAATATTTAACTACAATTATTGAATAAAATTTCTGGGTCGAAAAACGACTCTTTGAGCTGCGGATTATACGTCGGAAATTACGGTAATAGCAAAATACAACGTAAACTCATTTTCCGAAAGATTCTTTAAGTGCATAAAGCTGTGATTAAAGAAGTCGTGTTTTTCTATACAGAAAAAGTGATATTCAAAATCCGTAACTCTTAGCACCTATGGCGAGGCCCTGATTACCGGAGAGGCCAACTTCCACCAGTAAATTTAAAAAGGCATGTTTGACTTATTTAAACGCCTTATTCATGCAGAAGTTATATAAAAAGTAAGTCAAGATTTTCTGTTAATTTTTACTGGTGGAAATTTGCCCCGCTGGTAATCAGGCCCTGCCTATGGCTACATTATAGTTTGAATATATCCTAAATATTTTTGCACGCATTCAGTTATGGTTTTTTTAACTCATTAATAATTTAATATTAGTAGTTGTTGACATTAAATTTAAAAGAAATTATAATACTTATTTTCAACAAAAATGTACCGTAATTTCCGGCGTATAATCCGCAGCTCAAAGAGTCGTTTTTCGACCCAGAAATTTTATTCAATAATTACAGCGATCTTTTAAGTTACAGTTTATAAAATAATATTTCTGGGTCGAAAAACGACTCTTTGAGCTGCGGATTATACGCCGGAAATTACGGTACTATTTGTTCAAAAACTATAATACCCTGGATGCTTTGAAAATCGTGAATGTTAATATAAATTATGTTTTAAAAATCATACGCGTCCAAAATGATAGAAATAGTGTATATCTATTACAGCAAAGGATTTATTATGAAAAAAGGTAGAAAAGGAAATACATCAAAACATAAGCTAAACTCATTTTCAGAAAAATTATACTTATCTATAGATTTTTTTATCACGTCCACAACGCATTAAACATAATGATCTTTAACCATTAACTAAATTAGATAGTTTACAATATCATTTACGTGTCTAATAATTTGGGGATCATTTTTTGAATGGAAAAATTCGAGAGAAAATAGAAAGAGGAACTTAATATTTTTATTTATGAAAGTTGTGTGCACATAGGTCGAAGAATATATATACTATGTGTGTGTGTGTGCGTGCGCGCGCGCGCGAAGAAATTTCAAGAAAGTAGAGTTATTCTTTATTTAATATAAATTGAACAAAATCGATTAAAAATAATTGTACTCCAAAGATTAAAATATATTCATGATTTGCATAATTTGTTATTTGGAAATATTTTCTCAAAAAATTTGTAAAATAAAGAAAAATGTTTAAAAAATAATAATTTTGTGTACTGATGCAAAACATTATATTTAAAAAATTAATAATAAGTTTTCAATATGAAGAAAAAACATACAAAAGCGAGCAATTTTATATAATGGTATGTAATATATATATATATTTTTTTAAATGCCAAATATATTATTGCGCATTCTACTATCTATTTATTGAACACTAAAAATGCATCTGTAATGATTAATGAAAATTTTAAAACAAATGTTACAGCAGCAGGCTTCGGAGCACTCACTTTTTGGGCTACAGCTATAAGAACTTTTGGTTTAGATTGTTCTTGCAAATGTTTTAGAAATCCACTTCGTAATTTGCTTTGTCTTGCAATTGTTGTAGAAATAAATCTACCACGAAAATTATTTTTTAAAAATAGTGATGTCCACAAAAGAGTGACCGTTCTAAGTCTTGTATTAGATTAAAAAATATATTTATTTTTCAAAAGCAATTCTTTGAATGTGGTTGCAAAATTTCAATATTATTAAAATTTTTGCGACATTAAATATGATAATTAAAGTCTAAAAATTAAAAAAAAAATAGCATGAATTTTATATTTTTTTCAAATAGGAAGTTCTTTATTCCAAGATTGTTCTAAATTTTAAAAAATAAATCACCGTAATAAGAAATTTTATATGGTATGAAATTATATTTTCAAATCTCAGCAGAGGGTGCGGTTTCAAAGAATACAATGAAAGGTTACATTTTTTAAAAGATAAACTTTCAGGATAATTTACAACTGAAAGTGCTAAATGTATCAGCCACCACATTTTAGTACATGGTTCGTACACTGTTACCACAATTTTTTAATAGAATTTTTCGCCTTATTTAAAGGCAGAAAAATATTGCACTTCTTGCAATTAAACAGGGCGTCTACGATTTCTGCTACTTAACTATTAAATAAAAATTTTCTATTAAAAAAAATGTGGTAAAAGCATATGAACACTGTTGTACTGAGTAAAATCGCGGTATTACCGTATACATTTGATGATCCCAAGTACAGTCGATCCCCAAGATAGAAAGGAAAAACAGTTTGAATACCTATATTTAATAATAATTATCTTTGCTTTGTTTAATCGAAGGAAATTATTACGAATTCTTCCATTTAATAAGACGAAGAAATCCATTAGTATATAAAGATATTTACCTCTTTCTCCCCTCGAATTTGGTGGTCATCTTATACATGAGCATATTTTTGACTCGGCGGTCAGTCTAACTGCATCCTGATGAAGCTTGTAAGTTGGAGGGATAAAATAGTCCGCATTGTAAATGTTAGACACATTAGTGTTCTTATTTACTAGCATCCTAATTTATGATTTTCTAATTGAACTATGTTTATCTAATTAAATAATGCTTGCCATGTAATAATCATGTAAGCCAAAACGATAAGCAACCTCTTTAACCGTGAATGCGAACTAAAACTATCGTCACTCAGGGGTCGCAGCGTTCCTAAATTTGCCTACCTTTTCTATCAATATTTTAAAATAAAAAAAATCTTTGTGATAGATTCCGTTAACAACTGCAATAGAAATGCACTACAAAATATACTGTTTTATAATAGTGGGAGCAAAGATTGAAATTTTTGGAATGCTGCGAGATCTGGTCACTGTTTCCGTCCTCGCTGACTGCTGAAAATCATGTTGGGGAACAGGAAGACAGATCTCCTGTTATGTACAGAACTCAGTAGATATAGCACGGAATATCACATCGCCAAAACTGTTTTATGTACAGTGTATTTCAGTGCGGTCAAACATTGGGGATTTTCTCCATACACACATAATTTTAGACAGCTCCAGAACCAGAAATCACACGATGTGTTCTCGCGTCACCCTAATTTTGCCTTGTGTAAGCGATTCAAATGTTTAAATGGATATAAATGTTCACATGGATTAAAGTGATTTTAATTTAATATTTTGGAATTGAAATATCAGTTTAAATACATATGCATATCAAATGGAGCTATGAAATAAAGAAGAGGAAACATATAGTACAATGTCTACCAGTTGAGAGTGAAGTAACTGAGAATGCAGTCACAAGATCTTAGCTGTTGATTGCCTACATCGAATTAACCAGATCTGACTACTCCAGTGGCAAATTGCCACATCTAAATTGGATCAGAAATTTTAGTCTTATCCATGCAAAATTCATATCATAGGCAAGGAAATAATTTCTATTCATTTTTACTGGCGGAAGTTTCCTCCGGCGGTATTATAATTGCTTTTACTGACATTGACAGGAGGACTGTTTGTGTCGTCACAATATGGGGGAACCAAAAAGGCCTGCCTATCGCCGGGGCAAACTTCCACCAGTAAAAACAAATAGCTATTTTTGATTTAATTTTGACAGAAATTCTGCATGAATAAGGCATTTAAATAAAGAGTAAATTTTCTATTCAAATTTACTGGTGGAAGTTTTCCCCGGCGGTAATCATACCCTGCGGAACCAGTTACAGTTGAACCCTCCACATCACCATTTTGAGTATTCGTCGCTACCATGTCAAACTATCGAATGTGAAAAAATGCATTTTTCATTACTTTTAAAAATGCGTCGATTGTCACCACTAAATTTTATTAGTCTTCTTCGCCAAATAAGAATGCTAATAAAATTTTTGTGAAGAACAGGATTGCCAGCTTGGCCTTCTTATTTATTTAAAAATGGTGATTGCATACCGGAAATTTTGAGAGATATTTTTTTTTACTTTAACTAATTACGGTTATGTCTGTTAATAAATAAATCAAAAATTTCTGGTATGAATTGGGACTTTCCGAAATTAAAAAAAAAAGTGGCCAAAATGGCAACCCTGGTGAAGAATACTATTAAAAATTTGTGGTGAGAATCAACCCATTTTCAAAAATAAAGAAAAATGCATTTTTACACATTCGATAGTTTGACATGGTAGCGATGATATGTCACTTCCTCTTTATTTATAGTTTCATGGCATATCACACGTCCAAAGCATTGCCTGCAACAGCTCCCTCTACTACCTAGTTTTTAAACTAATTATTCTTTCATGTCATACAAAATGTTGTATCAAGATTAATATTAATCTGCAAGCCGCAAGCCGCAAGACTCTCCGACATTTAGATTTCTTTTTAAAGCGTTTTACTTTTATTCCCTTGGAGACGAGCGACACGTATACGTGACGCATAAGATGCTCAGAATCCTCGATTATTCCCACCAGTAATTTTTTATTGTAAGCTTTGCCTTATTTAATGTCAGCATTTCTGCGATTCAATTAGACGAAAATTTCTATTTTGAGAAACCGGTGGTAAAAGATTAAAAGTTCTGTAAAGGCCGCTCGTCGCGAAGGGGTTAAACATTCGATATTTTAAAAAAGAGAATTTGCATTCTAAATAAACGAAAAACTTAAAAATAATAATTACATATAATGATGTGCTATGAATCAATTATTTTTCCAAATGTGCTATGTATTTTTCGGTCCATTCTAGCTGAAGTTTATCAAATGTTATATGTCTATTATTAATTATTATTGAGAATGAGCACCCTGTACACAATTTTCAATCTTTTGGCACCATTCATTTGCAATAGAAATCTTTATGAGAATAATGTAAAAATAACAAAAGTAATGTTCGTTCATTACCATAAAAGATTAAACATAAGGAAAAAAATAAGTAATATCAAAAGGCAAGGTAAATTCATTTTCAAAAATTTTGTGTTTACGTATAATTTTTAATCGTGTCAATAGTCAATAATGCATTAAATATAATGAACTTTCTGCCCATTAACTAAATTAGATAATTTACGATATTTGTTACGTGCCTAATAATAACGTGACTATTCAGGGATCAATGTTTGAGTGGGTAATGACTAGAAAAAAGCGAAGGAAAACAATTTTCATAATTATGGAAATGGAGTATACAGCATAGTTAAATTTAAATGCAAAATTGTTTTTTCAATATTCTTGCTTAATATGTTTTCGTAATTATGAGAGTAAAAGCATAAAAATATTTTGTTTGAAGGTATGTTTTCGAAAGTGCTGCTTTTTGAAGTTTCAGCCGAAATTTTTATTTAAGTGCTGGAGTAAATGTATTTCCAAATGAGGAAAATATTATTTATTTTATTTAAATTTAAAATAAATCATTAATTAAACCTATTCGCGTCATTAGAACTTCTATTTCAAAAATTTCTTTTTTTTTATTCAGAAATTCCGAATCCAAACCGGAAATTTCGAAAAAAGAATTTTTACTTCATGTAATCAGAAAATGTCTCCCATTCAGTAAAGGAAAAAAAAAACTATTCAGAATTTCTGGTATGAATTCGGAATTTCTGAATAAAATAAAAATTCCTTAAATACACGCTAATGATGCAAATAGATTAAAAATAATTAAGGTCTAAAGATTAAACAAAACGGAGGATTTTCATAATAATGTTCATGGGAAGTTTTTTTAATCAAGAGAGTTTTAAATTAATGAAAAAAATGCAACATATGACGAATAATTAATTATAAGCGATGATGTGCAACATTATTTTAAAAAAAACTCTGCTAAATGCTTTTGAGCAAATTCAGTTGAATGTTTACAATTTATCAATAATTCATCATGAAAAGTTATTGAAATTGCAGCTATAATAGAAAAAGTATAATACATATTTCCCAAAATTATAACATTTCCCCGAAAAGAATACTCTAAACGTGTTTGGAAAGCTTCTATGCTGATAAATAGAATATAAATATCTCCTGGTTGGAGTATCATAGTTCAGATTTATCTCAACAGAGCGAAAAATGCTGGGACCAGGACTCGAACTGGGTATTTTGGCTTGCTGTGCCAAGGCTCGCTCTACAGACTTATCCCATCGATATCCTGGCTGGCATATTTCACTTATTTGTTGGATAAGCCTGCGAACTGCAGCGTTAATTTCAATCATCCGAGCTATAACTATAGCATTTCACGTGATAAATCTGAACTAACACTGAAACTCCAGTAGGAAGAGAGTTGGCACGGCAAGCCAAAGTATCCAGGTTCAAGTCCTGGTCCCAGTATTTTCCCCTCTGTTGGGGTAAATCTCAACTATGATACTCCAACTATTGGATATAATTTACCTAGTTGAAAATACTTTCCTCTATTCATTATGAGAATATAAACAGTTTAAATTATTGTCCTCCTGAACGATGGAATCAAGGGAAGTAGGTGAATCTGAAGCAAACAAGAAAGAAGTACACTTATGTCAAAAAATTAAGGGACAGTGACCAGACGCTGCCGCTTTCTACATGGTTTGTAAAATATCTACTGAATTTCTTGTTGAATTGTCCTTGAACTTCGAAGATGTAAAGCTCATTTTTGTCTTCAAGAACAGTAGAAACAGTATACTGCAATTAAAAGATTAATATATTGAATATTTGATGAGATATAGGCATTTGTATTAAATTTTTAACTACGCACGCGCAAACCATACCAGAGTTCTTTTCATGATTTGGTAGTCAATTCTATAGAGTAACTCATATAAAAAAGACCAGTCAAATATCGTGGAAACTCAGAAAGATTTCAGCAATATAGTGAGCTAATTGGATGATAAGGGATGATAATGGGAATGTTAATTGGAAGAAAATCCAATAAGGCAGGGGTGGCAAACTGTGGCCCGCCAGTTACCACTAAAATTTTATAGCAATCTTTGCCTTATCTAATCATCGAAGTTTTGCGATTCAAGAAGTCGTCTGCGTCTGTTTCTTTTAAAATTTAGTGGTATCTGGCGGGCCACGGTTTGACACCCCTGCAATAAGGGATGATCATACTAAAGGGATGATCCAATAAAGGATGATAATTGGATGAAAATCCAATTGGATGATAAGGGATCCCCCCCCCCAGAAATTTGTGAATTAGCTCACTATATTACCGAAATCTTTCTGAGTTTTCACGATATTTGACTGGTCTTTTATATGAGTTGCTTCATAGAATTAACTACCAAATCATGAAAAAAAAAATCGTTGGTATAGTTTGCGCGTGCGCGGTTAAAAATTATTTCATACAAATTCCCCTATCTCATCAAATATTCAATATGTTAATTTTTTAATTGCAGTATACTGTTTCTACTGTTCTTGAAATTAAACATGTGCTTTATATCCTCGAAATTCAAAGACAATTCGTCAAGAATTTCAGTAGATTATCGACAAACCGCGTAAAGAGCAAAAGCGTCCGGTCACTAGCCCTTAATTTTTAGATAGCAGTGTATATAACAAGCTGCTGAATTTTGAAACAGCATGTAAATAATAAGTGTAAATAAGCGTTTTTAAAAATACAAATGCGGCCTTTTTTTAGAACATACTATTTATAGTCATTTATTGCCCTCGTCGTAAAATTTTGGTGGCATCCACTTGAGACTTGGAACATTGCTTTAGTGCTTTATTCTATTTCTTGCTTTATTCACCCTTCAAAAAAAGCTGAGGCATGTGAAGTAAGATCAAATTTGCACTGAAAAATTATGACTTTCGCTTCTCGCTTTAATATATTAGATATTTTCTCTATGAAAATACTGGTGAACAAAAATCCGGAGACTCGGAAACTCTGCATCATGGATTCTTTCTGATTCCAAGTCAACAGCTTTGCAAGGAACCATTTTATGCAAGACGATTCATGCAGTTATCTAACTTTCATAAACGCTTATGTCAAAACCAATATTTCATACTATCTGAAAAATTAAACCCCCTTTTAATGTATTTCTTACCCTTCTCTCTTAAAGATAAAAACATATATGAAAAGCTTTAAAATATCCCAGTTTTGGTACTTCCATACCTTAATGTATGTCTATTACAACAAAGAATTTAATATTAAAAATAATGAATAATACCAAAACAGAAGGTGAACCCATTATTAAAAAGATTATACTTACCTGTAGTTTTTTTATCACGTTGATAACACATTAAATATAATAATCTTTCTAGCCATTAAATAAATTAGGTAGTTTATGATGTTAATTCCGTAGATAATACTTCAGAAATAAATTTTTGAATGCAAAATGCTTGGAGTAAACGAAGAAGAAAAACCAATCTTTATAGTTATGAAAGTGGTGTATACACAGGATAATTAAATTTAAACGCAAAGTTATTTATTCAACATTAATACTTAATGTGTTTCTAAGAATATGAGGGTAAAAGTTTTCTTTGCAACTGTGATTTCAGAGGCAGTGCTTTTAAAGTGAAGTCGAAGTGCTTATTAAATTGAAGAGGCGAAAGTATTTCAGAAAATGAATGTATTTATTTAGCTTTAAATTCAACAAACACCAGTTATTAACACTAGAACTATCGAAAATTTTACTCAAGTTTTTTAATACTATTTCACACCAGATATTTTATTTAGAACTACTTAAGTTATTCATACTAAAGTATACTAACGTATACAATACTAAAGTATGTCTGTGAGTTTTATATTTAATTTATTTTTAAAAAAAAATTCTGGTTCGAATCGGAATATATTCATTTGGTAACCGTCAAAATGACGGCTCATGGTAGTTCTACTGTTAAATGTTGAAGTCTAAGAATTAATACATTCACTAGAGCAGGGGTGTCAAACTGTGGACCGACTGATACCATTAAATTTTAAAAGAAATAGACGACTTGTGGAATAGAAGAAATTCAAAGGAAAAGTTTACTATAAAATTTTAGTGGTATCCGACGGGCCACAGTTTGACAGTTCTGCACTAGAGGGTTAAAAATACAAGAATTATATTTTATTCAGAAATTTCGAATTCATAATAGAAAATACTAATAGTAATTTAATTACAGACATTTCGTGATTACATAAAATAAAAATGCTTCTTTCGAAATTTCCGGTACGAATTCGTAATTTTGGATTAAAAATGCTTTATCAAGTGAGTGACCAAGTGACGCCACGTATGCGTCCTAATAGGAACGTGTTAAAATATGTTCATGAGTTCCACATTATTCTTATTCTGGCCCTCTTTTTTAGAGGGAGTTTAAATAAGTGTAAACGGGGCTCCCAAATGATCCGCTTATAACATACCAGTGTTGTCTAAGAAACATTTTCTTTTAAAAATATTTATGCAAATTTTACAGAAACGGGCCCCAAAGGTTATTTATATTGCAAATGTTGTTGAAGTCTACCACGAAACTATTTCTTCGAAACTGCTGGTATTCAAAACGAGGGCCATTTGGGAGCCTTGATTTAAATAGCACAGGGTTGCAAGGTTGGCCATCGTTTTTACTCAGAAAATCCCAATTCATATAGGAAATTCCAAAAGAAGAATTAATGACTTTATGTAATCACGAAATATGTGACATTAAATAAAGCAAAAATTACGATGAAAAATTTCTGAATCTAAAAGGAGTCTAACCTGGAAATCCTGAATTGATAGAGGAGAAGGTGTAAATAGGGTTCGATGCTGTAATATGAACCAGATGTTTTACTATGTGCTTTAATGCGATGCGATTACAGATGAAATGGAATCAGTTCGAGTCCGGACTCGAAACTGTCTCAGGCTTTTATACCAGTCTTCAGGGTCGGGTGGTTCGAGCTCAAAATGAAAATTTAATTTTTTTCACAAATTCAAGGTTCGTACGATTGTACCACAATTTTTTAATAGAATATTTCGCCTAATCTAAAGGCAGAAAAGTATTTCAAATATAGCAATTATTCGCGGTGTCTACAATTTCTGCTATTTAAATATTAAATAGAAAAATTCTGTTAAAACATTGTACGAACCCTGAAATTGAAAATAGGAAGAAAGAAACTTTCTGAGTGATATACACGATTGTAGTCTAAGTTTCTTAATGTGGTGCACAACCTTTTAAAAATCAGTTTGATAAGGAATTGAATTTTTTATGGATGGCATGTAAATAGAAATATTCTATCTAATTCTGAAGGCTTTGTCAAGTCAGTGTTAGTAACATAAAAAGCTATACAAAGCCCTAACCTATTCACCCTTTCTGTTTGAAGTCATTTTCCAGAATTACTGGAAAACAGAAATTAGATTCGTATTAGATCGATTAGACCGGAATCATGTCTTACAAAAAGTAAAAAGGAAAAAAAAAATGTTAATTGTGACTTCTGCAGATTACTACGAATGATTGGGTGTAAATAACGAATTTGCTATATTAAACAGATTTGCAAGGACATAAAAATGATGAAACATTGTCACGAAGGAGAGTATTTAGCATTAATTTTTATTTCTATGTAAAAAAGATATTTCAAATAAGGAAAATTCGGTTTCCGACGGCTTTGCGCTCCGAAAAAAAGAGCCCGAACTGATATCTAGTGGTGATATGTGGAAGATTCAGTCTGCGTTTGTATTTTGGTTCCACTTGGTTCCTAAGTTTGTAATTTGGTGTGGAGCCCCCTGTAATGTTTAAACGTCAGTCATCAGTAGTTTCGCCAGATCCACTGTCACCAAAAGCAGGAAAGGGAGATAAAAAAATAAGGGACAACGACTTCTAAATCAGAAGATACAAATACAGTAAATTCTATGAAATCTGAACCTGTCTATAACGGAATTCTTTATTAAACGCAAAAAAAATATCGTCCTCATGGAAGTAATATTACACACTTATATATGATAAGACGGAAGCCTCTTTAAAACGGAATCTTTTCCCGTTTACTTGGGGTTCCGTGTTAGCTGGTTTACCTGTAACTTAAAAAAAAGAAAAAACGATAATCTTATGCAGTAAAATGTATGAAAATAGAATAACCTTAAAAAAAAAATCCGTTTGGGAGAGGTTTCCGAATGAGCAGTTATAGAAAGGTTTCTTTCCGTAGGGACTGTGGAGTTTTACGTTTAAGACATGATTTCTAAGTAAGACATTACGTTTAAACAGATTTCGTTGTTACAGGTTTTATAGAACAAAGTGCACTAAAACTGTAAAAACAGAATGGCCAGGACCGAAAACATATCCCGCCCCGTAGTGGTATTTTTTTCGGGAATCATAAAAAATTTCCATTATTGACAGGTTCTGTATTTACATGTTTTACGGTATTAAGTAGTGATGGGCAGAATGAATGATTTTGATTTTCGAATGAATCATAGGAGCATGCGCAAAAGCATAACTGCCAAACTTCACATTTTTAAAAATCAGTTACTACCAGAAATTTTGTAGAAGGAAATGAATTTTTATATTTTAACTGAAATTAAACCGAATTAAATTAAAAAGATAACTCATAACATAAAGGTGTAATATAAGATAATAACATAAAAAATGTAGAAACTTTTTCTTTTTATTTTTTTTTAATTTTTATTTTTACAAAATTTCTGGTGGACATTGATTAAAAGAAATACGAAAGTTGACAACGAGGCTTTTGCGCAAGCGGGAATGATTCATTCGAATAAAAAAATCATTCATTCTGCGCACCACTAGTATTAAGTTAAGGGGATCTGGAACACAAAATCCTATATTTTTATTTATAGATATTTTCGAATGCATTTTTTTGTGAAATATATTTGGAAAATACTGAAAACTTAAAACATTTTTTTAAGCAGAATTTAAAAATTTAAACATATTTAATTTTTTATATAACTCTTGTATTACTTTTGTGTACAGAAAATGTGCAATTTAAATTTGTCTTCAGGATTTTTAAAAATATTAATTATAAATTTCCAAATAAATTTTAAAGTGAAAAATGAAATTTTTTTCATGAGTAACTTTTGCGTTAATTAGAAAATTTTCACAATTCTCACTCAAAATCAAAAAAGAAAAAACAATGCACTGTATTAGAAATATAATACATAAACTCTGTTCATACATATAACGTATAAGGAATGTTAGATATATCCTTTCAAAGTTGACAAATCTAGTGTTGAATTCAGCCGCCCCCCCCCCCCGGAGCATTGAAATGTCCCCCTCAGAAGATTTGCGATTTCATGCTTTTAAAGGTTAAAAAGTGCGATTTCCCTCCCCGAAGCCACAGAAATCCCGACCGAAGAATAGTGTCTGAATTCAACAGTGGACGAATCATAAAAAAAATTCATTGTGAGATAAATGAAGTTAAAGTTCCCGTCAGAGGGCGGGTCGTTTGCGGTATCACGACAAAAAAAAAAAAAAAAAAAAAAAAAAAAAAAAAAAAATTATATCTCCGGATCTAATATTGATAAAAGAATGCGGTTTGTGGTATTTAACTCTAAAAAGTATAATTTTTTTTTGCCAATAATAATAATAATAATATATATATATATATATATATATATATATATATATATATATATATATATATATATATTTTTTTTTTTTTTTTTTTTTTTTTTTTTGAGAATTTTCTGTCTCGGACCCACTTAAACTCAATTGCAAACTAACGACTAGAGTGGTAATAAAAGAAATTTAAAAGAATTTGTGCATCGTGAAAAATCAGGCCTTTTGGAGTCCTCGTAATTGTTTCAAAAGTATGAAATATTAGCTTTATTTGAAAATTTCCGATGCATGGAGATTTCTCATCCTTTCAATTTGTCACTTAAATTGTAATAGTTAGTGATAATATCTATCTTCAAAATAATGTAATTACTTTTGGAAAAAGGCATTGAGTAATTTTAATGGCCAATTTCTTAGATTTTTGGTCGTGATCCATATTAGAGATGAGTTCGGGCCTGTTTCTCGGAGCCCGAGCCCAATAAATAGCAGAAACCATTGCCCAATACCAAAATATTTCCTCATTGAAAAATATCGTCTTACATTCTTACATAGAAGTAAATATTAATCCTAAGTACTCCTTTATGACAATGTTTCGTGATTTTCATGCCCCTAAAATTCTGTTTAAAATAACAAATTTGTTATGTAATACTCAATCACTGGCAGAAATCTACAAAAATCACATTTCTTATACTTTTAAATATCATTATACAAATATGGCAGAAGGACACGTGTTCTATTTTCCAGTAATTCTGGAAAAGGTCGTCAAACAGAAAGCGTAGACGTACAAGGGATATACCACGTCGTCTTTATGGTACTATCACTGACCGTGCAAAAGATTCAGAAATAGATAGAATATTACTCTTTATAATTCATCAATAAACAATTAATTCAATTCACTTTCATGCTGATTTTTAAAGGATTTTAATAGAAATTTAAAGTAACATTATTTTTCGTCAAATAGAAAGTTTTCCTTTTTCCCTTTCTTAACCCATTCGCTGCCCATACTATGATTTTTCAATCTAAAATTACGAATTCGTACCGGAAATTTTGAAAGGAGAATTTTTATTGTATGTAATCATGAAATGGCTGTAATTAAATAAAGTAAATATGGCTGTTAGCATTTTCTGGTATGAATTTGAATTTCCTAAATAAAATAAAATTCTGGTAATTTTAACCCGTCAGTGAACGTGTTAATTTGTTGATTAAACAAAAATTCCTTTGAACACGTTTCCAAAGACTGGTATAAAACTCGAGCCGGACTAGGGCTGAGCCCATCTCCTCTCTACCATATTACCGCCGTTGTTTCACAACTCATTTTGGAGTGTGGTTTTATTATTATTAGTATTATTATTTTCTATATTCTTCTTACTTTAAATTACAAGCATACTCGATCTTTATATGCACTAAGTATCCATAATTGAATAAATCTATATTCAATACTTGGAAATTTTCCATAGAAAATTTCACACGCCTTGCGTTCTTAATATTTCAAATTTTAATTGCTTAAAAGCCGTATAGCCAACATAGTGAAAAAGTACCCAAGCCGGGACTCGAACACGGGTCATCAGTATAGTAAACCTATATTTAATACTTGGAAATTTTCCATAGAAAATTTCACATGCCTTGCATTCATAATATTTCAAATTTTAATTGCTTAAAAGGCGTATAGCCAACATAGTGAATACCCAAGCCGGGACTCGAACACGGGTCATCAGTGTAGTAAATCTATATTTAATACTTGGAAATTTTCCATAGAAAATTTCACAGGCCTTGCATTCATAATATTTCAAATTTTAATTTCTTAAAAGGCATATAGCCAACATAGTGAAAAAGTACCCAAGCCGAGATTCGAACCCGGGTCATCAGTATAGTTACTCAATTATCGATGCTGGATTTTCTTTGGTTTCGTGTTTGCCCCAGGGTTGGTGGCTCACGGAAAATATTCCGTCTTTTGCTGTGTTTGTAGCCTTGCCAACATGTTATAGTGAGAAAGTGCCAGGCTGAGTATCGTTCCCAAGTGGTTCAGTTGGTAGAACGTCAGTGCACTATACTGATTACCCGGGTTCGAGTCTCGGCTTGAGTACTTTTTCACTACGTTGGCTATACGCCTTGTAAACATTTAAAATTTAAAATGCACTAAGTAATTGGTAATGAAATAATCTGTCATATTTACATTTTAAATGGTCGTATTTACCTACATTCAAATTAGTTCCATATTCCCATCTTCTCTCTAACCAAAAACATTTTCTGAATCGGAATGGGACAATGAAGCAATGAATAAAGAGGAGGAGAAATATAGTGTAGTCTCTACCAATTGAGAGTGAAGTAACTGAGGATGTAGTTACAAGTCGGCGGATATTATTTGTTTACATCGAATCATATCCGCCATCTGATTACCGCCAGGGAAAATTTTCACCAGTAAATTTGAATAAAAATTTTTGCTTTATTTAAACACCTTATTCATGCAAAATTTCTGTCATAACTAAAAAAAAAATTATTCGTTTTTATTGGTGGAAGTTTGACCCAGTGCGTGGTATTATAGTCTCGTTCACTGACATTGACAGGAGGATTATTTAAGTATTTAAATTATGGCGGAAACGCAGCCTTGAGTACCGCTGAGGGAAACTTCCACCAGTAAAAACGGACAGATATTTTTACTTCCCATTGCGACAAAATGTGCCTGAATAAGGCATTTAAAGAAGAATGTATTTTCTATTCAAATTTACTGGTGGCAGGAAGTTTGCCACGGTGGTAATCAGCCCATCGGAAACCGGTTACAGTTAAAGCAGAATAAAACAGACTTTTGCGCATTCTAGTTGGTGTTTATCTAATGTTAATAATTTTTCATGGATGGTTAGGGGAGACCGGGGCATGTTGGCCATAGGGGCACGTTGGCCCATCCGCGATATTTTTCAAACTATCCGGTGGATAGCATTACTAGCTATGTGAAATGTGTCTTATCACGTCTTCTTTCACCCAGAACATCGTCAACCGTTTAGAAGAAATCAAACGAAAGCCACTTCAAATTTTTACACAAGTAAGTTTTTTTTTTTTTGCATTTATAAAAATCTTTTTTGATTAATTTCTAAATTAAAATTTGGTGAATAGCACTTTAAATAGACCATTGTTCAGAGCTTATTTTCTACATACTGATTTTTTTTTTTTTTTTAAATAACGGAATAATTTGATACGACGATCAAAAACCAAAATGGCAATATGGGGCAAGTTGGCCCATTTAATCTGGGGCATGTTGGCCCAAATTAACCGACGAACCTATGGACGAAATTCACATTTGTGACCACCGCCCTTGAAAGGTGTTAAATCATTTAAAAATAGTAAATCAGGAGATGAGTGGATTCAGTGTACCAGGTGCAAATGTTAGGCATGCGAATCATATGTCGCTGTAGATATGATATTTTATGTTTGCATTCATTGTGATGATGAGAAAAAATTCAATGAAGGCAGTAGTTAAGTTGAACAAAACATCTTTTCTTATCCATTGTACCTTTTATATACCAAATTAAAATTACATTTGATATGTTATGTGTTTTTCATTTCCGTTAGCAATCAAAAAATAAAATCTATTTAGTGGGCCAATCTACCCCGTTCGACGGGGCAGGTTGGCCCAGTGACTTGATGTCCTTCTGAGCTTCATATAGAAACTATTAATAATTATTTTTCAATAATTTTCCTACGTTGTTATGCTTTAAGGTGTACTTATTGCCCAAACTAAAAAAAAGAATTAAAGTTTTAATAAAATAAAATAAATAAAAAGTTTTGAAGAAAAAATGGGCCAACTAGCCCCCGTCCCCCCTACTGAAGTTAACGTATTATAGAAGTAATATATTTGCAAAAGTTATAACTTTTTTCAGAAATATATATTCTGGGCGAAAACTTTCGTTGTAAATAAAAAACTATAACTTTATAACAGTACTTTTTCAAATGATAAAGTTAATATAGATCCTCCACAATAAATAATTTTATATTATGAAAAAGAATGAGTAATATCAAAACACAAGGTAAAGTCATTTTCAGAAAAATTATATTTACCTATGATTTTTTATCACGTCGAAAACGCGTTAAGTTTAATGATATTGCTACCCATTAACTAAATTAGATAATTTTGTACGATATTACTTACGTGGATAATAGTTCGGGGATCAATTTTTGAATGAATAATACCTCGTAAAAAAGCGAAGAAGGTAAAAACCTTTATAACCATGAAAGTGGCGTATACACAGTATAATTAAATTTAAATGCAAAGATATTTCTGCAACATTTTCGCTTAATGTATTTTCGTGATTATGAGGGTACACACATTGAAAAGTTTTGTTTGCATCTATGGTTTCAAAGGTGCTGCTTTTTGAAGTTGTAGTTGAAGTATTTTATTAAATTTCAGAAGTGAATGAATGTATTTAAGTAAAGAAAAAAATATTTATTTAGTTTCAATTCAAAAGAAATTATTGATTAAAATTGATTAAAGTCCAAAAATTGAATAAAATCTATAAATTCCATTTTTGTTTTAAATCTAGAAAGTTTTCAAGTAATGAAAAGCTTGCAAAATTGATTAATGTTTTTCTGTAATATTGGGTAATTTTATATTTTAAATAATCTTCTAAATGCGTTTGAGCATAATTAATTAGGTGTTCATAAAGTATTAAGAGTTTATTGTTAAAGGTTATTGAAATTATAGTTTTAAAAGAAAAATAACAATACATATTTCCAGAAATTATAATATTTTTCCTGAAATAGTGTTTTGAACATGTTTGACATCTTTAATGTTGATTTAAAATATTATTAGCGGAGCTTCGCCCGCTACGCTGGTCGGTTTATTCCAGACCTCGAATTAAACGAACTTAGGACTAGGCGCCCCAATTGTCTTCGGATCCGGTCAACTCGGATTTAAATAAAATACCAAAAAAAAAGAAAGAAAGAAAAAGAAAAGAAAAGAAAAGAAAAGAAAAAGAAAAGAAAACTTCATTTAGAATCCTGCAGAAACTGTATCAACATATTTTAAAAAACTGCGATTGTTGATTTATTTTTCGTGTGAAGGGTGAAGAGTTTCTCTTCAACGAAAATTGACCCAGGCTCCAGGCAACAAAATGGCTGCTTGTAAAATTCATCTGATGGAAAAGCTGTCATTTCAACGAAAGAGTAAGTTTTTCTTCCCATTGAAAGTGGGCAGAATGAGGAATGAGTTTCTCATTGTGTGGGTTTGAACAGCTCCCTGTTCCCTTTTGTTCAGAACCAGTCCACTCTCAAACCATAGAAGGGGAGAATCCCCTTCTATTCCTGCTTTTAAAAAAACTTGTAGCATGCGCACAGAGATCAATTTCATGTGAAATCTCAAAAATGCTCTTTTAACTTTAAATATATAGATAAAATAATACTCTTCTAGAATGATAGAATTAATGTATATTCAATGCAAAAAACAAACAAAAAAAAAAGAATTTAATGTAAACAACAATTGCTTAATAATAAACAAGTATTGTTTAATAATAAACAAGATGAACTCAGTTTCAAAAAAATTTAAGGTAATATTTTTTTTTTCCTTTTTCTATTTATGAATGTCATAGTTATCAATAGTATTACAGTTTTAAAAGAAAAATAATAATATATATATTTCCAAACATTATACTATTTTTCTTAAAACAGCGTTCTGAACATGTTTGAAACCTTTAATGTCAATTTAAACAATAATAAAATAATACTCTTCTAGATTGATAGAATTAGAATTAGTGTATATTCATTAAAAAAAAAAAAACTTAATGTAAACAAAAAATGTCTAATAACAAAATAAGATAAACCCAGTTTCAGATATATTTTACTTAGCAATAAATTTTTCTTCATTATTCTATTTATCAATCTTTTTAGCTCACAATTTATCAACCTATCTAGTTATCCATCTCCTTATCAATCTATTTATTAATTTATCCTTGCTCGTGAATATCTCTCCATTTCTGTCTAAATTTCTGTCTCTCTATTTTATCATGTCGATAATGCATTAAATATAATGATCTTTAAGTCAATAATTAAATTAGATGGTGTGCGATGTTAGTTGCGTGGATAACAATTCAATAATCAAATTTTCAATGTGAAATGTTTAGAATAAAAAAAAAACGAAGCGGGAAAGTAAAATAAAGTTGCGTACACAGTATAATCAAATTTAAATGCAAATTCAACAGTCCCAATTAATGTGTTTTCGTGATTATGAGGATAAATGTATTGAAAAATTTTGTTTGTGTCAATAATTTTCATGCGGATGCTTTTGAAGTTAAAGCTGATTTTTTTTATTAAATTGTAAGAAGGAAACTATATTTCAAGGTATAAAGTTATTATTTATTTAATTTAAATTATATAATTCGTTACAAAAAATAACTTAATGCAAATAATAAAAAATGTCTAATAACAAAACAAGATAAACTCAGTTTCAGAAATATTTTCTTAGCAATAGTTTTTTCTCCATTATTCTATTTATATTATTATCATTATTATCCATCTTTTTAGCTAACAATTTATCAATCTATCTAGTTATCGATCTACTTATCAATCTATTTATAAATTTATCTTTACTCGTGAATCTCTCTCCATTTCTATCTAAATTTCTGTCTCTCTATTTTATCATGCCGATAATGCATTAAATATAATGATCTTTAAGGCAATAATTAAATTACATGGTTTGCGATATTAGTTACGTGGATAATAATTCAAGAATCAATTTTTCAATGTGAAATGTTTAGAATAAAAAAACGAAGCGGAAAAGTAAAAGAAAGTTTCGTACATACAGTATAATCAAATTTTAATGTGTTTTCGTGATTATGAGGATAAATGCATTCAAAAAATCTCAGTAATTTTCATGCGGGTGTTTTTGAAGGTATAAAGCTGAATCTTTTATTAAATTGTAAGAAGAAATATATTTAATTTAAGATCAAGAGAAACTATTGATTAAAAAAAAAATAACTTAGTAACTATTTGAAATATTTTTATAGCAAGTTCTTTTTCTAGGTAACAGCTAAATGATATTAACTTCACCCCCATTATCACAGGGTTCGTACGCTTTAACACAATTTTTTAATAGAATTTTTCTATTTAATATTTAAATAGTGGAAATTGTAAAGCTTTTGGGGAACTTACTTGCTACATATCTATAAAATTCGTGACACGTTTAATTGCATTACTTTTAAGGGATATAAATTTTTCTTGTAACTGGCATATTTTTTTCTCAATTTTTTTATAATAAAACTGCACGCAAGTATGTATGCATATAATTTTACTCTTCCGTGTACTAAATATCCGATTTGAATCTGACTAAATATTTTTCGTCGGCCTGCAATATAGTATACTCCAACTTGAAATGCTCAAATCCAATCAGAAATAAAGAAAATTTATGCTTTATTTTAATGCAAATAACATTATGGTAAATTGTCCATAAATTAAGGTACAAACACAAAATTCAGAGCGATTATACTTAGAGCGTGCTCTGTAAGTGATAAATTTGCTAGCCCTCAGTAGCGCCACTTTCCTCTTCTGCGGTCAGTGTTCAAATCCAAAGCGCTGCATATGCAGCATACACAAATTTTGTTCACATACATGAGCGCTACTTTGCCCTCCTGCGGCAAGTTCTCCAAACAGAAGTTCATCAAGAAAAAGAAATACCAACTAGTAAATTACTTAATCCGCTGTTTAAGTCCACTCATCCAACGAACTAGATCAAAGCGTGCATTTTAAATTCAACATCACCTAGTTAACTCATGCTGTTTCAATTAATACTATTCAATTTCTGATTTTTCTGGTTTATGCTTTTCTGGCATGTAAAAGGAAGAAACAGTTGTAAGTATTTTCAACTTGCGAAATTAATTTCATTCATCTGCTCATGCTTAACATATAATGGCTTTGGACAAAATTTACGATTAAAATTTAGTGGTAAGAAATAGCGTACAAGTTGGAAGCTATGGCTTCGTTTTTGAGTGGATCTGCCAATGCCTCTTTTAGCGGATGTGGGGACAGCAGTTTTGTATATATTTTTCTCATTGTCTTTCAATCTGATGTGAATTTATACATTTCTGCCTGCGCTACTTATTAATACTTTTATATCACTATAGATTGTTAATTTACCTATGTTTGGTTATTTTGAAAATGCGTCACGGTGGGCGTTACAGACTGGCTGACTTGGCTTGTTTGATAATATTTTTCTCTGGTTCAATTCAAATTTTGTCCCAGTTTTGTGGCTGGTAGAAACCGACGTTCTCAATGTCTTGTTTGTACAATTAGTGTTTTTAAGTTTATAGATTTTTAGAATTTCGTATTTCGCATTGTCTGTCCTCTCACTGTTGATGAGACTGCCTTTTCTATAGTTTCTTCTATGTTCATCTATCAGGACTCCCACTCGGTCCGTTTTTTGAACATCACTTTTTTTTAAAGAAAAATCATGTTTATAAATTTTATAGAAACTAACGTCGAAACACATTTTAGTTGCAATTGTTGCAAATACCTACCACAATTTTCTTTCTAAATAAAATACTGGTTTTAAAAAAAAACGGACCAGTGGGAGACCTGATCTACGTTAAATATTTACTTTTCGGTGGGATTCAAGCATCGGATAACCACCCATCCCAAAGCCATTAAATAATAAGCCCAGTCAGATAAATGGGAAACTTTTCGCAAGTTGAAAATAGCACCATCTAGCAGATGGGATGCTTGCATTCGGCACCAAGAATATTTTAATAAAATTTTGCTTCTAAAATTAAAGCTTAAAATAAGGAGTTCATATTTTCTAAAAAAGTCGTTTGTAAATTCCGGTGTCAGTCAGTAATTTCACATTTTACGAACAGAATTTGTCTGTGCCGGAAAGGGTTAATTGCATAGTGATGTAAATTTCCATCACTTTTTATTTAACTTTTAATAAATAAATCAACTTCTATGCCACCACTATATTTATATAGAAATATTAATCCAGTAAATTTTCCCATTTTTTTTTCATTATATTTTCAGCTTTAATGTAAAAAGATCCCAATAATTAGCAAGCATTTAAAGGAAGTGCAAAAACAAAACATCGATACAAACGATAAAAATCGTTTAAAATATCGATATAAATAAATCGTATCGTTTCTCTGCGACGCACTTCTGTTTCGCCTTCCTTCCGCAGCAGATGAAGTGGCGCTAGTTACTCCGCTAACAAATTTAACACTATCTGACTGGGCTTATTATTTAATGGCTTTGACCCATCCGGCCAAAGAAGGTTTTTTTAGGGGGGGGGGGCGGAGGAAGGGTTTTTTCGTTTTTTGTTTTTGACATTTTTGGTTATTTTGTTTCCTTACATCTTTCAGCATCTTTCATTGATTTATCTTTCGTTTATGTTTTAATTTTTAATATTATAATATAACATTATTATGCATAAATGTATATTTGTGTGTGTTTGTCTGTGTACACATATACATATACACATATATAACATATATATATATATATTATATAATGGGATGATCATTTACAAAAGGAAAAATACTATGCTTTATCTCAACGACTCAATATAAATTCGTAGCAATTTGAGTAACTTTACAGCGCCTTTCAAACTTTAATTAATTTAGAATGATTTGAATTCGTTATCGAAAAAGTCTTTAGCTTTCGGGGAATAATTAGCATTTCACTGCCATCCGCATTTTAGTTTAAAAACACATTCGGATTTCGTAGCAATTTAAGTATCTTTAAAGAAGTTACCAAACTTTAATTACACCGTAACGCTTTAAATTTGATATCGTAATAATTCTCTCGTCTTTCACGGAACAATTTGCACGTTATCGTATTCAAATATATTGGATAGTCATAGAATGTTGTCGTTTTAAGCTGTTCTTTCATTAATAGGATTTTTCAAATAACGCCGCAATATTAGAAAATATGAGACGATATAAACGTTTGTCGCAAAACTTCCTTTTAATCTGCAGGTTATTTTCGGATTAATAATTATTCCTTAATTCTTTTGACTTTTTAGCTGATAATATATTAATAATTTCAAAATTAGAGTTGTGGAAAAAAAAATTCACAAGATCTTAAGAAAAATTACAGAATGCATACTGCCGGGTAAGAAAATTTTCACGATCGCAGTAAATTCTGCACATTGCTTCTTGAATTTAAAAAAAATGTCCAAGTCAATTCACCCATACTAAAATCATTCAAACGGTTAATAGAATTAGGTCGGTTTATATAAGAGAATTATCCATTTTAGTTCATCTATTTCAAATGTATCCATTTAGATATATTTACACGAACCTGTTCGGGAGCTTCCTCTTTTAAATCTCCCCTCTTTTCGGTTAATGTCTATAGTTTGATATTTTATTAAAAATTTTTAGTGTTTGTCGCAATATAGTGTTATAGTTTGTCGCAAAACTTCCGTTTAATCTACAGGTTATTTTGAGAGCAATAATTATTCCTTAATTCTTTTGACTTTTTAGCTGATAATATATTAATAATTTAAATATTAGAGTTGTGGAAAAAAATTCACAAGATCTTAAGAAAAATTACAGAATGCATACTGCCGGGTAAGAAAATTTTCACGATCACAGTAAATTCTGCACATTGCTTCTTGAATTAAAAAAAAATGTCCAAGTCAATTCACCCATACTAAAATCATTCAAACGGTTAATAGAATTAGGTCGGTTTATATAAGAGAATTATCCATTTTAGTTCATCTATTTCAAATGTATCCATTTAGATATATTTACACGAACCTGTTCGGGAGCTTCCTCTTTTAAATCTCCCCTCTTTTCGGTTAATGTCTATAGTTTGATATTTTATTAAAAATTTTTAGTGTTTGTCGCAATATAGTGTTATAGTTTGTCGCAAAACTTCCGTTTAATCTACAGGTTATTTTGAGAGCAATAATTATTCCTTAATTCTTTTGACTTTTTAGCTGATAATATATTAATAATTTAAATATTAGAGTTGTGGAAAAAAATTCACAAGATCTTAAGAAAAATTACAGAATGCATACTGCCGGGTAAGAAAATTTTCACGATCACAGTAAATTCTGCACATTGCTTCTTGAATTAAAAAAAAATGTCCAAGTCAATTCACCCATACTAAAATCATTCAAACGGTTAATAGAATTAGGTCGGTTTATATAAGAGAATTATCCATTTTAGTTCATCTATTTCAAATGTATCCATTTAGATATATTTACACGAACCTGTTCGGGAGCTTCCTCTTTTAAATCTCCCCTCTTTTCGGTTAATGTCTATAGTTTGATATTTTATTAAAAATTTTTAGTGTTTGTCGCAATATAGTGTTATAGTTTGTCGCAAAACTTCCGTTTAATCTACAGGTTATTTTGAGAGCAATAATTATTCCTTAATTCTTTTGACTTTTTAGCTGATAATATATTAATAATTTAAATATTAGAGTTGTGGAAAAAAATTCACAAGATCTTAAGAAAAATTACAGAATGCATACTGCCGGGTAAGAAAATTTTCACGATTGCAGTAAATTCTGCACATTGCTTCTTGAATTAAAAAAAAATGTCCAAGTCAATTCACCACACTAAAATCATTCAAACGGTTAATAGAATTAGGTCGGTTTATATAAGAGAATTATCCATTTTAGTTCATCTATTTCAAATGTATCCATTTAGATATATTTACACGAACCTGTTCGGGAGCTTCCTCTTTTAAATCTCCCCTCTTTTCGGTTAATGTCTATAGTTTGATATTTTATTAAAAATTTTTAGTGTTTGTCGCAATATAGTGTTATAGTTTGTCGCAAAACTTCCGTTTAATCTACAGGTTATTTTGAGAGCAATAATTATTCCTTAATTCTTTTGACTTTTTAGCTGATAATATATTAATAATTTAAATATTAGAGTTGTGGAAAAAAATTCACAAGATCTTAAGAAAAATTACAGAATGCATACTGCCGGGTAAGAAAATTTTCACGATTGCAGTAAATTCTGCACATTGCTTCTTGAATTAAAAAAAAATGTCCAAGTCAATTCACCACACTAAAATCATTCAAACGGTTAATAGAATTAGGTCGGTTTATATAAGAGAATTATCCATTTTAGTTCATCTATTTCAAATGTATCCATTTAGATATATTTACACGAACCTGTTCGGGAGCTTCCTCTTTTAAATCTCCCCTCTTTTCGGTTAATGTCTATAGTTTGATATTTTATTAAAAATTTTTAGTGTTTGTCGCAATATAGTGTTATAGTTTGTCGCAAAACTTCCGTTTAATCTACAGGTTATTTTGAGAGCAATAATTATTCCTTAATTCTTTTGACTTTTTAGCTGATAATATATTAATAATTTAAATATTAGAGTTGTGGAAAAAAATTCACAAGATCTTAAGAAAAATTACAGAATGCATACTGCCGGGTAAGAAAATTTTCACGATTGCAGTAAATTCTGCACATTGCTTCTTGAATTAAAAAAAAATGTCCAAGTCAATTCACCACACTAAAATCATTCAAACGGTTAATAGAATTAGGTCGGTTTATATAAGAGAATTATCCATTTTAGTTCATCTATTTCAAATGTATCCATTTAGATATATTTACACGAACCTGTTCGGGAGCTTCCTCTTTTAAATCTCCCCTCTTTTCGGTTAATGTCTATAGTTTGATATTTTATTAAAAATTTTTAGTGTTTGTCGCAATATAGTGTTATAGTTTGTCGCAAAACTTCCGTTTAATCTACAGGTTATTTTGAGAGCAATAATTATTCCTTAATTCTTTTGACTTTTTAGCTGATAATATATTAATAATTTAAATATTAGAGTTGTGGAAAAAAATTCACAAGATCTTAAGAAAAATTACAGAATGCATACTGCCGGGTAAGAAAATTTTCACGATTGCAGTAAATTCTGCACATTGCTTCTTGAATTAAAAAAAAATGTCCAAGTCAATTCACCACACTAAAATCATTCAAACGGTTAATAGAATTAGGTCGGTTTATATAAGAGAATTATCCATTTTAGTTCATCTATTTCAAATGTATCCATTTAGATATATTTACACGAACCTGTTCGGGAGCTTCCTCTTTTAAATCTCCCCTCTTTTCGGTTAATGTCTATAGTTTGATATTTTATTAAAAATTTTTAGTGTTTGTCGCAATATAGTGTTATAGTTTGTCGCAAAACTTCCGTTTAATCTACAGGTTATTTTGAGAGCAATAATTATTCCTTAATTCTTTTGACTTTTTAGCTGATAATATATTAATAATTTAAATATTAGAGTTGTGGAAAAAAATTCACAAGATCTTAAGAAAAATTACAGAATGCATACTGCCGGGTAAGAAAATTTTCACGATTGCAGTAAATTCTGCACATTGCTTCTTGAATTAAAAAAAAATGTCCAAGTCAATTCACCACACTAAAATCATTCAAACGGTTAATAGAATTAGGTCGGTTTATATAAGAGAATTATCCATTTTAGTTCATCTATTTCAAATGTATCCATTTAGATATATTTACACGAACCTGTTCGGGAGCTTCCTCTTTTAAATCTCCCCTCTTTTCGGTTAATGTCTATAGTTTGATATTTTATTAAAAATTTTTAGTGTTTGTCGCAATATAGTGTTATAGTTTGTCGCAAAACTTCCGTTTAATCTACAGGTTATTTTGAGAGCAATAATTATTCCTTAATTCTTTTGACTTTTTAGCTGATAATATATTAATAATTTAAATATTAGAGTTGTGGAAAAAAATTCACAAGATCTTAAGAAAAATTACAGAATGCATACTGCCGGGTAAGAAAATTTTCACGATTGCAGTAAATTCTGCACATTGCTTCTTGAATTAAAAAAAAATGTCCAAGTCAATTCACCACACTAAAATCATTCAAACGGTTAATAGAATTAGGTCGGTTTATATAAGAGAATTATCCATTTTAGTTCATCTATTTCAAATGTATCCATTTAGATATATTTACACGAACCTGTTCGGGAGCTTCCTCTTTTAAATCTCCCCTCTTTTCGGTTAATGTCTATAGTTTGATATTTTATTAAAAATTTTTAGTGTTTGTCGCAATA
The DNA here is from genome assembly GCA_963931845.1 of Maratus michaelseni. Taxonomy (NCBI): domain Eukaryota; kingdom Metazoa; phylum Arthropoda; class Arachnida; order Araneae; family Salticidae; genus Maratus; species Maratus michaelseni. The sequence goes on along the minus strand of OZ007595.1, from coordinate 265,102,082 downwards.
TAGTGTTATAGTTTGTCGCAAAACTTCCGTTTAATCTACAGGTTATTTTGAGAGCAATAATTATTCCTTAATTCTTTTGACTTTTTAGCTGATAATATATTAATAATTTAAATATTAGAGTTGTGGAAAAAAATTCACAAGATCTTAAGAAAAATTACAGAATGCATACTGCCGGGTAAGAAAATTTTCACGATTGCAGTAAATTCTGCACATTGCTTCTTGAATTAAAAAAAAATGTCCAAGTCAATTCACCACACTAAAATCATTCAAACGGTTAATAGAATTAGGTCGGTTTATATAAGAGAATTATCCATTTTAGTTCATCTATTTCAAATGTATCCATTTAGATATATTTACACGAACCTGTTCGGGAGCTTCCTCTTTTAAATCTCCCCTCTTTTCGGTTAATGTCTATAGTTTGATATTTTATTAAAAATTTTTAGTGTTTGTCGCAATATAGTGTTATAGTTTGTCGCAAAACTTCCGTTTAATCTACAGGTTATTTTGAGAGCAATAATTATTCCTTAATTCTTTTGACTTTTTAGCTGATAATATATTAATAATTTAAATATTAGAGTTGTGGAAAAAAATTCACAAGATCTTAAGAAAAATTACAGAATGCATACTGCCGGGTAAGAAAATTTTCACGATTGCAGTAAATTCTGCACATTGCTTCTTGAATTAAAAAAAAATGTCCAAGTCAATTCACCACACTAAAATCATTCAAACGGTTAATAGAATTAGGTCGGTTTATATAAGAGAATTATCCATTTTAGTTCATCTATTTCAAATGTATCCATTTAGATATATTTACACGAACCTGTTCGGGAGCTTCCTCTTTTAAATCTCCCCTCTTTTCGGTTAATGTCTATAGTTTGATATTTTATTAAAAATTTTTAGTGTTTGTCGCAATATAGTGTTATAGTTTGTCGCAAAACTTCCGTTTAATCTACAGGTTATTTTGAGAGCAATAATTATTCCTTAATTCTTTTGACTTTTTAGCTGATAATATATTAATAATTTAAATATTAGAGTTGTGGAAAAAAATTCACAAGATCTTAAGAAAAATTACAGAATGCATACTGCCGGGTAAGAAAATTTTCACGATTGCAGTAAATTCTGCACATTGCTTCTTGAATTAAAAAAAAATGTCCAAGTCAATTCACCACACTAAAATCATTCAAACGGTTAATAGAATTAGGTCGGTTTATATAAGAGAATTATCCATTTTAGTTCATCTATTTCAAATGTATCCATTTAGATATATTTACACGAACCTGTTCGGGAGCTTCCTCTTTTAAATCTCCCCTCTTTTCGGTTAATGTCTATAGTTTGATATTTTATTAAAAATTTTTAGTGTTTGTCGCAATATAGTGTTATAGTTTGTCGCAAAACTTCCGTTTAATCTACAGGTTATTTTGAGAGCAATAATTATTCCTTAATTCTTTTGACTTTTTAGCTGATAATATATTAATAATTTAAATATTAGAGTTGTGGAAAAAAATTCACAAGATCTTAAGAAAAATTACAGAATGCATACTGCCGGGTAAGAAAATTTTCACGATTGCAGTAAATTCTGCACATTGCTTCTTGAATTAAAAAAAAATGTCCAAGTCAATTCACCACACTAAAATCATTCAAACGGTTAATAGAATTAGGTCGGTTTATATAAGAGAATTATCCATTTTAGTTCATCTATTTCAAATGTATCCATTTAGATATATTTACACGAACCTGTTCGGGAGCTTCCTCTTTTAAATCTCCCCTCTTTTCGGTTAATGTCTATAGTTTGATATTTTATTAAAAATTTTTAGTGTTTGTCGCAATATAGTGTTATAGTTTGTCGCAAAACTTCCGTTTAATCTACAGGTTATTTTGAGAGCAATAATTATTCCTTAATTCTTTTGACTTTTTAGCTGATAATATATTAATAATTTAAATATTAGAGTTGTGGAAAAAAATTCACAAGATCTTAAGAAAAATTACAGAATGCATACTGCCGGGTAAGAAAATTTTCACGATTGCAGTAAATTCTGCACATTGCTTCTTGAATTAAAAAAAAATGTCCAAGTCAATTCACCACACTAAAATCATTCAAACGGTTAATAGAATTAGGTCGGTTTATATAAGAGAATTATCCATTTTAGTTCATCTATTTCAAATGTATCCATTTAGATATATTTACACGAACCTGTTCGGGAGCTTCCTCTTTTAAATCTCCCCTCTTTTCGGTTAATGTCTATAGTTTGATATTTTATTAAAAATTTTTAGTGTTTGTCGCAATATAGTGTTATAGTTTGTCGCAAAACTTCCGTTTAATCTACAGGTTATTTTGAGAGCAATAATTATTCCTTAATTCTTTTGACTTTTTAGCTGATAATATATTAATAATTTAAATATTAGAGTTGTGGAAAAAGAATTCACAAGATCTTAAGAAAAATTACAGAATGCATACTGCCGGGTAAGAAAATTTTCACGATCGCAGTAAATTCTGCACATTGCTTCTTGAATTAAAAAAAATGTCCAAGTCAATTCACCCATACTAAAATCATTCAAACGGTTAATACAATTAGTTTATATAAAAGTATCACCCATTTTACTTCATCTTATTCAAATATATCCATTTAGATATATTTACACGAACCGGTTCGGGAGCTTTCTCTTTTAAATCTCCCCTCTTTTCGGTTAATGTCTATAGTTTGATATTTTATTAAAAATTTTTAAACCATCAGTTAAATATTTTAAAATATTTAAAGAAAAATGTGTAGACATTGTCAAAATTTTTACAGACCAAATTCAGATTAAAGTACATTTCAAATATGTGTAGATTTTTTTTTTTTTCATATTTCGTCTTCTAACGATTTGATTTAAACATATCAACCATCAGAAACAAAATTTATATGTAATTTCAATGATGATTTTACTTGGGATTATGGGCGAATTCTGAGGTATTTTTAGATTCAAAAACAAAGCATTGCGATGAATAGATTAACCCATTCGCTGCCAACAACGAGTATACTCGTGGTTTTTCAATCTAAAATTACGAATTTGTGCCCGAAATTTTGAATTCAGAATTTTTTTTAAGTAATCAGGAGCAATGGAACAATGAAACAATGTAGTGAGCATCATGAAATACCCAGTTGCAGTCAACTGAACTTCCAGGTTAGAGGTAATTTGACTTGCGAGGCAAAAATGAGACGTGAGAAGTTTAAGAGTTAAAAATTAAATAAATAAAAATAAAAATAAATAAATTTTTAAATGTAATAAAAAAATTAATATAGTATAACAATAATTAATAGAGTATAACAATAGCAGGAAAAGGCTGTAATTAAATAAATTAAATATTGCTATTAGTATTTTCTGGTGTGAATTCGAATTTTCTAAAAAAAAAAAAAAAAATTCTGGCAATTTTAACCCGGCAATGAACGTGCTAAACAATAAACAAAGTTTTCAGAAATTATTAGCTTACAGCCTACAAGGTTCCCAAATGGTAAGCTTCTTAAAAATCGATATTTTCTGCGAAAATTTTTTTTTTAGATTTTTCTTGCAAATTTTGCCAAAACCACCTTCGGAGGTCAATTTTTACGGAAATGTTGTAGAAACCTACTGTGAAATTTTCTGTCAAAAAATATTACTATTCAGTAGTGATGGGCCGATTCGAGATCTTTTAAGAATCGATACCTTAGTTTTCGAAAACTTTTCAGAATCGAAATCAGAATCGATTCTTTGTATTCAAATGTAGTAGCACTAAAAACTACTCCAGACTTCCTTCAAACTAATAAATGAGGGACGATATTTCGCCTGTTTCACTCTTCGAATGTTTATTCTACATAAAATCGTTTGCCTTCTTTTTATGATCACGTGTCAGATTCACATCAGTCTATTAGAAAAGTATGAGTAGCGCCTCTTTCAGCAAATGAAATGTTTAATTTTCGTACAAACGCAACTCTTTTGTTTATGGTAACGTTTTATAATTTACAGCTACAGAACAATTTCTTTTCTTTTTAATGTTTTTGAGTTTTGACATAAATATTACGATTGTTATTAGAGAAAAAAAAAAAAAAAGAATTTTTTGTCTGGATGACTCTATCCCATTGAACCCTACACTTCCCCCTCCCAGGGTAAGATAATTTTAGGTAGATTTCATAAGAAATACTACCTATTACATTCTCCCCTATGTTGGAGTTTTTGAAAATTTTTTGCAGATCTACGCCGATCATGACTCCCAGAACCCAAAATCACCCCCAGTTCAAAACTTTATCTATCTGTCTATCTATCTATGTCACTTTTTATGAACACGATAACTCCCAAAATTCTGCACAAATCTCCTCCAAACTAATACATAAAATCAAGGGCATAAAATCTCGGTCAAGTTCGTTAATGGGCAAAATCGAACCAAGGAAGAGGGTGAGGGGGCTTTTTGTGAAAATAGAAAACCCCCCATAATTTCTTAATTATGATACGTATCGAATCCGTTTAAAGTTATTATTACTTCTAGGAAAAGGGCCGAAAATTATGTATAACAGATTTTGATATCATTAAAAATGGCCCCAAGGGGGGGGGGAAGAGGGGGTTTTAGAAAAAAAAAATTCATAACTTCGTCAATTCTGAAGATATCAAATCCGCTTAAATTTATTATAAAACCTCTTAATACTATCTAAAACTTTTATATTGACAAGTTTTTTATAGGACCAAGCCTTATAGCAAAAAAAAAAAAAAAATTAAAACAAAAACAATCCCTGCCGGCTCCGCCTGCACGCCTGCAAACAAGTTAGGTTTCGAAGTGGACGTTTCCAAATGCCGCATCACGGCAAAAATGTCATTTCTTCCGCAATTCCCGACAAACAGGCGCCCCACGGTCTGCGTATTTGAAATCTACCTGTGCCTGTAGGCCGAGCCGTCAGGGATTTTTTAATTTTGTTTCTTGTTAATGTTCATGTGTTTCAAACTTATCTTAAAAAAAGGATTGAGGGTGGCAAAGCCATTTGACGGAAATAAAAACTGCTTCAATTTCTTTTTTTAAAACATGTTGGTAAAAAAAAAAAAAAAACTTATTTATATTTAGTATTTTTTAATTGATAAATTCTTGTATTGCTTTATATGTTGATATGTTTAAAAATTGTTTTGCATGATAACTCTGACAAAAAAAAAATCTTAGTTTAGATTATTTCCTGTTTATATTCTGCAATTTTAAAAGCAGACTAGACTGTGGGCCATTGCCACACGTGTTCCAAAATCATGCCCGTCCCAAAATATAATTCTGCCGACGTCCATGTCTCTCAGTATTGGAAGTTATATCTTATTATTTTCTAAGATTTAGAAGGCGAAGAACCGGCCCTCCCCTGCATACGAACGTAAAATTAAGCAATTTGTCTTTAATTAGCGAAATCAAGATTTTTTTTTCTTTTTTACGAACGTACAATTTTATTTTCCACTATGAGTAATTATTTTAATCGTGAAATTTTTAAAAAATGAATTAAAAAAAAATATATTTACGTTTCTTAAATACAAATTCACAGAATGTTATTCATTATAATCGTTTTCTTAAATTAAAATCCATATGATTGATTTAACTAAAAATATATATGTATATTAGTTGAATTGATTGTACGCTTGAAAAAATAAAACTATATATCAAAACTAAAAGAGCGCTGATCATCCTGTTAACCGTCGCAAAATTCCGGAGAAAAAAAAGTCTCAAACAGCGCCGAGTATTTGAATACTAGCATTCGCTGGCGCACCTTATGAAACCCCAGAAAACTCCTGATATGAGGACTGAATACTGAATACAGTCGAAAACCGCAGATTTCGTCACCGATACAGATGTCAGGTGACTTGTATTCGAATACTCCTGTCTGAAACCGAGACCACTTGAGAACACAGACATTTTGTATTCGAATACTCCCATCACTAATTTGAATACAAACATTCACTGACACAGTTTATGAAAACAGAAAACTCGAGCTATGAGAACTGAATACAGTCGAAAACCGCAGTTTTCGTTTTCGTCTGCGACACAAATGCCAGAAGGCTTGTATTCGAATACTTTTGTCTGAATCGAGATCACTCGAGAACTTGGCTGAATCGAGACCTCAGACATTTTGAATTCGAATACTCGCATCACTACTATTCAGTTGGCGGACCATCTGGGAGCCTTGAACTTATTACACATGATTTTTAAGAGTGTTGGATCGTTTATCAATATCATCCGAATTTTCAAATTGCGCTTTTTTTGAAAACTGCCAAAAATGTCGTTTTTCGAAGCATTTTAGGTGCGTTCGTAATTATATAAATAATGTAGCACATATAATCGTCTTCTGGTCCGTGCATCTGTCTGTCTGTCTGTCCGTCCGTCCGCATATAACAGCGCAAACTCTACCCGACCGAATGGTTTGAAATGTAATATATATCATCGTTGCAGAATTTTGTCGAGTCATTTCAAACTTTATGAAAATTGAATTAAAACTTAAAAAGTTATTAATAAAAGTTTTCTTTATTCTATTAAATCCTATCGTACGTAATCTATATAATAGAAGCGCAAGACATGTGACTGAGGAAAACAAATGCGGACAAACCACTTATTTTTTTCATTTCCAGGCGGCCATTTTTATTCAAAAAATGTTTTTCGAATAAAATTGCATAAAAGTTACATTTTTAGAAAGATCGTTGAAAAAAAATGTTTGGTTGAGAGATGAGTTACATTAAAAAATGTATAGATTCCGAGATAACTTCAGTGGAAATTAGTTAACAGCCGAATATCTCAATCCATTAAAGTAAATAAACACAGGAGATTCGTTCATTATGAGTCCTAAAAATATTAAACCATCGACGTAATTATTCGCAAAGCAAGATCTCCATGGCGAATTTTACAGTGCTATCTGGTGTAGAAAAAAAATTCGCATTTGTAAACGTAAGGAAAAAATGGACATGCTCATTTCGTTCATAGCTGACGATATAATTAATTTCACTAAAATAATAAGGATGATTTTTTTAACACTTTCCAACCTAGTTGAAAAGTGTTTATGACTTCGGTTTGTCTGGCCGTCTGCCGTCTGCCGTCTGTCCGTGCTCTAACTCCCGTAAATGTGCTCGGATTGCCCTGCAATTTTTATATATTATAATCGTTATCTATAGCATGTTCCCTATTTCAACGGAAGTGTGTAGCACTTATAGTTTTTTTACAGGGACACTCAAAAGAATTCCGTTACATTGCGGTCTATGGGGAAAAATCATTTGCGGTTTATTTAAATAATGTTTCACTATTTTAAACGCATTGAAATTTATATATATCACTAAGGTGCATTAGAAGAAGCTTAATATGGAATAGGGTGTGCATAGCACTTATACTTACTTTACAGGGTCAGTCAAAAGAATTCCGTTACATTACGTCTATGGAGAAAAATCGTCTGCGGTTTATTTAAATAATGTTTCACTATTTTAAACGCATTGAAATTTATATAAGGTTCATTACAAGAGACTTACTACAGAATATTGTGTGTATAGCAGTCATCGTTCATTTACAGGGACACACAAAAGAATTCTCTACTGTCTGTTAACAATAATTCCTGGAAGTGCGTTTTAAGTTACTGAATGCGATTTTAATTTTAAATCGCTTTTTGTATATTACGTGGTGTGTATAAATTCTGTAGATCCTATACAGGGAAGCACAAAAGTTCGGGAACACATTTCCGCATTATTTAACTCCAGACGGAGAATTTTAAACTGTGCTACGTGTTTCCTAACTGAACTAAAATTTAGCATCTTATGTAGTATATATACAAATCTATAGATCCTATACAGGGCTGAATAAAAGTATTCGGATTACTTAGATGTTATCTTTTAGCTTATTAAAGAGTATGAATCGTAAAATTATTTTGGAAGCGTTGGAAAGTGTTACATAATCTATGCTTGACGCATGATTTTTCGTTCTTGTTTACATTGTGAAACTAGTTATAAAACGATCGCACCTCCTATGTCACGTTTAACACTAGAACGACGGGAAATTTTACAGAAGTTTTATAAAAATATTTCACACCAGAATTTTTATTTAGAAGTTTTAACTCATTTATTTAACATATTTTTGTGCAGTGAATGTTTAGCTTATTGTATGAAGAAATATCCGGTTCGAATCGACATTTTTTCTTTTGGTAGGAGCCAAAATCTCCCCTCTCCGTCGTTCTAGTGTTAACGTACAATTTCCAGCTTGTTCCTCTTATGACAGACGTGTAATCCGTACCTAAAAAATAACATCCTTCTAATTTTTTTAATGAATATGAACAAAATTGAAGTTTTAATTGATTTAAAATTTCGACGTTCCAAATTGGGAACATTGGCCTGTAAAAAATAAATGTATTATCCTGAAGTATAGAGCGGGTTTGTTAAAAAAAAATGAATTAAATAATTACTTGACTAAGCAGTTTTTTATTCAGAATATCTGGTTTATGCTGACCTCTGTAAATTTCCCCACTACTTCTATTTCTCGGATACGATAGAAAATCACTTTTATAGACTTAAGCGGCTGCGAAGATAGTGGCACTGGAGGTGCGTTTTCACATGTGATATGCGTTTTTGTGTTCAATCAATTCTATAGATAATATATAGGGATCCACAAAATAATTCGGAAACATTGTATATGAGAGTGAACTGCTTAAGAGTGTTTTTTAATTCAGCTATACATTTTTCAGCTAAGCTATATTTAATATACTAAGAGATTTTTGTAGAATATAAATAAACTCATATACAGGGTTACGCAAAAAACCGGTTACATTACCGTCTTACTTTCTGAAAGTGCGTTTTCAGACGTGTTGGGAGTTTATTTCGTAAATAAAATTTTAGTTTATATGAATACGGAATGTATAAAAATCTGTAGCAGATATACAGGACAGTACAAAAAGTTTTGGAGTGCAATTCCTTTTATTGGTGGAAATTGCTGCAGGTGAGTTTTCGACAATGTAATAAGTTTTACCTTAAAATCTTTATACACTTTTCAGAACACTTATTTTGTCACCTTTTTTGGAACACTTCGAAGCGCACTTTTTGGAACAGTTTTTGGAATACTTCTGAGAAAAAATCTTTTGTTCAGCCCACTTTCTAGCGTACTTTTTGAAAGTGATCATTTCACAAGTATGCCCAAATGTGCTCGCAATCCGTTCTCAAATGTGTTCCCAAGTTTAGATTTAACAGATATCCTGAGCAGAACACTTTCCGTACACTTTCGGAATACTTTCTTTATAGCGAAGTATATTCGGAGCACATTAAGGGAACACATTCGATGCACATTAAGTATCGAATACTTAACATCAGCACATGTTCCATTCTACACACAATATTTTCTATTGGATACACAATGGAACACTTTTTCCATTGGATACACAATGGAACACTTCTTTTTTTAATCAAAACGTTCCAAATGTGTTCCCAATGTGTGCTGGTAATTTGCAGTGTTCTAACTGTTATAAATATTAACCTCATCCGAGAAATTTATTTACAGAAAAACCACTCTTTCATTTCCTCTTGCAAAGGGGAAAGATATAAAGACCTTGATAAAGAAAAAAAAATAGCTTCTAAGTAATCAACATTTCTTTCCACGCATAATGAATTGAAAAGTGAGATTTATGACCACTCAACTTCAAATAAATGTTCAAAAGCTCTTCTAAATTGATAAACTATTATTATGAAATAGATTAAAGACATTAGAACAATAATTATGAATATTATTATTCCAATTACGTTCTTACGCTCAAACCTTGTAATATTTGTAATTTCCTCTGACGTAAGAATGATGTAATGGAAAAACTCTTAACTCTTTATTATGACTTTAATTCTTCAGTCCTCTACCAAAATGTAAACGCGTAAACAACTAGAGCGAATCAGCTCTAACATGTCAACTAAATATAATCTAAACTTAATTGTTAATGTCAATTCTTATATTGTCCATGTGCTCTAATTCAGTGAAAATAAAGTTAATCACGATTATGAAATATGTGAATTTATTCAGCCTCATACTAATATTTAAACTTAGTTTATTTAGTAAAAACGTGATGTGTTCTGTGCGATCGTTATCTTTAACTGGATTACCTTTACCTGGATTACCTTTAACTGGATTACTATGAGAAGTGAGATGCACCTTCAAAAAAGGTAAGAAAATTTTATCTTATCCTTTTTTAATCTTCTTGAGACATCGCGCTTAAACGAACTCCTCCTTCACTAACTAAGCTAAATTTTAACACACTTGTAATGTGTAACACCCAGTATATGATCAATGGATCATGTACTGGGATGCAGAAAATAATTCGAGCACCTTTCCGGCTAGAGTTGGTAATTGCTAAAATCTCGTTTCACATGTTTCCTGTAACGTTGAATTCCCACCGGAATTTAGAAAAGAATTTAGTTCAAAATAAGAATAAGCAATTTTTCAACTCTTTCTCGTCAAAGTTAAAAAAGTAAAATTTAATTAAAAGTTTCTGGTTTGAATTGGATTAAATTAGGTGGTATATAATATATACCACTGCCCCTGAAAGGGTTAAATGGTGAAGTTCCATTTAAGTATGCGGGAAGTGTAATAAAATTTTTCATAATCTACGTTTGACGCATGATTTTTCCTTCTTGTTTTAATCCATTTGGTTTTTTAAGAAAAGTTAAAAATTATTGTAGCCAAACTTTACCATACACTCCTTGACGTTACGTACACTCCTTGGAAATTCCAAGGAGTCCATCACCGGTATTCTTGATTAGAAAATTTCTATTATATATTTAAATCGCAGAATTTACTTTCTCCTCGTTTAATCGCAGAATTTAAACTATTTTTCTACGATTAAATAATGCGAAAAATTCTATTTGTGATAGAACTGCACACATTCATATTGTATCTAAACGAAAGTTAAATGTTTCAAAACAAATATAAAAACAGGGGGAAATGCCATTAGATAAAGAGTTTGTAATTCAATTACTAGACAAAATGCGCTAAATATACAAATGTTTAAATCTATTAATGCGATTTTAATTTAATATTTTTGAACTGAATTATTGATTTAAATATATATAGTAAAATAATTAAATAATATAGTAAAATATAGTAAAATATTTAGATAATATAGTAAATATAGTAAAATACAGTAAAATAATTAGATAATATAGTAAATATAGTAAAATAATTAAATACTATAGTAAAATATAGTAAAATATTTAAATAATATAGTAAAATATAGTAAAATAATTTAAATACATTTTTCCAAGGATTCCGTTACCGGTATTTTGATTAAAAAATTTCTATTAAATATATAAATCGCACAATTTGTTTTCGCCTAGTTTAATCACAAAATTTGAACTATTTTTCTGCGATTAAATAAATCGAAAATTTCTATTAAATATTTGAGATAGAGTTGTACACGCCCTGGTTGTATCTAAAAGAAAATTAAATGCCCCAAATAAATAAAAAAAAATGGCGTAAAATGACTAAATAAAGAGTTTTAATTCAGTGACCAGACGATACAACTGGTTAAATCGATTAAAGTGTTGCAATTCTTAATATTATGGATTTGTCAAGCTACAAAATGAATTTGAAATCATATCTATACCCCAGCTGTTTTAACCTTTTAGTACCTGTTAAAAATATTTCCTCAGAGCACACAGAAATATTACTGAATTTGCGGGAATGAAACTATGAAATTAAACTATTACAATGTATTTTTAATGAACTCAATTATCTACGTAATCATAATTGAATTTTCAAATTCAATATTTAAAATACTAAATTAAGTTGTTCTAAATATCAAAGCTAACAAAGTCTTTACGACAGGTAATGGATTAAATTTCAATCGCGCAATTTTGATTTATATTTAATGACCTTTCTTATCGGAAATATATGTATAATTTAAAGCAATCAAAATTAATTATATATTTGCCAGTGTTCGTACACTTTTACACCAACTTTTAACCCTTCTTTGCATGAGTTTTTCTTTTACAATTGTGTTTTTTATACATATATTAAATATTAGACACCATAAATTTTAAGATAGATTTTTAACTTTGTTCAGCAACATAGTTCACGGGAAATTTACTGGATTAATATTTCTATATAAATATAGTGGTGGCGAAGAAGTTGATTTATTTATTAAAAGTTAAATAAGCAGTGATGGAAATTTACATCACTACGCAATTAAGGGTTAATAGGAATTTGTCGCTTTCTTTAACTGCAGATATATATTGCAAATCCTACAATTAAAAGAAGGAACTAAACATTCTGCTATTTAACCCTTCTTTGCATTGTGATGGAAATTTCCATCACTGTTTATTTAACTTTTAATAAATAAATCAACTTCTTCGCAATCACTATATTTATATAGAAATATTAATCTAGTAAATTTCCCGTGAACTATGTTGCTGAACAAAGTTAAAAATCTATCTTAAAATTTCTGGTGTCTAATATTTAATATACGTATAAAAAAACAATTGTAAAAGAAAAACTCATGCAAAGAAGGGTTAATGGAATTTTTTCAAACATAAATACACTTCTTGAAAATTCCAAGCAGTGTATGCAGATTGGGCTTGTTTTAATGAATGTAACAACAAAAGTGACAATAGACAGGAGCATGCCGCAAATCTTATGAACAAGCTTTCACCGTGTCTACATATATATATATATATATATATATATATATACAAGCATATGGGTGATTCTCCAATATGCGGGTAATTTCACTCAAGGATTTAGTGAAAAATTAAAATTAAATTGTAAACAATTTTTCATGATAAATAGACAAGGCACAGACTGGTCAGTAATATAAAATATTTCAGCATAAACTTTAACCGTCTAACGCCCATGGTAGCATACATGTTATCACCACCGTTTCCAATTACGTAGATTTTTTAATTCAGCTATTCCATATTCATTCCAGAAATTTAAGATAGCAACATTTGCTTTTTTCAGTAACAAACATTCTGTCGTTAAACGCAGCTAAATTCATTACTGAAATTTTCTGGTATGAATTCAGATTTTCTGCATTACGGAATTTCTAGAATGTATTCTACCATGGGAATTAGAGGGTTAAACAGTATTTTTCTTTGAAAGCATTATTTTATACAGAGTGGCTACAGATGAGGAAAAAAAAGTGAGACACCAGTATTTTCATTAAAAAAACGTTTTTAGACCTATTAATTCCTAAAAAAAAAAAAAAAAAAAAAAAAAAAAAAAAAAATTCAATACGAAAATAACCGTATGTTCACACTTTTTTTTACTGTGCTTTTCACTGATCTATAGCCTAGCCATCCTGTATGAAATAATGTTTTTAAAGAAAACATTGAAGCTTTTTCACATTGCCACATGTGAAATAGGTTAAGTAACGCATTTGAAATTTACCAATTTCAAATTTATTCCAAATTAGCTGATGTAATTTCATTGAAAAGGGGTAGTAGTGAAAGGTACAGTAGTAACAATATTAGAAAATTTGCATCTGTGCACATAGTGTGTTAATCTCAGTAATGCTGTTAATTTTTTCGAAATTTAATTATTTGTTAAAATGGTGGCATTTCAAAAGAAAAAAACCCAATCTGTTGGTCTGATAAAAAATGGCCTTAACACCTTGAAGGGCACCGGTATATTATATATACCACTTACTTTTAATCCCAAAATGCCACAAAGACACCAGAATTTTATAATTAAATTTTGAATTTATGAGGTACATGAGGAAAATCGTTTACTTATTTTAAAATAATTTCGTTCATGAATCATGGTGTCAACCAATCATTTCAATTTTTAGCTACAAGAGTAGTTTGCCACTGAAGGGGTTATATAATATTTTGAACTAACCAAAAGTAGTTTATATCATGACAAAATCATAAATATATAAAAATAATAAGAAGAATAATTTAAGTAGGGACAGTAGGGGAGAGTAGTGACAAGTAATAAACATATCCTTATCTTTCTATCTATTCTGTAGCTTGCAGCTTATTTTAAAGTCCAGAAAATTAAACCCTGTGATCTTCTCAGCAATGCAGATTGCTGCTTCTACTAAATGCAGCTTCCTCCAAATTTTATCTGCCTCGCCATTTGGTGGTCACACGAGCAGCTTTATACAAGGGGACAGTAATTCTGGGGGACAACATTTCTCTGGCCAGAAGACATGTAAAAATATTTTTAATTTACAATAAAAATTCTTTATTATTTACTTTAATATGTAAATCTTTATTCTGGGAGGTAAAATTGGTAAAAATAGGTTGTCATTACATTTACAATTGCTCCAGAAGACGATTGCATGAGATGAGAACTCGAGACAGACGTGAAAATTTGACTATTTAAAATACTCTTGGAGTAAAATTTACAGTTATTTTCTTGAAAATACTTTTTAAAATTGTAGAAAGACATTTAAAAATACATTTTATGCTAAAAAATCTGTATAAATGACAAAATACTGCATATAACTACGAAGGACACAAATTACCCACTTATTGGAGAATCGCCCATATACATTTCTTTATTTGAATTGGGAAATTGTAAATTAAATGGAGAAAAAAAAATAGAATATTAAACTGTGATATATATATATACATAATCACTTTGAATTTAATATACAGCAAACAAGTTCTAGCAACAAATCGGACCATATCTGAAATTTAAAGCTAGGTAAGTAAAAAGTGTATACAGAATACTATACAGTTAACACGTTCACTACCGAGGCCGCACACATGGCGTCGCTTGGTCACTCATTTGACATTCCTTTTTTAATCCAAAATTAATAATTTATACCGGAAATTTCGAAAGAAGACTTTTTGATTTATGTTATCACGAAATGTCTGTCATTAAAAAATAAATAAATATTGTTATTAGTATTTTCTGGTATGAGTTCGAAATTTCTGATTGAAATAAAATTCTTGTAATTTTATAACAATAGTGAATGTGTTAATAAATAATTAACAAATTCAAACATCAAATTACCGAAGCTCCAATTCATACACGGCACACAGCCAAATACACATAATAGTTTTAATGAAAAATTAGAAAATAAATATATAAAATGATAAAATATGCCATATAAATAGAACAAATGTAACCCAATCCATTAAGAAAAAAAAATGGAATTTAGACATGAAATGATATCAAAATTGAATTCGAAAAAAAGGAGACATAAGCAATGCATAATGTTCAGTTAGGCAGCACACTGCACATGTCAAAAAAATAATGCAATACTTCATAAAATATACTGGCAAATTTGCTAAGAACTGTATATTTTTGCCAAAAATATTGCATTAACAGAAGTAAACGAATGAAAATAACCAAGGAAAAATAGATAATAAAATAAAATTACTCACAAACAATGCACTGTATATCACACGATGCACACCCAGCATCCTAACATCTAGAGCTGATGTCCAGATAAAACAAATATTTTAAGTGTCGACCGCGGGCATTATTACACATAGCGTGTCCGCCAGTCGTTGCTCCGTAGATGTACTCTGTGTAATAATGTCCGCGGTCCACACTTTGAACAACTGTTGTAAAATATTTGTTTTCTATGGACATCACCAGCTGTGCTGTACCTATTCCTTGCAATAAATAATTTTCTGGAGTGTTTCTTTTTTGTCTCAGTTTGTCCATTTCCAGACGCATTTTCTCGATTTTCATCCTTTAAGCCTTTCAGGGGCAAAGTACTTTTAGTACTAAAATGTTGAAATAAATGACTGCCACCGGAATTTACAAAAAATTGTATTTATAAATAAGAAAAAGGCTATATTTCACATACATATTAACCCTTTCCGGCGCGAAGAAAATCTGTTTGTAAAATGATGAAATAATGGACTAACACCAGAATTTACAAACGAATTCATTTTAAAATAAAAACTTGTTAATTTCCCGGTATTTAATAAAAGGAAAATTTTAATTAAATATTCTTGGTGCCGTTTGTCAGTTTTGGAATTAAAATTTGGTGTCCTTTTTTGTGGACACCGTCCGTTAAAGGGTTAAATGAAAAAGATTTTAGCAAAATTCTGGTGCCATTGTGGCGTTTTGGAATTAAAATTAAGTGGTTTCATAAACATACAACTGCCCCTGAAAGGGTTAAACGTCATTTGCGACCCCATGTCCCATTGCATTTTTTGTTCGTCTTCATGAGTACTATCATCCCTCTAAGTTTGTTGAAGCATTTCAGATACACCCTGTATATATATATATATATAATATTATTTTTAAATAAAGAAAATATATTAATTCAATTTATTTTACCCCGTTCAAAAACAATAATTATATAATTTGATATTCATGGTTGCAGCAAATTTAATTGTGACAATATCAGATGTATGAAAATCCTTATAATAGTATACAAAAGCATTAGAAGTCACAGTGCTGCCGTCTGTATATAATATTTAAAATAAATAAATATATAAAGTGCCACAAACAGGTATTTATTTTAAATAGATAAATACACAAATAAACATAATTAAAATTAATTTCAAATAAAAAATATATATTAATTCAACCGTACCGCAACTAAAACTAATAATTTTTTAATTAATATTAAAACAATTATTAAATAAGTTAAACATCAAACACATTATTTATCATTAATTACCGTAAATACCTCTAAAAAATTATGTTCATAATTAATAAGTAATTTCAACATTGATTTAGAACCATTATTTCTACACCCAAAACAATTTAATCCAAATGTAATACGATTACCCAATTCTTATGTAGCTTCTAAGTATTCTAAATGATTATAATAATAACAGAGTATAAATTATTTAAGTTTTGGAATTTTAAAATTCTCAATTTATTATAATTGAACACTCGTAAACCAATAAGTTTAAAATAATAAAATATTTTGAGTAATAAATTATTTATAGAAATTACATAACAATGATCATAGTGTATATTTTGTGTTTTTTTTAATTAATATATTAATGTAAATGTAAATATATATATATATATATATATATATATATATATGCCAAAATCCTCGATCCCAGCCTCCTCTAATCTTTGCAATTTTTTTTTTTTTTTTTTTTTGGTGTATAAATACCAAATAAGTTATGCATAAACACCAAAGAATTATTGAAAATAATTGATGATTGAATTTACCATGTAATTAGGATATTCATTTAGTTTTGCTTGATTACATATACATTTAATATTTTTGTTTTTAGTCATGTCTGAGCATAAATATTTTATTCTGTACAGATAATTGATTATTATATTTTTACTAACTGATTTATGTAAGCATGAAACATAATTCGTAAATATATTTGCAATTAATTGAAAGTCAAATTTTTTATCTTACATGGCAAATAGTAATTTATTATTTTACGAGTAATTTTTAAGTCAAGAAAATTTATATTATTATTATGTATATCATTTTGATATACCAGGGTTCGTACGCTTTTACACAATTGTTTAATAGAATTTTTCGCCTTATTTAAATGCATAAAAGTATTACAAATCCTGCAATTAAACGTGGTGTCAACAATTTCTAATATTTAAATATTAAATAGAAAAATTCTATTACAAAATTGAGGTAAGATCGTACGTATCCTATATACATATTGTAGTTCTTGGAACAGTCTATTTTTTTTTCTTATGTCAAGGTGTATAGAGCTAGTATTTCAATTAAACTTTGTTAAGCCTTGTGCTAAAAGTTAAATGTATTATAATATCAACAAGTAAATATTTAAAAATATACGGAGACGACTGTTGTTAGCTTATCGTGATGTGGCATGAGAATCATATTAAAATTTCTTGACAGTTTTAATTATTTTATGGAAACAATTTATGAACTATTATATTTAAAAACTACCAGTATGCGATATCATAACATGACTACTTTTAAAATTAAAAATAAGTACTGTGTAATTTAACAACATTTCTTCATGAGATCGGTTTATTTTTACGAAAAATTAGAGCCCAGACGGGCAGGTAGGCAAGCATGCTGTTTTGATCCTAATAAAATTTACACAGAAATGCAGGGTTCGTACGCTTTTACCACAATTTTAAAATAGAATTATTTTTCATTATTTAAATGCATAAAAGTATTGCAAATCCTGCCATTAAGCGAAGCGTCTAGAATTTCTGCTATTGAAATATTAAATAGAAAAATTATATTAAAAAATTGTTGTAAAACTGTACGAACAGGGTACCCCACGAAAACGAGATCGTTCCAAGAATTATTAAATAACTTAAAATAAAATCAGACTTATTGTCAAATTTCCTTAAGTACCGTTATATCCTTTTTCTACTTTAAAAAAAAGTGTTAAAGTAGATGAAATGAATTGAAAATAATAATAAAATAAATACTTGACGATCAAAATATAGATTTAACTACACTGATTGTAAGGAAATGGTGTTCTTTAACTAATGTCAATCAAATGGTCTAACAAAAAATATTGTCAAAACAGATGTTTGCCATAATTACTAACATGATTTATTATCTACTGTTTACACGTCTAACATTTACTTCGGGTTTTAAATAATTGAATACTATATTATTGAATTGGCGTAAAACATGTCAAATATCAGTATTGTGACACACAACTTCCTGTATTGCACCAAATAGCTATTTGTTTGTTTTGTTTTATTTTATTTAATATTTTAAACTGGATTTTGAGAATAGTCATATGCAAAATGAGTCATATGTAAAATGATATTTTGATCCACTAAACGGACTCGATACGAATCATAATTAAGAAAATATGGGGGGTTTTCTGTTTTCACAAAAAGCCCCCATTTCCCTTCCCTTGGTTCGATTTTGCCCATTAACGAACTTAACCGAGATTTTATGCCCTTTGATTTTATGTATGAGTTTGGAAGCGATTTGTGCAGAATTATGGGTGTTATCGTGTCCATAAAAAAGTGACATAGATAGATAGATAGATAGATAGATAGATAGATAAAATTTTTGAACTAGGGGTGGTTTTTCGTTGTGGGAGTCATGATCGGCGTAGATCTGCAAAAAAATTTCAAAAATTCCAACTTAGGTGAGAATGGTGAGAAATACTACCTATTTTCTTACGAAATCTACCTGAAAGTAAGTATTAGATACAAATATTTTTAAATGATCACATTAAATTATTTCATATAAAAGTGAATTTGTAAATATAAAGTGAAATGAACATTTTTAAATTTCAATCTGGTGAGTAAATAGAATCTGCTGGTAATTTCTTTTTCTTTCTTTAAAAAAAAAAAAAATGTGCTTCTGATTAAAAAAAGAAAAGAAAAAAAAAAAGGAATAATTTGACTTGTCAATCTCAGAGTATGTGAAGATTGGGTGATTTTTAACTTTGACCTATTTATTCAAAAAGTGTGATTTTTTTGTATTATTTATAGTAAGAAAAAAATGATTAAATTATAATATTTATACTTTATTTCACATATTTTTTAACTGAATACACTCTTAGTTTTACTACTCATTTTTGGTTTAAAAAAAAAAAGAAACAACATCCATATATACTTATATTAAACGCCCGTGTACATTTAACCCGTCAATTTTCTGTGCATTGTGCAGTATGTGCACAGGGCGGGGATTATGGGTTGTTAGGCATACATATAACATAACATTTACATTATATTCAATGTCTATGTACATTTAATATGGACATAATATACATCCATATTATGTAGATTTGTGTTATGTATATGTAGACAATGCGTAGATATTATGTCTAGGAGATGATGTACATGGCCATAAACAGCCATTTTAAGTAGACGGCCTGTTGGGTCGTTTTAGATCCTGCGGATCCAAATAGACGAAGAAAATATTGACCATGATAAGTAAGAGATGAGAAATCTCTGGTCTGTTACATTTTGATATTTTTCTGTAATGAAGAAAGCGCATTATATAAGAATACCAGAAAAATATAAGTAAATGTTAAATATAAAATTAAAAAAGTTATATATATATAGAAGTTTCACGAAATGTAGGTAACAATCATGCTACCTAACTGTACCTACTGTGGCAGTTAGCGAAACAGAAACATTAAAAGAATGCATTTATTTTAAAACTAATATGTACTAATTTTTCTTTTACAATTGTGTGTTTTAGGCTTATATTAACCCTTCTTTGCATGAGTTTTTATTTTACAATTATGTTTTTTTATACATATATTAAATATCAGACACCAGAAATTTTAAGATAGATTTTTAACTTGGTTCAGCAATCCAGTTCACGTGAAATTTACTGGATTAATATTTCTATATAAATATAGTGGTGGCGAAGAAGTTGATTTATTTATTAAAAGTTAAATGTAACTTAAAAGATCGCTGTAAATATTTAACTACAATTATTGAATAAAATTTCTATTCGAAAAACGACTCTTTGAGATGCGGATTATACGCTGGAAATTACGGTAAATTTTCATCACTGTTAAGTGATGAAAATTTACCGTAATTTCCAGCGTATAATCCGCATCTCAAAGAGTCGTTTTTCGAATAGAAATTTTATTCAATAATTGTAGTAGTGATGAAAATTTACCGTAATTTCCAGCGTATAATCCGCATCTCAAAGAGTCGTTTTTCGAATAGAAATTTTATTCAATAATTGTAGTTAAATATTTACAGCGATCTTTTAAGTTACATTTTATAAAATAATATTTCTGGGCAGTGTTGCCAGTGGGCTACTTTTTTTTAAATTCAGTTTTCTTGATTGCCACCAGTTTTTTGAGAAAGTAAAATTCGCCTTATTTAATGACATATTAAATAAAAGAAAATAAGGGGAATTATATCATTTTAAAAAAGTGGTGCAAATCAAGCAATCTGAATTTTAAAAAAAGTAGCCCACTGGCAACACTGTTTCTGGGTCGAAAAACGACTCTTTGAGCTGCGGATTATACGCCGGAAATTACGGTACATTACCATGCAATTAAGGGTTAAGGGTTAGACACTAAAAATTATAAGATAGGTTTTTAACTTTAATAGCATACATTTTATGATTTTTACAGAACTAATATTTCTATATAAATATAGTGGTAGCGACGAACTTCATTTATTTATTAAAAGTTAAATAAAAAGTGATGCACATTTGCATCGCTATTTAAGGGTTAAGAAACGTTTGAAACTTTAGCTTGTGAAACGAAGATGTTATTAAATGTGAAAGTTATAATACATCGGTGAGTTTCGATAACATTATTTCTTTTAAATCACTTTCCATGTTGTTTTACGTTCCATTTATGGACTAAAGCAAATTCTCTACAGAGAATTTATTTTAAATTGCTACAGTTTCAATAGTTTCTTGTAAAAAAATTAAAACTGTGTTAACAGTTTGTCACATATGCTGCTACATTCTTTCAAAATTCAGCATTGTACACTACAAATAATTTAATTTTTAATACTGCTAAATATGTTATAATTCGTATATATTGGTGAGTCAGAGTTTAGAAACAGCAAGCTTGGTACTTTCCTTATCGCAAGTTTTTTTAATGTATTATTATTATTTATAACAAATTTTTATGGATATTTTACGTGATCATGACGAGTGAACGACCAAAATATTTAGTGGGTCAAAATATACAGAATCAATATTATTTAAAATTTTGATTGTAGGGTTAGTAGGGGCGATTTTTTATCAATTATTTTTTTATTATTTGTGTAGAGCAGGGACGGCGAACCTTTTCAAATACACGCCCCAAATATTTCTAATAAATATTTTACGTGATCAGGACGTGTGAACGACATTTAGTGGATCGTTGATTTAGTGCTGGGGTGTCAAGTTGTGGTTCACTGGATACCACTAAAATTTTACAGTAAATCTTGCCTTATCTAACCATCGAATTTCTGCAATTTAACATGTTTACTACTTCTTTAAAAAATTAGTGGTATCTGGTGGGCCACAGTTTGACACCCCTCATTTAGTGGATCAAAATATACAGAATCAAAATTATTTAAATTTTGTTTGTAGGGTTAAAAAATATATGGGTAACATTTGTGTTTTATACCTTAGAAAGTAATTTAAAAATGCTATTTCGGTTGTTGTATCTTAGAAGCCAAATACTTGACATCAGTTTTCGGAAAAAAATGACTCCCAGAAAATGTTTTCAAAAGAGGTAGCGAAAGCTTCTCTTTTAACAGTTCTTCACAACAGTTCTTCTCATGAGTTTGTATATTACAGAATGTATGATTGTTTTAGGGAAACTATGATGTAATGCATCATAAAGTAGTTGCTGAATGTTTTCATTAATAAGATGCGAATAAGATAAACTCTTTGTTCTAAACATATGATTAAGGAGTATATTATGGTAACCTCATGTATGAAGACACGACTTAAAATGGATAAAACGTAAAAGTGTTAACTTTTAACTAAAAATCTTTATGTTTTTCTTAAATGATAGTATAAGTTTTAGGTGTAAAGAGTGAATGGTATTATTAGATAGAAAGTTTTATGTTAATTCTAAATTAGTAGGGGAATGTACCAGAAAAATATATACGTGATATGGGTCGGTTTCGGTTAAAATGATGTCTTCAATATAAAGATGTGAATGTGTATCACTACTTGCTAGATGTTAATGATATAAATATCAGTCTGACAGTAAATACGAAGTGTATCCACTTTGTGGAATTTGACTTGCTCTAGATAAAAGGTACTATTATGTAAAATGTAGTTATTATAATTAACGAAATAATTCTGCATATACATGCATAGGAAGAGTTAATTGAGGTTGATATTTTTTAAATAATGCACTTATTATATTATGAAGATCTAATAGATTTATGTTATTACAAAGATCTTTGAAATCATATATTATTATTTATTTATTTATTTACTTTTTACGCATTTAAGATTTTTGAGAATATTGACCAGTTGACAGCTGTTTTTAATACAATGTGTGTTATCTATTGTAGTTGTATGTGTGTATTATTTGATTATTTTTTAAATAGGCATTTTTTAGCTTTATTATTCTTGCAGGGTCCGTACGCTTCTACCACAATTTTTAAATAGAACTTTTCGCTTTATTCAGGTGCAGAAAAGTATTACAAATCCTGCAATTAAACGAGGCGTCTACAATTTCTACTATTTAAATATTAAATAGAAAAAAGCTATTAAAAAATTGTTGCGAAAGCATACGAACTCTGTCGTGTCTAGAATTGAATTCTAAGCAGAGCTGCCAAATCTCTGGTTTTTTGGATACCAGTATTTTAGTACAGGAAAAGTTGTTTTCTTTAATCGGAGCATTCTGCAATTGAAAAGAACAACATTTTCTCTAATAAAATCCTGGTGTACAAAAATCCGGAGACTTGGCAACTCTGTCTAAGTTTTCATAATTGTATCATCAGCAATTTTGCTTACAATGTTTCCTTTCTAAAAATCGCCTAATCTTCTCTTAATCTAAGCCAATATTTTGAACTAAATTGGGTTTTATTAAATTGCATTTGAGTTTCTACAATCTGTATGACAACGACAACCAATCGAATCAATGGAATTTAGACAAACTCAGCTAGCCTAAATTTATGAATTTTGTGCAATTTCACTATATTTTGATTTAAAATTTGAATTAATGCCGTGCTGACAATAATTTGCGACACGCGTGGCGAAAGGTCGCCGTACCTGGTATAAATCTTGCTAAGCCTAATTTTATTCAAAATTATTATACATTGAATGAATGTATAAGGCTGCTATCTTAAACAATTTGAAATCAATTAGATCTTTTTTGTCTTCCACAGTTGTTTTAATTTTGTTGTTTGACTTCAAGAATCTCCTCACAGAGCAAATTATTATAACTAACGTTTTTTATAACTATAATAAGGAAAAAGCAAATATATAAAATGTCCATTTGTGGGTAATCTTAGAGGTTCTACAGTTTCAGATATCCCTATACAATCTATAATTTTTGCATGATTTTACGAAAATTGTTTAATAG
This sequence comes from Maratus michaelseni, assembly GCA_963931845.1. NCBI lineage: Eukaryota > Metazoa > Arthropoda > Arachnida > Araneae > Salticidae > Maratus > Maratus michaelseni. The sequence continues at coordinate 265,078,250 of OZ007595.1, read as the reverse complement.
CTGTGGAAAATGTTTTTCCTTAAAACTTTTTACATTTCATTTGTTCTGTATTTCATCCTTTGCAGGAAAATCTCCTGCTTGCTATTTACTTAAAATATAATATACCAAATCTTAAACGTTAAGTATTTAACGAAATCTATTGCGTTTCGCACTCTTAACTTAAATTTATTGTTGACTACAACAAACGCATCACTGAGCAATTAATTATAACTAAAGTAAATTCAGATGAGGAATAAAGACAGACCAAATGGCGTTCATTTATTTTGATCCTAAGATAAACAATAACTGGAGAAAGGTATGTAAGTCATTTGTTACATTTATCAAAAAAGATAATATTTTTCGGAATTTTAATTGAAAATCTTGTATAAATAAATAGATTAATATTTAAATAGGAGGGGGGTTATAAAAATACATGTGTTAAACAGTTAAATAAGACAATATATATCGATGTATATAAATGTAAGATGATGGATTAATTGATGTGATGTAAATTATGACATTAAACCCACACTATTATATAACTATGTCCCACACTATGCAAGGAAGTTAATTAAAAAATAATAAAGGAAAAACAGCAACAAACGAGATGAAACCATTGATGTTAGACAGAAATGAAATGTTCTGAATCTACTAAATTATTCAAAGAAGTAATGAATGATGCATACATGATAAAATAAAAGTTATTTTCCCTTTATAATATTAAATTAACCATTGCGCATTAATTTTCCATACAACACCACCCTCCTCTGTAGTCTGACCTGTACCCTCCTAAACTTCCTATCCTTCCTATTTTATTTTTTATTTTATTTTATGTTTATTTTATTTTATTTTATATTTATATTTTAAACTTATTTTTTATTTTATTTTTATAACAAACATTTACGCAATGCGTTAATTATGTCCCAACAACACGTCCCTTCTCCATACTCTAGCATCTACGTATCCAACCATTCTGTTGAGATCATGAACGCAGTAATTGTATATTAGAGAACGTATGTTTTTTTTTTAGGGAAACCATGATGTAATGGAGGGGTGTCAAACTGTGGCCCGCCTAATACCACTAAATATTAAAAGAAATAGTCGATTTCTTGAATCGCAGAAATTCAATGATTAGATAAGGAAAAATTTACTATAAAATTTTAGTGGTATCCGGCGCACGGTGGACGATTTGCTGATTCTAGCTGGCCAAAATTATTTTTCAACTTCTATTTGATGAAATCTATTTTTCGTTTATATAAACGATATATTAAGCTGATTTAAAGAAAATATATGAAATTTTAAACTGTAGTTTAATAAGAAATCATTATATTTAATTAAAAATTATTAATGTAGTACATTAGATGTGCAGGGTGGCTAGTGGTCAGTGAAAAATACGGTCAAAAAAAGTTATAAACACCAATATATTTTTATAGAAAAATTCATGTTAATTATTTGATCGAATAATCGACGTGAATTTTTCTATGAGAATATACTAATGTTTATCACTTTTTTTTACTGTATTTTACCCTGACCACTAGCCACCCTGATGTGATTTTTTTTATTATATTACTATGATGTACCATTCAGTTAAATATTTAAATTATTTAAAGCTTTAAAACATGTAATGAATGAGTTTATCTTTTACTTGATAACTAAAAAGGACAATATTTATGAACTTTTATAATATTATTAAGATTTAAGCGATAGAATTATATTTATTATATGATACCAAATTATAAAAGTAATTTTTTATAATAATCTACTAGAAATTTGGATACAAAATAAATATTAAAGAGTAATACATATTATTACATATACAAAGGAATAAGAAAATTGCGTAGAAATTTTCTGACAATTCGCCATCTAATAGTTCTTCATTCTGGCTTTCCTCAGTAAGTTACGAGTACTCATTGAACGAGGTATTTCAAAACTGCTTTGCAGCCAAGTTTCATATTTTTTCAGAAATTTTTCATGTGCTCTATGTACAGCAGTCCACTTTTGTCTAAACTGGGTCTTCTGTATAATCATTTCCTGCTTGAAAACTTTCATTTGTACTTCGTTGTAATTTTCATTTGTCAACAAAACATATTAAGCCAATTCGATTTTTTCGTTAAATGTGGAAGTTTGTTGCTGCTGTATAACATTATAAAAGCTTATTCGTGTGATTGGTTTACATTCTGATGACCCTGGTAAAAAGAAAAGTGTTCTTAGAATAAAAAATATAATAATAACTTTAGACTTCGTATGATAAAAACAACTTTAAAATGTACGGAAGCAGATAGAAGCAGACAAGTAAACGTTTATCCAATATCTAAGACTCTAAACTATTTACTAAAATTAAAAGTTGAGATTTATCTAGCTTTATCGTATAACTTTTTGAATTTTCAAAATGAAATTTATTAAAAATACATAAAGTCATTAAAAACATTAAATGTGAAATAACTATTGACAAAAGAAAAAATTATGCTTATAAATTAAAAAAATAAAGTACATGCCTTGTTCTAAAGCACTCATAATGTACAATTTCTTCAACATTCACATATTAAAACAATATACTAGAAATCATCGATTTATTCTCCTCTAATAAACGCCAACTTCATACTCACCTACTGCCAGTACGGTTGCATTTATATCAAAAACATCTGCAGTGCCCACCACCTGCACATATAAGGTACATGTGGTAAAAAAAAAAAAATCCAGTTGGATAAACTTTGAAAAATCGACTTTTGGCCAGCTAGAATCAGCAAATCGTCCACCGTGCGGCGGGCCACAGTTTGACACCCCTGATGTAATGCATCATAAATTAGTTGTTTAATGTTTTTATTAATAAGATGAGAAGAACATAAAGTCTTTATTCTAAACATATGATTAAGGAGTGTATTATGGTAAAATCATATATGAAGACACGACTTGTGACACGACGGTAGTCTTTATTCTAAACATATGATTAAGGAGTATATTACAGTAAACTAAAAAATAAAGACACGACTTAAAATGGGTAAAACGTAAAAGTATTAACTTTTAATTGAAAATCTTCACCTTTGTGATAAATGACAGTATAAGTTTTAAGTATAAAAAGTGAATGGTATTATTATTACGTTAATTCGACTAAGTGACTGGAAAATGAGGTATGTGTGATGGGTCAGTTTCGATTAAAATGATGTCGTCAATATAACGATATAAATGTGTACCAATATTTATTAGATGTTCGCTCATAAATATGAGTATGAAAGTAAACTGGAAGTGTATCCACAATGGAGAATTCGACTTGCTGTAGATAAAAGGTATCGTGTCAAATTTAGTTATTATAATCGATAGAAATAATGAATATCCGAGTTGATCAGCTTCATCCGCATCTTGTTTCACAATGGATAAAAATTTTAAATAAAAAGATTGTCCTAAAAAATTAAAAATCCAATTTTTTCCCCTTTACGTATTTGCCTTGATATGGGAATGCAATTCTTTTTACCAAGGAACTCAGTCACATATGGTGTCAAGAGTGGGTATTGCCATTTGAAAAATTATAGTTGATTCAATTTTTAACATGTAGACAACTCTTTATGACAAAATAAACCACATACGACTATAAAGAACATCACAGGAATTAAAACGATACTTTCCGTTTCTTTTCCATTAATCAGAACTGGAGTTATCGTCATCAGTCGGATTTTTTTTTTTTTTTTTTTTTTTTTTTTTTGGGGGGGGGGGGGGGGTAGGGCTTCTACTGGTCCGGTTTTGTAATAACAGTATTCCTGAAAAAAAATCGTTCTTGGTTTTTTCTGAAAAAAAGTAAAAATAAATAAAAATAAAAAATCTAAAAAGAAGATTTTTCATTGAAAAAAAGGTGGTGTTCAAAGAATGAACAGAGTGGGGGCAGAGGGGGGCTGTTTTGTGCAACTTACCTGAAAGACTTATTAATTTTATCAAAAGAAATGGATTTTTTTTTAAATGGAATTTTTTTTAAATATTAATTAACATGCCTGAACACATGCCTTATGCACATTTGGATGAAAATTATTTTGTGAAAGAAGAAGCTATAAATTTTAAACAATCTTAAAATCTCTTCTTTTTCTAACTTGTTTCAAAAAAAGAGTGTTTGGCATGAAACATGTACACAAAAACAAACAAATCAGGTTTTAAATACACTGAAACGTTCGTGTTTCGCATTTTTTTGTACCCATTTATTTACAGGCGCAGCTTGTCCCCAATGGGACCTTGCGCCATTAAACCTTATACAACCAACCAACCAACCCATTTATTTACTTTATCTTACTTCATGTATGTAAAGATGGAATTTTGTAATCGAATTTTCCCGCAATTCGTGGTAGGATAGAATTATAAAAAAAATATGCACAATTGTTTCCGATGACAATACCGCATTTTAATATTTTTTTAACATATTTTTAAATTAATAAATTAATTAGCCGAGTGCAGGAGATAAATCGCCAAATATTCTTTTTGGTTATAACTTTAAACGAATTTCAAAAACAATAGAGTTAATTATGCGCCAAACCACGCTCGCTAAAATATGGCAATTAGCTGTAAAACTACAATAATCAAATATTTTACAGGGTTCGTACGATTTTACCACAATTTTTTAACCCATTCGCTGCCAACCAAGAGTAAACTCGTGTATCCACGTTTCTTCAATCTAAAATTACGACCGAAAATATTGAAAGAAAAGAATTTTTATTTTATGGAATCGCAAAAGTCTGTAATTAAATAAAGTAAATATTGCTATTAGTATTTTCTGGTATGAATTCGAAACTTTCTAAATAAAATAAAATTCCGGTAATTTTAACCCGGCAGTGAACGTGTTAATAGAACTTTTCGCCCTATTTACTGGGTTCGGACAAATCTACCACAAATTTTTAACTTTTTTCTTCGCTTTATTTAACTGCGGAAAAGTATTGCTAATTCTGTGAATAAACGCGATGGTTACGAATTCTCTGCTTAAAAAATTAAATAGAAACTTTCTTATCATTAATAGTGGTGCCAGACTCCTTACAAAATATAAGGAGTGTGCGAACCTTGATTTGAATGCAGAAAAGTATTGCAAATCTAGCAATTACCCCTTTCCGGCACAGTGGTCCCAATACAGGAACACCTTATTTTAATTCCAAACTTGCATTTGACACCAAGAATATTTAATAAAATTTTGTTTCTATAGTGGAAGCTTAAAATAGGGAGCTCATATTTTCTAAAAAAGACGTTTGTAAATTCCGGTGTCAGTCAGTAATTTCTCATTTTTCGAACAGACTTTGTCTGAGCCGGAAAGGGTTAAACGAGGTGTTTAAAATTTTTGCTATTTAAATATTAAATAGAAAACAAATTCTTAAAAATGTGTGGCAAAATCGTACAAACCCTGTTTAAACACTAAAAAGTAGAAAATAAAATATAAATTAATAATAAAGAATATATTTCTTTTAAAATATCTTTTTTCGTTAAGTTCATGTCAAACTTCAACAAACAACTCATTATTGAGCAATTAATTATAACTAACGTCATCTGCACCTGAGCGATAAAGACAGAACAAACGTTTTTCATTTATTTAAGTCTTGAGTAAAACAGCAATTTGAACAAAGTGTCTAAAAGAGTCGTCATATTGATCGGCTACTAAATTGAGAACTCATTAAAAAATATATATTGTTTGACATGTGTGAAGCTTTTATGTATCTATTAATAAAAATTGATTCGTGGTTGGGTTGTTGGGTACAAAGTAGAGAATATAGATTCTATATACAAAATTTTAATAGCCTTTTTTTCTTAAATTATTTTTAGAAAAAACAGTATGAACTTTCCCCTACAAACGTATACGCCAGAAAAATAAATCTTAAATCTTTGAAAATGATTAAATCTTCTTCGTGCCTCGCACTTATGTTCAATTTTCTCTCCGACTTTAATAAACTCATCGCTCAGCATTTGCTTAAGGCATGGTATTAAGACATGTTCGAAATTTTATTTTTCACATATTTTTACTCTTTAAAGTTCTTTCCCTCAAAAATTACAGCAGTTTTCCGAAATTCGTATTGTTTCAAAAGTTATCCACCAAATGGTGTTGCAGTGAATAGGCACATTTTTAGCGTATTGTGGGCGGGGCGCTTGTGGAAAGAAAGATAATTATGAAAGAGAAAGTCCAGGAAGAGTTCATTATATGGGCTTGGTATAGATTATTTTATGTAAGTTGAAAAATGTCACTGCTACCTATGCTTATTTAAAAACGTTGTAAAACTTTAATCCTGCTTTTCTCGAAACTCTGCTTTACAAATCAGTACAAGGTAGAACTCGAAATTAGATCGACCGAATTGGTTGAAATTTCCATGCTTCTCTAGTATATACTATTTTGTAGCCCCTCACGGACGGGTTTTTCAATATTCGATTTGTAAATATTTTTTGGAGGAAATCCGAAAATTTTTGTCTAAAATCGACAATTTGAAATTTGAACGGCCGCCAGTTTCTTCAGGATCGAAAAATTGATAAACCCATCTGAGAAGGACTTTTTTTCGTTTTTTGTCGCAGATAAGCAGATTCCGCGATTCATCTGGTACCGCGGAACGTTCCAGATTTTGCACACCCCTGTATCCAAGACCGCCAGAGGACCATTTTTCAAACAATTTCCAAATGGAAAATAATAGAATTATTATATTATTATTTATTAATGGAAAATAATAAATTATTCTTTGTCTTATTATTACTGTATAATTGCGCTAAAAACATCGCAAAAAAATGGAGAAATTTTAGGTTTTTTTTTAAAAAAGTTATAACATGCCTTAAAACTAACGCCATCTACAACTGCGAAATAAAGACAAACTTCTTATTTTCTTTTTTCAGTCTTTAACCCATTCACTGCCAACCACGAGTATACTCGTGGTTTATCAATCTAAAATTACGAATTAGTACCGGAAATTCCGAAAGAAGAATTTTTATTTTATGTAATCACAAAATGGCTGTAATTAAATAAAGTAAATATCGCTAATAGTATTTTCTGCTACGAATTTGAATTTTCTAAATAAAATAAAATTCAGGTAATTTTAACCCGGCAGTGAACGTGTTAAACCTGGAATATGAATTTAACCTTTCAACCGTCGCGTCGTGTCCGTACGCCATACATTCTAGAGGAGATAGTTTGGTCCGTTATTCAAAGCTTTTAGTTACCACTATTTGTTTTAATATTAATCTTCACTTTACACATTGACAAAATTTTTTATATTTTATTAGTATTTTACGCGGTTATTTTTGCCCGTAATTAGTTTATTATGCTTAAAACAACTGTTAAGAGGTTAAACATTGTTTTCTGTAAAGTTCATTACTTTTAAAGAAAAAATGCTCATTTTTTTTAAATATTAATTGACACTTTTGAATCTTTTATTCATGTATGCATGAAAAATATTTCATTTACTGCAGCTGAAAGTAAGAGCACTGTAGAATTTATAGTCTCATTTTTCAATCTCTTCTTTTCTGAAAAAAAAATTCGGATACATGAAAAAAAGGAAAAGCATACATAAACGCAAGCAATGAAAAATTTAAAAATCTGTGAAATCAATTATATTTTCCTCGTGTCGCACACTTGTCTGGAATTTCTTCTTCGACATCAACAAATTCATCGCTGAGCAATTAATTATACCCTAATGTCATCAGCAGCTGAGAAACACAAGTAGCACGGACTTTGTTTCTCTTTTTTTTTCTTTTTTTTTAATTTTTTTTAAAAACTTGAACCATCAATTTAAACATTGTTTTCTTGAAAGCTCAGTAATTTTAACGAAATAAAACGAATGCTTACTTATATTGATTATTAATTCACATATTTGAAAGTTTTATTCATGTATGCATAAAAACTACGTCATGATTGCCACAGACAGTAGAGATGAGGTATATACTTTATAATAGGGCTGCACAACAAATTTTCTCTTGAGAGTCGATTTCCACCCCAATTTAAGAGATGTAATCTTTGTCTTATTTAAGTGCTAAGGTTGTGTCATTAAATGACGCAAATTATTCTTTACTAGACAGGTCTGGAATTTGTTGTACTCCAGTTTGCAGAAATAGTTCCAATATTGGCTAATAGGCAGCAGCACAGGCACATGAAGCTATAAATAGTACCCAGAAGTACATAATATTCCTTACTATGTTCGAAATTATCACTTCTATAAAGAAATTGATTTTACCAGCCTAAATACTTTTATGCAAAATTTAAACGTTAACTTTCAAAATTCTATTGAAAATTCTGATAATAATAATCTTAACAATCTCCCTAACTATGACATATTTGACAGCCATAATCGTAAAAGACCCAGGATTGGTATTATTTTAGATTCTATCATTTAATAGCTTTTATCTTTTTAGTGTTCAGCAATTGCTGACACATTTTTAACCCTAGAATGCTACCCTTTCGTCTCCTGGACGAAGCTCATAACAAATAATTCTTCAGAAATTCTTCGGCACCAGTATTTTATTACAGAAAATTTCTGCTTAATAAAAAAAAAACGTCATTTTTTTTAAGTAGAGATTATTTTCTGTAATAAAATACTGGTACCGAAGAGTTTCTGAAGAATTATTTGTTATGAGCTTCGTCCAGGAGACGAATAGGTAGCATTCTAGGGTTAAAATATCTGTACTCTTCAAAAACAACTGCTTGAATCCTGAAATTTTGTTGGTCGGATCAGCGGTCTAGCCCCGCCTCCGGAGGGCACCCTTGTATATATACAATCAGCGCCATCTCACTGCCCTCTTTTTGAGGAACTACGAGCACACGGCAGCAACAGCTGCTGGTGCCGCTTTTTGATGTTTTTTAAGCCGCATCCTTATGCTGGCATAGTAAATTAATTCAGAATCAAGCAGTTTTCACCTATTTTAGAGTCTTTTCCATGTTCTATCATAAAAAATGAAAAAATCTCACAAAAACATTCAAAAAATTTTATAAAATACAAAAATATATATTGTTGTCGTAATGCTATCCTTAACCTTCCTATGATTTTTATGAGTTTATTTTCTATGAGCTCCTAATTTTTTTAGTTGTTAGTGATTGTTTTTCATGCTTAAGCTCCCCCCCCCCTGGTGCTTCCAGTTTTATTGAAATCACTATCATTTTAATCCTTCATTTGCTAAGTTCTGGGGATGTGTGGCATCTGGCCACGGGTTCCTCGGCTCAAATTTGTTCGAAGAAGAAAGTTCATTCATGGGACTGTTTCATTCCTACACGTCTAAGGAAGTTGTGTCGAATTAGTCATTATACAGAAATTGTAGAACATGATGTCGTATTCCTTGGAGCAACGTCTTTTAATTGTATTGAAATTGTTTACTGTACAGGTCTAGAATTTGTTATGCCCCGGTTTGGAGAAATAGTTCCAATATTGAACAACAGAGCACGCTGCAGTCAAAAGCAGTGTCTTTGAAATAGAGTCTGAAAGTGTGCTTCGTGAACTGAGGTCAAGTCACATTACATTGGTTTTGATATGGTCACAGGGTAGGTCGAAAAAACCGAAATTTATATGATCGAAACATAATAGTTCGGGAAAGTTGCCATTAGTAATAAGGAATAAATTCGCAAAATGTTACACTAAATGGTTAACATCTTTTACCGCCACAGGGGGGCCAAATTTTCGCAAAATCGCAAAAAAATGTTTTTTTCGAAAAAAAATTTAATTATCCATTATTCTCGATGTTCAGTAATTACTTTTTCGTACCACTATTTTAAAACGGTAAAATTCGATTTATAAAGTCTGCGATTAAATAAAGAGAAAATTACTTTATGAAGAAACTGGTGCTGAAAAATAATTACCGCGTATCGCCTATGAGTGAGAGGTACAGTATATTTTTAAATTATATTTTACATCCTTAAAATGATGTATTCTTGGATCTGAATAAATATTTTTCAAATTGGAGCTGTGGAGTCACAAAGGGTTAAAGTCTCTAAAATTAACCTTCGTACCACGTTGAAATTTTACTCAACGTTGATAAAAACATTTCACACCAGAATTTGTTTTTAATAATGATTTAACATATTTATTTAACGTAGTTCTCTGTCGAATTTATTTAACTTACTTTATGATAAAAAAATCTGGTTCCAATCAAATTAAATAAATTGTAGAAGTGGGTCGATTCGACCCATTCAGGGTAGGAAGGTTAACTAAATCTTCCTCGTGTCTCACTTCTTTTTGAAATGTCTTGTCTGACTTCAACAAACAATCGTTAAGCAATTATTTATAACTTACGAAATAAATTGGATAATGAATTAGATAATATTCGTAAAATTGCTTGTAATAATGGTTTTTAGGTAGATCATGTTAATAAGATAATCGTGGATATTGTCATTATAATTAGAAACCAGAAAACAAAGTTCATTCGCAAAAATACAAACTTTATACTCTTCAATATTGACCAAGCTTTATTGAAAAATTAAAATACAGCTTTAAACGTTTCAAAATATACTTAATAGCCAAACCCACTCAGAAATTAAAGAATATCATTTGCAGAAAAATTGACCCAATTAATTTTGAGAATTATTCAGGAGTATGTGAAATACCTTTTATTAAAGAAGACGGATCAAATTATTACTGTATTGGCATGACCAGCAGGAAATTTAGTTACAGAAAAAAGGAGCACATAGCTGATATTAAATATAGCAGAAAAATCACAGCCCTGACAAGATTGTATCAAGAGGAAACTATACAAATAAATTTCAATGAAAGGGAAATAATTTTTCCCTCTAGTCTATAATATCGATCTATAATAAGAGAAATCATAGAGATAGTAACACGCAAAATACAGTAACAATGCAGCATCAGTTAACTTAGCGAAATTGTGTCTCGAGTTACTCCATGGTTACAAATACAAAAAAATCAACCAAGTAAAAACTTTTAAAAAGCGTGCGTAATTTTTAAAAAGTACATGAACATTAAATGATAATATTTCAAATAATAACTTCAAAGACCGTGCAATTTTAGAATGTTCTCATTTGTTTTGATAATGGCTCAGAGTGAGCCGAAACATGTCAACAATAATGTCAACAAGTCTAATAAAAGTTATTTTACTGTACATTACGTTAAGTTTGAACCATCACTTTAAACATTGTTTTCTCGAAAGTGCATTACCTTTAACAGGATTCGACGGATTTATCACAAATTTTTAATAGAATTTTTTGCCTTATTTAAATGCAAAAAATTCACAAATCCTGCAATTAAACGAGGTATGTGTAATTTTTGCCATTTAAATATTAAATTGAAAAATTCTATTAAAATTTTGTGGTAAGTAACGTACGAACTCTGTTTAACAAAACACAATATGCTCACTTATTTTGATTATTAATAGACTTATTAAAAACATTTATTTATGTAGGTATACAAGTTATTTCAGTTATAGAGAGACAATCTTCTGTGTGTCTCATGCTTATACTGAATTTGTTGTCCGGTTTCAACAAGTCAATGATAGAGCAATTAGTTGTAACTAACATCAGCAGAAGCTTAAATATAAAATAAAACCGAACGTTCTTCTTCGTTCCTAACACAAGCCATCAATTTAAACATTGTTTTCTGGTAAGTTATACTTTTAACGAAAATAATGCTGACTTACTTTGATTATTAATTAACATATTTGAAACTTTTATCGATGTATGCATGAAAAGTATTTCATGATTGCGGCAGATATTATTAAGATATAAACTTTATAAAATCCTTTACTCACTCTCATTTTCAAAAAATGCGGCAGAAAGCTGAGAGGTATAGACTTTATAAAATTATTTTATCACTCTTCTTTCCAGAAATGCGGCAGAAAGTTGAGAGGTATAGACTTAAATTAATTATAAATTATTTATAAACTAACGTCTTCATCAGCTGAAAAATACAGAGAAATTGGACCATGTTCTTCTTTAGTTTCTTTATTTTTAATTTTTTTTAAAAACCTAAGCCATCAAGTTACACACTGCTTTTATTTTTATTTTAAAGTTCATTAATTTTAACGAAATAAAAGAAATGCTTACTTATTTTGATTATTAATTGATATATTTCTGACACAATTGAAAATGTTATTTATGTATGCATGAAAATCATTTCATGACTAGTATATAACCCCCGTCAAAAATGCCCCACCAGTGGCTGAGAGGTTGTGCTCTCGAAGCTGGTAGACGGGAGGTGCTGGGTTCGATCCCAATCGCGCCCGTCGGCCTAATCGTTCGGAGTTTTCGTGGTTTTCTTCGAGCCGTGGATTTATCCATGCGTAAATACGGGTTAGGTTCCCTTAGAAAGACCCCCACGAAGGGCACTCCCCCCGGGCCTATATCCCATGTGTAGATAATTGGCCGTCAATAATCAACCCAACCCAACCCAACCCCGTCAAAAATGACGGATTGTTGATCTGCGTTCTATTTTCATAAAACTTCATAGAAAAGTACATTTTAAAGCCGGTAGATGGCGGCAAAACAATCTAGGTGTCAACGATTTTAATCACATGATTTAAATTGGGGATTAAATCATGATTTAAATCAAAAACTGATTTTCTTTAAATCATTGAATTAAATCAACTGATTTTTTTTTTAATCATAAATTTACTAAATGTTTAAAATGACATTAAAAAAAAATCTAAGATTAATATAATTTGGAAAGTTTCTATGGATATTTTACCTTATGAATAAACAAAAAAAAGCTTTGAATAATTATTTCTAAACGTAATTCCTTATGCTTGTAAAAAATTAAGTACAGTAAGTTTGTAAAAAGCTAGTATATAATCCACGTCAAAAATGACGGATTGTTGATCTGCGTTCCATTTTCATAAGACTTCATACAAACAGCATGAAACGTTTGTATTGTAGAAAAGTACATTTTAAAGCCAGTAGATGACGCCAAAACAATATTGTTCCCAACAGTGTACGTCTAGGATTCCTAGGATTGTTTAATCTGGATTTTTAATTAAGAACTTAAAACATTATAATAGATATGATATACATGTTTTATAGGAAAAATATGCTGAAACATTGATTTCAAGTAGAAGATATTATCATTTAACTGTGATATATTAGCATAGGTTTTTCATTAAGCCTAACATGGCGTTTAACTACGATCGATTCGCAGATCAGAGTGGCCATGCCCGGATTGGTTACAGACACTTTCTTGGCTTCGGATTTTATTATAAGTAGATGGTGGCAACAATTTAAGAAATATATACTTTATAATAGGGCTGCACAACATATTTGCTGAAAATCGTTTCCCACCACAATTTCCAAAATGCAATCTTTGTCTTATTTAACCGCTAAGTTTTAGTCAGTAAATAATACAAGGCAAATTAGTCCTTACTAAAATAGCGGTTGCTTCTAGTTCCGCGGGCAGCGGTTTTGTATCCTTACTTTACAAAAACTTTTTCTCTGTCTTCTTTTTAAAAAAATATTTCGCATACATAACAAACAAATAAACAAACATAAACACAAGCAAAACGAACCTTAAAGTCTCTAAAATTAACTAAATCTTCTTCGTGTCTCACTTCTTTTTGACATATCTTGTCTGACTTCAACAAACAATCGCTAATAAATTATTTATAACTAACGAAATCATTAACTGATAAATAAAGATAGAATGACCTCATTCTTCTTCTTTTCTTTCTTCTTTTTGATTTTCTTTTAAATGTGAACCACCACTTTAAACCTTGTTTTCCCCACAGTTCATTACTTTTAACAAAAAACAGCATGCTCACTCATTTTGATTATTAGTTGACATATTTAAAATAAAAAGAAAACTGCCCAGTTAAACTGAGGGCATTGAGCTCACAGGTTATTCACACTAATTGTATATTATACTCTTATTTCAAAGAATTTGAAATAAGCCCCTCGAAAAATAAAGAAATCGACAATATAATAAGGGGGATCACCCCCCCCCCTTATAATTAACCAATGAACACCCAAAACTATTCAGAGAAACGCCTTATTACAATGAACATATATACAAAATTTGAAGCAAATCTAATAATTCTGCATGAAAAATCCATTTATCTAAATTAAGGAGGGATTAGACCCCCCGTATCCCTCTTTATACTTAACCAATGCACCCCCAAAACTAATCAGGGAAGTGCCTTACCACAATGAACCTATATACAAAATTTGAAGAAAATCGGATAATTCTGCATGAAAAACCATTTATCTAATTTAAGGGGGGTTAGCATCCCGTTTTCCCTCTTTATACTTAACCAATGGACCCCCAAAACTAATCAGGAAAGCTCCTTACCCAGGGGTGCAAAAATCTAGGCGCGAATGGCCCGATTCCCACCACTAAATTTTTAGTATTCTTTGCCTAATAAGAATACTGATGAAATTTAATCGAAGTATACTAATAAAATTTGACGAAGAATACTAATAAAATTTAGTGGTGGGAATTAGCCCATTGGCGCCTAGATTTTTGCACACCTGTCCTTACCACAATGAACCAATATACAAAATTTAAAGGAAATCGGAAAATTTTGCATGAAAACCCATTTATCTAAATTAAGGGGGGGGGTTACCCTCCCACACGTTTCTCCCTTTATACTTAACCAGTGAACCCCCCAAACAAATCAGAGAAGCGCCTTACCACAATAAACTTATATACAAAATTTGAAGAAAATCGGATAATTCTGCATGAAAAACCATTTATCTAATTTAAGGGGGGTTAGCATCCCGTTTCCCCTCTTTATACTTAAACAATGGACCCCCAAAACTAATCAGAAAAGCTCCTTACCACAATGAACCTATATACAAAATTTAAAGGAAATCGGAAAATTCTGCATGAAAAACCCATTGCATTAAGAGGGGGGGGGGGGGGTAACCCCCCGTTTCCCCCCTTTATACTTAACCAATGAACCCCGAAAACTAATCAGGGAAGCGCCTTATCACAATGAACCTATAAACAAAAATTGAAGCAAAACAGATATTTCTATCAAGAGTTATCGCGTTACGTACATACATACATACAGAACAGGCGGGCACATTAGCTCTCAGGCTTTGATAGCCTGTGAGCTAAAAAGTATTTATGTGGGCATGCAAATTATTTCAGTTAGAGAGGTATAGAGAGTCTTATTCGTATCTCATGCTCATATGGAATTTTTTGTCTGGGTTCCACAAGTCACCGCTGATTAATTAGTACGTAATTAACATCAGTAACTGCTTGGAAATATAATCAAATCGGGTGTCGTTTTTCTTTCTTTTTCTACTATTAACGTAACCCATCAATTTAAACGTTGTTTTCTGGATAGTTTTACTTTTAATAAAAATAATGCTGACTTATTTTGATAATTAATATATTTGAAACTTTTATTCATGTATGCATGAAAATTATTTCATGATTGCAGCAGAAAGCAGAGAGGTATAGGCTTTATAAAATCCTTTTTTCACTCTTCTTTTCAGAAAAATCTTTCGCGAATAAAACAATTTTTTTTTATAATCGCCTGTAAAAAGTCTTAAACATGATGCTGAAATTAACTGACTCTTCTTCGTGTCACAGGCTTTGCTCCAAATTTCTTGTCTGACTTTCACAAACACATCGCTAAGCGATTAGTTATAACTAACGTTTCTGCAGATGAGTTTCAAAGACAGAAACGACGTTTTTAGGTGCGTTCGTAATTATATAAATACGTAGCACCTATAGTCGTCGTTTGGTCCGTCCGTCTGTCCGTCTGTCTGTCCGTCTGTCTGTCCGTCCGTCTGTCTGTCTGTCCGCATATAACAACGCAAAATCTACCCAACCAAATGGTTTGCAATTTAAAATATATTATCTTTGCAGAATTTTGTCGAGACATTTCAAATTTTATTAAAATCGATTCAAAACTTTAGGAGATATTAATAAAAATATTTATTAAGAAATTTGATTTTTTTTTTTAAATCGGTGCTTTTTTGTTATAGGAGCTTCCGATGGATGTTAAATCGTCAAGCGACCGAGATACTTATTTTATTACAGAAATTAATCTGCAGACGATATAATTCATTTCACAGAATTAAAAATCATCACGATCTGAATATTTATATAACTAGCTGATACATATATATCTGAATATTTATATAACTAGTTAAGATATTTGTATGAACAGTGTCATAAAATATATACTTAACTAGCTGTTTAACCCGTTCTACGCACGGGATATCATGAATTTAATTCTAAAACGTGCGTACGAACGCACCTCGTTTGTAACGTTTGACGTACAATTTCCAACTTGTTATTTATTTGTGTAGTTGGAAAAAGTAATCTAACAGATTCATTGCATTTATCGCCAGTTAAATTATTAACAAATTAAAAAAAATCATTAATTGACGTATGGGATTTTTTTTTTTTAAATATGAATGGAAACTCTATTGTGTTGGGTATAAAGTAAGGAGTATATGTACTATAAAGGCAACCACAACATCTTTTTCTCTCTTATTATTTTTCAAAACGTTTTCATTCTTTTAGAAATGTTCTTGCACGAACAAATAAACAAACATAAATGCAAGCAAAACAAATCTTTAAAAAAAAAAACATGAAATTAACTAAATCTTTTTCCTTGCTCACGCTTATCTTCCATTTCTTGTCCTACTTCAAAAAAACTCATCACCGAGCAATTAATCATAACTAATGCCATCTGCAGCTGAAAAATAAAGACAAATCAGACGTTTTCAGTTTTTTTCGAATCCTGAGTAAAGAAAGAAGTTATACAATGTATCTGAAAGTTTATTATATTTATCAGAGAAAAAAAGGATTATAATGATTATTTAAAAATATATATATCTTAATATACAGTCAAAAGGCAAATTCTGTGTAAGACAGAAATTTGGCTAATGCGGAAGGATTTTAACCCTTTCCGGTACAGACAAATTCTGATCGTAAAATGAGAAATTACTGACTGACACCGGAATTTACAAACGACTTTTTTAGAAAATAAGAATTCCTTATTTTAAGCTTTCATTGTACAAACAAAACTTTATTAAAATATTCTTGGTGTCGTATGCAATTTTGAAATTAAAATTACGTGTACCCGGATTGGGACCACTGTGCCGGAAAGGGTTAAAGTCCCACAGAACGACTTTCAATAAACTAAACTCTGTATACGGCGGAATACTGTCTACGAAGGAAATTTTTCCCTAACCCGATCGATATTGATGGTCCATTAAAAAACATATCCACCAGTAATCCTAAAGAAAAAAAAATTCTAATAAGTTTTTACAAAATTATCTTACTGGTCGATTTCTTCAAAATTTGTATAAAAATTCTAAAAAGATTTTCTTTACATAAAAGTTGTATTTAAAAAACGGAAAGGGGGGGGGGGTGATCCGTAGTTTACTATATATGAAAATTGTATCCACATTTGGATGGAAATTAATCCATAAAAGTAAAGAATATTAGAATTTTAACAATCGTAATTCATTTCTCTTGCACACTTTTTTTTCTGATGGTTTTGTCTCTCAACTTCCTCTTACAGGGTTCCTACAGTTTCAGAGTAATTACCAGTATTTTTTCAGAGAAATATTCAACTTATGTAATGTCGCGATTGCATAAAGCAAGTTTTCTCTAAGTAAATACTAATAAAAATCTGACCTGAAGTCATGGAAAATCACTGACATGTCTTAGAAAATCTTTTAGAATTTTT
Source organism: Maratus michaelseni (assembly GCA_963931845.1). Classification (NCBI taxonomy): domain Eukaryota; kingdom Metazoa; phylum Arthropoda; class Arachnida; order Araneae; family Salticidae; genus Maratus; species Maratus michaelseni. Next base: position 265,060,700 of record OZ007595.1, on the reverse strand, counting down.
TTCTGTAAATTTTTAATAAAAAATACAATAAATTACTCTGTAAAAATTAAAGCAAAATTACTAAGTAATTATAAAGTAAAATTACTAAGCAAAATTACTCTGTAATTTTAAGTAATTTTATTAATTTTATTAATTTTTAGTTTAATTAGATAATTAATTAATTCAATTTTAATATTTTTTGTAATTTTAAGTAATTTTAGTAATTATAAAGTAAAATTACTCTGTACAAATACCAGTATTTTTTCAGAGAAATAATCAACTTATGTAATGTCGCAATTGCATAAGGCGAGTTTTTCTCTGTATAAATACTGATAAAAACCTGACCTAAAGTCAGATGAAATTCCCTAACCTGTCTTAGAAAATCTTTTAGAATTTTTTCCGGTAAATATTTTTCTGTAATTTTTTTCTGAAATTTTCCCTGATCTTGTCTTAGAAAATCTTTTAGATTTTTTTTTATTAGAAACAAATAAATAAACATAAGCATAAGCAAAAACAATCTTAAACACTCTGAAATTGACTAAAACTTCTAATTATCGCTTATCTTGAATTTCTTCTTAAAAAAACTCATCGCTGAGCAATTAATAATAACTAACGTCATCTGCAACTGAAAAATAAAGACAAAACAGACGTTTTTAATTTTTCCGACTGAAAGATTTATTACATTTGTCAGGAGAAAATAATCCTCATCTTTTAAATAATCATTGATGTATTTGCAAATTTAATGCACATTTTGGATGAAAATTATTTTGTGAAAGTATAGAATATAGATTTTAAACGTTCTTAATTCCTTTCTCTCACACATTTTTTTTTTTTTTTTTTTTTTTTTTTTTACTTCTCATGTTTTTGACTCTGTTCGGATGGATATGTCTCTACACTTCTTTTTAGAAAATCTTTTAGAAACTTTCTCCTACAAACAATCAAATAAACAAACACAAGCGCAAGCAAAACGAATCTTAAACACTCGGAAATTAACTAAATCTTCTTCGTGTCTCACGCTTATCTTGAATTTCTTCTTCAACAAACTCATCGCTGAGCAATTAATTATAACTAACGTCATCTGCAGCTGAAGAATAAAGACACAGCGAACGGTTTTTGGCGATTACTGTGGAACAAGTCGCCGCGGGCTTGGCGATGGAAAACGACCAGCTGTTAACCTTGCGATGCAGCCAGTGGAGTGTGCCGAAATTTATTCCCTACTCCCAGAACATAAGAGAGGATTTTAAACTCGAAGTCCTATCGATAGACACCGCATGCGTTACTTCTCACTTCATATGATTCTGGACTAAGTCATGCCGTCCGATGGATTATATTCACGGTCTATGAAGCGCTCCGCTATGAAAGTTTGAAGATGTTTTTATCGTGGATTTCGTCACGTGCGTCTCATGATCGAGAAAAACAAGGTAAGGCGATATTTTTTCCTTTAAATATTTTAGGAGGAAAATTTTGTGTTTGTTTGTAAGTGATATGTGTAAAGGAATGTGTAAGTTAAGAATTTGTATTCATAGAATTATGTAATAATTATTTCACTAACTAAAAAAAAATAACAAGGTGAATCGGTTAAAATATAGCTTTTTTACATATATTTTGGGCTGCTTGAAATATACAAGTGAAACTTTTCGAAAAATTTTATTTTCAAATGAAGGCTGAAAAATTTTACTGTGAATGTACGACATAAAATTAAGGAATTAAAATTCAATTAACATTATATTAATTTCAATGTACGATAATTTAAATGTTTCACTTAATGTACGATAGTTAAGATGCTACTTTTAATTACAGTTGATACATTAACTAAAAATGAAATTAAGGAATATAAATTTAAACTAATTTTAGGAGAAAAATTTGTGTTTACGTAGCACATATGTGTAAAGGAATGTGAAAGTTAAGAATTTGTATTCATAAAATTATGCAATAATTATTTTACGAACTAAAAATTTAACAGGGTGATTCGGTTAAAATATACCTTTTATATATATATATATTTTCGATTGCTTGACGTGAAACTTGTCGAAGAATTTTATTTTCAAATGAAGGTTGGAAAATTTTTACCGTTAATTTACGATATAAAATTAAATAATTAAAATTAAGGAGACTAAAAGTAAGGATTTAAAATTCAGTTAACGTAGCATTATATTAATATAACATCCAATGTATGATAATTTAAATGATACATATAATGTATGAAAGTTAAGATACTACTTTTAATTCATTAAGTAATTAAAATTAAAATTATAAAATTAAAATTAATTTTAGGAATAATTTTTTTTATTTCTTGTAAGTGATAGGTGTAACGGGATGTGAAATTTAGAGACAACATTGTAGAGATTTGTTTTTCGTAAAATTAATTTTATGAATTAAATAAATTTAACTAGTTGTTTTAATTAAAAATTATTTCTTTTTCGAATTGCTTATAAAATATAGTTTGTCAAATAATATTAATTTACACGAATATTTAAAAATTTTATGGCTGACATATTATTAATGCATTGCTATTTATTTAAGTAAAAACATTTTTTAAATAATCAGCAAAAATAAAAAAATTTTATTTCTTTTGCAGCAACTTTTATAAAACTTAATTTTAAATTAATTTTTTTCAAATATTTAAATTTGAATTTATATAATATTTAAAACGAAGTAAAATGTGATTCCTTTAGTGGGGCAAATTAATAAAGTAATTATTTTAAAGAATATCTCTTAAGTTGGTTATAAATGATGCCGTTCAAACTTGAAGAGAATAATATTATTAAATTAAAAGGTTGAAATTTGAACTGCTAATGTACAATTTTAAATAATTAAAATTATAAATTAAAGAAAAAAAATTTAAAAAGTTAATAAAGTGAAAATTGTAAGTAATCTGGATAAAACTTGTTAAGAACTGTAATTTGTAGCACTTTAATCTTTACGCACTTAAAGAAAACGAAAAATTTCATTTAAACATTCTGCTGCGAATTCGGTATTTAAGTATTATTATTATTATTATTATTATTTCAAAAATGAACCACCGTCCTTCAAGGTGTTAAAGCGAGACACATTTATTATTAATGAGTACTTGGTCTAATTTTTAAAATATATGTGAGAATGAATCTGTATCAATTACTTCTCAGATGTGCGAACAATATTAAAAGAAATTTTTGCAAGAAAATTCTGGAATGAATGTATTTCTCGTTGCAAAGATCCGAAATAATCCTGTTTTTTTTTTTTTTTTCTTTTTCTTTTTTTTTTTTTTTTTTTAATGAGTATATTTTAAGAGAATTTTTCGACAGCACAAAATTTGCATGACATATCTAAAATCATTTCTTTGACATTTTTTTTTTTTTTTAAGGACTATTTGGAACCCCTGCATTTTCAAAAATAGTTTGTAAGTTGTTCTTCATCATACAGAAATACATTTATTTTAGAAGTTATTTAAAAAGTCATTTTTTAGAAAAATTACGAAACGCATATATTTATATGGTCCATGGGTATGAGTTATATTAAAAAAAAATTCTCCGTGCTCGAACAAGTAAAGCAGAAATTATTTCATTCTTTTATGACTAAAATTTACCAAGTTATGATACTTAGAATTTTATGGTTATCGGTGTTTTTGCATTATAAAAAGGTTCGACGCAACGCAGGCCGACCACTCGGTCAGTTTTTTTAATACGATTTTTTTCCTAAGAAAATTCTTTCTTTTAAATTTTTCTAAAAAGTTTTCCAGACACCTTCGCCGGACGTAATTTTTGTTGCAATTGTTTCAAAAGACTAACATGAAAAATTTCTTAAAAAATATTGATTTTCAAAATACGGACGAGTAGGAGTACTGACGACAAGAGTGCTGGAAAATGCTTAACCCTCTCAGGGGCAGTGGTATGTTTATGAAACCACTTAATTTTGATTCTCAAACGCCACAATGACACCATAATTTTGCTAAAATACTTTTCATTTAATAGGTATGTGAAATATAGCCCCTTTTCTTATTTCCAAATAATTCTTTTGTAAATTCTGGTGCCAGTCATTTATTTCAACTTTTTAGTACTGAAAGTACTTTTCCCCTGAAAGGGTTAAATTATGTATTTTAAAACAAATATTAAAATGTATTTATGTCAGCCGCTGTGGTGCAAAAATAAAATCAACCAATAAAGCTATTTTTCCAAATACGTAGCTGCCATCCTTCCCATTTTTGTTGTACCATTATTTCTGATTTTCATATTATTTAATCGCAGCACTTCTGTCATTAAATTAAACTAATGTTTTCATTCAAAAATAGGAATACTCAAAATACGGAGAGTTAGCAGCTGTGCAAATGTATTTAATTAAAAGAAAAAACTTTGCTATATAAATTCTGATTATCATACTGCTCACATTTTTCTTTCACTAACCAGGGAGTTGATAAAAAGTTTAAAGAATCTAATTCATTTAGCACCGAAACTCTTTCTTTTTTATAAATGAAATAACACTAAAAATAATATGTTATGATTTTTTTTTTGTTTTTTAATAAAAAAAAAACAAAAAAAAAAACTTTACAATATTATTTTTTATTTCGAATCTCTCAGCTTATAGCATAATATCAGTTTAACACTAACGGTTAGAAATTTTACCTAAGTTTTATAAAATATTTTATGCTAAATGTTTATTTAAAAATACAGTGATCTCTCACTTTTACGCGATACACGGAAATCATTTTTCATCACCAGTTTTTTTTTTTTTTTTTTTTTTTTTTTTTAGGGTAATTTTCGGTGTTCTTAAATCGTAGAATTTATAAATCGAATTTTACTGTTTCAAAATAGTGGTATGAAAAAGTAATTACTGAACATCACGTATAAGTGAGAGATCACCGTATTTAACTTATTCCCGAGTAGTATATATATATTAAAAAGTATGAAAATAATTCTGGTTCAAACGAAATATATCTATTTGATGCCGGTCAAAATGACCGCGATGAAAGCTCTAATGTTAGACAGATAGATAAAGAGAGTACAAGGCAAATGTGTCTTAGGACGGCGAAAACATAAAAAATTGAACGTCGAAATAAAGATCATATTATAGGAATTTTTTGTGGATTTCCAATAACACTGTAAGCTGCTGGAAGGGGAAGGGGTTGCGACATATTAAGTTATGTTTGGAAAATGTTTAACATTTTTTCCAAAAAAAAAGTCACGTTTCATCTTTGGCCTCTATGTAAACGAAGTTGTGCTGAAAATGCATGCCAACTGTCCGCTTGCACCAAACATTTCTGAAACATAAAAAGAGAGAGAGAGAGAGAGATCTCAATGCAATTAATATTTAGCGTATTGGCTCTTGTGTAACGCAGGTTTTTTTCGAAATTTAATTATTTGTTAAAATGGTGGCATTTCAAAAGAAAAAAAACCCAATCTGTTGGTCTGATAAAAAATGGCCTTAACACCTTGAAGGACACTGGTATATTATTTATACCACTTAATTTTAATCCCCAAATGTCGCACTGACACCTGAATTTTGTAATAAAATTTTGTTACATGTAGAAAAGGATTTACTTATTTTCAAATAAATATGTTCGTAAATTCTGGTGTTATTCAATGTTTTCAACATTTTAGCAACAGCAGTATTTTGCCCTGAAGGGTTAAAATGCTTGTATATAAATATATATATATATATTTCGAAAAAAAAAATGCGTTTACAGTTTAGTTTTCTTTTGCGGCAATAAGTTACAGAGACATATTTTTCGCTGTTACTTCTGTAATAATTCGCATTTAAAAAAAAACTCGCATTCGGGCTAAATGTTACACACTATAAGCTATCAGAAAATTCAAAAAAGAAAACAAAAGTAGATTTTTTTTAAAGGTTTACACTTGTTTCTCTCAAAAGGGTTTTCACAAATTCTTCGTTGTCTTTAACAAATATTTATTTTATGCAATATTTTTCTAGCATTTGATATTAGGATTATTACTACTAGAAAAAAGATACGGTCAAAACAAATTTTTCCAAGAGAGAAAATTTCGCTAAATTATTTTGTAAGGGATTAATAAACATAATGCTGATTTTGACTAAAAATAGTTATTTACAAAATGAGTCTCATTATCAATATGCTGTTTCAACAAATAACACTAAATCTAAATTTGTAAAATATTATAAGAAATGAAAATGTTATATAAAATTCATCTCAGCTGTCCGCTTGCCCCAAACATTTTTGAAACATCAAAAAAAAAAAAAAAAAAAAAAGAGAGAGAGAAAGAGAGAAATTTATCTCTATGCAATTAATATTTTGCGTATTGGCTGTGGAGTAACGTAGGATTTTCCCGAAATTTAATTGTTAAAATCAGTTGTAACTTATTGTTCATTTGGGGGAAACGTATAAAAGTGATAACACTAATAAACATTATCAAAACATTTCAGATGATTGGTTAGGTAGAACGCCAGGAAAAAGAACCAGTTATTTTGAGGCAAAAAATATTTTTCAGCAGTTAAGATAATGATTGTTAAAAAACAGAAAATTCATTAAAGATAAACAAATTTTTTTCAGATTTTTTTTAAATTTTTAATTTTTACAAGAATAACAACTTACAGTTTTTTCCCCGTAAAATCAATAGATATTTTAACACTGATTTCAGATTCAAATACAGTGTGCTCTTATAAACTTTCCCTAAAGCAAAATATTTATCGACAAATAAAATAAGCAGTTTAGAAACAATTTATTTAACAAAAAATTTATGTAACTCCCAAGCATTTATTTATTTAAACATTATTTATTAAATGTTATCTTAGTCAGAAAATTATATTTAATTCACTTTAATGCGTTTTAACATTAACTCCTTTTATTATATTTAATGTACAAAATTCTCTCTATCTTTTCTCCAGCATATCATGATTGATAGAAGTTGAAGTTTTAGTTAATCTTTCTTTTAAAGTTTTAATATGAAAAACTGGTGTTTTATACAATATTGTCCTTGCATTATCTCACAGAAATGAAATAACGTGGGGTAATGCCAGGTTGTTTGCCACAAGATTTAGCCAACCATACGTTTCTATCTAGTTGAGATTGTTTTAAATAATAATTCACGGTTCGGATGTCCCGGAGTAAAAGCTGTGTTGTCAGTTAGCTAATATTTTTTAACTCAGATTGCTTGATTGCCGCCATTTTTATAAGTAGAAATATTCGCCTTATTTAACCCCTTGAAAGGCACCGGTATATTATATATACCACTTAATTTTAATCCCAAAATGCCACAATGACACCAGGATTTTATAATCAAATTTTGAATTTATAAGGTACATGAGGGAAAAGCTTTTACTTATTTTAAAATAAATTCGTTAGTGAATCTTTGTGCCAATCGATCATTTCAATATTTTAGCTACAAGAGTACTTTGCCCCTGAAGGGGTTAATGACATATCGGTATTTCTCGGTAGTCAAAAGTCAATTCCCCCAAACTTTCTGAAAAATTCTCAAAATCGGTGATTTTTTTTTTTCAGAAAAAGTCCCCAACTCCGTTTCTACTCAAAAAAAAAAATAAATTTTCAATTTACCACCATGTATATATATATAGTGGTAAATTGAAAATTAATTTTTTTAAGTAGAAATAGAAACGGAGTATATATAGTATATATACTTTTAATATATATATATATATATATATATATATATATATATATATATATATATATATATATGTGTGTGTGTGTGTGTGTGTGTGTGTGTGTGTGTGTGTGTATATATATATATATGTACCGTAATTTCGCGCGTATACGCCGCGGCTTAGTTAAGTCTTTTTCAAACCTGAAATTTGATTGAAAATAAGAAGTCAAATAAGTGCTAAGCACTATTCACATAAATCGTAATAACGTAAGTCACATTTCATTTAAAATAAATTCTGGTAGGAAATCGAATTGTTTGAGGGCGGCGTATACGCGCGAAATTACGCATATTAAAAAAAAAAAAAAAAAAAAAAAAAAAACTAATTTAAGCCAAAACATTTTCCCTAAATCAAGTCTTTCTTTTGAAAGTATTCTCTATTTACAAAAAATAAACATTTTAACTCTTACGTTTAATTGATTAACGTCCATCTTTGCAACCAGTGACAGCTCGTGATTGGTGTTATTTGGGGCACTAAATGCAGGACTGCCAAATTTATTCTTTTCTTAGCAGTACTTTTTAAAGGAATTTTTTGCCTTACTTATTGACAAAATTCTGGAATTAAAGAAACAAAAAATTTCTTTTAAAAAATAATGGTACGAAAAGAATAATTTTTTTGTCCATGTATTTAGTGCCCCCAAATTAGCCAGTCACGAGCCGCAACTGTTCGCAACTTACTGAGCAACAACATAGCTGCCAACTTTTAAACTTTTCTGATACCACTAAAAATGAATAGATTTTTTTGTATTATCGAATCTCATACTTCGGCGATTTACTAAGTGAAAAATTACTGTAAAATTTTAGTGGTAAAAGAAGCGTAAAAGTTGGCAGCTATGGTTTTAACCTTTAGCAATTCAGGATTGAAAACAGAAAGTAGATAATCGTCCAGTCGAATGATGCTTATTTATATATACCAGATATCTAAATCTAAAATCTTATCTACTTCCGTTACAGTTTGTGTTGAAGAAAATACTACGAGTAAAAACATTATATTTAAAATGATATTTAGTTTAGGAAAAAAAAAAAAAAAAAAGCAACAATGTTTTATGACATTAATTATCCGGAATTTTGCTTACTATATTTATTGATACATTCAAAAGTTAACAAAAATTGAAACTTCAAAGGCAAAAAATAACAACTGAGAAAAAAAAAAAATAATACAACTTCCATTGTCAGAACGTTAAAGAAGTACACAAATGGTTGAAAAAGATGCAAAAAAACGTGTAAACTGTAATGTTATAAACGACAAGCACGACCACGAGAATAATGATTGATATTTCCGATTTCCGTATTTTATTTTCCTTTTCCGTATCAAAATCCAGTTCGAGACAGATCCAGTGTTGCCAAATGATTAAAAGTATACCTTACGTGAAATAAAAAAACTCTCTAAGTTTTTCCCTAAAAATGTTGACAGTCCCCTAAAAATTCCCCTGACAGTTCAAACTCCCCAAAATTGGGACAAAATCCTTAATCTGGCAACACTGTAACAGATTAAATAATGCGAAAATAAGGTAAATTATAATATTTTTAAAAAGTGGTGGCAATCAAGCAAGTTGAATAATAATAATTACAAAAAATAGCGGTAAACTGATTAAAAGGCTGGTGTCCCGATTATCGCAGGGAAAAACTTCCACCAGTATTTTAGTATAGAAAATGTTGTCTTATTTAAACCTCTTTTTCTGTTCTTTTCATTTCTTTCTTTCTTTATATATATATATATATAACGCGAAAAGTATTTTTATATAATACTGATGGAAGTTTGCTCCTGCTTTAATCAAGTTCTGTAAAAGTGTATTATTTTTCAAAAAGATTATACTTTCTGAAAAACTGACACTGTAGTGCGGCCTTTTGTTGCACCACAGTGTTTTTTTTTTTGTTTTTTTTTAATCAGTCTGCCAACACAGCGATCATTACATTCATTAAAATTGTAATGATCGGTCTATTTCAGAGGTAATTAACTTATTTTCTCTTGAGGTCTACTGTCTAGTTAGAAATTGATCGTGATCTGCCTATAAAATTATTAATATTTCACGAAATGATATCAAGTTTCTTAAACGTCAATATCAAGTAAAATATAGACATGAAGTTTAATCGAAAAGATTCGGTGATATAAATATTTACTAGCCAAAAGAAAAGGTAAATACATAAAATATATGCATGACGAATACTTATTAATGCGAAGTTTGTGGTTTCATATCATCTATCAAGTATTCATTGCCTGATGTATATTATATCGACAAAGATAATCGAAACGAATCTTAAGTATCTGAATCGGTGAATAAAAGATGCTGCTGCATCTTTGATAATTTGGAAAGTTAAAAGACATTTCACAGTTGTAACTTCGATCGAAAACATGAATAGATATATTCACTACATATTTTAATAATTGGATATTTATCACAAAATATGCCTTCCCAAAAGTTTTCTCCTAGCTCTCTAGTGTTTAAACTTAAATCAGATTATAGAGTTACAACTTTATTTTGTAATATAGTTTGTTCCAAGTCAAAAATATTAGAAATGTTTCCTGCAACAATGCATTTCACATTTAAATTTATCTTAAAAACAGCAAGATATAATATTGAAGAATATCCTCAAATTGTTTAAAGGCATCAAAATGTCTTGTAATGTTTTTTTTTATTTCTAAAGTGTTTTTTATTTTTTTTTAAAGTTATAATGAAAATTTTGTTGCTTTTGCAAATGATTTCCTACTGCTTGTGATGGTTTAGTGGCACAGTGTTGCCAGTAGGCTACTTTTTTGTAAATTAACATTGCTTGATTCCCACCCCTTTTTTAAATTACCGTAACTCGCCTTATTATCGCGTTATTTAATCTGTTATTAAATAAGGCGAATATTTCTACTTAAAAAAACTGGTGGCAATCAAGCAATCTTAATTTTTTTAAATAGCTTACTGGGAACACTGTATTGGCACTACATTGGAAACACTTAGTTATATGCTCAACTGACCTGTTGGCCACTATTGCATCTACAAAATGCAAAATATTTTGTTACAATTTCACTAACTTTAGTTTCTACGTCAACTGATATAACTTTCTATCTACTTTTGTTAACCAAAAAGAAACTTTATGAACAGTTTATATCTCACAAAAACCACTTGCAGAATATCAAATCATTCAAATAAGTTTTTGGCTCATTCCGATTGAGCAAGTAGAAAATATGACTATAGTTTAGACCAGGATACGGCAATCTACGGCATGTTGTCAATACGGATCTGATTATGACCATTGAAACGTTTACCAGTAACTTTAAATAGAAGTTTTCGCCTAATTAAAACGCTTTATTCATTCAAAATGTCTGTCCCGAATAGCATCAGAAATAGGCAACATTTTCTAATACTTTTTAAAGGTGGAAGTTTGCCCCGCTGGGAATCAGGAAATGGGCATGCGTGTCAAACTTGGCACGCAAACGTAATTTAAATGCCTCCCAGTAATTTAAATGCCATTTTACCGACTTTTCATTCTTCAGTATTTTACATTATTTTATAACAACAAAATATATTATTAATAATTTGAAATGAAATTTTCCATATTAAAGATTAATAAGAAAACTATAATTTTGTTGTCCTTCACATTGATTTTATTATTCAAACTATTTTGCATTAATCGAATCTATTCTACTTTCAAACATTTTAAGTCTGTTGGTAATTTTACATATGCATACCGTAAGTATACACCTTTTAAAATCAGTTATTTTAAAACATACATCTATTCTTAAGCACTTAAGGTGATAATATGAAAAATTAAAAGATTATACGTTCGAACATATAATGTGCTTTAGGAATATGAAAATTTATTAGAACTGACTTGGCACACGAATCGATTTTTAAACAGAAATTCGGCACGACACTGGTGAAAGGTCGCCAACCCCTGGTTTAGACTGTAAGGGGATTTGAAGAACAAAAACCTTTCTCAATAGTGGCACATCAAACTTTCAGCAAAATCTGTTACAAATAACAAAAACAAGTAAAATACCTTCGGAAGTGTCAACAGCGCACATTACATTATAATATATTTCTTTTAACATAGTTGTTATGCGCAAACAAATCATTTATCTCAATGAAATCCGGTTCTAAACATGTAGCTGTCAAACTATAATTCTCAAAATACAGCTGAGCAGTGACAAATTCGAAATCATTTTAAAGACATTTTTAATATGGAATATGAAACGGAAAGAGACTTTCTATAAAACGATCAAGAGAAAACGTTATCCTATGTCAAAATGGCGACGCACTTTTGGTACTTCGAAGCGATTTCATTCGGGGTTGCATCATATTACACAAAAAAGTGTCTAAGGCATTTTTTCTAGAATTCATGTAATTTTTTTTCTTAGAAATCTGTTGCGATTTGCAATCATTTTCCCATTCCATATGTTTTTCTTTTTTTTTTATATTTCTAAATTCTCTTCCACTTATCAAAGCTATACAAACTACTAGATTTTTTTAAAAATTATTAATAATGATTAGTTTTTTTTTTGTATCAACTGTAAATTTATTTATTTATTAAGAAATTGTTAAGTTTATAAAATATAATGTACGAAAGCGCGTCTAAGTCGATATAACAAACAAACCGTAGAATCCGAGCTAAAGTATATAGAAATCTGTGTTAGAGTTAGTACTTCGATTAAAATGAGAAACTTTAATCATACTTTTAACTTTTACGCTTTTATCATACCACTAAAATTTAATAGTGTTTTTCCCCTTATTTAACACCCGAAAGTTTGTGATTAACCTGTTAACCGGGAAAAAACTTTTGTTCAACTGATATGCCTGATTACCAACGGGGCACACTTCTACCAGTAAAAAAGAATAGATTTTTTTTTCCTTATTCATGGCAGTAAATGAAAAAGACGGTTTTAATAAGACGAAAATTCCTATTAAAATTTTACTGGTGGAAGTAATGCGTTCAAAATATTGTACGCAGTAGTAGTTCGGCTACCGCAGTGCATTCCACTTATCTTTTTTTACAGACCGCTAGAGTGACGTGATGCTCTTTTCGTACAACTGCATTGGTGCATTCAAGCATCACGTGACTCCGGCGGTCTGTAAAAAAAGATACGCGTAAAGCACCGCGGTAGCCTTTCTTTTTCGTTAGCTTCGGTAGTTCGTATATGACGAAATTTAACAGGTCAAATAAGTTTAAAATGTTTGTTAAATTTTATTGGTAACAAAAGGCGTAGAAGTTGGCAACTATGCTTTAATCGATTTCTTAGCTTGACACCAAAGTTTCCATTATTACGAGAATAATATTTTGAAGATAATTTAGTCTGCAGATAACAATATCTTCTATTATCACGTACTTATTTAAAGGTCACATTAAAAAACATAATTATCACAAATCTAGTTACGCTCTTTTAGGTTTATTAATATCACATTATCAATTTCTATTCACAAACTTTTGTTCAGATTAAGAATTTAATTCCATCATTACAAGGTTCTCAGGTGGTGAAAAATCGAAAAATCAATCTTCGTTACTGATGACTTTCTCAATGGTCTAACATGCTATTAACTTCCTGTAACTGTCTAATTATAATCTAGTTAAAGTTTTGATTAATTAATTTATTGATCAGCGATGAATAATGTAACATCAGCACATGTTTCTAAAGTATAATAAAGAACTTTGAAAAATAATTGAAAAACTGTGATGACAAAAAATGAATGTACTATGTATTACATTTTTTGTCAATATGTACATCATAATACACAAAAAAAGTGTATAACGCACTTTCATTGAATTTAATGTAAAATTTATTCTTAGAAATCAGGAGCGATTTATAATCATCTCCCCGTCCCATATCTCTTTCTTTTTTTAAATTTCTAAATTAACTCACACTTATCAAGACACGATATTTTATTCATTTATTATTACTTTATTCATTTATTATTATTTTATTCTTTATTATTACTTTTTCATCAATTATTTATTTATTTATTTATAAAAAATTGTTAATGTCATTCAATACAGTGTACGAAAGTGCGTTACCAGTAGATATTACATACAAATCATAGACTCCGAGCTCAAATATGTAAAAATCTATCTGTGTTTGTAGGGCAAAACTTTAATCATATGTGCCAAATTTTATAGTTTGCTGTACCACTAAAATTTAATAATAAATCTTTTTTTTATTTAATTGCCGAAATCTTTGAGTAAATAAGTAAAAAACTTCTGCTAAATTTTAGTGGTACACATTTTAGCGCAAAAAGTTGGCAGCAACATTTTAATCGATTTTTTAAATTGACACCAACTTTCATTTTTAGGAGAATAATATTTTCAAGATAATTAAGTCTCCAGATAACAATATCTCACGTGCTTATTTAAAAGTCACATTAGAAAAAAGTAATTATCCTAAATCCAGTTACACTCTTTTAGGTTTATTAATATCACATTATTAATTTTAATCACAAACTTTTGATGAGTTTAAGAAAATAATTCCATCATTACAAGGTACTTAGATGGTGAAAAATCGAAAAATCAATCTTCATTACTGATGACTTTCTCAATAGACTAACAGGTTAATATGAGCTTCATTAACCTTCCTGTAGCTGACTAATTATAATCTAGCTAAAATTTTCATTAATTAATTCATTGATCAGCGATGAATAATGTAGTGACATCAGCTTATGTTTCTGAAGTATACTAAAAAACTTTGAAAAAGAAAAGAAAAACTGAATTGACAAAAAAAAGAATATATCTATTACATTTTTTAGTCAAAATATACATCATATTACACAAAAAGTGTACATCACATTTTCATTGCAATTAATGTAAAATTTATTCTTAGAAATCATTTGCGATTTATAATCATTTTCATGTTCCATATGTCTTTCTCTCTTTTTTGTTATTTCTAAATTTTCTTCCATTTATCGAGGCTACAAACTACCATATTTTTTCATTTATTGTTATTTTACTATTAATTATTTTGTATCAATTATTTATTTATTTATTTATAAAAACAATTGTTAAGGTCAGTAAATACATTGTATAATGCGTGCCAGTAGATATTACATACAAACCATAAACTCCGAGGTTAAATATATCGATACCTGTTTTAGTATTTTGCTTTGCACTCCACTGACACCTATACGGTGACATACTACGTTTAATCCACAAATGCCACAAAGGCACCGGAATTTTGAAACAAAATTTTCGGTTTGTTATTTATAAGAACAAATGCATTCACTTATTTTAAAATAAATTTGACCGAAAATTCCGGTGCCAATGTGACATTCGGGGATTAAACTTAGTATGTCACCGTATAGGTGTCAGTGGAATGCAAAAGGTTAGAGTTTGTAGTCGGATCAAATTTAAGGGAAACTTTAATCATAGGTTCCAACTTTACTCTTTTCTTTTTACCACTAAAATTTAATTGTAAATAATTTCTTATTTAATCGCCGACATTTTTCATAAAATAATCTAAAAATTTTTGTTGAATTTTAGTGGTAACAACAGGGTTTCGCACATTTCTACCACAAATTTTTGACAGCTTTCTACGCCTTATTTAACTGTAGAAAAACTTTGCATGTTATGGGAATTATTGTTACGTATTCTGAGTTAAAAAATTTAAATAGAAATTTTCATATCATTAATATTGATGCCAGGAGTATACGAACCTTGTAATAAAAAGCGTAAAAGTTGGCAGCTGTGCTTTAATCGATTTTTTAGCTTGACACCAAACTTCCATTTTTACGAGAATAATATTTTCAAAATAATTTAGTCTCCAGATAACAGCATTTTCTATTACCATGAACTTATTTAACGGTCACGTTAAAAAACGTAATTATCATAAATCCAGTTA
Source organism: Maratus michaelseni (assembly GCA_963931845.1). NCBI lineage: Eukaryota > Metazoa > Arthropoda > Arachnida > Araneae > Salticidae > Maratus > Maratus michaelseni. The sequence goes on along the minus strand of OZ007595.1, from coordinate 265,045,304 downwards.
CACTCTGTTAGGTTTGTTAATATCACAGTTTGAATTTTTATTCACAAACTTTTGTTGAGATTAAGAACTTAATTCCATCACTACAAGGTACTCAGGTGATGAAAAATCGAAAAATCGATCTTCGTAACTGATGACTTTCTCAATGGACTAACATGCTATTAACTTCCTGTAACTGTCTAATTATAATCTAGTTAAAGTTTTGATTAATTAATTCATTGATCAGCGATGAATAATGTAACATCAGCACATGTTTCTAAAGTAAATAACTTTGAAGAATAAATAAAAAACTGAATTGCCAAAAAATATTATATATTTTTATCTTTTAAAGATTCTTTCTGTTTACGAAGAAATTCGCGAAAGTGACTCGGATCTGTTTCAATGATGAAAATATCTTTCAGATTTTGAATTTGGGCCAAAATTTCTGAAGTTGTATGCTAGAGATATTATAATTCAATACCTTTCTCGAAATAATATTATTACAAACACGTGACGAGATTTTTCTGAACGGTTCTTACTCTAATTTCAAAGGTTTTTCTTTTAAATGGTGAAAGATTTATTCCATTTTATTGGTGCCTATTTTCCAATCACTGATTTTTTTACGACGGTAGGTTTGGTTGTATTAATTGTTCATTTGAATCATTTAATTTCCGCAAATTTATTGGATGGTCGTTGGTTTGATTTCAATGAACAATTTGTTTAACCCTTTCAGGCACGGATTACTTATGTTCGTAAAATGGTGAAATGATTGATTGACACCAGAATTTACAAACTAATTTCTTAGAAACTAAATACTTGCTTTTCTTCAAGTTCTTTATAAAAGCAAAATTTTATTAAAATATTTTGGGTGCCGTTTGACATTGTGTAATTAAAATTAAGTGGTCACGTTTGTGACCACCGCCCCTGAAAAGGTTAACCTGCTAACTGGGTATGACGAACTACTACCGTAATATATTGAACGCATTACTTCCACCAGTAAAATTTTAATAGAAATTTTCGTCTTATTAAAACGTCATATTCATACAAGTTATTGCCATAAATATTCAAAAATTTCTGTTCTTTTTTACTGGTGGAAGTGTGCCTCATGGGTAATCAGGCAAATCAGTTTAACAAAAGTTTATTCCCCGGTTAACAGGTTGAGTAGTTAATGTATTTGCGTACTCTAAAGGCTATTAACTTCCTGTATATGTGTAATTATAATCTAGTTAAAGTTTTGCATAATTAATTCATTGATCGGTGATGAAAAATGTAACATCAGCTCGTGTTTCTAAAGTATAATAAAGAACTTTAAAAAATAAATGAAAAACTGTAATGACAAAACAAATTATATATTTTTATCCAGAATTTTCAGAATTTGTGTTATAGAGATATTATAATTCAATATCTTTCTCGGAATAATATTATTACAAACACGTGATAAGATTTTTCTGAACGATTCTTACTCAAATTTCATATGCTTTTTTTTTTTAAATGGTGGACGATTAATTCGATTTTATTCATCTATATATTTTTTCCAATCATATAATTATTTACGATTTGATTGTATTAATTATTAATTTTAATCACTTAATTTCTTCGAATTTATTGGATGGTGGTTGTTTGAATTTCGATGAGCTTCTGTTTAAGTAGTTTCATGTATTTACATTTTTTAATATGTGGATTAAAAAAAAGCAAATGATCTGTATTTTGTTTTACCCACTAACCCTTTGATTAGGGGACAGGACAGACGAGTATTTAGAGATGCAATCGTATTACAATTTTCAAAAAAATTATTTGTAGCAGATTACAGTTGGAAATATCCTAATATAAGTGTATGGCAGATATTATTTTTAAAAAAAATGTTGTATGGATAGAATAAAAAATAGTCCACTGGAACATATATCCACAGTCAAAGGATTAAAGATTACTTTTACTTACGAAATAATTAATTACAGTGACGCTTCTATTTCTATGATGAAAATATCTTTCAGATTTTGAATGTGATTGAATAAGTTAGTGATTTTCTAATTCAATATATTTGTCCAAAAATATTGTTACAAATACGTGGTAAGATTTTTGAAAATAATTTTTACTCAGGCTTCATAATTTTATTCTTTTGAATAATTAACGATTTCAGCCAGCTATTGGTTTTATAAATTAATTTCGGGCAAAATACTTGGTTTTAACCATTTATTTGAATCACATAATTTATAGAAATGCTTCGAATGGTGATTGATTTCAACTTATTAACTATTGATTATTTTATCAGTGGTATAGCCCGCCTGTACCTGTCCAATTATAATCTAATTTTAAAGGATTAATTAATTAATTCACTCATTAGCTAGGAATATTGTAAATCAGTTCATGTTTTTAAAGTATAGTAAAGATGTAATAAATAAATTGAAAACTATATTTGTTTATTTATTTATTTATTTATTTATTTATTTATAACCATTAAAACAATGTTTTTAAAAAAGAAATGAGCAAAAGTGACGCGGATCTATTTCAATGAAGAAAATATCTGTCAGCTTTTGAATTTGGGCCAAAAACTTCTGAATTTGTATGCTTGGGATATTCTAATTCAATACGTTTTTGGAAAAATATTATCGAGAACACGTGATGAGATTTTTCTGAATGATTCTTACTCAAATTTCTCACATTTTTCTTATAAATGATGTACGGTTAATTCAATTTTATTGCTATATTTGCTTCAATAATTTTATTATTTACGACGACAGATTTCATTGTATTGATTGTTCATTTGAATCACTTAATTTTGGGGAGTTTTTTGAAGGGTGATTGGTTCGATTTCCGTGAGCTGTTTTTTTAAGCAATTTAATGTATTTGAATTTTATAATTAGAGTATTGAATGAAAAAAATGTATTTATTTATAATTTTTACCCTTTAAATATGATTTTTGGTTACGAAGACATGAATTAAAGTACCGCAATTTCCAACTTATAAGACGCGCCTAAAATAAATCTGTTTCAAACCAGAAATTTTACTTAATAAATAGAATTAATAAACACCAAGTAAAAAGTTCTATTTTTAAAGTAAAGTTTCTGTTACGAAACAGAGCTATTTAAGCCGCGGCTTATTCACGGGAAATTATGGTAACTTGGAATATGTTTCAAATGAAGATGTGTTTCAGCTTTAGAATTTCATCCAAACATTTCTGAATTTATAAACTAGTGATTCTTTTCATTCAATATATTTTTGAAAAATGCTATTACACACTAGTGATAGGATCTTTGAAAACGATTTTTACCCATTTTCATAATTTTATTATTTTGAATTCTGAAAGATTAATTTGATTTTACTGATCTATTTCTTTCAATAAATTCTTATTATGACGATAGACGTGATAGCATTCGTTGAATGGCAATTGATTTTATATCAGTGAGCTTTTTGTAGTTATTTTATTGGTAGTACATAGTTATCAACTTTTATTTTGTAATTATAATCCAGTAATTTTTTCTGGTGTAAAGTTTTTATTAATTCATTCATTTATCAGTTATTAATGATTTAATATCAGTTCATGTTTCTCAAGTCTGTTACAGAACTTTTAAAATGAATTGAATTGACAAAGAAAAATAATCTATATTTTTTAGCTTCTAGAAAAGGTTTTTGTTTACAAGAGAGAGAACCAAAGTGACACGAATATTTTTCATCTTAAAAATGGCTTTCAGTTTCTGAATTTGGGCAAAAAATTCTGAATAAGTTATGCGAAAGATATTATAATTCAATAACTTTCTCGTAAAATATTATTACAAACACGTGAGGAAATTTTTCTGAACGATTCTTATTTATAATTTTTACTTTTTTCTTTTAAATGGTGAACGATTAATACGAATTAATTGAACTAAATGTTTCGATCATTTAATTCTCTTATGATGAAATATGTTAGACACTATTTTACTGACTATTCATTTAAATTACTTAATTTCTGAGAGTTTTTTGAATGGTGATGGATTTGATTTAGATGAGCTAAATGTTAACAATTCTTTCAATGCAAAGACATGCTAATTATTTCTTGTAGCTGTCTTATTACAAGCTAGTTGCGGGTTTGATTAATTAATTCTTAATTAATCAAAAAGTGTAATTAACTGATTATGTACTGTCATTAACTGTAATTAACTGATTACATCATAAACGAAAATAATGCAACATCATTTCATGGTTTAAAGAATAATAAAATATAACTTTGAAAAATAAGTGAAAAAAACTCTCTTGATAATAAAAAATATGTCTACATTTTAAGCATTAAAGATGTTGTTTAAAAACGAATAAAAGTGACATGATTCTATTTCAATAATGCAAACACCCTCTAGTTTTTGAATGTGGGCCAAAAAATTTTGAATTTGTACGCAATAATATTCTAATTCAATGTCTCTATCGGAAAGTTTTATTGCGTAAACGTGCTGGGTTTTCTTGTTTTGAACAATGACTGATTCTATTATATTGTGTTATTGATTTGGATCATTTAACTTGAAATATTTGCTTTTATTTAATTTACTTATATATACAGGGTGTAACTGAAATGCTTCAACAAACTTTGAGGGATGATAGTACTCATGAAGACGAACAAAAAATGCAATGGAACATGGGGTCGCAAATGACGTTTAACCCCTTCAGGGGCAGTGGTATGTTTATGAAAGCGCTTAATTTTAATTCCAAAACGCCATAATGGCACCAGAATTTTCCTAAATCTTTTCCATTTAATATGTATGTGATCTTTTTCTTTTTGTTATTTACAAACAAATTTTTTTATAAATTCCGGTGCCAGTCATTTATTTCAACATTTTAGTACTAAAAGTAGTTTGCCCCTAAAAGGCTTAAATGATAAAAATAGAGAAAATGCGTCTGAAAATGGACTGGCACCGGAATTTACAAAAAAAATTGTTTGTAAATAAGAAAAAGGCTATACAGGGTGATTCATAAAAGATGGGCAGAACTTTAAGGGGTTATAGTACACTTAAAGACAAATAATATTAAATAGGAGACTAAGGGTCCCAGACGTATTCCCAAGGAGATAGGGGGCATTAAAGTTTAGGGTCCGAAATTTCAAATGATTATAAAACATGGAAAAATTGGTCGATTCGTTTGCGGTTTTTGCAAAAAATTTTCTTTATGCCAGTATTTTCTTGAAATAAAATTTTAAAGTTCAATTTCAAAAAATGCCGATAGGGGGCGCTTTAGACTTTGGAGTAACAAACAACTATTTTTTAACGTTATTTTTTGTATTTCTTTAAATGATTTCGAAAGCTTAGACTTAAACTTAAATTTTGATCTAAAAATCTGAGTCCTAACGAGTAGTTAAGTAGCGTAAACTGAAATTTGAAATTTGAAACCCTTCTCCCCCCAGAACAAAAATCAGTTATTCCCGATCTTTGTGTCGTAGATTAGGCTCTAACTACTGCCGCGTTTTGCTAAAATTATTCTTTATGTCAGTATTTTCTTGAAAATAAATTTTAAAGAAAATTTTCAAAAAATTCCGATAGAGGGCGCTTTAGACTTTGCAGTAACGAACAACTATTTTATACCGTTATTTTTTGTGTCTCATTAAATGCTTTCTAAAGCTTAGACTTAAATTTTCAGCCCAAAATCTGAATCGTTAGACGTGGTTAAGTTTCTGGGGAGAGGGGTTTGAAATTTCTACTCCTGAGCACAGTTCAGTTTACCATGTCCACACATTGTGTGCTGTGATACGAGGTAAAAAGACACAAATTAGGATTATGTTACCAAAGCATATTTATTAACATGTAATCACAATAAATGTTCAAAATTGTGACCACCAGAGGTTATGCACGCAGAACAACGGCGACGAATGGAACGGCGAACATTCGCGAAAACATCAGGCTTTTCGAGCACTTCCCCTACAGCGGCGGAAAGTCTGGCGACCAGTTCCTCGGGGGATTCAATGGGTGTCTCATACATAAGAGCCTTCAATCGTCCCCAAAAAAAGAAATCGAGGGGTGAAAGATCTGGCGAGCGAGCAGGCCAAGCAACAGGACCACCTCGACCAATCCATCTGTTCGGAAATGTGATGTCCAGATAGTTGCGGACGTCTCGTACGTAATGGGCTGGCGCTCCATCGTGCTGGAACCACATGACCCGCCGGATGCGTGGAGGAACAACGTTTAACAGGTCTGGCAGCACATGTTGCAGAAATGTGAGGTATGTTTTACCGTTGAGGCGTTCAGGAAGAAGGTACGGTCCGATTAGGTGGTCTCCGAGGATTCCTGCCCAAACATTGATGGAAAAGCGTCTCTGATGAGCATGTGGATACGTAGCATGTGGATTGACATCCGCCCATACATGTGCATTGTGTGTGTTAAATGTACCTTCACGTGTGAAGGTACATTCATCGGTGAAAAGCACAGTTCGTCCAAAATGTGGATTTAGCGCGTTCTGCTGCAGAAACCAGCGGGCGAATTCAATACGATTTGGATAATCCCCTGGAGACAGTTTCTGGACTCGTTGCACATGAAACGGGAGCAAATGTTCATCCTTCAGTACCCTCCAAGTCGTGGACTGTGAGGTATCCACCTGGCTAGCCACTGTTCGTGTACTTGTACTTGGCTGCGCCGCTACTACATCCAGAATGGCTTCTGCAACAACTACTGATTCGTCCTTTTTTGCACGACCTGCATTCGACCGGGAAGCGAGAAATGATCCCGTCTCACACAACTGTCTGTGCAAGCGCTCGAAAGTTTTGCGGTTAGGCAACCGCCTGTTAGGAAATCGCTCTCCGTACATTCGTTGTGCCTCTGCACCATTTCCATCTGCCGCTCCGTAAATTAAATGCATCTCAGCCTTTTCCTTATTCGTGAAGGGCACCATCTTCCGATTCATTACTACAGCGACTTACACTTGACTCACCGTTCAGTGGTTTTTATGCCTGAATCGTGTCGAAATTTTGCATACGTGTTCTTCTTCTTCCCCATTTGACATTTGCATACTTTCTGTTTCCTTCTTCACCCGGTGACTAGCGTCAGGAATGGAGCTTTAACGTTTGCATGAGCGACGTTTCCAACTGTGCCAGTGCCTTTATGAGTGAATTCCGACTATGCAGTCCTTGACGAAAGTTGTATTTTTGCCTCGTATCACAGCACAGAATCGTTGGGCATGGTTCAGTAGTGCAAACTGAACTATGTTCAGAAGTTGAAATTTGAACCCCCTCCCCTCGCTACTGAACCACGCTCAGCGATTCAGATTTTGAGCTGAAAATTTAAGTTTAAGTCTAAGCTTTAGAAAGCATTTAATGAGACACAAAAAATAACGGTATAAAATAGTTGTTCGTTACTCCAAAGTCTAAAGCGCCCTCTATCGGAATTTTTTGAAAATTTTCTTTAAAATTTATTTTCAAGAAAATACTGACATAAAGAATAATTTTAGCAAAACGCGGCAGTAGTTAGAGCCTAATCTACGACACAAAGATCGGGAATAACTGATTTTTGTTCTGGGGGGAGAAGGGTTTCAAATTTCAAATTTCAGTTTACGCTACTTAACTACTCGTTAGGACTCAGATTTTTAGATCAAAATTTAAGTTTAAGTCTAAGCTTTCGAAATCATTTAAAGAAATACAAAAAATAACGTTAAAAAATAGTTGTTTGTTACTCCAAAGTCTAAAGCGCCCCCTATCGGCATTTTTTGAAATTGAACTTTAAAATTTTATTTCAAGAAAATACTGGCATAAAGAAAATTTTTTGCAAAAACCGCAAACGAATCGACCAATTTTTCCATGTTTTATAATCATTTGAAATTTCGGACCCTAAACTTTAATGCCCCCTATCTCCTTGGGAATACGTCTGGGACCCTTAGTCTCCTATTTAATATTATTTGTCTTTAAGTGTACTATAACCCCTTAAAGTTCTGCCCATCTTTTATGAATCACCCTGTATTTCACATAAATATTAAATGGAAAAGATTTTAGCAAAATTCTGGTGCCATTGTGGCGTTTTGGAATTAAAATTAAGTGGTTTTTTAGATATACCACTGTCCCTGAAAGGGTTAAATGTCATTTGCGACCCCGTGTTCTATTGAATTTTTTGTTCATCTTCATGAGTACTATCATCCCTCAAAGTTTGTTGAAGCATTTCAGTTACACCCTGTATATATATATTTTTTTTTTCAATTATGATGAATTCGAGCTGTTACTTTGCAGTTGTTTCTTTGACTGATTTTATTTGCTGGGATTTCTTTAAATGATTTATTCTATATTATTATTTACTTAAAAATACTATTATACTTAATTTAATATTGCTTAATAATCCTATTTTATTATCTACTTAATCATCTGAAGGGTTTGTTCCAGACCTGCCAAATCTCTGGCTTTTTGATACCAATATTTTAGTAGAGAAAATGTTGTTTTATTTAATTGTAGCAATCTGTGATTTGAAAGAACAACATTTTTCTCTAAAAAATTGCTGGTGTGCAAAAAGCCGGAGACTTGGCAACTCTGTTGTTCACTATTCAAGGGTTTGAGTACTACTATTTCCGAATAGCATTCTTCGCCCTATTTGACCTTAGAAAAGGATTGCATTATCTGGGATTAAATAGGCCAAATATTATAACTCGGAAATGACGGTACTCAGAAGTAAAGACTGTACGAACCCTGGACATATTTTCTGGAATTTTGTGGGCGGATTTAAAAAAAAAAAAATTATTATAACGAAATTTCTTGATGGAGATGATATAGTGAAGTTCTCGTAATATTCTCATCAACTGAAATTTTTTAAAGTAATCTGTTATTTCTCTTTATTAAAATGTCGTAATGCTGAAAAAATAGTACTGTAAAACCATCATAACTGACGCTGAAGAAATAGCGAACACTTGATAGTTAGTTCTATTTAGCGAACGCTTTTTTCAATCCCAAAGACGTGTGTGAATTTACTTCTTAATAGAGGACAAATTTCGTGGTGCATGGTGTCCACTATTTAGAGGTTTTTACTTTATTTCAATTCACACAAAATTAGAAATTTGCTTACCATCCAGGCCCTGACTATCGCACGGGCACCCAGGGCCCATGCCCTGGGCACAAAATTTCTGAAGGGCACAAAATTTTTCATAATTTCAACTAAATTTCCATTAAAAAAGGATCATACTTGTGCCAATGTTTTTATTTATTTTAGGACTTTTGTTTGCACTCAGTATCAGTTTGGTTTTATCATTTAATATCAATAACATCATTAATAAGTAGACTTCTTATCATTATTTTGTAGTAATTGATGCACTGTATTTGTCAAGTCATTCAATTTTATCATACTGCACATTTATTCGAAAAAGGACGCAACTGAAAAAATGCGATATTTGAGATATTTATATGATAAAATTACAACAATATACCTCAATCTATAGGTAAAAGCACATTTCAATAAATAATAGAAAAAAATATTTTATTTTTATTCCTGGAACCGTTTTTTAATTTTCCGGAAAACGTAATTTTTTGAGTTGACATTTTTCGAATAAGCGTGCAATGTGTAAAAAAACCTAGTATCAGTAAATCTACCAATCTAAGCGGGAACGAAAAATACAAAGTGCCCTGGGCACAAAATCTTACTAGTCGGACCCTGTTACCATCATCAAAAAGAACATATCAAACTATACATTTCATCAAAAAGAACAAATATTAACATATCCGTGAAGTTCATTCTAACGATCGTCAATTAAAAGAAATAACCTTAACAGACACGGGCAATGCTTAAATTATAATCGGAAAGCGTTGCGACAATCCTACTTTTAAAAAGTGAAATAAAGAAAAATAAAAGATAAAAAAAGTAAGTTGGTCACTTAACGTACAACGGCTATCATCGAAGCGTGACATTCAGAATGTTTAAAACGTGATTTGCCATGGAGTAATAGCAGATTCCATTCATACTCCATTTATATATGTACAAAAATACTTGGTTTCTTTGTACTGTTTTTTTGTTTTTTGTTTTTTTTAGCATCATGACATTTTAAAGAAAAAAAAACACATATTTTGCTTTTGCTATAACATCTTCTGATATTTTACTTACCCATCATACGTAGTATAGGGTAAGTCTTGTAATCGTTTTGAAAATCGAAAAAAAAAATTGACGGATTTACACGTTTCAGACACTGGAGATACCGAAAAACATATTTTTAGAAAAAAAAATTGCCGTCCGTCGGTCTGTGTGTGTGTGTGACTGTAAACGCTCCATCTCCCGAACAAATTGAGATAGAGACCTGAAATTTGCTATGTACTTAAAATGTAACAATGGAAAGAAGCTTATTGAATTTCAGTAACCTCGATTATCCGGAACTATTTTTTTCGGACTCTCGAAATATTCGTTTTGATAAAAGGTATACAAAATTTTTCAAAATTATTCATTTTAAGGAATGAATATAAAAGACAATAAAAAAACATAAATTTTGCATATAGAATTAAGTTGATCGGAGAATGAGTTGCCGAGATATTTGTAATCCTATTTTTCCACACTCTTCTATTTTTCATGACCCTGTATCTCATTCAAACTTCAATTCAAAGATATATTTTAATTGGAAATGAGACGCTTAATCCGACGCAATAAACCGTTAGTTAATAGGATTATCAATTTTGGAGTTATAAGGACTGGCGTAGCCAGGGAGGGGGTCCAAATGCTCTGGATACCAGTAATATTGTAAAGTTTTCTTCGTCTTAATTATCGCAGAAAATTCTTCGACTAGATAAGGCAAAGAAAACTTTACAAAATTAGTGGTATCCAGAGTATCTGGACACCCACCCTGACTACGCCACTGGTTATAAGGATGTTTCTTTTACGCAATTCAGTAATAGAGCATTTAAAGTTTATGATGTCATCAAGCCACGGTTTCTTTCGAATTGCAATGCATTTTATAAATAGTTTACACATGTTTCATTTTCATATTTTATACTATGCATATCCATGATAGGTAAGTATTATGGTGGCCCACAACGACTAGTTTACATTTGAATTGTTTTTAACGAGAATAAGAAAGCACGCTCCACTCTCTTTAATGATCGAATGCAGTAACAACTCGTTATTTCGCGCTTATCGTTATAAATGATAAAAGCATGATATACAGGGTGGCCATAATTAAACTGCAAGTGTTGAAGGGGTGGTGGAGAGAAAACTACCGGGTATATTCCAGTGAAATTTGGTATCTACACGTTTCAGAACATGCGCAAGTCAAATATGCAAAAAAAATCGCCATTTTCACCCGATAGATGGCGCTATACCGTATTTAAACCCATATACAACCTCCAAAATCGATAGACAGAGCATAATGACAATCTAAGAGGCATATAAACAATATAAAATATCATTTACAGTCTATCAAAATTCCATACAATTCTCTTCAGTAATTAAATTTTTACAGTATCATGTAATAAAAATTAGTTTGTTGCACTCTTTCCAGGTTTACGGGACGTCGCACTCTTGTGCCTGGAATAACGCCCAATTCTCCTGATTCTTCAAATTCTAAAATCATATTTTTTAATCCATTGACACTCATTGGACCTCTTTTTAATCGTTTCATAAGCCGGTATTCTTTCAGAGTAGCTGAATAATTGCTACCATTCTGATCGAATATCTTCACTAACAATGCACGTTCCTGCTTATTCAGAGTCATGACTGGCCTTTACTCGATGTATTGATGTTTTTATACTGTTCGATGGGCTTACAATTTGCATATATGCCGTCGATAAGCATTGAAACACGATATAGCTCCATCTATCGGGTGAAAATGGCGATTTTTTTTTTTTTTTTTTTTTTTTTTTTTTTTTGCATATTTGACTTGCGCATGTTCTGAAACGTGTAGATACCAAATTTCACTGGAATACTCCCAGTAGTTTTCTCTCCAGCACCCCTTGAACACTTGCAGTTTAATTATGGCCACCCTGTATATAAATGCGTGTTGTAATGAAGAGCATTAAGGATTTAAGAAAGTTGATGACCAACAAATAAACGCTTTATAATTATAAATAACTCTTACATTAGAAGTATATTACAAATAACGCTTAATATAAAATGCTCCACGAACCGGTCGCTTGACTGATACCAAATGAAAATATCTCAATTTGAACCAGAATTTTTTTTTTTTTTTTTAAATAGATAAAATATAAATCTTGCGAAACGGACATCAAATGACAAAGGTAAGTAGTTGAATTGTAAAACAGTGAAACAGTTGAGTTTTTCAGTGGGATTCCCAGTTATAAATAACTCCACACCCTGTATATGAATAATTGTATAACACATCTTAACCCTTTAACGCAGCCGTACTCAACCTTTTTTTTTCGCTGGCCGCAAACATATATTTGCGACGTTAGGCGGGCCGCAACACACTTGTATAATAATGTGAAAAAATATAGATTTCTAAAGCAAATGCCGCGAACATTGTTGTTTTGAAATAGTGGTATAAAACTTTTTGCTGCCAAATTTTTCTGTGATAAATATTTAATTAACCCCAATAAGCCTTATTGGCTATATGATAAGTATAAAACGTAACAATATAACAATTCAACAATTCCAAATTCTCAAAATAATAATAATAATAATAATAATAATAATAATAATAATAATAATAAATCAAGGGATTTTTTTCTAATAATCAATTTATTTTCTCGACACAAAAACTTTTTTTTAAATGTAGAAATACATAGTGCAAATTAAATTAATTTGGAATAATGTTTGTTTAGTGTTCAGGATTAAGAAATGTATACACTACTGTAACACAAGTAAAACTTTGTGTAAAAAGAACTTTGACCAAGGAAACGACATTTAAGATATATTAAGGTAATTTTAAATTAGTAATTATAAATAACAAGAAATTGTCTACCATGAAAATATATAAAAGAGCAGTGAAAATATTAAAACCTTTTTATACACATCTCAATTAATTTTATAAATAGTGATCAATGATTATGTGTCTCGGGCCGCACATAAAAGGTCGCCGGGCCGCAGGTTGAGTATGGCTGCAACGGATAAAGCACTTCAATTGCTAAAATGTTGAAATAAATGATTGACACCGGAAATTATGAAAAAATTTATTTGTATATAAGAAAAAAGCGATATTTCACATACATAATAAATGGAAAACATTTCTAATAAAATTCTGCTGTCAAAGTTAAATTTCATAAATAAAATTTTGTGGTTTCGTAGGGAAACCAATGTCCGTTAAAGGGTTAAGAATGAATCGTAAATATTTGGTGTGAAATTTATATTTTTAAAACTTGAGAAAAATTCCCGGTATGTGTAGTGTTAAACGTCTCCAAAACGTTAATTTACATGCATATTATAATTTTCTCAATAAATTAATAGTACATTTCATATTTGTTGTTTACACAAGTAGTTTCTTAAAAATGCGGTAACGTAGGTCTTTTTATTAATTTTCTTCGCGGGAGTCACAAAAAGAGCGATATAGCTAAATGAGTCATTTATCGATGTGCGATATAACGGCGGTCTACTGTATATGCAATTAAGGAAAGAAAAGAAGAACATCTAATTATTTTAACCCTTTAACGGATAAAGCATTTCAATTGCTAAAATGTTGAAATAAATGATTTACACCGGAAATTATGGACAAATTTATTTGTATACATATATAAAAAAAAGCGATGTTTCACATACATAATAAATGGAAAACATATCTATTAAAATTCTGCTGTCATTGTTGAATTTCGTAATTATAGTTTTGTGGTTTCATAGGGAAACCAATGTCCGTTAAAGTGTTAAATAGGTAAATATACTTATTTCCATTCTTCTACAGCCAAAACTCACGAAGTTATGATACATTGAATTTTATTTAGTTGTGGTTTTCCGGCATTAAAAATCGTCTAGTGACGGTAAGATTTAAAATTTAATAAAACTCATAGGATCATAAAATCTTACGATCTTACAAAAAATATGGAAGTTGCCATCATCCACATCCAAACAATTCTGAACTACAAGACGCGCCATCTTCCAAAATGGAGTTCACGCTACATACGTTCACTGACAAAATTACTGTATTATTATAACACCACCGCCCCTTAAATACTAGGTCTGAGCACTGACACAAAAATGGCGGCGCTCGTAGGCGGAATTTGTAAAACATTTGTACGGTCCCCTAATTTTGTAACCCAGTATTTTCTAAAAGTTTTCTTTGACTTATTGAATCTCAGAAAAATAAGGCGGAGAAAACTTCTAGAAATTATTGGTATTGAATTGTAAGGTACCGTACACACGCTGAAAAAATTCCGCCTACGACTGCCGCAATTTTTGTGTCAGCGCTCAGGCTTAGTATTCAGTGGGCGGTGATAACACCTTCCGCAATGTCATCATGTTTCGCACAAAGTTATTAGGTTGATGAAAAATTTATGTCTTATTTTATTAAGACATAATTACAGGTAGAATTTTTATACCTAACAATTTTACCATCAGTCAAAAGCAAGCAGGCATAATAAAATTATCAGGTATTAAAGGTATTAAAATTAGCATTAACCCTACAGTGCATATTGTAGCCAATTGGCAACACTTTCTATTTAACTTTTAATAAATAAATCAAGTTCTTTGCAACCACTATATTTATATAGAAATATTAATCGAGTAAAAATAACATAAATATACTTCTAAATAAACTTAAAAATCTATCTTAAAATTTCTGGTGTCAAATTATTAATAAACAATATATATAGTATAAAAAGTATATAATACTTTATATAATACTTTATAAGTACATAATATAGTATAAAAAAACACAATTGTAAAAGAAAAATTCATGCACTGTAGGGTATCACAATACGTAAATTAAAATACGAAGTTTTGTTTTAACCTAATATGTAAGCCTGTTGAAAATTTCGTTAAGATACATTCCGTTACTTTTTTAAGTTCGAACAAAAATTCGTTTTTTGATCGGAATAAGACGTCTGTATATTTTAAGAGTAATTGGAATGCAATTCTAGTTTTCTACACAAACATTTTCTGCTGTAGTGTGCTCTCTCTCCTCTCAAAATATGTGCGCACAATTCCGTAACATCCTGTATATTTGTTAGTAATAAACATAAATATATATATATATATATGTTTCAAATGTCTTTTACGGTTACGATATTTATGCAATTCTGAATCGAATCCATGTACTTTTTGAAATGATTTCTATTCTACTAATATTAAATATATTTTTTAAGATTTAAATCTTTATACTAATGTTAAAATCTATGCCAAAAATCTATGGAATCTATATTTTCTCCTGAACATGTTTTTGATTTTTGCTTTAAAAAAGTCTCATTCAACAAATTTCAGAAAAAAAATTTCTTTTCATGCTTATGAATTCGTAAAAGTTTCTGAAGCATATATCCAAATAAGCTCTCTATATTTCTTAAACCAGTTTATAAATATTTAAAATACATAAATATGATAGCTAACTCTGAATATTTCTCAAAATCTTAGAACTATGAAATTGGGCAAAACTTCAAAAATAATATTTGCATTTAAAAGGACTAATATTTCTTTTTATTATTAACATTTAAAAAAATATTTTTGGTTATTAACTAAAGAATTATTTATTCCTTTCAATCATAAAAAAAAAAACGTTTCTTTATTTATGATAAAAGCATCTTGATTATAGAAAATAAATCGTTTTTTAGTGGTTTGTATCATTTTGTGTATTAAGATGATGGAAGTTACACGATATTTTTACGCGACATCAGTAACGATCATTTTTAATTTTTCAAAAAAACGATTGTTGCTATTGCTAAAGTATTTAAAGTTGTGCATGTAAGAAGATAGATAAGGTATAAGATGTATGTGTGTATATCAGTAGAATATGAATACAGAGCTGCCAACTGATACAGTTTTTTGTAATAGAAATTTTTGCCTTATTTAGTTGTTATAAATTGTTATATTTCGGCGATTAAATTAGGCAAAATTTACTATAAATTGTTAGTAGTAAGAAAAATTCGTAGATGATTGTTAGATGAATATAGGTACATGAGAGCCATTTGATTAACCCTTCACCAATTATGATTAACCCTTCAGCAATTATGTTTAACCCTTCACTAATGTCTTCACATATCTCTGCGACTTTTTATGATAAAATGCTGAAATTTTGTACATGACCTTATTAGTGTATGGGGCACATTTTACTGATAGGGAAAATTTTTGTTCTGGAGCCGTATAAAAATTTAAATTTTGTATTTCTTAAAATTTAATCCCCTGAAAATTTTAATCGATTTCATCAAATTCTATATCTTTTTTTTTTGTCTGTTCTGTTTTTTTGTCTGGTTTTTTTTTTTTTTTTTTTTTGTATCTCCTTTGTAATTTATAATATATGTCTATGACCAATATTTAAGAAATAAAAGCCGAGGTCAATGTTTTTGGGCACCCTGTATAGTGCATATTCAAAGTGCCCCTTCAAAGTTCCCCCCAAAGTGATTTTCATATTTCGCGCACAGCTTCGTGAATGGCATCATTTTCCGATAAAAAAAAAGAGAAAATTATTTTTCAACCCTTTATTGTAAAAAAGGGGAGTACGACTCTACTTTAATATGCTTCAAAATATCCTGCATTTCCTAAACCTATAATCCGATCATAAATATGATTCTGTGGCTTATTTCGAAAAACACACAGCGCTTCCAGAATATAAAATTGAGTTGATTATTTCGTATTTTATAGTGCGAAGCATATAAACTAACAAGCAGGTTTAGATGATACCCCAAAAGTGATTTAGAAACAAGGATATTCTATTGGCTGCGCTTCAAAATGTTTTCTCTATATTTATTTCGAGCTACATCCAATATGAAACCGATATTGCATGAAAAAGGACTTTCTTATTGGAAATTCATGAAATGTAAAGTTAGTATTATTTGAATATCGATGTTTCATTCGTCACATGTCTAATGTGATGCAAATCTGGATTCATTCCATTGTTAGATTCGTTATACTTGCAATGCGTTTCCGATAAACTATAAATTTTGAAGAGTTAATGGTTGTTAACAGGGAGATAAGCGTTCCTGTTGGGATGACAAATATTTGAAATGCTCTGTCTAAACTTAAAGGTTTATTCAATATTTATTAATTGTTTGGAGGCTGATAAGAGAGAGATAAGTTAGAAAAAGAATGGAGATTGAAAATGAAACAAGAAAGACAAATTACGCGTCAAGCAAAGATTATAAAACACTTTCTAGCACTACCAAAATACTGTAACGAATACTCTAAAAACGGCATTTTCAAAATTGAGCAAAAAATACACAAATCTGTGTATATCTCATAGTCAAAATGGCTATCAAAATTACTCAAGTTTGAAACATGCATATACTCATTTCTGAAAACATGCTCCACACTCAAGAATAAAACATCATGTGCTCATATTTGAGTATGTCCATGTTTCAGAAATGAGCATGAACTGACTTCTATGTGCTCATTTTTGAATATATCTATATTTCAAAAATGAGTATGAACTGTCTTCTATGTGCTCATTTTTGTGTCTCTATCGTAACAGCCATGTAAAATTTCAAGTTTCTATCCCCAACAATTTGAGATAAATCATGATTTTTAGAACACTTTGAAAACGACATTTTCAAAACTGACTAAAAAATACTCAAATCTGAGTATGTCGCATAGTCAAAATGGCTCCGAATCCAAATTACACAAGTTTGAAACATGTATATACACATTTCTGAAAACATGGCACACACTCAAGAATAAAACATCATGTGCTCATATTTGAGTATGTCCATGTTTCCAAAATGAGTATGAACTGACTTCTATGTGCTCATTTTTTAGTAGTATTTCCGTGTTTCAAAAATGAGTTTGAACTGATTCTAATAATTTTTGAATATGTCCATGTTTCAAAAATGAGTTTGAACTGACCTCTATGTGTTCTGTTTTGAATATGTCCATGTTTCAATATTCTGAGTATTTCTGGTATTTCAGAATTGAAAGCATTGGTTCGTCATATTTGAAACAAAAACTTTCCTAACAAAATGAAAGCATCGATTTACTCAGATTTGAAAGTGTCATTTTTCTCAGTGAAACTTCACCGTTTAATAAAGTGAAAGAAGATATGTTAAAAGTAAACAATTTAAAAGCACAAAATAACTGAAAACGGATTTTTAAAAATAGCCGTCTATAGACGCAATGTATCCAGCCCTTTGCTGTATGTAAATTTATTTATGTGCTACAAGTATATTTAGTATACTAAATATATTTCAGCAGGAAAATGCATAGCTCAAAGCAATTCACCCTGATAAATGCTTTGCAGTGCATATTCAACAGAAAGCATGTTTTAGCACTACTCAGAAATGCACATCAATTTCGTTATTCTTGAAATGGTAATAACATCATAAAAAAATACCGCAAACATTTTCCCCCAAATACCATAATGTAGCGGGATTCTTTTGAGTGTCTGTGTAAACGAACTATAAATGCCACACATTCCATCTTCAATAGCAATCATGCTACAGTAAACTGCAATAACATAATATAAATTACATGGCAATCAGAGTACAGTGGCGTAACCATGCTGGGTGCCCAGATGCTCAGAATACCTATAATTTCCTAAAGTTTTCTTCGCCTTGTTTAACAATATAAAATTTTCCGATTACATAAGGCGAAGAAAACTTTACGAAATTAGTGGTATACAGAGCATCTGGGCACCCATTCTGGTTACGCCACTGGAGTATATTTACGATAGTTAGAGCACGGACAGACAGGCAAACCGAAGTCATAAATGGGATTAAAAAAGGCGAAACATTCAATTAAAATTTTGTGGCAAAATTATAGGCATCCCGCTATTATAATTCATAATATGAAGTTCATGACGAAAAACATAAGGTAAAAATATTGAAGTCTCGTCTAGACGTGCTTTAAAAAGAAGCGGGAAAAAATGCCTGTCATATTTTCATAAAAAAACTGACTCATTAACTGATTTAATTTGCGCGTCAGAGTGGCTGATACTGCTAAATGTTTTTTTCCCTTCAATTTTCATTTAAAAGTCACATTTTGACCCATTCTGGTGCATCAATAAAAATTGTCGAAAAAAAAAACCGAGTTCAAAATCTTTATAAACAACAGAAAAGTTAAAATGGTGACTCTAAATTGTTAACTCCTTGAATGGCGGCGAGGTATTTTTTATGCCACTTAATATTAATCAATTTTTACCAGAATTTTTAGACGAAATTTCATCTTTTAGATTTTGTCTAATTTGTTTCTTTTTAGGTAGAATTTTACAAAAATTCTAGTGTACGTGCATATTCAACATTTCAGAAACATAATCGCTTACCCCTAAAATAGTTAATAAGTTTTACTAATATACATGTATTAGGACCCAAAAATGATATCTTTTTTTAACTATTTTCATTTACCTCAAACTTTTTTGTAAAAATAAGCTAATCGCCGACATATTTGCATGTAATTAAGACATACAATGCTATGAGTTATTAAGTTATTTCCTCAATTTACAAATTTTATCACAAACAGTATTTTTGCATGGAATACTTAAAAACTGAAAAGTGTTTTATCGACTGTTTCAGTAAAATAGCTCGAATTTCTACGAAATTTTTATATGTTTCTGATACCGGTGACAAGCATACTTTTTTTAAATTTTTTTGCAAAAAGAATAAAATTGTGACAACAAAATATTTTAAACATTAAAAATGTAGAAAATATAAATTAAACTAGAGAATGTAAAAAAAATTACGTAAAATACACTTTAATCAATTACTAGTTTCATATTAGTTAAATAATAATTATGCGTTGAGAAATCAATTTAGAAATCCTTTAAATATAGTTTAAATAATGTTTTTTTAATTGCCTGTTGCAATATTAATAATAATAATAATAAATCCACTAACTCGCGCTTTCTACCAAGCGTAAAAAACACAGTGAAATTTTTCGAAACGGGTTCAGTGTCCACATCAAATGAATGTTGTTCAAGCACGCGCCTTCGCACAGTTATAATTTTTGTTTAATTTGCTTAAGTTATTTAGTTTGGCCACAAATGAATTTAATTTACTTTTTGTAACTTTTGTAAACTCGTAGAAACAGAGTTTTTGTTTATTCTTGGCCTTGTACGGCAGCTATTTTGTGTGTGTGAAATAAAATGAGTTTATTTTTTTTATTTCTTTATTGTAGTATCGAAGATATTTTTATTATTTTAAATAATATTCTACGTCTACTTCTCCATTATCCCGTCGACCACTTTTTCCTTAAAAAAAAAAAACTATCGCCAAACAGTAACGCCAAATAAACAAATGAAAGAATGTTGGAATATCAAAATAAATAAATAAAATACAAGAAAATTCGGAAAAGCCCCACTCACTAAAGTATCAACTATCAGTAAGTTTAAAAAAAAAAAAAAAAAAATACAATAAATTAATGAAAACAGAAAAAAAAATCTTGGATATTTATTTATTTACATTATTTTTCTTAATTATTCCTCTCCACTGGTGAATAAATGTTTGTGACTTCAATTGAAACTGATCTACGTAACTATGCATCGCATCATGTTTTCAATGCTTTTTCTCTTTTAGTATCACGACAAATGCCATTTAAGGACGCAATTGTTTTTAATTAGAGGAATAATTAATAAATCAGTAAAATATAATGAAAAATACAGGTAAATGTCGAATTAAAAACCACTTGATGACATAACAAACAAGAACGAAAAATCATGCGTCAAGCATAGATTATATAGCACTTTCCAACGCTTCCAAAATAATTTTACAAATCATACCGTTTAATAAGCTAAAAGCTAACATCTAAGTAAACAATTTAGAAAACGTATAACATATTTAAAAACATAATTTCATGAATTTCCAACATATACAATATTCGGAAAAATATCCGAATACTTTTATTCAGCCCTGTATAGGATTTATAGATTTGTATATAGACTACATAGGATGATAATTTTAGTTCAGTTAGGAAACGCGTAGCACAGTTTAAAATTCTCCGTCTGGAGTTTGTCAATAAACAGAAATGTGTTCGCGAACTTTTGTGCTGCCCTGTATAGGATCTACAGAATTTATACACACCACGTAATAGACAAAAGCAAGTTAAAATTAAAATCGCGTTCAATAACTTAAAACGCACTTCCAGGAATTATTGTTAACAGACAGTAGAGAATTCTTTTGCGTGTCCCTGTAAATGAACGATGACTGCTATACAAACAATATTCCGTAGTAAGTCTCTTGTAATGCACCTTAGTGATCTATTTAATTTCAATGCGTTTAAAATAGTGAAACCGCAGACGATTTTTCTCCATAGACGTAATGTAACGGAATTATTTTGACTGTCCCTGTAAAGTAACTATAAGTGCTATGCACACCCTGTTCCATATTAAGCTTCTTCTAATGCACCTTAGTAATATATATAAATTACAATGCGTTTAAAATAGTGAAACATTATTTAAATAAACCGCAAATGATTTTTCCCCATAGACCGCAATGTAACGGAATTCTTTTGAGTGTCCCTGTAAAAAAAGTATAAGTGCTACACACTTCCGTTGAAATAGGGAACATGCTATAGATAACGACAATAACATATAAAAATTGCAGAGCAATCCGAGCATATTTACGGGAGTTAGAGCACGGACAGACGGCAGACGGCAGACGGCAGACGGCCAGACGGCCAGACGGCCAGACGGCCAGACAAACCGAAGTCATAAGCACTTTTCAACTAGGTTGGAAAGTGCTAAAAAGTGTAATTCATCTGACGTCAAGTGAATAGGGCGGCATTTTTGGCGTTCAATCCTATGGGTTGGCGATAGTTTTTTGTTATGAAAAGTGGTCGACGGGATAATGGAGAAGTACCTATTTTATTAATATTTGAGTTACAATACCGCAATGCAAAAATGTGAGTTTTATGAGAATAGTATAAAATATCATCGAGAAAGAGCATTTAATTTTTATTTCAGAGTACAAACGTATTGTAATGGATTTTTTTTTTTTTTTGGAAAAATCATGAACTACAGTTATGAAATTAGGCGTGATTTTCATTGATAAACATTAAATAATCATAAAAAAGTGTGTATTTTTTTTTTTTACTTTAATACTTATTAGTTAAATCTGCAACTGCTGATTATTTGTTTAATAAGATGATTTGCTTATTAATAAATATCGCTTTTAGGCAAATAACTTGACAAAAGAACATATGCTGCATAGAGCAGTTCATTTGTTATCTGAATGTATATCTAAAAGCAATATTAAAACACTTCATTTTTTGTTCACCTTTCTGATTAGAACATAGAAATATATGTATATTTTTAAAAATACCTTTTAGTATGCTAGAATACCAAATTAAAATCATAAAAAATATATGCTATCATTAAAAGTTTAAATATTTTAATTATATTTTTTTATCGCTTGGTCAAAGCATAAAATGTAATAGTGCATTTTATGTTTAAACCCCACCCCTCACCCCAGAAAATAAAAGAAGAAGTAAAAGAAGAAGAAAAGTCAGTTTGGAACATTTTTTAGTTTGAACACGAGGATGATTAAATTGTGTCATTGAAAAATATGAATTCAAGACAAGTTAAACCACATAATTAATGAAATTACAAAATTATCCTTTTTTAAAACTTTTTATTCTTAGATTAATGAAATAATGAAATTTTAAAATTGACTTTTAATGTAAAAACTGATTAAAAATTGGAAAAAAAACTGAAGCAAGAAAACTAATTAAGTTAAATAAACTAATTAAATTCTTTATATAGCTAAAGACTTTCGAAGATATTTATAAAAAAGCCTTTTTTTATATTATAAGTAGCAGTCACTTGATTTTCATTACAGGTAATTTAAAAGAACTAATAAGATATCAAGTAATTAACGATATTCTTTTTTTCTCTTTTATGTATAGTTATTCTCCTTTTTTAGAACCTTGTTAGTTCTTGATGTTTCACTGTGGTTTTTGTACCTGTATGCTTGTTCTTTTTATAAAGTAAATCTTCTCCTAAGCAATTTCCCTAAGAAATTTTATTTTTTTCAGTATGACATGGAATATTTCTTTTTCTTTTTTTTCTTTTGACAACAAGAAATGATTTGCATCAGCTTGAATATATTTTTAATGAAATTTGAATTTCGAAAACTGACGTTTACGAAACTAGCATATTTAAAACGAATTCAAAATCAGAAAATCAGTTTCGGAAAATGTCTTTTTTTTTTTCAAAAAAAATTCAATCGAACTTTTTGTTAAATTCAAATTTTCTTTTTGGCTTTTAAAGATTTTTAACCTTCTTTGTTTCCCTCTATATTAAAAAAATATATATTGTTTTGAAAATGTCTTTTCCTCTAAAAAAGTTTCAATATTTAAGATGGTGTCATATTATTTCCGTTTTAAATTTAAAACCCGCATTTGTATACTAAAATTGTTTAATTACAGCAACCATATAATCTGCCGACAGTTTGTTTGATAGATGCTTCGGAGAAATAGATATTAAATGGAAAAAGAGTCTAAGTATGGATTTCAAGTTCTGAAATTTTCAAAACTAGACTTAAGTTTTTTATTGGACTTTTCAGTAAATGTCAAAAGAAGATAAAATGTTGGCAACTCAAAATGTACTTATTGTATTACGGAAATTAATCATATAATAGCAGACGATATATTTCATTTCACTGAAATAGTAAAGATGATTTTTTTACATTGTCTTGTATTGGATATTTGCGCATAGTATAATTTTTAAATATGAGAATTGTAATTAATTGTTTGTAAAAGTACATCGAAACTTAATTTCATAAAATAAAATTAATATCTATAATATGAATATCTGCACATAAAATAAATTTTGCATTCATGCATTTTTGCATAAGAGTTCAGCAGCTATTACACCATGATCTGAATACTTATAAAACTAGTTATAGTACGAAAGCATCTCATTTGTCACGTTTGACGTGCAATTTCCAACTTTTTTTTTCTGCCATAAATTGAAATGAAATTCTTGCAACTCAAAATAAATTTTTGTGCATAATAATAAAAACGAGAAAAATAACAAAAACAACCATGAAATTTTGCATTCACTTCTGTTTTATCGATGTTGGATTTTTCAAGTATTGCAATGTTCAATACATAACTTTCATGAACAGATAAGACAAATCTTCCGATAGATGTAAATTATAGGTTTTAAGGTATTGCGTCAAAACTTACCAAATATTGGAAAATTTAACTTTTAACGTTGTGATCAATAACTGAAATTCAAGGAAAATGTTATTAAATCAAGACTCGATAGATTTTTAGGTTTCGTGCTTCTAGTGCCTGAGGTTGGACATTGAATTTCATTCGACTTTCATAGAATTATTTGAATTATTTATGGAGGGACCGAGATTCTTAAATTTGAAAACCGTTGCCACCCCTGCTATAGAAAAATAAAAGAAGTTCTAGGATTTTTTTCAAAATTTATCTGTTTATTTATTTATTTGCGCTTCTTTAAATTTACTGGTCAAGAATATTTCTCAAACCAATACAAAATGTTTTACACATATGTAGTTATTTCAGTCAATATTTTATGTTCTTTGAGTATGAGATTGAAAAATTGCAAACATTAAGCTATAATGTATTTATTTATAATTTATAATCTCTATTTATTTGTGCTAGACGTTTGGTTTTCCAACCAATGAGGATAAAATGGTGACGATTATTCTCTAGCAACTCTATCCATACTACTCTAACCCCTCATTTCCTTTGGAGAAGTGATCTCTAAAAGTTTTTAAAACTAGTATAACAAATTTATTTTTAGGGTTCCGTACTTAAAAAGTAAAAACGAAACCATTATAAGATGGATCCTGTGCCTGTCTGTCCGTCTGTCAGAACCCTTTTTCTAGTAAACTATGGGACGTTGAAAGTTCAAACTTGGGAAAGTTATAAAGCCTTTTTACCCATATTTTTTCAGATTATTAGCCATTCACAAATATGTTTAGGAAAAATTTAGGGGGCGAATAAATTTACTTGAAAAAAAAAAGTTTTCCTTTTGTGTATCATGTGGGGTATCGTGTAAAAGATCTCGTAATATCGAACTCAAAAATAATTTAAATTTAGGTATTATATTTTCAGAGATATCGTCGAAAATGCACTGCAAAAATATGTCCCCCAGGCCCTGATTACCGACGGGGCACACTTCCACCAGTAAAATTTAATAGACATTTTCGTCTTATTAAATGTAAAATTCGTCTTATTTTCATGCAAAATTACTGCCATGAATAAATGAAAAATTTCTGTTATTATTTACTGGTGTAAGTGTGCCCCGTTGGTAATCAGGCCCTGATGTCCCCCGCTCTATTTCCGAATCTAATGAAACTAATATTATGAAAATTAGTGGTAGTAAGAGTTTATTTAAACCTTGCAGTAAAAAACTGCGATTTACCTATGTAACATAGTTTTTGAGAAAAACGCATTTTTCTGTTACACACAAACTTTACTTTTCAGATGGTCAGCGGGGCAATTGACGGGCGCTCGAAGTATCTATCGACGCAGAATCACCCGAGGATATTTGATAGTGATTTTCGAAAACAATTGTCGAAAATTAGCCGAGATATTAATTAAGTTACTGGAAAAAAAATCTTTTTATTTATCGTGTAGGGTATCGTTTGGAAGATCTCGTAACATCGGACCCAAAAATATATTTGTTTTAATTTTAGGTATTGCATTTTCAAAGATATTGTCAAAAGTATACTGGAAAAATATGTCCCTCCCCCCGCCTCCTATTTCCAAATCTAGTGAAACTAAAATTATGAAAAATTAGGTGTACTAGGAGTTTATTTTTTAATAAATAGTAATTAATAAATTTAATGTACGGAAGCCTTTGAGTGCGAGTTATACTCGCACTTGACCGATTTATTAAGATTACATATCCATATAATAATTATTTCTACTAAAAGTGTATGCATTTTTCATATAATAGAGTAGACACCGTAATTTTTGGCGTATAAGCCTCGGCTAAAATAAGTCCGTTCAAACCAAAGATTTCATTTAATAAATAAAGTCGAATAAATACCAAGTGGAAATAAGCTACATTTCGTTAAATATACTTTCTGGTTGGAAACAGATTTATTTTAGCCACGGTTTGTTTATATGTCGGAAATAATGGTGCATGCCTGCTAACATCCCAGTACTCTTCCGTAAAATGTAGGTTAATTTGATCCAGGCTAAAAACATTTCGAAGCAGAAATTTGTTTTAGAAATAAAATGCAAAAAATAAAAATCCCCATCTATGAACACGATATTAAATACCATAATTCCCGGCGTATAATCTGCGGATCAAACAATCATGTTTCGACACAGAAATTTTATTTTACAAAATGTAACTTTCTAGATCGCTGTAAATATTCGATTTCAATTATTCAATAAAATTTCTGGGTTGAAACAGAATTGTTTTATCCTCGGATTGTTTGATGACGGAAATTATGGTAAATAAAGAAGTATTTTTAAAAAAATGTACTGGTTCGAACCTTGTTTAACCTGGGTCAAGTTAAACTATATTTTACAGAAGAATAGTTGGAGGTTGGTATAGGGGTAGCAGCATCCTACATATATATATATATATTTTTTCATTCCACAATTTTCGAACTAGTCTTTCTAGGTCCAAATCTCTCCAGGGTGGTCGAAAATTATTGAGCGCATTTTATGTTTGAAAAGAAAAAGAACAATATGAGGTACGCATATGTTTATTGTTTTCTTGGAAAGACAATTTAACAGTTTTACACAACAATAATTTAACGCTTTCCGGCACAGACAAATTCTGTTCGTAAAATTCGAAATTACTGACTGACACCGGAATTTACAAACGACTTTTTTAGAAAATAGGAACTTCTTATTTTAAGATTTCATTGTACAAGCAAAATTTTATTAAAATATTCTTGGTGCCAACTGCAAGTTTGGAATTAAAATTAAGTGTGCCCGGAGTGGGACCACTGTGCCGGAAAGGGTTAAACACTAAATAAGTTTCACAGATGGCGATTATCTTTATAGCACTATGGTAAAGTTATTATTGTAGCACTATAAAAACCATTCAAAAAAATTTCTGAAAACCAGTGGCAGCAAAGGAAACTTTGATTTTATAAATGTTTCATTATATCTCGAAAATATATTGGTTTCTCAGGTTTCAAAAGATAAAGAATGCCTTTCGAAATAATGGGTAAGTCGCAAGAAGTCATTGTACATTTTTGTTCATGGTTATAATGATTAAAATGTTGTTGTGTAAAAATGTTTTAAATTGTCTTAAAAAAAAATGCACGTACCTTATTATGTTCTTTTTTATTTCAAACATAAAATGCGCTCAATAATTTTGGACCACACTGTATTATCTTTGAGACCGATTTCTTTATCATATGCAATCAGAGTCTACCACGAAGATTATACTTTCAAAATAGTGGTATCAAATACAGTGATCTCTCACTTATACGCGATGTTCAATAACTACTTTTTAGTACCACTATATTTTTAAAACAGTAAAATTCGATTTATAAACGCTGCGATTTAAGAAGCCAAAAATTACCTTATAAAAAAAACTGGTGCGAAAAAATGATTTCCGTGTATCCCGTATAAGTGAGAGATCACTGTATATAACAAAATTAGGACACTGTGACCCTTGTAGATTTGGGAATTTTTAGGTTTTTAATTACAATTTAGATTAGTAACAACTCAAATTTATTCAAATTTAGGTTTCTAATAATGTTCTATAAAATAACTTTTTTCCGTTGACTTTTCATTAATTACCATGTCGTTTTAATATTTTTACAGTATTTTTTTTTAATCCCACAGCTACCTTTGTAAAATAATCTATAAATAAAATAATTTCACGTAATTCTTTACATAAAATTCTACGTAACCCATACTCTTACATAATATTTCCAACATTAAAAAGAAAAATCATTCTTCACCATTTTCCAAAGCTCCAAACTTTTACCCGCATCGTCCTTTCCTTTAATGACTCGAAATATTACGAAAAGAGTTTAAAGTTCCCAGTGTTCGACATTTCATTTTCGTTGAAAAGTTACATCTATCTCGCAGGGCATGATAAATTATTGAGATTAATGTAGTGCAGATGGAATGCGTTAAAGTGTGCCAAGTATCGATAAGTTAACTTTGTGATCAATATCAGCAGTCGAAGAGGGGGGCATTTGTTCTAGCAACCAAGGGATCAAAGAGATATTCATCAATTGTAATATCACACATATTTAATTACATATTAATATATTTAATACACGGTATTTCAATTCACAGCCTTCAGTTTTGCATACAATTACATAGACTGTCAGCCATTATTAACCCCTTCAGGACATTTACCCGTCATTTAACAACATTTTAATTTTTTATACTAGTAATTCGGTATAGTATTTTTCGCTTAATTTAATTCAAGAATTTTACGATTATAGAAGACAAAGATATTTCAGTACTAAAATATAAAAACCATTCTAATACTCACCATTTTCTAACGCTTGAAATTTTTACGCGCATCGTCCTTTCGTTTAATGACTCGAAATAGTACGAAAAGAGTTCAAAGTTCTCCGTCTTCGACATTTAATTTCGTTGAAAAGTTACATTTATCTCTCAGGGCGTGATAAATTATTGGTATTAAATGTACTGGAGATGGAATGCGTTAAAGTGCGCCAAGTATTGATGAGTTAACTTTGTGATCAATAGAAGCAGTCGAAGAGACTCACAAGTCAGTGACATTTGTACTAATAACTAAGCTATCAAAGAGACATTCATCGATTGTAACTATCACAGATATTTAATTGCTTGGATTTTCAATTCACAGCTTTCAATTTTACATAAATTTATATAGACTATCTGCCAGTGTTAACCCCTTCAGGATGAACGTCATTTAACCACATTTAAATTTTTAATACCAGTAATTCTGCATAGTATTTTCTCTTTATTTAATCCTAGAATTCTACGATTAAAGACGGCAATGTCTACGTCTAAAATAATTTAGTACTAAAAAATAAAAAACTATTCTAATATTCATCATTTTCTAACACTCCAAAATTTTACCCACATCGTCCTTTCCTTTAATGACTCGAAATTATTACGAAATTTCGATAATTTAAGAGTTCGATGATTTAAGAGTTCAAAGTTCTCAGTGTTCAACATTTCGTTTTCGTTCAAAAGTTATATCTATCTCGCAGGGCATGATAAATTATTGGGATTAAATGTAGTGGAGATGGAATGCGTTAAAGTGTGCCAAGTATCGATAGGTTAACTTTGTGATCAATAGCAGCAGTTGAAGGGAGTGACATTTGTTCTAGTAACTAAGCGATCAAAGAGATATTCATCAATTGTAACTATCACATATATTTAATTGCTTGGTGTTTCAATTCACAGCCTTCCTTTATAAATTTACACAGTGATTGCCAGGCCAGTATTCGTCATGTCGGGCACAATTTAACGACATTTAAATTTATAATACCAGTAATTGTGTATACTTTTTTGTCGGTTTATTTATTCCAATATATCAGTGTTGCCAGTGGGCTACTTTTTTTTAACTCATGTTTCGTGAGTGCCACCAATTTTTTTAGAAAGTAAAATTCGCCTAATTTAGTGACAGGTTAAATAAGGCGAAAACTAGAGGAATTAAACTATTTTAAAAAAGTGGTGCCAATGAAGTAATCCGAATTTTAAAAAAGTACCCCACTGGCAAAACTGCAATGTATCTGCCATTAGACAAGGCAAAAATCAAGACTAAAATATTTTGGTACTATAAAATAAGTAACATACCCAATGATAGAACAGTAGCTCACGATTTGGGCGATTGTCAAATTTTAAATTAAAAATTCGCCCAAAAAAAAAAAAAAAAAATCTCAGAAATTGTGTCCTTAAATAATACGAAGAGTACTATTTATATTTAGTGGTTTCAAATGGTTCTCTGGTGTGCCACTGTTCCATCAATGTATATGCATGCAGTATGGAACATATACATGACATCTGATTGCAACATTATAAATATTACATAGAAAAAAAGAATTCTATGAAATAATTCTGGTGGTAATATTTTCTATGAATATTCTTTGGCAAAAGTTTGGCAGATATTTAGCGTTCTACTAAGCAATTGAAACACATTCTTGATTATAATGTAAATCATTTAAAGGTCGCATTCAGAAATTAATCTATCTTTTTGTTGAAAATTATATACATATTTTTTCTACAAGATTTGATTTTGAGTTTTTTAAGTGCATTTTTAACTCTTTGTTCTTAATTATGAACATTCTACTATAAAGAGTTAAAATAAATTACAGCATTGAAGCTTGGGGAAATTAGGGAAAAGTAGGACAATTATGTTCTTTTTGGGGTAGACATAATTAGATAAAAGATATTTAGAATAATGTTTTAAATGCTATGAAAAAAAACTATTTCATGAAATGTAAATTTTCATTTAATGTTCTAGATAATGGAATCCTACCAAATAGGAATGAATTAAATACAGGTAGTTGAATGAATATTTTCCAAATATGTTATTTTTCACAGTGATTAAGTCAGGGCCGTGCGAAGAGGGGGGCGAAGGGGGCTTTCGCCCCGGGCGTTGAAATTGAGAGGGCGCTAAATTTATACTATGTACCAACCACAGTTTTATTTATTTATTCATTCATTTTTTAGCCGTCAATCATTTTACGGATAATTTCCAAAACATCATGCATGAGAAATAATTGCAATTTTCTCATATTATTTAGTTGTTTGGAATTTCTAAATTAAAATTAAATCTTTTAAAGTTCCAAATTAAACGCGAAATATTTATTCAATAGAATTTATTTCTGTTTTTGCACTTTACAATTTTTTTTTTTTTTTTACATCTGTCACAAAGAGAAAAAATGAAGGGGATGGGGCGCCAAATTGAAACTTTGCCCCGGGCGCAGTTTTCTCTTCGCACGGTCCTGGATTAAGTTTTAAACCTGGATCGCATAAAAATTGAAATGCACAAAGATGCTTGTTTTAATGAAATATGCCGTGTAAACAACAGTCCTACTCTAAATTACTAACATATCAATATTATAAGGTGTGTTTTAGAAATTATATGTTTTATTTTAATTTATTTTATAAATTTAAAACAAAAGAACATATTTGTTGCAGATAAAAAAAGAATCACTCAAAAATGTCGGTTTTGTTTTTTGCAAAATATTTCTAAATACTACTTACAATTATTTTCTCGAAAATTTAAAAATATTACACGAAAAGTTATTTTAAAATGCAGTTTAAAATTTTAAAATAATGCTGGAATTGAATTATTCAAAGCTTTTTAATAGTTTTAATTATTATTAATACAGATGTTCGGCGTTAATATAACATACCTTTTAAAACAATAGTTATTTTTGCCATTCTTTTTTATAAGTGGGTATGACCCTAAGTTCCGAAATTAATGCATAGTATTTAAATAAAAATATTTGTATTAAAATATTTTTATATTCCTTAAATTTCCATTAAGCTATTGTTAAAATAGTTTTTAAAGTTCCTGTCAGTTTGTTTGTTATTTATTCTACTTAAAAATAAAGTATTTTCACGGAAATTTTATATTCTTTATATTCACATCTGTTGCGTTGAAGCATCACTTTAATGAAAAAGTACTTTGTTTGGAACGGAAAATCAATTAAAAGTCTCGCCTAATAATTTTAAAGTCAGTAACTTACGGTTACTACAGGAAGTATGAAAAATTGGTTAATTACTGATGTTAAAATATTTATTAAATTTTACTTGGATAGAGTCATGAATATGGATGGCAGTTGCTAAATATAATTTTTGTCCAATGCACTTTTTCATCCTAAGTTAATTTCACACATTGGAAATATAAGCAATAGTAGTACAATAAAATAAACGGATTATTATCGCTTAAACATTTGGGGGGGGGGGGGGGGTTCTAATTCTAAAATGATATAAAACATTTCTCAGTAACTAATTTACACTCATGTTAAACTTAAAAGGCAGAGAATGGAAAACTATTCAAATAATTAAACCTTTCTTACACTTCTTTTATCTGAATCCTCATTTAATTCTTTCCGCGGAAAATAATTGCGTTTATGTAATATTGAATTTACCCTAGGATTTTCGAAAAATTGTATTTGAAAATAAGGAAATGCAATTTTACAGCCTTTTTGTTTTTAAACTAAAGTTAAAAAAGTAAAATTTTGTTCAAAATTTCTGCTATACATCTTGGTTAAAATTAAGTAGTATACAAAATATCCCACCATCCAGTCAAAGTATAAGGGGGGGGGGGGGGAATTAAAGATCCAGTATTCAACATTTAATTTTAATTGATACCGTTACTCCCATCCAAAGCTGCCAAGTGATACGATTTTCGGTCGCTATTTTATTCTAAATATAAATTTTCGCCTTTTTTAATCAGAGATAATGAAATTAAATTACCGAATTATACGGTCTATAATCCGCGGTTAAAATAATTCAGTGTAGACCCAAAAATTTTAATTAGTAATTGAAGTCAAGTATATTCCGAGTTTAAGAAAGTAACATTTTATCAAATACAATTTCTGGTTCTAAAATAAATATTTTGAGCCATGGATTATAGGCTGAAAAATACGGTAGGCGAAAAATTCTTTTCTTAAAAGGGGTGATAAAAAATCGTAGCAGTTTGCAGCTGTGCACATAAAAAATTAGTTGGAATTAATATATATTTGTGGTGGAATGCGTTATTTAAAAAAAAATGATAATTTGAACTTATCTATTGCTAAACTCAAATCATTTGTTGTCATAAGTTAATATTTAAACAGCGGTAACTATACAATATATTTAATATTTCCAGTTGAAAGTTTGGAACCTCCATTCCATGTATATCTTTATCTCAAAGCACGAATGAGGAAACGCTAGTTACAACATACTGAATTTACAAATTTTTGAATCATTGTCCTAACTTTTCTTGCTACAGTACTTTTGAGAAAAGTTTAAAAAGTATTTTCTGTTTTATTCTACATTTTAAAGGTAATGATATTTTATTAATTTAGAATATTTTATTGCGAGTATTATAAAAATCTATTTCAAACTATACTTAAGTTTTTATTAAGGTTCTGTTTAAAATTTAATAGATTTTGTTTATATAGGACCGTAAATTTTAACGAGAACATCTAAAACTGTTTTTCTTTTACGCCATGTTCTCCTGTTAAAGTTTATTTTCCATTTCTGAATTACCAGCTATAATAAAAAGATGTATGTAATTTTTTTTCTGAAGAGCTGTTGAATAAATCCAATTCTCTAAAATGTTGTATTTTAATTTTCTAGAGCATAATTTTCTTTCACCACAAATTTAAAATCAGTGTTGTCAAATCTGGTGGATTTTGTATTAACCCTAGATTTTCAAATTTGCAACACTTTTTATTTAACTTTCATTAAATAAATCAAATTCTGTATAAAAAAATTCTGTAAATATTAATTCTATAAACGCATATATATATATATATATATGATACTAAATAAAGTTAAAAATATAGCTTAAAATTTCTGGTGGCAAATACTTAATATAAATTTAAAAAAAAAAAAAAAGTCTAAAAGAAAAATTTATGCATTGAAGGGTTAAGCATTATACACCATAAATTTTAAGATATATTTTAAAATTTATTTAGTAGCATATTTTTTTTTTACTTTTATAGGATTAATATTTCCATATAAATATAGTGGTTGCGAAGAACTTGATTTATTTTTTAAAAGTTAAATAAAAAGTGCTGAAAATTTGATGCTCTAGGCATTTAAAGGTTAAGAAATTTCAAATTTCTTGCGAGACATTTAGAATAGTTACTTTTACCTTATAAAATGTTAGATAATTCGTGAATAACATAAAACGTTACTGTTTAAATTTATCTGGTATGAATTTGTAATATTTCTGAATAAAAATTCGGTCACATTTTGTAACACTGTTTAAAATACATAAAAGAACAATCATTCCTAATATCCATCCGTTCTGGTACTCATTTTACCCGCATACAAATTTTATGAAAACAGTTTAAAGTTGGAGTATTCAGCATTTCAGTTATATTGAACAATTACGCTTATTTCACAGAGCATAAACATGATTGTTGGTATTAATATATTTTGAGGCAGGATGAGTTAAAGTTAAAGGGTGCCAAGTATTGATAATTTGGATTTGTGATCAATAGCTGCAGTCAAAAGGAATGACATTTGTTGTTATAAGTTAGTGTTGAAAGAGGGTTAGGCTGTAACTATGCGATATATTTAATCTTTCCCGAAGAAAGTTTATGACCTTCATTCCACATACAATCGCCATAAAGGGTTATTGGAAAAGATCTGGATTATAACTGTACACTTTGAAATATTGAATTTATAAACTTCTTAATAATTATCGATAAATAATTTTAATTGGCACCGAACTTTTGAGCAATGTTTGATTAATATTTTCTGTTTTATTCTGCATTTTAAACTAACAATATTTAAATAGTAGATTAACTTTAGATAAACTTTTAGATAAACTTCTAATTGGTAAATAAATAATATGAGTTGTAATTTTCTAACTGGGCGGAAAATGTCCAGACCAGGATTTGAACCAGGGATCTCTTGGCTGAACCATCCCGGACGACTGGGTGAATAAATTATCCAGATTCGTCCGGGATGGCTCAGTTGGCAGAGCATTGGC
Organism: Maratus michaelseni; assembly: GCA_963931845.1. Lineage (NCBI taxonomy): Eukaryota > Metazoa > Arthropoda > Arachnida > Araneae > Salticidae > Maratus > Maratus michaelseni. The sequence continues at coordinate 265,010,792 of OZ007595.1, read as the reverse complement.
AGCTTCAGCTAAGAGATGCCTGGTTCGAATCCTGGCCCGGATATTTTTTGCCCAGTTGGAATATCATAACTCATATAATATATAAATAACTTATTTTATTATTGAGCATTATAACTAATATATATATACAGATCTGTCAATCTCTCACTAATCTTCCGTAATATGTGGGGCCCCACCAGTAGCTGAGAGGTTCTGCTCTCGAAGCTGGTAGACGGGAGGTGCTGGGTTCGATCCCAATCGCGCCCGTCGGCCTAATCGTTCGGAGTTTTCGTGGTTTTCTTCGAGCCGTGGATTTATCCATGCGTAAATACGGGTTAGGTTCCCTTAGAAAGACCCCCACGAAGGGCACACCCCCCGGGCCTATATCCCTCGTGTTGATAATTGGTCGTCATAAATCAACCCAACCCAACCCGTAATATGTGGGTTAATTTAACCCATGTTTAATACGTTTCGCACCAGAAATTTTTTTAAGAAATGAATTTAAATATATTCCATCTAGAAATCTGAAATTAACTAAATAAAGATTCATCAAATAATTTTTCTAGTTCGAAACGTTGTTAAACAGGGTTAAATTAATCCATATATTACGGAAGATTAGTGAGAGCTTGGTAGTTCTGTATATATATTGTTTATGAGGGTTTTCTTGAGGTACTATTAAAATATATATTAGTTTTTGTTTACATGGAGTCGTGAATGGAAATAAATGATATGCTTCCCCTCTCTGTCATGATAAGGGATTACAATCTAGAGATTACGGGATCCCGAATGATTTTTGATCCCAAAGATCCCGGGAGTAGTTTATGCCAAATCCATAAATTTTCGAGATTGATAAAGACCAACAGTATGTAGAAATCTATCAATCTACATGCACAAAAGATGACAAAAAAGTCTTAATTGAAGAAGAATGTACGACTCTTCAAAGTTATCATGGTAAAACTGCTTGAAAATGTTTATGCCTAGATTGGCATCTAACTTTTAGTATATATGCATTCTAATAAAAGGGTTGTACAGGCTCTCGTAGAGAACTAGACTAATATCATTTGTTAATATTATTGACTGTCATTTAATATGAATCAACACGAACATTTTCAGAACTTTGTGCATTGAAAATAAAATTACATTTTGACAAATAAACAAGCCATGGAATTTTTTTCTCTATCATCACATTTTAGAAATTCAATAATATAGTTTATCAACTGCAATTTATTGTAAACTCCATAATTCAAATTAATTTATCACTTTTATTTTTATGCATTATTATTAAAAGAGAATGACACATACATTCGGAAGCGTAAACTATATTTCTACATGATTTACCACTTATAAAAGATTACTTCATTTAGTTATAGAAAAAAAAGGAGTAGTGAAATTGGAAAAAACACTTGTTTCAAAATCCCGGGAACTGTCCGGAGGTCCAGGGACTTCATTTATAGCACCCAGAAATCCCGGAAATTTAAATAAAGTGCGGGATTGAATTCTCTAATCATGATCCTTTTAAGACTAATTTTTTAGTTTTGAAGTACCATAATTTCCGGCGTATAATCCGCAGCTCAAAGAGTCGTTTTTCGACCCAGAAATATTATTTTATAAAATGTAACTTAAAAGATCGCTGTAAATATTTAACTACAATTATTGAATAAAATTTCTGGGTCGAAAAACGACTCTTTGAGCTGCGGATTATACGCCGGAAATTACTGTATCAACGATAATGAAATACTGTGATAAACTGCTCAAAAATGTTCAATGATTAATCCTTTGATTACGTGTCGGAACATGTACGTGTCACAGGGCTATTGTTTAGTCTATTCGTAGCACTATTTGAAAAAATATATATAATCTCACTTAACTTATAATAGGTGGTTTTCAAGAGAAATCTACCACAAAGAAAAATTCTTTGTAAATTGTGGTACGATTGAAAATAAAAATAGTCGCCAGTTCTGACCCGTTTTCAAGGAGTTAGTATGTTATATTTTTCCTGGAAAATTTTTCTCTTTCCCGTAAAATTTAAAAGACTTAAAAGGAATATCATTTAACAATATTTATCCTTTCTAACACTCTTTTTACCGCATCCTCATTTAATAGGTCTAAATTTAAGGAAAAGAGTTTAAAGTTTAAATATTCAACACCTTACTTTAGTTGAGCTGTTACTACCTTCCTTTGAATACTAGGGCTACACGCTGAAATAAAAACGAGTTATTTACAGCGTTTGTACGGTTCCTTGAATTTTAATACCAGTATTTTCAAAAAGTAATTTCCTCCTTTTTTAAATATCAGAAAAAGAAGGTGAAGAATACTTTATAAAAATATTGTTATTTAAATTCAAGGGCTTGGACAAACGCTGAGAAACATCTGTCTAGGGCAGCCGCCATTTTTGTGTCAGTGCGTCGACTTTGAATTCAGGGGCGGTGCCATTACACATATCTCACAGACGCGTAAAATATTATTGGGGGTTAACAGCCAAAACTGTATATATATATTTTTTTTTTTTTGCTGAAAGTTGTTTTTTACCACGAATTCCAAAAGTTAATCTACGCTTAATTTAAACTCGCAGTTTATATCATTATATAAGGCAAACTGTTAAATTCTAAAATACTGGTAGCTTGGTAGTTAATTTAAATCTACGCGTTTAGTTTGATCGTTCCATCAACATAACACGGGCGGGTAATGGGTTAATGTAGTATTTGAGGAAGAATATACATTAAAGGGTGCCAAATAATGATAACTTGAATTTGTGATCAATAGCTGCAGTTAACGGGTATAACATTTGTTGTAATACAGTTAATGTTCAAAGAGCGACTAGAGTTGTAACTATACGATATATTTTAGCTTTCTAGATTCACGTTTTAGGCCTTCAATACTACTGTAAAGAATCCACGATGTTGTGTGTTTTTGAAATGGGGTAGCGTGGAGCCGATTTCACAATGGATCACCTTCATTAAATATTTCAGAACAAATTTTATTTAAAAAGCGTTCTTGAAATTTCTAGAGGTAAAAATTATTTACAACAATTTTTTTTAGCTGAGTTCGCTCGACTTGTAATTTATAGCAAATCACCAAATAGTCCAGTCTTTTACAGTAGTTTTAAAATCTTAAAGTCTTAACTAGAGCTACTTTTCACTCTCTCCGAAAGATCAAATCCAAGGCTGTTGCGTTGACTTCAGAGAGATCGCACTCTCTCATTCAAAAATCTGTCAGCAAACCTGTCCTTCCCTACTAAGAAGGGAAACCGTCCTGAGATGAGTGTTTTCCACCAACACTCGTTCTCCTGCCGAAACTCTAACTAACCTCCTCTCGATCTTCTTCTCCGGTCCGTTTGCTCGAACAAAAGATTCTTCGATCACCAATCAAAAAAAGTTTTAGTTTACGTCATTGGATAAAGCCTTTTTAGGGAGGTCTTACTGAACTTTTAAATGTTCACGCAGGAAATTCCCACGATCCGAGACCCCACACATAGACGGTCAGATCAGAGAAATATTTGCTGTCTAGCAATTTCAGTTTCACAAGATTGATCGAAGCTCATCTTTTCCTATTGTAGTAACCGGCATTCTTGTCACCCCCACAGCTAAGCGTGAGAAAAGTTTTCCAACTCTTGGGAACTTCTATCTTTGATTACTCTGCCTAATTAGCAGACTGTGAGAGATTTACTGAAATTGTTACAACACCCCCACCATCAAAACATTTTCCGGGTTAAAACGCGGAAAATCTGCAAAAAAAGGATTAGCTCAACATATTTGAGTGGCTCAAATAACATTTCAATTTAACCTCACTATATACATCAGTGACCTAATTTCTTATATACTGCTTACCATTGCTTGAACATCTAGCATTAGAGACTTTTTTTTTTTGAAAGATACTTTTTTACTACACATGCCAAAATAACAATAAAACTAAAAATAATCAAATATGTACAAAAGATTGGATTTTACTCAAAAACTTACTACTGATTTTTTTTTACTTGTGTTTGCCGAACAATACGTTTTACACAACCGTTCAATTTCTTTAACAAGAGTGTCACAAAGGCGTGAATTTCCACTGTCCCTACTCTCTTTCAACAGAATTTCGAAGGATTTTAGAAAACTCTTTGTGAATCCGCTCACTTCCTCCAGATTAACTTTCGAATGATAACCCTTCCTGTCAACACTCACTTCCATATTTTCGCGTTTATTTTTCGAATTACCCTGCCGGTCGAAAACCAACTCATCTACTTTCCTTGACCTTTTCAAAAGGGTTTCTTTTTCCCCAATACACTGAGAACGGTGGTTCTTCATTTCGGGGGGGAATGACGAAAGAATTTCTTCCTGCCCTTGTGGATCTGTTAAAGGGTTTATCTCAATCCCCGGGTTCTCAAAACTGGAATTAGTTTGCGATTTTTGCTTTCGCTTTATCTTTTCATTTATTAAAGCCTGCGTCTTATTACCTAAGATATAGTGTTTAATTTTAGAGTGTCTAGGCAGGATTGCCGCTTTCGTATTTACATATCCGAGACCTTTTATTTCCATTTTTATACGTGCCACTCTAAATCGTTTTGGATATTTATCAAATGTCTGTTTAAGCCAAACATATTCATTGCCTAATTTGCTCTTATTTACCAAATTCCATGGGCAAACACAATACGAGCTACCTGAATCTCTAAGTACACACGCCTTCTTCCCATTTATTTTGTTTTCACTCAAAAAAGGTCGGAACAAGCTTTTGTCTTCGCTTATATCGCCTAAGTGATTTATGCTCTCGAAAGATTTTACTTCCGTAATATCCCTTTGTCTTTTCGGACAACGTGCCATTAGGTGAAATTCGCTTCCACACGTATGGCAACGCCTCTTTCGTTCAAAGATACGTTCCCTGTCTTTAATTTCTTTGTCTCGCCAATTTATTTTTTTGTCGGAATTTTTTTCTTCTCCAGAATTTCCCTCGAGTTTCGTTTCTTCAGATTTCCTATCATAAAAAGATCTCGCATTCTCTTTTTTATCTGAAATCCCTTTCACTGCTTCGTATTCGTCCAGACATTTTGCCAAAACTAACGGGTCTTTGTAGTTTGCCCACGAATCAATGAAATGCTCTTTCATTTCACTAGAAGCACGGAGCTTGATCTGGTCCGTTATCAATAAATTTTTCAGACTATTGAAATCTGTAACATCTAACCCATTTAACCAACCCTCTAAATAACTATTGAGTTCAAAAATAATATCTTTCCATGGAGCATCTGGATTGCGTGGATGTTTCATTAATTTTTGACGATACGATTCGGGACTCATACGGAATCGTTCAAGCAAAAACTTTTTGACGTATTCAAAGTTATCCGTCTGATCTTGCGGTTCCCTTAAAATTAACTCTGCAATTTCTACCGGCACTAAAGCTAATAAATGCGTCACTAAGTCACCTGTCTCTATTTCCGCTTTGGTCGCCTGTCGTTCGAACAAGTTTAAAAACAAAGTTATGTCAGAGCGTTCTGGATCAAATCGATGCATGATTGTTCGAAGCGGCAATTTAGGTGTGCGTTCCGACCCGGTACTGTTAGTTGAACTACGTCTATTTGCATCTTGCGTCAATCTAAGTTGTTCTAACGTAAATTCGCGTTCTTTTTGTTTTTCCTCTCTTTCTCTTTCTTCTTTCTCCCTTTGTTTTTCCTCTTTATCCGCGGCTATCTTGTCTTCGCGATCTTTTATGATATACGCAGCTTGCGTGAATGCAAAATCTTTATCGTAATCATCGGCAGCTTCGATTTTTTGGATAATTACCGGTATCCTGTCATTTTTCCCTATTTCCACTCCCAATTCTTCCGCTAAATTCTGCAAATCAATTTTCCTGCACTGTTTCAGATCAGTTACTTCTTGCATTTTAAAATTTTATGTAAATACAATATAAAGATGAAAATGATAGTTTCGCTCGCTAACTTATGCAACAGGGATTCTAACACTTTATGGAAAATTTTCTGCTACTACCCACATAATACTAACAATTTTAAATACAATTCAATTTGAGGAATAATAAAAATAGTATACATATAAAAATAAATTTTCAATATTGTAAAATTTTCAATACACTGACACGTTTTGGTGTCGATCATACAAATTTAAAACAAATTTAGAAATTTGAAATTCTGTGTTCATAATTCAACCAATACTTGATATTTCTGACCCCGCAGGTAACAAAATGACCACTTTTTGCAACTGCTGAAAAAATTTTCCTAACATCACATATTCAAAATATTTGATTATCAACAACATCTATTGTTTCACTAATAATATAAAAAAGTACACCTTTGAAATCTTTCAATCATGAATAGACAATCGACTTATTTGAAAAATCAAAATTTTTATCTCTTTTTTTTTTTTCGGGAAAAAAAATTATATATATACACATTTAGCCTGACAATCCTTATATAATTTTACTGCCAAAAGAAAGTTCACACTATCAAATTTTATGCTGATAACAAATATACATAAAATTTTTCCAAATATGTTAAAAGTTATTAGATTTAAAAATTTATCATAATTTATCATATATCAATATTCACATAAAAAAAATTTCTCAGAAATGAATTTTCCTCACTAAAGAATATATAAACAAAATGAGAGCCACTCAAAAATGAATTGAGCTTACCTTTTCTACAGTCTTTGTCTGCATTATCTGTCGCCGGTTTCGGGTCTGGCCTAGACGTCGTCGATTTCACAGGTTATCTCGGTTTGTCGACTCCTGATGTTTCCTAGAAAGGGCTTGCTTCGGACTTGTTCTCTGTAAGCACGGGCTTGCTTCCAGGACGGAACTGTGGTCTGTCGTGACAATGCAAGGGCTTGCTTCGGGCTTGTTCTCTGTAAACACGGGCTTGCTTCCAGGACGGAACTGTGGTCTGTCGTGACACTGCAAGGCTTGCTTCGGTCTCTGCTTTCCTCTCCTAAACTGGCGTCAGATCTTGCGCTTAGATGAGGGCGGGCGTCACTGCTACTGTCTGGACTCTCTTCACTAATGCTAATAAATTTTTGTCGAAATATCCGACTCGCTTGCCACCAGCTGTAAAGAATCCACGATGTTGTGTGTTTTTGAAATGGGGTAGCGTGGAGCCGATTTCACAATGGATCACCTTCATTAAATATTTCAGAACAAATTTTATTTAAAAAGCGTTCTTGAAATTTCTAGAGGTAAAAATTATTTACAACAATTTTTTTTAGCTGAGTTCGCTCGACTTGTAATTTATAGCAAATCACCAAATAGTCCAGTCTTTTACAGTAGTTTTAAAATCTTAAAGTCTTAACTAGAGCTACTTTTCACTCTCTCCGAAAGATCAAATCCAAGGCTGTTGCGTTGACTTCAGAGAGATCGCACTCTCTCATTCAAAAATCTGTCAGCAAACCTGTCCTTCCCTACTAAGAAGGGAAACCGTCCTGAGATGAGTGTTTTCCACCAACACTCGTTCTCCTGCCGAAACTCTAACTAACCTCCTCTCGATCTTCTTCTCCGGTCCGTTTGCTCGAACAAAAGATTCTTCGATCACCAATCAAAAGAAGTTTTAGTTTACGTCATTGGATAAAGCCTTTTTAGGGAGGTCTTACTGAACTTTTAAATGTTCACGCAGGAAATTCCCACGATCCGAGACCCCACACATAGACGGTCAGATCAGAGAAATATTTGCTGTCTAGCAATTTCAGTTTCACAAGATTGATCGAAGCTCATCTTTTCCTATTGTAGTAACCGGCATTCTTGTCACCCCCACAGCTAAGCGTGAGAAAAGTTTTCCAACTCTTGGGAACTTCTATCTTTGATTACTCTGCCTAATTAGCAGACTGTGAGAGATTTACTGAAATTGTTACACTACATATAGATGTCACGAAATATTATTGAAAAAAATACAGCCCTCTGAATACTAGTCTAACGCGCTAACACAAAAATGATAACTGCCGTAAACGAATTTTTTTTTCGTTTTTGTATGGTCCTTTGCATTTGACCAACAGTATTTTCTATTATTGTTTGCCTTATTAAATTTAAAATAACAACGAGTAGAATATTTTTAGAAGCGATGGTATGGTCCCGTGGATTCAGACACCAGTATTTTGTAGATGTTTCCTTTGACTTATTTAATCTCATAAAAATAAACAGAAAAAACTTTAAGAAATTATTGGTATTCAAATACAAGGGACCGTCGAAACGATGAAAAAAATCCGCCTACGACAGCCGCCATTTTCGTTTCAGCGTGCAGCCTAGTATTCAAGAGGCGGTGGAAGAAAATCAAGATGATGTCATAGTTTGGTGTAAAATATAGAATTTGTAAACTTCTTAACATTTTGATTACGGGCTAGAACTTGCGACTATTTTCATATTCACTTGTACCATAATTTATAAACAAATTTCTTTGTGGTAGCTTTCTCTTGAATGTATCCTAGTATAAGTGTATGACAGATATTATATTTCACAAATTGGTGCTAATAGATTAAAGTAATAGTCGTTGGGGTAAAAATTCTGTGATTAATTGTATACATTGCCACAGAACTTTTAAGAAGAGTTTGATTAATATTTTTTGGTCTATTCTACATTTTAAACATAACAATATTTCATTAATTTAAACTCTTTTATTAACTAATATTATAATAGGTTTAGTAAAGGTCCTTGAAATTGATTTCCACTATCTCAGAAAAGTAATACTCGGTTTACTTAATCGCAGATTTCTGGTATTAAATAAGATATAGATTATCATTGGAAAATAGTGTTACAATGAAGGACTATACGAATCATGTGCAGATATATGTATAAGATTTATAAGGATTTATTAAAGTACTCTAAATATATTTAATTATTTTTATTTACATGAAGTCGTAAATATGGACAAAAGTCTTAAAAACTAATTTTTCTCTCTTACATTTTTCATCATCGTTGAAGAGATAAATAAAAATTTGAGGGACGACTATGGTTTGGAAGACAAAGCAAAGTTTCACCTTAAGGTTAAATTTATATTTTTAAAGCTTCAGCGTTAATGATAAATTAAATATGATAAACTGTTAAAAATGTTTGAATTTCTAAAATGTTATAAACTATTTTTCTAGAAAATAATTTGTTTTCAATTTAAAATTTAAAACACATGAACACATATCCATTATTCATCCTTCCTAACACTCCTTTTACCCGCATCGTCCTTTAATGAGTGGAAATATAAAAATAAAATTTAAAGTTAGAGTATTCAACATTTTACTTCTGTAGAAAAGTACATCTGCCCGCACAGCATGATAAATTACTAGGATTAATGTATTTGAGATGGAATGCGCTAAAGTGTGCCAAGTATTGATAAGTTAACTTTCTGATCAATAGCTGACGTCTAAGGGAGTGACATTTGTTATAGTGAGTCAACATTTAAAGAGAGACAGACATTAATTCAATCTTTCCAAAGTGTTTAAACATTTAGTTTTTCGGACAAAATTCTACAACCTTCATTTGTTCGTACCAGAGTAACAGATATGAAAGCGTATATTTATAGCTTTGAAGCAAATTAAATGATAAAAGTGATGGGTAGATAAGCATCGATTTTAGACAGAGCGACAGAATTAATTTTTCTTCTTATTTCGTGATATGTTTGGACTGTATATTTACGAATATGTACTTGCTCCTTTATTGATTTTTATCTGAAGATTATTTATCTATACACTGCACGAACTCTTATTTTGGAAGTATGTTTTTTATACTTATATTTAAGGTTAGATACCAGAAATTTTAAAGATAAAATTTTCACCTCATTCTAAAATTTGACCCTTTCACCGTTAGACTCGTGTCTTTCTGTTTCTAGAAATCCTGTTAAAATAGCTGTAGACAAAAATATTTTCAACAAAATTTTCTTTTGAACTTTATACAGAATGAGGGAATATAAAATATATTATAGAGGATGAGAGCGATCCGACCCAAATGTTCGATTGTTACCACTAAATTTTAATAGTATTTCTCATCTTATTTAATGACGGAATTTCTGAAATTCAATACGGTGGGGATAACTATTAAATTTAGTGGTAATAATCGGACATTCTGGTCAGAGTGCTCTCACCCCTGATTATAAAATCAAACTGAGATTAAAACATTTATATATCCCAAATATACTGCAGAAAATACAGGAAAACCCTTAGACGAGGGAAGGGTTATAAAGCACATGAAATATTTCCGTTATTCATATTTTCTAACACTCCTTTTACCCGCATCGTCCTTTAATGAGTGGAAATATAACGAAATTTTTTTAAAAGTTAGAGTATTCAACATTTTATTTCTGTAGAAAAGCACATCTGCCTCGCACGGCATGATAAATTACTAGGATTAATATATTTGAGATGGAATATGCTAAAGGGTGCCAAGACTTGATAAGTTAACTTTCTGATCAATAGCTGACGTCTAAGGGAGTGACATTTGTTATAGCGAGTCAACATTTAAAGAGAGATAGGCATTAATTCAATCTTTTCGAGGTGTTTAAACATTTAGTTTTCGTACAAAAGTCTACAGCCTTCATTTGGTCATCTCAGAGCAACAGAAATGAAAGCGAAATTTATTGTTTTGTAAACAATTAAACGACAAAAGTGATGGGTAGATAAGCATTGAATTTAGACAGACTGATAGGGTTAATTTGTCTTCATTTATTCTGATATATTTTAATTGTATGTATATTTATAATATTCACTTCCTCTTTCAACGATTTTTGTCTTCAGATTGTTCAACTTTTTCAACTGCACGAATTATTCTTTTTACATTTCTTTTTATACTCATATTTAGTGTTTGACACCAGAAATTTTAAAGAAAAAGTTTTTATCTTATTTAACGCAAAATTTTGTAGTCTTGAAACAAATTAATAATAAAAGATAAACATTGATTTTTGACAGACCGATAAGGTTAATTTTTCTTCGTTAATCCTGATATGTTTGGATTGTATATTTATGATATTTACTTCCTCTTTCATCCATTTTTGTCTGTAGACTGTTTAACTCTAAACTGCGCGAATTATTCTTTTTTTTATTATTTTATACTCATATTTAGGGTTAGAGATCAGGCATTTTAAAGAGAAAGTTTTCATCTTATTTATCACAAAAATTTATAGTCTTGAAACAAATTAACAATAAAAGTGATGGGTAGATAAGCATTGATTTTAGACAGACCGATAGGGTTAAGTTTTCTTCTTATTTTCTGATATGTTTGGACTATATATTTATCTATAGTTACTTCCTCTTTTAATGATATTTGTCACACTACATTAATTATTCTTTTTATTATTCTTTTTATACTCATATTTAAGGTTAGATAACATAATTTCTACAGAGATGGTTTTTATCTCATTTGACAGTGATTACATGAAGCGAATATTTGAATTCAAATATAGTAATTAATTGGAATTAAATTTATTTATTAAACGTTAAATTTTAATTGTTTCATATATGCATTACTGCTCTGTGGAGTATTAAATCAGTGGCACAGCCAGTGTTGGTGTCCAAAGGCACTGGATACAACTTTTCCGAGTTTTTCTTCGATTTATTTAATCGGTAAAATTCTGCAAATAAAAAAACGAATTTTACCATAGGAAAAGACTGGTATATTGATCCTCTGAACCCACACACTGGCTGCCCCACGGGTTAAATCTGTTATAGAAGATCTGAAACATATGTTTATTTAGCAAATTTTAATGTATTTTAATTGTATCGGTTTCATTTTTTATCAATCATAAGCTTTCATAACACCTTCGTACTTTTTACATATTCTAATGTGAGAAAATAAAGTAACAGTTATGCATAAACTACGATAGTTTTATGAGTGCTTCTTATAGAAAAGAATCAAATTGGTTTAATTCAAATGCATTGAAATAGGCAATAATAACTACAACAGCAACAAAATACAGAAAATTTTTTAATAAAATGTTTTAAATCAAAAATAACAGATTAGCCTTTTAATTAAATATCAGAAAAAGAGAACTGTTTAGTTTATTTCGGTATTTCCATTGAATAAATTATACAAACATTTTTTTTTGTTAACTAAAATACATTATCTATAAATATAAACACAAAAATAAATTAAGCTTAAATATTTAACGAGATTTTAAAAAAAAACTAATAAATTACATTTGTTGTATAAATAGTAACGCTTAATATCAGTTCAGATTCCATTCTTCAATATTTCATTTTCATCGAGGATTATATATATATCACCCTGAGTGATAAATTATTAGCATAAAGAGCCCATACTAGGGGGTAGCGCGAAGACACTTGCAAGCTAATGTTAAACGAATGGCAACATTCTTTTCACATTTCTGGTTTGTATTTAAATTTTCTTTTTTTCTCTAGATAGGCAGGGATGAGAGCACTTTGACCCGAATGTCCGATTTTTACCACTAAATATTAATAGTATTCTCCAACCGTAATGAATTTCAGAATTTCTGTCATTAAATAAGATGACAAATACTATTAAAACTTAGTGGTTAAAGTCGGACATTTGTGTCGGAGCGCTCTCATCCCTGATAGGACATCTGAGATCGATATCTAAGTAGATACTTTCGTACATTTTCGATGCTGTATGCAGTTTTGTTATTTTTTTTTTATTATCGAGGGCACTTTTACTTTTGGAACCGATTTCGAAATTTAAACTGTTCTCAAACAAAACTGCAACCAAATTTAAAAAGTCCTACCGACTTGTACTGAGAGGAAAAGGCAGCTTACCTATGCCCCTTTTTTAAGAATTCGGCAAATTTTACTTAAACAAACGAAGCTAAAGTGCGTGGAACCCGATTATATAAAATTCAATCCCAGTATTCGTCAAAACTGATTTTTAGTGAGAATTTCGCCTAATTAGTCAGCTGTCGTCATGTTGGCTTCATTTATGGCGACCTATTTTTGTCGCAAATTTGTTGATATTTCGCTAAGAATCACCCAGCTTGGCGAAAATTAGACACTGGCGGATACAATTATGTAGTTTTTAGGGTATGAGAGTAGCAACAATGATTACAACTATTAAAGTAAATTTTCGAGGAACCACTTTCTCTAAAGCTCATAAAGGAAACCTGATTAGAGAAAAATCAGCCATACTGGAAATTCAAAATACACTGACCTCTCACTTATACGCGATATACGCTAATTATTTTTCGGCACTAGTTTCTTTTTGAAGTAATTTTCTCCTCATTAAATCGCAGAATTTATAAATCGAATTTTACTGTTTTAAAATAGTGGTACGAAAAAAGTAATTACTGAACATCGCGTATAAGTGAGAGGTCACTGTATTATATCTCAGCCATATTTTAAGGTAGAGGAAAAAGAAAAAAATGCTTCGGAATCCTTGTATCCGCCCAAACATTTAAAAGTAAAAACTTTTTAAATTTCTAATCTTTTTTAATTTAAAATCTTTAACTGGCCGTCATTTTCAAACAAGAAGGCGGAAGAAGTTGGCTAACGAACTCGGTCGAGAGACCATGGTCAGACTTGTATACATGCTCATTCACATTCAGATCGGTTCATAAATACGAGTTCTATCGCATGACAAAGAAGTAGGGTATATGTATATATATGTATATATCAACTTTTGGACAGAGGTTGGTTTAGGTGTCTGGGGGTGTGAGGGTCCTCATCGGCGAAAATAAACTGAAATTTTCCAGAATTGCTTCTTTCCGAACGGCTACATTAGGGAGCTCCTTGATTTTTGTAATGGAAGCTACATAAATGTACGAATGTACCCTGTTATACATCGACCTCAAACGTTCCATGCAAATAAAAAATCATTTGAAAACATTAAAATGTAAACGAAAAATTTAAAAATAACGTTGCCATTGGTTTAAAATTAGCTTACGAGTGTCTCCGTGTTACTACTGTGTCAATTGACCGGTTGACTGGTGCCAGCTGAAAAAGTCCTTCCGTCCTGTACTGGGAGGAAAAGGTAGCTTTTCTATATCTTCGTTTTAAAATTTTAGCTGTTTTTACTAGAAAACACCAAGCTAAATCGCAAGGAACTCGATTAGGGAAGAGTCATTAATACTGAATTTGAATAAAAAATTTGCCGAATTAGTCAGCTATAGTCAAGTTGGCTTCATATTTGGACAGTTTTGTTTTGGTTGCCAAATTTGGCGATAATTCGCTAAGTATCGCTAAGCTTGGCGAGAATTTGATGCTAACAGATATGAATATACAGTTTTATGCATATGATTGGGAAAATGATTACAACAATGAAATATAATAATTTTGAAAGGAATCTTTTCCACTAAAACTCGTAATTTAATCCCTTATTTTTTGTAATATGCTGTCTTGTTTCAAAATGTCAGCCATCCTAGAATTTCAAACTGCTCTATCTCAGCCATATTTTAAGATAGAGGCAAAACAATGAGTGTTCGGGAATCCTTGTATCAAGATCTAACATTTAAGGAAAAATTAATTTTGAATTTCATATATTTTGTGGATATATTTTTTTGTTTTAAATCTTTTAGTGGCCTGAAACAAGATGGCGTACCAAGCTGCCCAACCACTAGGTCGAGATATTTGTGAGCTTACTACGCATAATTAGTTTTCAGGTGTGTCAAACTGTGGCCCGCCGGATACCACTAAAATTTTATATTAAGCTTTTCCTTATCTAATCATCGAATTTCTGCGATTCAAGAAATCGACTATTTCTTTTAAAATTTAGTGGAATTAGGCGGGCCACAGTTTGACACCTGGATCCAAATCGGTTTATAAATACCAGTGCTTTCGTATGACAATGATCACACACACACACACACATGGGTGTTATGATCGGTGAAAATATACCGAAATTTTCCGGAATTGCTTTCCTCCGAACGGCTACAATAGGTAGCGTTTTACTTTTTGTAATGAAAGCTAAATGATATGTCGATTTGAACCAGACAGTTTTTCATAAAATAAATAAAATGAAAAATCACATAGAAATTAGTTAACACTAGAACCGCGGGAAAATTTACTAAAGTTTTATAAAAGATATTTGACACCAAAAATTTTATTTAAGACAATTTAACTTATTTACTTAAATTATTTTTAGGCAGAATATATTTAACTTATTTTGGGGGGGGGGGGAAATCTGGTTTGAATAAACATCTATTCATTTAGTACGTGTCAAAGTGACCGGTCATCGCGGTTCTAATGTTAAATAGAAAAATTAAATAGTTTCAAATAAAAAATCGTATGTTTAAAAACTCGAGTAAAATTCCCGATATGTTTAATTGTTAATGCAACCACGAGGAAAATACATCTCATTTTGTCAAATATTGATAACTTAGCACTAAATCATTTCATCAATAGCTGTACTTCAAAGAAAAAAGTTATTCATTCCAGTATGCCACTTTCAGTGTTATCTTTTATTTATTTTTCAGTGAATTATTTCGATCTGTTCCAAATAAAACACATCGGTCTAAAGTCAACCGAATTAGATATATCTGAAAGCGCAGAAAAGTTTCTTGACGTGATAAGAAGTGAATCCCTTAGGTAACTCGTAAAAATGACTTAAAGAGAGTTGCAATGTCTTAGAATTGTTCTTTTAACAAAAAAAAAAAAGAGAAGATAAAAATATATAATAAACAAAAAAGTCATTTAACAAAAAAACATTACCCCTCTCTATTGAAAACAGTAATTAGGAATAAGATATGCATCAAATCTTTTTTTTTGAACAGCAAGGAGTGTTTCCATATTTTATTTTAACAAGTTTTATTTTGAAAACACATTTTTTAAAAATATTATTGTACTCTCTTTTTTCTGCAATTGCATAAAGTAAAATCTCCTCAAATATTATATCTTTCTTACAAATAATTCCTCTTTCAACAATGATCATTCTATGATTTAATCTCTTTCTATGGACTTATCTAGAAAAAGTTACGCAATCGCTTAGAAGCAGAAAAGACAGAAAGACTTTGTTTAAAGTAATATTTTTATAAGTCATCAGAACAAACTGATTACTAACTTAATACGGGGGTTTTCAAGTATTATATCGGATAATTTCATTTATTAAATACATATAAATTATTCAGTTTTAATCAATTTTAAAAGTAAATAGCAGAATGTAAGACTAATGTTTCCTTTTCAATGTGTGGTGATTTGTCAATGTTTAATTAAATATAATTTTTAAAATGTATACCGTAAGTGGACCTATATATTATAGATTTTCAAAATACCATTTTGGAGTCTAATTTTATTCTTTTTTCCTAAAATGTATATATTTTTTGACATATTGACTTTATATTGGCCTTCTAACAATTATATACATATATATTTATTTAATAATATTTAATAGAAGTTTATAATTTTTTAGTAGAAAAGATTTGTAAGTGCATCACAAATACCGTAATTAACGGCGTATAATCCGCAGCTCAAAGAGTCGTTTTTCGACCCAGAAATTTTATTCAATAATTGTAGTTAAATATTTACAGCGATCTTTTAAGTTACATTTTATAAAATAATATTTCTGGGTCGAAAAACGACTCTTTGAGCTGCGGATTATACGCCGGAAATTACGGTAAATTAATGCAAATTTCTTTTGAATTAGTTATAAACCATCTTTAGAAAAAAAAAAAAAAAAAAAAAAAAGCCGGCTTCTTTTAAGTAGTTAAAAAAAAAAAAAAAAAAAAAAAAAAAATGCCGGCCGCCTTTTATGGACCTGGCTAAAATCCGGCAGCACTGTTTCAAACATAAAATAGTTTAATGAATTACATTTCATCTATAAACAGTCACTTTGGATGAGTTCAGACTTCGCTCTTCAATATTTCATTTTCATAGAGGGATTAGATATAGCTCTCGTATGGTGATAAATTATTGGTATTAATGCAGCGCGGATAAAACTACGTCAGATTTTGCCAAATATTTATAACTTAACACTGAATTATTCGATCAATATAGCTGCATTTCACAGAGAAATGTTATTAATTCTGGTAAGCCAGATTCAGCATTTTCACTTATTTATTTTCCAGTGAGTTAATGCGATCTGTTTCGTATAAAACACATCTGTCCGAAGTCAGCCGAATTAGATTTATACAAAAGCGAAGAGCACTTTCGTGAAGGGATAAGATGCGGATCCTTTGGGGAACTCGTAAAGATAACCTCAAACGAAACTCAGGATTAAAGGCCACACTTTCATTAAAGAGAACTGCAGTCTCTTAGCCTATTTCTTAATACAAAAAAGAAAAAAATAAGAGAAAAAATAAAATAAGAAACTATAATAAAAACACCTAGACAAAAGTACAAAATATATATAACTGAACTTCCTGTTTATATTTCTGTGTAGATAAATAAATGAAAGCAGGGGTGATTGTATTCCGATATTTTGAATGCCACTATTTTCGAATAGTAATATTCGCAGAGCCTGATTACCGTCTAGGCAAACTTCCAGCAGTAATTTTAAATAGACATTTTTGCCTTATTTAAATGACTTTTACATGCAAAATTTCTGTTATAAATAAGACAAAAAAAAATTCTATTCATTTTTACTTTTGGAAGTTTGACCCTGCAGTAATCAGGCACTGGATATTCGCCTTGTTTAAGGGCAGAAATATGCGATTAAATAAGGAAAATATTACTATTCAAAAACAGTGATATTCAGAATACCGGAACACAATCTGTGAAACACACGCTGTGAAAGTTAACCCCTTCGCGTCGAGCGTCCTTTACAGAATATTTAATCTTTTACTACCGGTTTTTGAAAACAGAAATTTTCGCCTAATTGAATCGCAGAAATGCTAGAATTACATAAGGCAAAGCTTACAATAAAAAATAACTGGTGGATATAATCGATGATTCTGAGCATCTTATGCGTCACGTATACGTGTCGCTCGTCCCCAAGGGGTTAAATTACAGCGCCTAGAATACATAGTGTGGAAAACGGCTACAAAATAGTACTAAAAAATTGAATCCGATAAATGTATAACGATGCTGAAAAGATAACGGGTCGATCGCAGCGACATCTTCTAGCAGTGGCGTAAACAGGATGGAGGTCTAGATGGTTTGTATACCACTAATTTTATAAAATTATTTTTGCCTTATCTAATCGGAGATTTTTCTGCGATATTCAAGGCGAAGAAAAATTTATAATATTACTGGTTTCAAGAGCATTTGGAACCCCCCCCCCTCCCCCACACTCTCTGGCTACGCAACTGTCTGCTAGCTCTTTTGAACGCAAACATTGCAGCTGGTGCTAAATATTTTAAATAATTAAATTATACCATATTTCCTTTGACTTGGATAGTGATTTTCATAAGCTTCGAAAATGTGAATGATACTGATCATGGCGAAAAAACGTGATACGCATTCTTTTGTACCTGGTTGTGGCACTCGATACAAGACAGCAAATTAGAAACTATCCCTATTTAGCATACCAAAGCATGAATCTCTGCTAGAAGAGTGGAAAAGATTAATTCCATGCGTGAATATAGTGTAAGTCACATAGCCAGAAAAGTGTATTGTTCTTGGCCACCGGTATTTAAAAAAAATTTTTTTCACTGTATATAATTATAGATATATTGGATTGGATAAGTTAAATTTACCTTTACTCTAATACTGGTAGTCAAACACAGCAGCCATTTACATCTTTGTGACTGACACTACATCTACGCATGGAATTAGCCCTGATATGATAAAAAACACACTTCAAAATCAGTTACATCTGAAAAATACACTTACAAGAAGATTTTATTAACAGATATTATGTTCATGTTCTCAATAGTGAAACGGTTACTTTTGCTGGAGGTAAATCTATTTTTAAAGCAGATGTCGCTGAGATCACCCTATTATTGTACCGCATCGATGCACGTTTATTGGCTACAATTTTTTAGTACTTTTTAAAGCATTATCAGTTTGACTTTTTTTTTAAATTCTGAAATTTCGCACTCATACCAGAAATTTCCTATAATGTTCTTTTCGTTACTTAACAGCTGATATTTCGAGAATTTTTAAAGTAAAAATTCTTGTTTGAGAATTTCCGGTTTGAATTCGAAAATTTTGAATTAAAAAATTGTAAAACCGTTTTCTACAGTATGTATTCTAGGCGTTGTAGTTAAATTGTTTGAACATCCTTGTAAGCTTACTGTACATTAATTACAAGGAAACATTTATTTCGGTGAGATAAAAAGAAGGTTTTTTTCGTAAAGTAATAATAACAATAAATATTTTTATTATAATTACTATTACAGCTTTTAATAACATGCGTTATCAGGTTTTTCCCCTCTTTTATTTAATTTAACTTGATTCATGTATGTAAAGTTGAAATTTTGTAATTGGTTTTTCATTCACGTCATTATGTGCTAGAATTATTAAAAAATATATGTATGTACACGGATATGGTTCCGTTGATATGTTTAGAACTTAATTATAAATTACTAAATTAAATGTAAAGCATTTTTTCCGTTAGCCGAATTGTGGTGATAAATCGCCAAATATTCTTTATGGTTACAACTGTATATAAGTTAAGTTGAATTAATTATGCTCCAAACCATGCTCTCTAAATTGTGCCAACTAGCTTGAAAACTGCAACAATAAAATATTTTAAATACTAAAAAGTAGAAAAATAAATAATATAAAATATAATTGAAAAATAAAGAATGTAATATATATAATACGTATTTTTTTAAATACGCTTTTATCAATTAATAGTTTAATACTAATTAAATTATGATTATACGTTGAGAATACAATTTAGAAATCCTAAAAAAGGATAGTTTAAAGAATGTTTTTTTTTCTCTTTTCTGTTGTCATAATTTAAATAAAGAGTGAAACAAAATATTTTTAATAAATTCACCAGTGCTGAACCAATCGTAAATTAAAAATTTGAATTTTCCATAACCGGATTCCAAGCTAAATTAAGGTATTGAAACAGAATGTTTTGAAAATTGGGATGATTTTTAAGATAAATATTGAATACCTTAAAAAAGCGTTTTTTAAACTGTTTCTAAGTTCACAGTTATTGTAAATGTATGTTCCCAATATACAAAATAATCTTAAAAGCAGCATAATAATTATCTGCTACAAAACTTATGTTATTGATTCTAATATAAATTCGTTTATCCAATTTCATTCAATTCATTCTTGATTTTCTCCTTTGTTATAAGAAATATTCTTTAAAATAAAGTGAAAAATCTTTTATACTCAAAGTAAAACAACATATATTATTAGAGCTTATATTATATATATATTATATAATCAGCAGTTTTTTCTCCTTTCAGTTAAATTTAGTAGCATTAAACTTACAGCAAAAGATAAATCTAAGTAAAACTTTTAAAAAATCTTTTCCTTAACCAGAAGGTTTAATAAATTTTAACTTTTGTATAAATAGTAAGAGATCAAATATCTCGGCGGCCAGTCTTCTATATTTCAATTTCATCGAAGGATCAATTATATCCTTCCCGAGTGATATATTTTTGGTGTAAATGGAGCGAGGATAAAAGTATGTCAGATTTTTTTTTTTTTTAATAATGATAACTTAACACTCAATTATTCGATCAATAGTAAAGTCAAACTTTAAAAAAATCATTTCATCAAATTTAATAAATTTTAACTTTTGTATAAATAGTCATAGATCAAAGATCTCGGAGGCCAGACTTCTATATTTCATTTTCATCTAAGGATTAATTATATCTTTCCCGAGTAATATATTTTTGGTATAAATGCAGCGAGAATAAAACTATGTCAGATTTTTTCAAATAATGATAACTTAACACTGAATTATTCGATCAAATGTAAAGTAAAACTTTTAAAAAATCTTTTCCATCAGGTTTAATAAATGTTAAATTTTGTATAAATAGTCATAGATCAAAGATCTCGGATGCCAGTCTTCTATATTTCATTTTCATCTAAGGATTAATTATATCTTTCCCGAGTGATATATTTTTGGTATAAATGCAGCAAGGATAAAACTATGTCAGATTTTTTTTCAAATAATGATAACTTAACACTAAATTATTCGATCAACAATAAAGTAAAACTTTTAAAAATTCTTTTCCATCAGGTTTAATAAATTTTAACTTTTGTATAAATAGTAATAGATCAAAGATTTCGGAGAACAGTTTTCTATATTTCATTTTCACCGAAGGATTAATTCAGGGATGAGATTTCTCCGCTTTTTTGCATACCAGTATAATCTTAGAGAAAACGTTGTTCTGTTAAATCGCAGAAAGTTCCCATTAAATAAAAACACATTTTCTGTAAGATTGTACTGGTATGAAAAAAGCGGAGAAATCTCATCCCTGGATTAATTATATCTTTCCCGAGTGATATATTTTTGATATAAATGCAGCGAGGATAAAACTATGTCAGATTTTTCCAAATAATGATAACTTAACACTGAATTATTCGATCAATAGATGTACATCAATGGGAAAAGTTATTAATTCCAATGAGCCAGATTCA
This sequence comes from Maratus michaelseni, assembly GCA_963931845.1. NCBI lineage: Eukaryota > Metazoa > Arthropoda > Arachnida > Araneae > Salticidae > Maratus > Maratus michaelseni. The sequence continues at coordinate 264,989,472 of OZ007595.1, read as the reverse complement.
GTATTTATTTTTCAGGAAGTTAGTTTGATCTGCTCCGAATAGAACACATCTGTCCAATGCCCGCCGATTGAGATTTATCTAAAAACACAGAAGAGAAGAGTTTTTTGAAGGGTCGGGATGCTGATCCCCTGGGAAGCTCCTAAAGATGATCAACGAAACTTTGGATCAAAAGGATTTATATTAAAAGAGAATTGAAGTGCCTTAGGTTGTTTCTTAGTACAAAAAAAATAACCAACTTTTAAAATTATATGTGAATGATAAGGTCTTTTAATGAAGATCATAAAAAAGAACTGCCTATTTTATTTCATTATTATCATATCAAGGATACCACTCGGTCCGGTTTTTGAGTGCAATTTTTTTTTTCAAAGAACATTTCTTTTTAGATTTTCTTTGCAAATTTTTTAGAATCTTACTCCGAAGGTTATTTATGTTGCAAACAGTGGCGGCTCGTGATTGGCTTTATTTGGGGCACTTAATATATATATGTACGCTAAATTTATTCTTCTCTTACCACTATTATTTAAAACGAGTACTTTATTTTATTTACTGTCAGACAGTCCTGCCATTAATTATATTTAAATGTATGACAATAAAAATAGTTTTTTTTTTTAAATTAAGGTAGATTTACGCTCTTCCTGCTTTACTTTGCTTTTATTGTGAACGATTCTCCCCTAGAAACAGTTAAACATCTTTTCTCATCATCTATTTACTGATTTTTTAACGAAATTATTCTTATTTAATGCTTTTCTATTCATTTTTCTATTTTTTCCCTCCTCCTTCCACTTTTAACCCTTTCAGGGGCAAGCAATTTTGTTCCTGTAACGTCGAATTCACACCGGTATTTACGAAAGAAGTTTGTTCAAAATAAGGCAAAGCAATTTTTCAAAATTTCCCGTCAAAGTTTAAAAAATAAAATTTAACTAAAAGTTTCTGGTTTGAATTCTATTAAAATTAGGTGGTATATAATATATACCACCACCCCTCAAAGGGTTAAATTGCAAATTAAATCTGATTAGCTGCTTTATGCAAGCTAAATATGATTGGCTATCTTACTTATTTCGGATTGGCTGATGAAGTTGACGATGAAATCCTGTGCTTTTCTTGCATTTTACAGTGCATTTTTGCTACTTTTATACTCTTTTTTTCATGGCTCCTTTAAGATGTGATACACAAATACTCACAGACAGGGAGTGGAGTTGTTAACAACTGGGAATTCCATCGAAAAGAATCTACTGTTTCTACCATTAAAGAAGGAAAAGATTTCTTGTAAAAAATAATGGTATGAAAATAATATGTGTTTTAGGCATGTATTTAGCGCCCCAAAAAGACAGTCACGATCCGCCACTAGTTGCAAATGTTGTCTATCCCTAACATGGAAATCTTTCTTCAGAAATAGTGGTATTCATAAAATGGGCAAGTGGGACTTCTGTCATTGATTAATTCACACGGGCTTTTTTTTTTCGGGGAGGGGGGGTTTACCTAAATGTAACATTACCCATAAATATATGACAATAAATAAGATGCAATTAAAATATTTAACTAGATTTTTCTTAACATTAAACAGGCTTATCCGTGTTATAAACATGTATCCTTCGATTGATCTCAGAATCCAATCTTCAAATATTCATTTTCATCCAGGTACGATATGACTTACGAAAGATAAATTATTGGTATTAATGTATCGAGGATGATATTACGTCAAATTTTACGAAATAATGATAATACATTAGATCAATAGTTTCACTTCAAAGGTAATACTTATAAATTCCAGTAAACCAGATTCAGTATTTTCTCTTGTTTATTTTCCAGTGAATTATTTCGATCTGTTCGGAATGAAACAAATATTTCGAACACTTTCTTGAGATGGTGAGATGTGGCTATCTTAGGGAATTCGTAAAGATGACCCAAAAAGAAAATGAAGAGTAACAGGCGCACTTGAATTAAAAAGAATAGCAGTGTCTTAGACTATTTTTTATTATGTTTAATAACGTATATTTGTTGTATAAGCAGAAATAATTTGAATAAGCTCAGATTCCAGTTTCCAATATTTCATTTTCATCGAGATATTAGATATATCACGTCCTAGTGATAAATTATTGGCATTATTGACAACGAGGATAAAACTAGGTCCGATTTTGACAAATATTTATAATTTAACGTTATTAAATAAAGTTGTTTTTATTCGATCAATAATTGCAATTGAAAGAGAAAAAATATTTATTCCAGTAAGCCAGATTCAGCATTTTCTCTAATTTATTTACCAGCGAGTTACTAAGTTCTGTTTCGGATGAAACACATCTGTACAAAGTCAGCCGAAATAGATTTATCTAGAAACACAGAACAGTTTCTTGAGTTGATGAGATGCGGATCTCTTAGGGAATTCGTAAAAATGACCTCAAAAGAATATCAGGATTAAAAGCCACACTTGTATTAAAACGAATAGCAGTGTCTTAGTCTATTTTTATTATGTTTAATGACGTAAATTTGTTGTATAAACAGTAATAATTTAAATGAGCTCAGATTCCAGTTATCAATATTTCATTTTCTTCGAGGTATCAGACGTATCACGCCCTAGTGATAAATTACTGCCATTATTGCAGTAAGGATTAAACTACGTCAGATTTTGCCAAATATTGATAGTATAATGTTGATTTATTCTACCAATAGCTACACTTCAAAGAGAGAAATTATTAATTCCAGTAAGCCAGATTCAGTATTTTCTCTAATTTATTTATTAATGAGTTACTAAGTTCTGTTTCGAATAAAACGCATTTGTCAGAAGTCAACCAAAATAGATTTATCTAGAAACGGCGAACAGTTTTTTGAGATGGTGAGACGCGAATCTCTTAGTGAATTCGTAAACATGATCCGTAAAGAAAATCAAGATCAAAAGGCGCATTTGTATTAAAAAGAATAGCAGTGTCTTAGACTATTTTTTCATTATGTTTAATAACGTATATTTGTTTTATAAGCAGTAATAGAGAGATTACTCAGATTCCAGCTTTCAATATTTCATTTTCTTCCAGGTATTCGATATGTCATTACCTAGTGATAAATTATTGGCATTACTGCAGCAAGGATAAAACTACGTCAGAACTTTACAAATATTGATAGTGTAACGTTGATTTATTTAATCAATAGTTGACCTTAAAAGAGAAATTATTAATTCCAATAAGCCAGATTCAGTACTTTCTCTAATTTATTAATCAATTCTATTTCGAATAAAACATATTTGTCCGAAGTCAGCCGAAATAGATTTATCTAGAAACGGCGAACAGTTTTTTTGAGATGGTGAGATGCGGATCTCTTAGGGAATTCGTAAAGATGATCCGAAAAGAAAATCAAGATTAAAAGGCGCACTTGTATTAAAAAGAATAGCAGTGTCTTAGACTATTTTTTATTATGTTTAGTAACGTATACTTGTTGTATAAGCAGTAATGATTTGTATGAACTCAGATTCCAGCTTTCAATATTTCGTTTTCATCAAGGTATTAGACATATCACGTGCTCGTGATACATTATTGACATTAATGCAAAAAGGATAAAACTACGTCAGATTTTGTCAAATATTGATAATTTAACTTGATTTATTTAATCATTAGTTGCACTTCAAAGAGAAAAGTTATTGATTCCAGTAAGCCAGATTCAGTATTTTCTCATGTATTTATCAGTTCTTTTGTATGAAGCACATCTGTTCGAAGTCAGCCGAAATAGATTTATCTAGAAAGGAAGAACAGATTCTTGAGGTGATGAGATGCGGATCCCCTAAGGAATTCGTAAAGTTGACCTGAAAAGAAAATCGGGATTAAAAGCCACACTTGTATTATTAAACAGAGCTGTAGCGTCATAGAAGAGTTTTTAATAGCAAAAATAGCTGAATGGTTCGTATTACAAAAAGAGCAAAAAATAAAATAGTATGAGAAAAACCTCAGAGAAAATAATAATAAATGAAAATAAATAAAAATAGTCGAACCTCGTTTTTATCTTTCTGTGCCGATAAGGAGTAAAAGATAAATTGTGGGAAATATTTAATATGAGAGAACTTATCGAACTTTAAAATATTGTCTTGCGGAAAAGCATATGTAACTAGATGATACCAAGAAGGTTTTGTTGCAATAATAAATATTATTATTATTATTATTATTATTATTATTAATAAACTTTGTTTAGAATGCATCTGCATATTGAAAAGTTGCGTGTCTCCAAAACGAAAAATATTCCTTAACCCTTTAACGGATAAAGGACTTCAATTGCTAAAAGGTTGAAATAAATGATTGTCACCGGAAATTATAAACAAATTTATTTTTATATAATAAAAAAGCGAAATTTCACATACATAATAAATGAAAATATTTCTATTAAAATTCTACTATCATTGTTCAATTTCGTAATTAAAGTTTTGTGGTTTCGTGGGGAAACCAATGAACGTTAAAGGGTTAAAACAGAATTTGAAAAACGGTATGCACAAAATTCACTTCATTCTCCAGAACTGTTACTGATATTGTTTCTAGTATAAATATGTTTACGAAAAAATATTTAAATTCTTATTGCTCCGTATTTTTTCCAAAAGAGTAAATAAAAAGACGGTATTTAAAATGAAATTTAAGACAAAATTGTGATATAGAATTTTGTTACCTTATTAATTGATTATTATTTACTTATTTTATAATTCGCACAAGCAGTTTTTTTCTTGTTAACTAAATGCAATCAATGTTTCCAGTTCACTTTTTTTTATATTTATATGCCTTGACGATACTATTTTGAAATAGTAACATTCACCTTATTTAATCTGTCACTAAACAAGGCGAACTATACTATTTCAAAACAGTGGTAGCAATCAAGCAATGTGATTTTTTAAAGTATAGAATAGCAACACTAAATACAATATCATTGATCTACCGACTAAAAATTTGTAATATATTTAAAAACTCTGTTCTGACCATACGTTGAAGTAAATTTATCTTTCTCCTCGTGTACTTAACATCAATAAGTTATATATTTTGTATAAACAGTAATATTCCGAAATAGCTCGGAAACCAGTGTCCAAAATTAATTTTTTTATTATTGAAAGATTAGACGATCTCTCCTGAGTGATAAATTATTAATATTCCAGAAGCGCGGGTGAAACTATATGAGATTGTGTGAAATATTGATAACTTAATGTGAAAATATTCAATCAATATTTGGAGTTATTCAGGAGTATATGAAATACAATTTATCAAAGAAGACGGATCAAAGAATTACTATATTGGCATGACAAGCAGGAAATTTATTTTCTTTCATTGAAATTTATTTGGATGATTTCTTCTTGATATAATCTTGCCAGGGCTGCGGTTTTTCTATTATACTTAATATCAGCTATATGCTCCTTTTTCTGTAACTAAATTTCATGCTTGTCATGCCAGAAAACGGAGCATATAGCTGATATTAAGTATAATAGAAGAACTACAGCCCTGGCAAGATTATATCAAGAAGAAACCATTCAAATGAATTTCAATGAAAAAAATATATAATTTTTCTCTCCAATCTATACTATCCATCCATTATAAGAGAAACCATAGATATTATAACACGTAAAAATACAATACGTAACGATACAATACGTAAAAATTAAATTATGATGTTTCAAATAATAGCTTCATAGATCGTGCAATTGTAGACCACGCTTATTTGTGTTGATAATAGCTCGGATGGAGCCGAAAGATGTCAACAGTCTAATAAAACTTATTTTACTGTTTATAAAGTTTTTATTTTGTGCCTTTTAGCAATTAAAAAATTTTGAAATATGCACTTTATCTGAAAATTTTTAATTAACTTATTAAATCCCAAGCTTTAAAAAACTGAATGACCTTAGACTCCCAACAAAATAGCTCAAAATACTCGGCTTTTTTGCCTCGATTTTTCTCTAGGTAAGTAGTGGAAATGACTCCGCTGCTTTCTCTTTCCATTCAAATTTCGACAGGTGTTACAGCTGTCTGTTTATCATTGTGAATATTGCTCCATTTACTGAAAAAAGTCCCTTTTTTCTTTCAGTACTGTACAGAAAAGCTCCACACATTACCCCATCCATCACTGAGAGAGACCATCCCCTTGACAGAACACCTATCCATTTAGGGGAAGGAAAACCCTTTCAGCTTTTGGGGGCTATTACGGGTTTCAGAGTTTTCGGATGATTTCGGCTATTTCAGGATTCAAAAGGTTAATTTACGTAAAACAGATTTAGTAGTCTGTCATTCATTTTTCAGTGAATTAGTTCGATCCGTTAGGAATGAAATACTGAATCAGCATGAATACAGCCGAATTAGATTTATCTGAAAAAGGCAGAATAGTTTCTTGAAGTGAAGACATGTGGGACTCTTGGGAAGTTCGTAAAGATGGCTTAAGAAGATGCTCCGGATTAAAAGGATTTTCATTAAAAATATAAGTGTTTCGATAGTTTCTTATTAGAAAAACACAAAATATCAAACATTTAAATCAAATATGAAAACTTACAGCTTTCATATCGAGAAGCTTTCATATAAGCTATATCATATAAGAACTCGGAGACCAGTGTTCCAAATTACTTTTTAAATGAAGGATACGTCAATCTGTCCTGAGTGATATATTATTAGTATTCAAGTAGCGAAGTGAAACTGTATGAGATTGTGTCAAATATCGATAACTTAATGTGAAATTATTCAATCAATATCTGCATTTTATCTGAAATTTTAATTAATTCCCGTAAAACAGATTCAGTATTCTGTCATTCATTTTTCAGTGAGTTAGTTCGATCTGTTCTGAATGAAATATATAAGCCTGTTCTGAATGAAATACGTGTAATATGCCTGAATACAGCTAAATTAGATTTATCTGAAAGAGCAGAACAGTTTCTTGAAGTGAAGATATGCGGAACTGTTCGGAAGTTCGTAAAGATGGCTTAACCCCTTCGCGACGAGCGTCCTTTACAGAATTTTTAATCTTTTGCCGCCGGTTTTTCAAAACAGAAATTTTCGCCTAATTGAATCTCAGAAATGGTAAGATTTAATAAGGCAAATCTTACAATAAAAAATAACTGGTGGGAATAATCGAGGATTATGAGCATCTTATGCGTCACGTATACGTGTCGCTCGTCCCCAAGGGGTTAAAAGGAAACTCGGGGTTAAAAGGATTCATATTAAGATGAGTTGAAGTGTCTTAGATCGTTTCTTATTCTAAAAAGAGAAATGTCAAACATTTTAAATCAAATATGAAAACTTCGGTATTTTAAAGAAAAATATGAAAAGAAAAGAACTGTCGAGCTCATTTCATTATTATCAGTGATTAAATTATACGAACAATTTTTTCTTGTTAATTAAATACACTAATTTTGAGTATATAACATAAGTGAAATATAACTAAAACTTTTAATGATTTTTTAACGTAAAAATTTAAAATAAATAATAACTGTTTAATAAATTAAATTTAATATATAAACATAATATATAATTAATATACAGTGTCTCACATAAGTGATGGGACACTTGTGATTTACAAAAGGAAACTAATCAAATAAATTTAAAAAACATGTACACATTTTTTGTGGGTGTGTTTCATACTTAAATTTAGTAATGATTATTACATAACATACATTTTGTCAAAATATTAAAATATTAATTTAATAAAAATACAAATGTTTAGAACGGAGCAAAAAATAGCTCACATAAGTGATGGGACACCATTATATATGCAACAAAAATCGTCTGAAATAAGCAATAAAAATATTTTTTGGGGTTTTATTTTTACTTAAAAGCAATTGGCAATAATTTATAAAATCGTCTGCAGTATTTCTCTCCAGTTTGTTTTGGAATTTTTGTGTTTTTAGCTCTGTGTAGCCATGAATGCTAAACGAAAAGAAACTTCGCCTGAAATTCGAAAATTAGTTATTAATTTGCATATTGAACGTGGAAAATCTATTAGAAAAACTGCTGAAACTGTTAACTTGAGTCGTTCAACAGTTTTCAATATCATTAAACGATATAAAAAGAATCATATGATTCAGGATAAAAGAAGACCTGGCCGACCATCAAAGCTATCCAATGGAATAAAGCGAATTATCGTTCGAAATATTAAAAGAAATCCAAGAATTAGTGCTTCAAAAGTTGCTGCTGATTTACAAGCATTATATGGAATAATTGTTAATCCTGAGACTATTAGAAGGGTAATTCGATCTGCTGGATATCACGGTAGAGTAGCCAGGAAAAAATTCTTCGTAAGTGAGAAGAATAGAAAACTCAGACTAGCTTTCGCAAAATCCAACATAAATAAGAATTCTGATTACTGGAATAAAGTTATATTTGCTGATGAGAGTAAATTTAATATATTTGGTTCTGACGGTAGAATCTTGGTGTGGAGAAAACCCAGGGAAGAATTTCGCAAACAGAACTTGGTACCAACAGTAAAACATGGTGGAGGAGGAGTTATGGTATGGGGGTGTATGTCGTCCGCTGGAGTTGGTAATCTTGTTTTTATTGACAGTATAATGGATCAGTACAAGTATATTGATATTTTAAAGCAAAATTTGAAATCTTCAGCACGAAAATTGAACCTTCATAACGATTTTAAATTCTACCAGGACAATGACTCCAAGCACACTGCTCTGAACGTTAGACTCTGGCTGCTATATAACTGTCCTGAAATAATAAAAACACCACCACAATCTCCAGACTTAAATCCCATAGAGAATATTTGGCAAGAATTGGAATCAAGAATTCGCAAACACACCATTTCTTCAAAACAACAACTAAAATCGGTTCTTCAAGAAGAATGGGGTAAAATCACTCCAGAAATCACAAAAAAATTAGTCGAATCCATCCCAAAAAGATTAAATCATGTTTTAAACGTAAAAGGAAATCCAACAAAATATTAAAACCTTTTAAAAAGTAAAATTTTTGGATAAATATTTGATGGAAAAGTAAGTGTCCCATCACTTATGTGAGCCATTTTTTGCTCCGTTCTGAACAATTGTATTTTTACTAAATTAATATTTTAATATTTTGACAAAATGTATGTTATGTAATAATTGTTACTAACTTTAAATATGAAACACACTCAAAAATTTTTTGCACATGTTTGTTTATTTATTTTATTGCAGTTTCTTTTTATAAAGCACAAGTGTCCCATCACTTTTGTGAGACACTGTAAATACAATATATAATTTATGTAAACATAATATGTAATTAATTTAAACATAATATATACTTTATTATATTTGAATGAGCTGTGATTCTGCTCTACTATTTCCCATTTTCAAGAGATATAGCTATCCCACGTGATAAATTATTAGAATTAATGCAGGAGGGATGAAACTACGCCAGATTTTGCTAAATACTAATAAGTTATCACAGTATTATTCCATCAATAGCTGCAGTTCAAAGGGAAAGTTATTAGTTATAGAAAGCCATATTCAGTACTTTCTCCTATTAATTTTTCAGTGAGCAGTATATTCCAAATCAAACGAATCTGTCCTCAGTCAGTCGGATTAGATTTATCTGAAGGCGCAGAACAGTTTCTTGAAGTAAAGACATTCGAATTTCTTTGGAAGTTCGTAAAGATAGCTTAAAACTCGGGATTAAAAGGATTTATATTTAACAAGTGTTGAAATGTTTTAGATCGTCTCTTATTTTAAAAAAAGTATACCAAACAATTTAAATCAAATATGAAAGCTTCCGGCTTTTAAAGAAAAATCAGAAAGGGAAAGAACCGGCGAATTTATTTCTTTGTTAACATTGATTAAATTATACGAGCAATTTTGAATATATAACAGAAATGAAATGTAACTACAACTTTTAAAGATTTTTTTAACTTAAAAATTTAAAATAAATAATAATTGTTTAATAAATTTAATTTAATATATAAACATAATATATAATTAATATAAACACAATACATAATTTATAGAAACATAATGTAATTTATTTAAACATAATATATACTTTATTATATTTGAATGAGCTGTGAATCCGCTCTTCAGTATTCCATTTTCAAGAGATATATCTATCCCACGAGATAAATTATTAGAATTAATGCAAAATGGATGAAACAGCGCCAGATTTTACCAAATACTAATAAGTTATCACAGCATTATTCCATCCATAGCTGCAGTTCAAAGGGAAAGTTATTAGTTATAGAAAGTCATATTCAGTACTTTCTTCTATTTATTTTTCAGTGAGTAAGATCTATTCCAAATTAAACGCATCTGTCCGCATTCAGCCGAATTAGATTTATCTAAAAGAGCAGAACAGTTCCTTGAGGAGATGAGATGCGAATCCCTTAAGGAGCTTTTAAAAATGACCTCTAACAAAAATCAAGATTAAAGACAAAACTTTTATTAATGATTTATGCTGCGACGGTACATTTCAGTACCATTAATGAAAATTTAATATAACGTTTATTTAATTCGTCTATTAATAAAAGTCTTCTCACTTTTTACGCAAAATACGGTATTTTTGCAGTATGTACCAGTACAATAAGTATCAAGATTAAAGATCGCATTTTTTATTAATGATTTGTGCGCCGGCGGTACATTTAAGTGCCATTAAAGAAAATTTAATGTAAATTTTATTTAATCCGTCTATTAATAATAGTAGTTTTTACTTTTTATGCAAAATACGGTACTTTCCAGTATGTATCAAGATAAAAGACCACACTTTTATTAATCCTTTCTGCTCCGACGGTACTTTTAAGTACCATAAAAGAAAATTTTATATAAAATTTATTTAATCCGTCTGTTAATAAAAGTAATTTTAATTTATTTTTATTTTTTATGCAAAATGGCGGTATTTTTTCATGTTCATGGCGATAGAAAGAAATTTGGCAACATATTTTCTGGCAACCTACTCACTGTTTCCTTTACACAAGCAATTTTTTCAATTATTATACAATTTATTTAAAAAGGCCATTTGTATATGTTTTTATATACAAGGGTCAGTGAATAAATTAAGGGCGCTGCTTAAGAAAACAAAACAGGATCGAAATTTTACAATAACTTTACTTGTAGCCTAAAGTTCAATGCAAAATCCACTTTTCGGAGTAATTACCTCCGTTATTTAACCATTGTCGGGGCGTGACACAAGTTTTCCAATGCCTTCTGCAAAAAATCCCGTCCAATGTCATATAATCATTCTTAGGTTACAGCTTTCACCTCGTCATCCGAGTGGTATCATCGCTTTGAAAGTTCTTTCATAAGACTAAAAACATGGAAGTCAAAAGGTGAAAGGTCTCGGCTATAAGGAGGGTGATCCCACACTTCCCACCTAAACTTTTTCAGAAGTTTGCACGTGTGTTTTGTTGCATGCGGAGTCGCATTGTCATGCAGGAGAACAATGCCATTCGACAGTTTACCAGGTCGTCGATTTTTAAGTGATTATCGTAATCGCTTTAGTGTTTCACAATAAGAAGATACATTAATATTGGCACCCTTTGGCATGAACTCTGTATGCACTAAACCTTTTCTGTCGGAAAACAGCATCATCATCACCTTTCTTGCAGATGGATCAGTGCCACACTTTTTTCGAGTCGGGGAAGTGGAATGTTTCCACTCGAGAGAGCTGAGTTTCGTTTCAGGTGAAAAATGGTGAATCCATGTTTTATCTCCGGTCACAATATTTTCCAAAAACTCACTTCCTTCCTTTTGGTAACGTTTCAGAAATTCAAACGCATTTTCAAAACGCTTGCGTTTATGTTCCTCTGTCAATAGACAAGGCATCCAACGAGTACAAACTGTATCAAATTTAAACTGCTTGGCAATAATTTTATGCCCACTTCCATGAGAAATATCCAGTTCATGTGAGATTTCGTCTATTGCTATGCGTGTGTTTGCAAGAATCCATTCATTCAAGCGAGTAGCGATCGCAGATTTTGTCGCAGTTGATGGTCTTTCCTGGCGCTCAGTGTCGTCAATATCTGTACGTCTGTTCTCAAACATGTTGCACCACTTCGCGATAGCTTGACGTGACATATTGCATCCAGTGTTGCCTGTGGACTACTTTTTTTTTATTTAGATTGCGTGACTGACATCACTTTTAAAAAATAAATTCCCCTTCTTTTTACATTATTTATGTCTGTTATTAAATAAGGCGAATATGTCTACTTCAAAAAAGTAGTGGCAATCAAGCAATCTGAATTTTAAAAAAGTAAACAACTGGCAACACTGATTGCATTTTCGCGATACACTTCATGCAACCGCTGATAAATTTCAGTGCAGTTACACCTCCCCCCCCCCCCCCCCCCCCAAAAAAAAAAAAAAAAAAAAAAAAAAAAAAAAAAAAAAAAAAAAAAAACGAATTACTCCACACATTTCTAGTTTGATCGCCACTTTCAGCTGCCGAGGCTTGTTTACGAATGATTATCAGACAAACTAAAATTGTCGCGTAAATGTCGCTACGTCACACGATACAGATAAATGTCTGAATAGTTGCCACAAAGTTTCATCAAAATAGCCTTTCACAGAATTTTTTTTTTAGAAGCAATGCAACTAACTTTTTGACTTACCTACGCAGAAACAGAAGTAAATTGTACACAGAAAACAAGAATAATATATGTATAAATAAAATGTTTAGATAACAAAATTATTCCTCGTATGTATATATAGTATATATATACAGTGACCGCTCACTTATACGCGATGTTCAGTAATTACTTTTTCGCACCACTATTTTAAAACAGTTAAATTTAATTACGGGAATTTTATTTTATTTGGAAAGTTCGAATTCATACCAGAAAATACTAACAGCAATATTTACTTTATTTAATTACAGACATTTCGTGATTACATAAAATAAAAATTCTTCTTTCAAAATTTCTGCTACTAATTCATAATTTTAGATTGAAAAACCACGAGTATACTCGTGAACGGCAGCGAATGGGTTAAAAGGTATGAGTTTTATTATTTTAACATATGATTTTTTTTAATAAAAATAAATTTTAGAAGCTTCAACTATACAAGTCCAAAACCACAGCTCCTTCTCCTAAGTAGATTTTGAGTTAGTCTTAAAAAGCTATTCGCATTGCAATCTGTTTTACATAGCGATTAAAGATTAATTTAACATTCGGATTTTGAAACTTTACATCTACATTAGTTCGATGGTGGATGGAGGGGGATAAATCATTTTTATCTCGCGACCGTACAAACATATTTTGCCCTTAATTAGAGTGAAACATAGATTTTGTGAAGATAAAATCAAAATTCTTCTCTAACAATAATAATAAATATTTTTGTTATCATTATTTATGTCTGAAACTTTAGTTCTCTAAAATGAAAATAGAAAACAGTTTTAAAAACAAAATAACAATCCTTAGATTGAGTAAAAATAATAAATTTTGCTATTATCATTATTATTAAAATTTGTATTAACATGCATCTGTATATTTTTTAATTTTCTTGTTCGGCAGAGCAGAAAATGACCTTTGATAATAAAAATCATTAAGCTAAATATTAAGAGACTTTAACTATATTGTAGTAACTGGTTATTGCTACTGTTAATAAATATTGTGTAAATTCTTTTTTCTCTTTTGTCTTCTTTCACATAAAAAAAAGACATATATATATATATAAATTTAAAAAACAAGACTGATATAAAGTTTTGAGCATACATTATTCCTTGTTTCTACTTTTATAATTTAAATAAGCAGTTTTGTTGTTGCTAACTAAATCTAGTAACTTTAAGCTTAGAAAAAAAAGTAAAAAATAATTAAATATATAAATAAATAAAGCTACGTTTTAAGAGTTCCTAAAAGTTTTACTTAAGCTTTTAGAAACTCTTTTTTCTTATCCGGCAGTTTAATAAATTTTATATCTTATATAAATAGCAATGCTTTCAAAGTGCTTAGAAACCAGTCTTCAATATTTCATTTCCATCTAGAGATTAGATTTATCTCTCCCGAGTGATAAATTATTGGTATTAATGCATCTAAGACAAAACTACGTCAGATTGTGCCAAATATTGATAACTTAACGTTGAACTATGCGATCAATAATACTGCATTTCAAAGAGAAAAGTTATTAATTCCAGTAAACCAGATTCAGTATTCTGTCATTCATTTTTCAGTGAGTTAGTTCGATCTGTTCCGAATAAGTTAGTCGAATTACATTTATCCGAGGATACAGAGCAGTTTCTTGAGTAATGATGAGTACTCTCTTGGGTAGCCCGTAAATATAACCTGAAAAGTGTTCCAGAATTAAAGAAGACTGTTTTATTAAACAGAATTACTGCGTTTTAGTCTGTTTCTTATTTTAAAAAAACGTAACTAAAACCACAGTAATAATAATAGTAATAATCAGTGGCGGATCGTGCCTGACTATTTGTAAAGCACTAAATACATAACTGAAAGATTTATTCTTTTCGTACCACTATTTTTTAAATGAAATTTATTTTTTGTTTAATAGCAGATTTTTTTTTTTTTTTTTTTTTTTTTTTTTAATTATCCAAAATATAAGTTGAATTTTTTTTTAAATAAAGAATAAATTTGTCATGTATTTAGTGCCACAAATAAAGCCAGCCACGAGCCGCTACTGGTAATAATATAACTGAACCTCACTTTTATAATTCTACCCTAACAGACGAGAAAAAATAACCATTGTTGAAAATGTTAATATACAAAATAACTATATACATGCATTTTGTCGTAAATTGTGAGAAAATACACATTTTGAGAAGCGAAATGAGGTTCTTCTCTAATAATAATATTACTACCAATATCATTATTAACCTGTTATGTCAAACGAGTAGTAATATATATATCTGAGTGAAAATCTGGCCAGACGGTGTTCGAACCCCGAAACTTTGGCTTTTATTACCAATGCTCTGCCCATTGAGTTATCTGGATAACATCCTAGCCAACACAATTCACTCAGAAAAAAATTTGATAATAACCATCTGATCTGGTATTTGAAACAGCTCGACAGAATAAACTGAAGGTAAAGGAACTCCAACAAATTACGGATACTTAAATATATTTTAATTATTTTAACACAATCAAACTGATTGGTTAATAAATAATGCGAATAATAACTTTTCTAGCTAAGTGAACTGTGTCCAGTCCAGGACTCGACATATAATATTTGGCTTTAATTGCCAATGCTCTTCCTATTAAGCTATCTGGATAACATCCTAGCCAACACAATTCACTCAGAAAACCATTTGATAATAACCATCTGATCTGGTATTTAAAACAGCTCTAAGGAATAAACCGCAGATAAAGGAACTCAAATAAACTGTGGACACATAATTACAGTTAAATTATTTAACACAATCCAACTGATTGGTTAATAAATCATACGAATAATAACTTTTCCAGCTGAGTGAAGTGTGTCCAGGCCAGGACTCGACACAGAACCTTTGGCTTTAATTATCTATGCTCTCCCCATTGAGCTATCTGGATTACATACCAGCCAACACAATTCACTCAGGAAATAATTTAGTGATGACATCTGTTCTGGTATTTGAAACAGTTCGACAGAATAAATTGCAAGTAAAGGAACTCCAATAAAGTACGGATACTTAAATATATTTTAATTATTTTAACACAATCAAACTGATTGGTTAATAAATAATACGAATAATAACTTTGCTAGCTGAGTGAAGTGTGTCCAACCCAGGACTCGACACAGAACTTTTGGCTTTAAATACCAATGCTCTTCCTATTGAGCTATCTGGATCACATCCCAGCCAACACAATTCACTCAGAAAACCATATGATAATAACCATCTGATCTGGTATTTAAAACAGCTCTAAGGAATAAACCGCAGATAAAGGAACTCAAATAAACTGTGGACACATAATTACAGTTAAATTATTTAACACAATCCAACTGATTGGTTAATAAATCATACGAATAATAACTTTTCCAGCTGAGTGAAGTGTGTCCAGGCCAGGACTCGACACAGAACCTTTGGCTTTAATTATCTATGCTCTCCCCATTGAGCTATCTGGATTACATACCAGCCAACACAATTCACTCAGGAAATAATTTAGTGATGACATCTGTTCTGGTATTTGAAACATCTCGACAGAATAAATTGCAGGTAAAGGAACTCCAATAAAGTACGGATACTTAAATATATTTTAATTATTTTAACACAATCAAACTGATTGGTTAATAAATAATACGAATAATAACTTTGCTAGCTGAGTGAAGTGTGTCCAACCCAGGACTCGACACAGAACTTTTGGCTTTAAATACCAATGCTCTTCCTATTGAGCTATCTGGATCACATCCCAGCCAACACAATTCACTCAGAAAACCATATGATAATAACCATCTGATCCTGTATTTAAAACAGCTCTAAGGAATAAACCGCAGATAAAGGAACTCAAATAAACTGTGGACACATAATTACAGTTAAATTATTTAACACAATCCAACTGATTGGTTAATAAATCATACGAATAATAACTTTTCCAGCTGAGTGAAGTGTGTCCAGGCCAGGACTCGACACAGAACCTTTGGCTTTAATTATCTATGCTCTCCCCATTGAGCTATCTGGATTACATACCAGCCAACACAATTCACTCAGGAAATAATTTAGTGATGACATCTGTTCTGGTATTTGAAACAGCTCGACAGAATAAATTGCAGGTAAAGGAACTCCAATAAAGTACGGATACTTAAATATATTTTAATTATTTTAACACAATCAAACTGATTGGTTAATAAATAATACGAATAATAACTTTGCTAGCTGAGTGAAGTGTGTCCAACCCAGGACTCGACACAGAACTTTTGGCTTTAAATACCAATGCTCTTCCTATTGAGCTATCTGGATCACATCCCAGCCAACACAATTCACTCAGAAAACCATATGATAATAACCATCTGATCCTGTATTTAAAACAGCTCTAAGGAATAAACCGCAGATAAAGGAACTCAAATAAACTGTGGACACATAATTACAGTTAAATTATTTAACACAATCCAACTGATTGGGTAATAAATCATACGAATAATAACTTTTCCAGCTGAGTGAAGTGTGTCCAGGCCAGGACTCGACACAGAGCCTTTGGCTTTAATTATCTATGCTCTCCCCATTGAGCTATCTGGATTACATCTCAGCCAACACAATTCACTCAGGAAATAATTTAGTGATGACATCTGTTCTGGTATTTGAAACATCTCGACAGAATAAATTGCAGGTAAAGGAACTCCAATAAAGTACGGATACTTAAATATATTTTAATTATTTTAACACAATCAAACTGATTGGTTAATAAATAATACGAATAATAACTTTGCTAGCTGAGTGAAGTGTGTCCAACCCAGGACTCGACACAGAACTTTTGGCTTTAAATACCAATGCTCTTCCTATTGAGCTATCTGGATCACATCCCAGCCAACACAATTCACTCAGAAAACCATATGATAATAACCATCTGATCTGGTATTTAAAACAGCTCGAAGGAATAAACCGCAGATAAAGGAACTCAAATAAACTGTGGACACATAATTACAGTTAAATTATTTAACACAATCCAACTGATTGGGTAATAAATCATACGAATAATAACTTTTCCAGCTGAGTGAAGTGTGTCCAGGCCAGGACTCGACACAGAACCTTTGGCTTTAATTATCTATGCTCTCCTCATTGAGCTATCTGGATTACATCCCAGCCAACACAATTCACTCAGGAAATAATTTAGTGATGACATCTGTTCTGGTATTTGAAACAGCTCGACAGAATAAATTGCAGGTAAAGGAACTCCAATAAAGTACGGATACTTAAATATATTTTAATTATTTTAACACAATCAAACTGATTGGTTAATAAATAATACGAATAATAACTTTGCTAGCTGAGTGAAGTGTGTCCAACCCAGGACTCGACACAGAACTTTTGGCTTTAAATACCAATGCTCTTCCTATTGAGCTATCTGGATCACATCCCAGCCAACACAATTCACTCAGAAAACCATATGATAATAACCATCTGATCTGGTATTTAAAACAGCTCGAAGGAATAAACCGCAGATAAAGGAACTCAAATAAACTGTGGACACATAATTACAGTTAAATTATTTAACACAATCCAACTGATTGGGTAATAAATCATACGAATAATAACTTTTCCAGCTGAGTGAAGTGTGTCCAGGCCAGGACTCGACACAGAACCTTTGGCTTTAATTATCTATGCTCTCCTCATTGAGCTATCTGGATTACATCCCAGCCAACACAATTCACTCAGGAAATAATTTAGTGATGACATCTGTTCTGGTATTTGAAACATCTCGACAGAATAAATTGCAGGTAAAGGAACTCCAATAAAGTACGGATACTTAAATATATTTTAATTATTTTAACACAATCAAACTGATTGGTTAATAAATAATACGAATAATAACTTTGCTAGCTGAGTGAAGTGTGTCCAACCCAGGACTCGACACAGAACTTTTGGCTTTAAATACCAATGCTCTTCCTATTGAGCTATCTGGATCACATCCCAGCCAACACAATTCACTCAGAAAACCATATGATAATAACCATCTGATCTGGTATTTAAAACAGCTCTAAGGAATAAACCGCAGATAAAGGAACTCAAATAAACTGTGGACACATAATTACAGTTAAATTATTTAACACAATCCAACTGATTGGTTAATAAATCATACGAATAATAACTTTTCCAGCTGAGTGAAGTGTGTCCAGGCCAGGACTCGACACAGAACCTTTGGCTTTAATTATCTATGCTCTCCCCATTGAGCTATCTGGATTACATCCCAGCCAACACAATTCACTCAGGAAATAATTTAGTGATGACATCTGTTCTGGTATTTGAAACAGCTCGACAGAATAAATTGCAGGTAAAGGAACTCCAATAAAGTACGGATACTTAAATATATTTTAATTATTTTAACACAATCAAACTGATTGGTTAATAAATAATACGAATAATAACTTTGCTAGCTGAGTGAAGTGTGTCCAACCCAGGACTCGACACAGAACTTTTGGCTTTAAATACCAATGCTCTTCCTATTGAGCTATCTGGATCACATCCCAGCCAACACAATTCACTCAGAAAACCATTTAGTAATAACCATCTGTTCTGGTATTTGAAACAGCTCGACAGAAAAAACGGCGGGTAAAGGAACTCCAATAAACTAAGGACACATAATTACATTTTAATTTTTCTAATACAATCCAACTGATTGGTTAGTAAATCATACTAGTAATAATTTTTCCATCTGAGTGAAATGTGTGCAAGCCAGGACTCGACATAGAGCCTTTGGCTTTAACTGCCCATGCTGTTCACATTGAGCTATCTGAATGACATCCCAGCCAACACAATTCACTCTGGAAACAGTTTGGTAATGACATCTGTTCTAGTATTTGAAACAACTCGACAGAATAAACCACAGATAAAGGATCTCCAATAAACTATGGATACGTATTGCATTTTAATACAATTAAACTGATTGGTAAATAAATTATACGAGTAACAATTTTGCCGTCTGAGTGAAATGCGCCCAGACAAAGACTCGACATAGAACCTTTGGCTTTAATTGTCAATGCTCTTCCGATTGAGCTATCTGGATGACATCTCAGCTGTGCGTCATCCCCTGGGTGATGGCTGGGATGTTGTCCAGATAGCTGAATAGAAAGAGCATTGGCAGTTAAAGCCACAGGTTTTGGGTTCGAGTTCCAGCCTGTACATATATTCGTTCAGTTGGAAAAATTACCAGTCATGTGATTTATTTTTGATTGTGTTAAAATAATTAAAACCACATATCATGTCGTTAAATCTTGTAAATACGTGCATCTGCTGCTTTTCTCAGAATCTCTGCTATCTAAAACAGAAAATAATTTTAAAATAGAGTAAAAATAATCTTGAGCTTATTTCCGAGATGTAATCGCTGTATTTACTATTATTGGTTGTAGTATAAATATGCTTAAGTAAATTCATTCCAAATATTTATGAACTTTCTTCTTCTTTTCAAAATAAATAACTAAATAACATTAAGGAACTTGGCTATAAAGCTTTGCTTTTTATCATCCCTTCTTTACTTCTTTATAAGTTATACTTTACATCTCCATCTTCTTTCTTTCTTTCTTTTTCTCTTTCTTGTATTGTTTTATTTCTTGTTTTCTGTTAACTGTTGTTTTGTAGTTTAATTTCAGTAACCTTAAACATATGGCAGATAAAGAAATCTAACAGAAACTTTTATCAACACTTTTCTCAATGTACAGCTGGTTTACATAAATTTTATCTCTTTTATAGATAGTTACACTTTAAAAGAGATCGGAGAGCAGTCTTCTATATTTCATTTTCATCAAGAGATTAGACATATATCTTTCGAATGATAAATTACTGGCATTAATGCATCCAATATTAAAGTACGTTATAGTATGCCTAATTTTGATAATTTAACATTCAACTATGCGATAAATAACTGCACTTCAAAGAGAAAAGTTATAAATGCAGGTTAAGCCAAATTCAGTATTCTGTCCTTCATTTTTCAGTGAGCTACTTTGTTGTGTTCCGAATGGAATTCGTTGTTCCAAAGTTAGTCGAATTAGATTCATCCAAGCATACAGAACTATTTCTTGGAGTGATGAATTGTAGATCCCTTGGGGAGCCCGTAAATATAACCTCAAACGAAACACAAGATCAATTCTTTACTTCCATATATTTATAGTTAACATCTGCATCTTCTTTCTTTCTTTCCTTTTCTCTTTCTCGTATTGTTTTTTCTTGTTTTATGTTAACTGTTGTTTTGTTGTTTAAATTGAGTAACCTTAAACTTCTGGCAGATAAAGAAAGCTAACAGAAACTTTTAACAACACTTTTCTTAACGTACAGCTAGCTGGTTTATATAAATTTTATTTATTTTACAGATAGTTATACCAGGGCCTGATTACCGGCCGGGCAAACTTCCACTAGGAAGAAAAGAATAGACATTTTTGCCTTGTTTTTGACAGAAATTCAGCCTGAAAATGTCGTTTAAATAAGCGAAAAATTTCTAGTCTTTTGTACTGGTGGAAGTTTGCCCCGCTGGTAATCAGGCCCCGAGTTATACTTTAAAAGAGACTGGAGAATCAGTCGTCAATATTTCATTTTCATCAAGAGATTAGGATTAGACATATATTTCAGGAGTGATAAATTATTCGCACTAATGCATCCAATATTAAACTACGTTAGCTATGCCTAATTTTGATAATTTAACATTGAGCTATGCGATCAATAACTGCACCTCAAAGAGAAAAGTTATTAATGCTAGTTAAACCAAATTCAGTATTCTGTCCTTCATTTTTCAGTGAGCTACTTTGTTGTGTTCCGAATGGAATTCATTGTTCCAAAGTTAGTCGAATTAGATTTATCCAAGGTTACAGAACTATTTCTTGGAGTGATGAATTGCAGATCCCTTGGGGAGCACGTAAATGTAACCTCAAACGAAACACAAGATAAAATGAAAGGGTTTTATCAAACAATTTGCTGTGTTTTAGTCTGTTTCTTATGACAAAAAGAGAAAATAAGAACATATAACAAAAACTGCAGAAATAATAACAAGAAAGAAAAATTATGTGTTATGCATAGATTAAGAAATACTTTCCAACGAATTAAAAATACTGTAAAAAACTCCTTATTTAATTTCAGTCAATAAACGGAAACTTACTCGAATACTTTGTGCATCCCTGTAGATCACCTATAAAATTTATATACACTAAGTTATATGCAAAACATTATTTAAATTAAAAAACACACTTCCAGCATTTATCGCTCGTAGACAGTACTGTAACCAAAGTATTTTGTGTGTCCCTGTAAATAAACGATAAATGCTACACACACCATATTCTGTACTAGGCAACTTCTAACATACCTAAATAATGTATGACAATATTAAAATGCTTTAAATAATGTAACATCATTAAAATACGCTGTAAACGATTTACCTAAAAGACCATAATATAACGGAGTTCTTTTGATGGCCCTGTAAACGAGCTATAAAGGCTAAACACTTCATTTTAAATACGAAAAATGGTATAGTAAACCTTAATAACATATATGAATTACATGACAATCCGAGTATATTTATTTACGCAAGTTAGAGCACGGTTAGAGCAGACGGACAGACACACAGAGTTCATAAACACTTTCCAACTATGTTGAAAAGTGTTAAAAGAAAAAACGCATTTAAATATCCCTTTCATGGTTCTGTCCAGATAATGATAAGTGGGGCTAGTAGAGCTTAAAGGTGCTCTACCCTCGCGCAAAAACACACGCTCGCTAATGTTAATCCTATGGGCACTATTTTTCTAATATCTCGTTTGCATTTCAATATTTTTAAACGATTTTTTTGCGTTGGATAGCTGAGAACAATCTCTAGTTTCGCCGTTGATTATTTTTTCGATTTTCTCTGCGGATTTATTTTACGAAGATACTTTCACTTTCGAAACAAAAAAAAATCGTTTAAAAATATTGAAATGCAAACAAGATATTAGAAAAATAATGCCCAATAGGATTAACATTAGAAGAACGTGTGTTTTCGCTCGAGGGAAAGGACCCTTAAGTACTTGAGTAGGCCTCCTCACCTAACTGAACCTATCTAGATAAAGAGATAAAATGTTAATATCTGAAAATTTTAGTATGCGAAAATTTAACTATGCATTTTGTCTCAAAAAGTGAGAAAACACAGATTTGGGAAAGTAAAAATGAGGTGCATCTGTAATATAAATAATAATAATGAGGTTCTCTAATAATAACAATATTACGAATATGATTATTAATCTTTTGATTACGGGCCAGACAGGCGATTATTTTTTTATATACAATTGTACCACCATTTACGAAAATTTTCTTTGTGGTAAATATCTCATGAAAATATCATAGTGTAAGTTTATGGAAGAGATTATTTTTGAAAATGTGGTACGAATAGAATAAAACAATTGCATCTGGGACGTTTGGCGTCCCAACCGCTTAATCAAAAGGTTAAGTTTGTGGTACTTTTATGTTAGCCAGGTGCCAGTAATCGCCAAGATTTTTTAATCTCGCCAACACTTTTTTTCCGCCAATCTTTTAATATTATCTAATAACTACTAACCAATATTTTAACATTGTAATATAATAACTTAAAAAACTTACTTAAAAATAGCTGAAATATAATCATAATAAAATAAACACAAACATATCTTTACAAGTTACAAAATCTCAGATAAAAGGTTGTAATTTCAAAGATGCCAATTGAAACAAGAGTTACTTGTGAGAGTTGCCGAGTTATCACTGGCGCCCAGCTAATATAAAAGTACCAAGTTTATAATGGTCAGCATGTTTCTACAGTATTTCTGTTATACAGAATAGAAGATCTGTATTATAAAGCAAGCACATGTATATGAGTAATGCTGATGTCACTTTGACGGTGGCAATGGGCGGGGCGGGGCTAGTTCAGCTTAAGCCGAAAGCTAGGCCACCCCGCCCGGTTTGACTTTGACCTTGACGGTGGCAATGACTTGATCAATACATTTCTCTTTTACGGCCTTTCATTTTTAACTTCTAAACATCGTGCAGTTTAAATTTTTACACTGTCAAATAGAAGAAAATTGTACATTTAATGCAATTTGTTTCGAAACTGTATCTTAATTTTCTGATTTTTTTTAAGGTTTTAAAAATCATTTTAGCATTTAAAATAAATAATAGCATGAATAATTTTATCTATGCGTGCAACCCAATTACGGAAGATTGATCCGTTTGCTCTTAAAACAATGTTATTGATTCAGCATTTGTTTATTTCCCTGTAGTATTTCATAACTAAATTGCGGACCGAAATTAAAACTTCACAAATAAATAAATAAAACAAGAATTTAACCAATATGTAATCGAACTATGCGTTTAAACTCTGAAATAATCAGAATCCCGAAGATTGTTATAAATAGTTAAGTGCTCCGTGATTAACCACTGACATGCGGCTAATACGAAAGTACTAAAAACCTTTTGTTGTTCATGGTAGGCAATCTAAGAAAATATACGATATGTAAACAAGTTGTAAATTATACGTCATACGTGACAAATGAGGTGCGTTCGTACTGTTATTATTTCAGTGAAATGAATTATATCATCTGTTATTATAATATGGTTTATTTCCGTAATAAAATAAGTACATTTTAAGATGGCAACATTTTATCTTTTGTTAACATTTACTGAAAATTACAATGGGAAACTTGTGCCTAGCTTTGAAAATTTCACAACTTGAAATCCATATTTAGACTCTTTTTCCATTTAATATCTATTTCTCCGGAAACATCTATCCAAAAAACTGTCAGCAGATTATATGACTGCTATAATTAAACAATTTTAGTGTACAAATTCGGTTTTATATTCAGTAATACGGAAATAATATGACTCCATCTTAAATAGGAAGAAATCGCAAAGGCAACCTACAATCACTCCCTATCATGGGATATCATTGAATTAATTACGTATGATGGGATTTGATAGAATGAAGAATGTGACTATAACTTGGTCATAGAGGTTATAAAATGTCATATACGTCATATATGATTATAACGTTATACATGTCAGGTAACATAACGATACATCTCGGTTGCTTGACGATTCAACCTCTAAAGCTGTTTTAACAAAGATGTGCGGATTTTTAAAAAAATTCAAATTACTTAATAAATATTTTTGTTAATACCTTTTTAAATTTTGATTCAATTTGCATAAAATTTCAAATGACTCGACAAAATTCTGCAACGATTATATATATTAAATTTCAAACCATTCGTAGTTTTTGTGCTGTTTTATGTGGACGGACGGACGGACGGACCAGACAACGACTATAGGTGCTACGCATTTATATAATTACGAACGCACCTAAAAATTCTTAGAGTTTTCAATTATAAACGATTTTTTATTTACGTTCTGCATATCAGGCAGTATATGGGATATCTTTAACCCAGAATGCCCGGTTGGATTGCATGATTTTTATAATAAGAACATGTTTAAAACCTAAAGATATCATTTCTCGAACACATTTCAAATATCTATTTCAGTTTCAAAATATCTGATGCGTAGAATCTTTATCTTTTTTATTTTCATGTATTATGTATACTTGTAAACTCAAAGATAGACTAAAACTCATCTGGTACAAAATATATATGTCCTATCACCGATTCAAAATAAAAAAAATAAATAAAATAAAATAAAAACAGGGATATAAAGTTTTGGGAATTTGTTATCTTTTCTTTATTTCCCCAGTTTTACAATTTGCCGTCTGCAGTTTCTTTCTTTCATTCAATTTTCTTTAGCTTATATTCAGAAACCTTAAATTTATGTCAGACAAAGAACTTTAACTTAAATTTTTAACAACTCTTTATTTTTATCATCCAACTACAACTGGTTTAATAAAATTTATTAGGCTGTATCAAAAATATTTTCGTTTTTTTAATGCTTTCATACTAAAGTATGTAGCTGGCATTTTCTCACCTCTATTGTTGAACATAAAATGTTATTTAAGGTGATATATTACACTTTAGGTCTCTATATTCTATAGTCATACAGGCTTCTTTCTTACATTTTTGGGCCACATAAAGAGTGATACAACAGGGTTCGTACGGAGTCCTGTAAGTTTCAGGGTAATTACCAGTATTTTCTTATAGAAAAACTCGTCTTATGTAATCGTGCGATTATATAAGGTGAGTTTTTCTATAAGAAAATACCGGTAATTCATCTGGAAATTCCAGGATCCGCGTACGAATCCTGTACAAGTGTTGAAATTTTATGCATCTTAACGAAGGCATTATTTTAAATTAGACCTTTAAACTAATCTTAAAACCTCGTGCAGTCGGAGTCCAGGACAAGAGCAGGAGTGATTGTGGTCCAGTATTTTGTACACCAGTAAATTTATATAGCAATCTTTTTCCTCGTTAATCGCTAAATTATGCGACACACTAAGAATATTGCTATATAAATTTATTGATGTACAAAATACCGGAACACAATCAGCCCTGACTATGGAGTAGATGATAAGTTTTTTAATAGTTTATCTATGGAGTGGCTGGTTAAGTTTTTTTTATGAAGAATATATCCTTTGCGTTGAAGATGATAACATTAGCGATGAATTTGATAACAGTAGAGATATGATCATTTAGCATAAAAGAAGATAATACTTGATTGGAGAATATGGCACGTGAGATAGTAAATTCCAAATTTTAGAGCGCAGCCGCAATAACATAACGATTCGTTACCTGTGAGTGCGAGCAGAAATCATATAAACAGGCGAAGAGGGTAAATCCACAATAGTTTAATGAGAAAATGCAAGACATTACAGTTCCACCATCTTTGAAAAATCAGATAATATTGCCATAATCGGGTGACACTCTAAGAAGGAAGGAGACCTTTCAGGAGGCAGGTGAGATAAAAGGTTAGGTATCTAGTGTGGCGCAGGGGCCCTAGACTTCTTTTTGGAGTTGTTTAAGCGATGAAGTTCAGAGGGCAAGTGTCTTATCCGATATGAAAGTGGGCGCAAGGAAACCCGCCAAGCGAGTTATATTTCGAGCCAAGAGAATCGCATTTTTTTGCGTGGGAATTGTAACCGTTACATATACACATATCAACTTCATAATTGACGTCATTGGAAGGGAAAAATCTTTTGGCGAAGATTGCACTTTGGCTAAAAAGAGAGATTAAGAATTTTACCGTTAATTATTGTTTTGGGAACAGGGTTTTGAGGTATGCTGCAAAGGCGCCTTAGAAATGCAATAGACATCTGGATTCAATATGCAAGACAAAACTGACCATGAGAAAGGAAAACATTTTATGCCTTGTATAATTTCATTTCTTTTGATATGTGGGAGACCGAATAAGTACGTTAATGATAATTTAAAAACAATATGTATGATTTTGACTAAAAGCATTTCGTTGAAAGAGAGAGAGAAAGGATGCGCGTTTTTAACAGCCGGGAATGTATACGAATTACGATAATGCATAAAGGGGAAAGTATATTTAAAAAAAACTTAAAATATAGATTTCTTTAATTTTTGAAAAGAATATATATGGTATCTTTACCATACTGACAAGAGTAGTGTCAGGACAGTTCAAAACAAATCCATCAGCCTTGAAATCAAACCCAGAAGTGACAGACCATTCTATCAATTCTGGGTTTGGTTTCAATACTGAAGTATTCCTTAATTAAAAACGTTTGGATTTGTTTTGAACAGTTCGGAAACTACTCTTGTCCTGGCCTGCATCTGCACAAGTTTTGAGGATTAGTTTTAAGGCCTAGTTTAAATTAATGCCTTAAGATGCATAAAATCTCAGCATTTGTATAATTCTCTATGTGACCTAAAAATGAAAGAAAGAAGCCTGTATGATTATATAATATAGAGGGACATGTATTCTCTTAAATAACATTTCATTTTCAACAATAGGGGTGAGAAAGGTATAAAAGCATTCAAAAAACGAAAATTCTTTCGATATACTCTAACCCATTCACTGCCAACCACGAGTATACTCGTGGTTTTTCAATCTAAAATTACGAATTCGTCCCGGAAATTTTGAAAGAAGAATTTTTATTTCATGTAATCACGAAATGTCTGTAATTAAATAAAGTAACTATTGCTATCAGTATTTTCTGGTATGAATTCAAACTTTCTAAATAAAATAAAATCCCGGCAATTTTAACCCGGCAGTGAACGTGCTAATATCTCTTGAATAATTTGTATTATTTCGAAAGAGTTGGATGACCAGTCTATCATATTTCATTTTCATCAAAAGACTAGATAAATCTCGCCCGAATGATAAATTATTGGTATTAATGCATCCAGGATGAATCTATACTCCCAAAATGTGCCAAATATTGATGACTCAACGCTGAGCTATGCGATCAATAGCTGGACTTCAGAGAGAAAAGTTACTAATTCCAGTAAGCCAGATTCAGTAATACTTTTTCATTTTTCAGTGAGTTACTTCGATTAATTCCGATTGAAATACTTCTGTCCGAAGTTAGTCGAATTAGATTTATCACAGAGAGTAGAGAGAGTACTTTTCTTGAAGTGATAAGTTGTGTATTCCTTGGAGAATCTGTATATATACCTTCAAACGAACACCGAGATTAAAGGAGACAGTTTTATTAAACATAGTTAAAGTGTTTAATCGATTTTTTCTTTATTGTGCAATGAAGCATATAACAAAATATAGGGTGTCCGAAAAGTATTTCCCTGATTACAAAATTTATTTCTATTTGCTATCTATAAAATAGACATGTGAAACTTGCGCACTGCTGCATTGCAGCCACGCTACGAAAACCTGCAACAAAAATCTTTGTTAGTTTTACAACATTTTGGGATCAATTTCACATATCTATCTTATATGTAGCCTATATGAAGAAATTTTGTAATCAGGGAAATACTTTTTATAATTACAGTAGTTGCGGATGATATTGCCGATGATGAAAATAAGGTATTATATCTTATTTTGTGATATTTTTACTAATAGTAGTAATAATAATACGTACGTAATTTCTATGTCCGTATGTGTTTGTGTGTATGTAAGACATGCCCGGCATTGCCCGGGCCCGTAATAATAACCTTAAAAATACCTAAAATCAATGTTAAATGATATTATATTTTTAAATGAAAATCTATCCAAACGAACTGAAGGACAGTCGTTATAGTTATTGCCGATTTAATGTCGATTTGTTTTCTGACGTTTTGATATATTAAACTTTCAATTCTGACTAAAAGTTCCTGAGGAAACCTAAATAATATAAAGCGCTCCTCCACCTTTCCTCTTTTAAACTCAAAATAATATACAGTATTGGCCAATTTATTAGTTTCATTCGAAAAAAATTTCAAAAACCTTGTTTATAAGATGATTATATTAAAATTAAATAAAAATCCTGCACTCGTGGCATCATAATTCGCTTTTATATTTTAATAGAATAGTAAGGCTACTATAATTTGTGTCTCGTGCTATAGCCAGTATTGTCAGGATACATGGCCATTATCATTATCTTTTTACGCGTGAAGATTTCGCTATGGTATTCCATTGTGAAATTTGGTAATTTTTGAAATTCAATATTTGAAAAACGGTATAATCATTAGATTTGAAATTTATATCAAGAAAAGTACAATTTTTTACCTTTCTAACGCAGTTTGTCTAACAATTTTCTGACAAATACTTTTCGAGCTATTAATTTTTTCAGCATCTTCAAATGTTTCATTTTCCGAGATTAAAAAGTGTCAACGATTATCGAAAATCACAGTCGTCAGCAACGCAAAGCTTTTTATTAAAAAAGGAAGGATGAATTCGTGTGTGTACATACATTATGACCGTAAAACTGCGTGTACGAATTTAAGCATGGTTCTGTGTATGTGCATGGTGATTATTATTAAAGTTGCAATTTCAAAATACTATAACTTAAAAAAAAAACATTAGTCACAATCGCCTAATATTAGGCCTAAATATTTGTGAAACAATGGAATTTTGTTTGGAGAAAAGAAAAAATACTGTAAGAAAATGCACCGATAGATGGCATACTAAGAAATGCTGCATACTTAGACAACACAAGCAACAGGTCTCGTATATTAGCTGAAAAACAGATTTGAAACAGGTTTCTTTTCTTTGTTCCAACCTGTTTCTTCTCCTAATACACGCGACATGTTGCTTGTGTCGTCTCGGTGTGCTGTCTGCCTTAGGGTCACTATAAGGAAAATTCACAACAGAGGCTCATGAGGCAAGTTTTCCCGTACCACTTGCTGTCTCTTTCTATAACGCTGTCTTCCTCTGAAATCGCAACAATAGCTTTCCGCTATACAACAATTTTCGCACACAAATGAGCAGTTTCGTTGAATTTTGAAAATCACCAACCGTAGACCGTATGCAGATAATAGACCAAATTCTAAGCCCTTTAATATCTGGAACTGTCTGATAGCAATTAATGCTTTCAGAAAACCTGGAAGCAATCAGCACTCTTCTGATAAGAACTTCAAGAGCGAAGTCCCATCACTCGGTAATAATGGCGTAGCCAGAACTAGGGGTCGAGAGGCAGTGATGCCACTTTTTTTCGAAGAGATATATTCGTCATACTTAATTGTAAAAATTCCGCTATTAAGTAAGACGAATTTTATTATACTAAAATATTGGTATTTCGAGCTTCTGATACCCTGACTTGGCTACCCCACTCCTCGGTGACAAAAACATGATAGGCACTCAGAGACAGGTTGATGGGAATACATTCGTACTCCGTATTTTTACCAAATATATAAGTGGGTATCATATGTTACGTTTTTTAAACAGCAGAATTTCAGAAGAGATATCGGCTTTTGATGAGCAACGTTCCCGTGTTTGACAAATTCTGCGCTATTTATGTATACATTTTTGTTTTATGTAAGTATTTTTTCTCTTTTGTCAGACAAAATTGCATTGCTTCACGGATATTCGGATGAAATTTCATGCCATTCTAGCAAGCGGTATTTAATTAACGGCGTTTTGAAATCTAAACTTTATGTATAATTACTTTGTTATATGCAGGCATGTTAGTTTACAAGTACATATGTATGTATTATTACGCAATCATATATATGTATACATGTGTGTAATAATGCGTCCACAGTCCACGCACAAGTAAATATTTACCGTATGTAAGTTAATATACCACCATGAAACCGTTTTTTTCTTTTTTTCGCTTTGCTGATTTCTAAATTTTATTTTCATCTCCAATATAAATTGTGTTATCCATAGCTGCCAACTTTTACGCTTTTTTCCTACCACTAAAATTTTATAGTAAATTTTTCATTATTAAATCGCCGAAATCATGTGATTCAATAATACAAAAATTTCTATTAATTTTTAGTGGTAACAAAACAGCGTAAAAGTTGGCAGCTATGGTGTTATCACATATTCAGAGATGCCAAGTTCCTACTAAACTTCCGTAATACGTGGTTTAACATGACACAGTTTAATAACGCTTCGGACCAGAAAAATTATTGTATCAATCTTTATTTATTTAAATTCAGGTGTCTAAGTAATATTCATTTAAATTCATTTCCTAAAAAAATTTCTGGTGAGAAACGTATTAAACTTGGGTCAAATTAACCCACATATTACGGCAGATGAATGAGAGCTTGGTAACTTTGTATACTTTTCATCTAACATAACATTTCGTCAAACTCTATGATCGGTTCTTATTTCTACCTTCAGCGTCAATTTATTATTATCAATTTTCAAATGAACATGTTCATTCCTTTTTAGAAGCGTTCGTAACTATATAAATACATAGCACCTATAGTTATCTGTTCGCATATAACGGCGCAAAAACTACCCAAACGAATGGTTTGAAATTTAATATATATAATCGTTGCAGAATTTTGTCGAGTCATTTCAAATTTTATGAACATCGAATCAAAACTTAAAAAGATAGTAATTAGTGGCGGATCGTCAGGGCACAATCACTTTTTTACCAATATAATATTAAATGGTACCATTTTTACCAATAAAATATTTTTATCCTAGTTTAATCGAAGAGCATTCCACGATTAGATAACCTCATGTATAATATATTAAAATTCTGGTAGTAAAGGAATTGTGAACCCCCTGACGTGCCGTCAGTGATATTAATAAAACTTTTCTTAATTCTATTGAATCCTATCAAACGTATTTAATTCAGTTATATCCCACAATAGGTAATGATTCTAAATTGCGATGGTGTTACGTCATATTTAAGATGGAGCTCTATTATTTCTGTATTACTCAATTTAAAAACCGAATTTGTATACTAAAATTGTTTAATTATAGTAATCCTATGATCTACTGAAAGTTTTTTTGTGTCGATGTTTTCGGAGAAATAGATATGAAATGAAGAAAGATTCTAAATATGGATTTCAAGTTCTGAAATTTTTAATAGTAGACTGAAGTTTCTCATTGAAATTTTCAGTAAATGTCAACAAAAGATAAAATGTTGCCAACTTAAAATGTACTTATTTTATTACGGAAATGAATAATATCATAATAACAGACGATATAATTCATTTCACTGAAATAATTGCGATGATTTTTTTACATGGTCTTTTATTGGATATTTGTACATTATATAATTTTAACACTATAACTACCGGAAATGTTACTCAAGTTTTTTAAAACTATTTCGCACCAAAAATTATATTTAAAACTACTTAACTAATTTGTTTAACGTATTTCTGCGAGTTTTGTTTTTAATTTATATTTTAAAAGAAAATTTCTGGTTCGAATCGGAATGTATTCATTTGGTAACCGTCAAAATGAAGGCTCATGGTCGTTCTAGTGTTAATGTACCGTAATTTCCGGCGTATAATCCGCAGCTCAAACAATCGTTTTTCGACCCAGAAAATTTATTCAATAATTGTAGTTAAATATTTACAGCGATCTTTTAAGTTACATTTTATAAAATAATATTTCTGGGTCGAAAAACGACTCTTTGAGCTGCGGATTATACGCCGGAAATTACGGTAACAGAACTGTAATATAAATTATTTGTAAAAGTGTATCGAAACTTAATTTCATAAAATAAAATTAATATCTATAATATGAAAATCTGCAAATAAAATAAATTTTGCATTCATGCATTTTTGCCTAAGAGTGCAACAGCTATAGCACCAAGATATGAATATTCATAAAACTACTTATAGTACGAACGCACCTCATTTGCCACGTTTGACGTACAATTTCCAACTTGTTTTTCTTTCTGCACATGCATAATTTGCCATAAATTGAAATGAAATTCTTGCAACTCAGAATCAAAACTTTTGTGCATATTGTTTTATAGTAGAATTTCCAACTTGTTTACTTTTGAATTTCTGGTTTTAAAAATATAAAGTAATCTTAAAAAGAGAATAAAGCTATAATTTATAATTAAAAACTTTTAATTTTTCTTGTCGTCATTGCAATATGAAATAAAAATGCGCAAACGGATCAGTCAAATTATTTCTGCCCCCCCCCCCTCTCCGCAAAAGAAGAATGACAAGAATTTTGTTTTAAATAAAAATTTCCAGTCTAATTATTTTTATTTCTATAACTATCATTTACGGCAACATGATCAGAGACAGATATTTCCAAGTAGTAAAAAAAATTTCAATAAAACAGAATGAAGAACCTTCAGCTAAAAAAAAAATAATAATAATTATCTGTATTATTCTTATGTCATAATTATTGTTATCATCAGCATTACTATTGTTATCCCTTGCGTAAGCTTGAATTTATTGCCGATTGTTGTTTCCAAATAATATAGCCATGTTCTCTAAACAGGCAAAAAGAAATAAAAAATAAAAGAAAAAAGAATTGAGCTGGGCTTATTATTATTATTATTTTAACAATTAAGGACGTGGTAACCGTCGAAATTCGAAGAACTAAAAATAAAATAATTAGAAACGTGTTAGATGAACTTACAATAAACGTCAAAAATATTTTATATTCAGAGTGGGTCTTAGACTGGTTAAACTAACTCCAAAAACAGTTATTCTTTATATATTCTTTATATTCTTTATATTTGGGGGATCCAACCCAGGCATTCCGTGTTACAGAACGTAGGTGAAAACTGTTTTTTTATCAAAACCATAAAACATTATTATGCGAAAAATTATCAGTTACAGGGTGCGTACGCGTTTACCACAATTTTTAATAGAATTTTTCTAGTTAATTTTTAATTCAATTTCAGCAGTAATACGCCTGTAATCCTTGAATAATGACCAGTGAATTTTTTATCCTTCTTTTTCTAAGGGTAAACCGACAGAGCGAAAAATGTCCCAAGCCGGGAATTGAACCCGGGTCCTCAGAATAGCGCTCTATAATATATTTAAGAGTGAGAGATGCCGAATTCGTTCCTAGTAGCTCAGTGGTAGAGCCTCAGAGCGCTATTCTGAGGACCCGGGTTCCATTCACGTCTTGGGACATTTTTCACTCTGTCGGTTTACGTTTATAAAAAGCAGGATAAAAAATCACTGGTTATTATTCAAGAATTTTTCTATTTAATATTTAAATTACAGAAATTGTACGCGCCGCGCTTAATTGCAGGATATGTAAGACTTTTCTGCATTTAAATAAGGCGAATATGTCTATTAAAAAGTTGTGGTAAAAGCATACGCACCCTGAATTATCTATTCAAATAAAGTTTTGAAATTTATTAAAAACAGTACTTTCGTATTAGTCACCTGCCAGCTGTTAATAACCAAAGAAATTGCCGCAGATTTTACTATTTATAATAGCCTTTTTTATTACGAATTTTTCAGTGTTTAAGCGCGTAGTTCGATTACATATATATTAAACTTGTGTCTTATTTATTTATTTACTTACTGATGTATTTTTAATTTTGTTATGAAATTAGACGGAAATAAATGCTGAACCATTTACATTGTTTTAAATGCAAACGGTTTAATCTTCCATAATCCGGTTGCACGCGACAGATATAGATTATTTAAAAACTCAATATTGAAAGTTATTTTAAAAACCAAAAATATCGGTAAATTGAAATGCAGTTTTCAAACAAATTGGATTTAAAAGTACATTTTTTCTCTATTCAACGGTGTACAAATTGAAATTGTACGATGTTTAAAAAGTTTAAAATGTTTGCGTTGAAACAAAATAGATAGGTTAGGACGTTGTTATCGCGATATGATGTCAGGGTTACTCACGGACATGTTTTAGCTTTATAATATAGATTACTATAATAAAATTCATACAAGTTAAAGACACCAGGGTTTTAAATTTACGGCAGGGAAGTACCAGTTTAGGCTTTTTCATTGATTTGGTTCTTTTTTAAAAATAAATAAATACCTATATTTTTCTTTCTAAGAAATTTATTTTAAACACAAGATCATTAACTAATATGTGTTTAAACATAGGTGCCAACCTCTCATTAATATTCCGTAATATACGGGTTAATTTGACCCAGTTTAACAACGCTTAAACCAGAAAAATTATTGGATGAATCTTTATTTATTCAATTTTAGGTTTGTACGTGGAATTTATTTAATTTCATTTCTTAAAAAAATTTCAGGTGCGAAACGCGTTAAACCTGGATCAAATTAACCCGCATATTACGGAATATTAATGAGAGGTTGGCACCTATGGTTAAAGGATCGTATTTCGTCTGTATAATTATAGTAAACAAACTATAATGTAAACAAAACCAATCTGAAAACTAGCCTGTGTTATTGCATCTATTCCAGAATTATTCCAATAGTTCCTTCAAAAAGATTGATTAAAATGAAATAAAATTGCTTCACCTAAAAATATAACAAATTATAATACCTTGTAATAATATAATTCTTTTAATTGTTAAAAGATGTTAGATAAAAACATTATAACTAGTAAAATAACTTTTATTAGTTTGTTGACATGTTTTGACTCTATCCGAGCCATTACTAAAACAAATAAAAATAGTCTATAATTGCACAGTCTTTGAAGATAAATTATAGAGATTACAATATGCAAAAATACAATATGTAACGATGCAGCATCATTTTACCGAATAATACCGAATAACTTACCGAATATCTTACCGAAATTGTGACTCGAGTTACTCCACGGTTACACATACGGAAATAAGCAACCAAGTAAAAATAAAATATATATATATAAATAAAAACGTAATTTTAAAAAAGTACGTGAAAGACTAAATGATAGCTTTTTCAAATAATAACTTCAAGCACACTATGCAATTATAGAATATTCTTATTGGTTTTGATAATGGCTCGGAAAGAGCCAAAACATGTCAACAGATTAATAAAAGTTATTTTGCTATTTACAACGCTTTTATTTTGCACCTTTTAGCAATTAACCTGTTAACCGGTGAATAAACTACCGTTCAACTGATATGCCTGATTACCAACACGGCGCATACACCAGTAAAAAAAAATTTTAATTTTTTTTTCTTTATTCATGGCAGTAATTTTGCATACCGTAATTTCGCGCGTATGCGCCGCACCTTAGTTAAGTCTTTTTCAAACCGGAAATTTTATTGAAAATAAGAAGTTAAGTAAGTGCTAACCAGAAGCAAGTTACAATTTATTTAAAATAAATTCTGGTAGGAAATCGAATTGTCTGAGGTGCGGCGTATACGCGCGAAATTACGGTAAGTAGGGCGTTTTAATAAGGCGGTGGATTTTACTGGTGGAAGTAATGCGTTCAAAATATTACAGTAATAGTTTGTGTGTGACGAAATATCCAGTTAACAGATTAAAAGAAGAACATTAACAGTTGAATAAATAAATAAAGGACTAAGGAAAATAAGACTATGAAGCTGATTCTTATCAGTGCTAAATCTACAAGTTCTATCAAATATTACGTTTGGCAGACGAATGTTTTATTGCATGCGCGAGTTAACACAATGCAGCTGCGCTACATTTTCACAGAATAAGAAATCGAGTTTAATTTAATGAAGATTTCTGTTAACGAACATGACTTCGGCACAAATTATTTTTTTTTTTTTTTGAGTCGAAGTGTCCATTATTTTATATTTCTTTTTAATATACAGTAGACACTAATTCTTTGGGACACTCTGCCCGATTTATCCCAATAAAGCAACTTCCCAATTATCAGAAGTAAATTTAATTATGTTTCTTTATTTTGTTTTTGACAGTTTGTCCTAATTAAACAGTGTCCTAAAAACAGAAATATACCTGTTGATATTAAATTATTATTTTTTATTTTTAAATTATTATTATCATTAAATAGAATCTATTTCGTGTAGTGTTAATAACTAAATTATTTAACAATAGTACATAGCTGCCAACTTTTACGCTTTTTTCCTACCACTAAAATTTTATAGTAAATTTTTCATTATTAAATCGCCGAAATCATGTGATTCAATAATACAAAAATTTCTATTAATTTTTAGTGGTAACAAAAAAGCGTAAAAGTTGGCAGTTATGCAATAGTATCAATTTATATTAAGTCCTTTTTAAAACCCATCATATATTATTTACTTTGCGTTTTTTAAGTAATTTTTCATTGGGCATTGTTAGTTAAAACCCTTTGAGGGGCGGTGGTATATACTATATACCACCTAATTTTAATCCGATTTAAACCAGAAACTTTTAATTAAATTTTACTTTTTTAACTTTGACGGGAAAAGGTTGAAAAATTGCTTTTCCTTATTTCGAACTAAATTCTTTCGTAAATACCGGTGTGAATTCGGCGTTACAGGAACACAATTGCTTGCCCCTGAAAGGTTTAATAACTGTTTTATGAGATACGTTAAAATTTACATGGAAGTCGCTGGAGCCACTTTTAAAGTACCCGGTATTCGAAAAAAGGCTGGACAGACTTGTAAGAATCATAACTCTAAAAGTAATTGAGTAAATGTAATTATTTCTTTCCATACTACTCGGCAATTATCCAAGATTTGTTAGATGTAGCTGTTTTAAAGTCGGGACATTCGGACGATGCGCAGAATCAATGATCTGAAAATGCAAATCGCATCGCACGTTCACAATTTTCTTCGATGATTCCGGAGTAGAAAGTGTATAGTGGACAGTCTAAAACGTTCTTCAGCATCGTCGATTTAATAGAAAAGAATCCACTGTGTACACGAATAGCTTAAGCAAAAAGTGAAAACTGCAAATAGGTGGTGCGCTTTACATTTCAGATTCTGCGCATCGCCTGAATGTCACGACTTTAAAACGGCTACATCTAACAAATGTTGGATAATTGCCGAGTACTTTGAAAAGAAAATAATTGCGTTTACCTCTCAAATCTGTCCAATCTTTTTCGATGACCCTGTAATATCGAACTTAGTCTTTTGTATTATTATTTGTATCTCAATTTGAGTATCAGCTTACAAACTGCTCTTTTGACAATCTATCGATTTATACCAGAAATGTCTTCATATACATCAAACAGAAATAAGTTAAATACTTCTAAATAAAAATTCTGGTGTAAAATATTCTATAAAACCTGAGAAAATTTCCGGTCGTTTTAATGATAAATATAAGAAATTAATAACATTAGCAAAAAGTAAATAAATTAGTACATTTAAAATATTCTACATACCGTAATTTCGCGCGTATGCGCCGCACCTTAGTTAAGTCTTTTTAAAATTTTATTGAAAATAAGAAGTCAAATAAGTGCTAAGCAGAAGTAAGTCACATTTCATTTAAAATAAATTCTGGTAGGAAATCGAATTGTCTGAGGTGCGGCGTATACGCGCGAAATTACGGTATCACTTTAAAACTTTGCTTTTACGCATTATTTATTTCAAAAATAGATGTTATTCGATAGAACATGTAAACAATTCGTTGAGATATAAAATTTTCTTGTCTACTGATCTTTTCTGCAACGAAAACTGTATATTAGCTGACTCTCAGCACTCTAGTTTTATATAAATTTCGACTAGAATTCAATATAACTTCTTTTGAAAAAAAAATTTCACACGAAAAGAAAATGAATCCCATATGAAAAAAGGTTTGCTTACTTGGACATATCAGAAATTCAATTCAACATTTCCTGTTTTTTCTATCCTCTTTTTCAAGTTTCAATTTTTTAACGAAGTTAAATACTAAAAAAATAAATTGATAAATTTAGTAAATAGAAATGTGTTTAATAGTATAAACATAATGTAACTAAGTTAAGTTTATTAAATTTTATATTAAATTTAATAAATAAAATTATCAACCTGAAAACTGCATGTTGGTGAAATAAAGTTTCATATAATAAACATAAAACGTAATATAAAATTTGACATTAATATAAACTGGTATTAAAGGGTTCGTACGGATCAGGGAATTTTCCAGGAGTAATACCAGTGTTTTTTTATAGAAAAATAAATCAAGGTTAAACTCGAGAAACTTCGCCTTCTTTTAAGGAGAGATTTTCTGTAAAAACAAATACTGGTTCAGAAGAATTTCCTGATCGCAAAATTCTAGGAGGCGTACGAACCCTGTATTAAACAGTAATTACATAAATTACAGTCCTGTGAAAAAAAAAAAAATATTACCCATTATATTAATTCTGCTGGAAAGCATCGTATGAAAATGTAAATGGTACCGATAGATTAGTACTAACGTCTACTAATTAATGCTATACTTAAATTTTTCTTAGGTTGCCGTCTATATATTCAAATTGTAACAAACTTTAAAATTTTAAATACTAACACTTTATTTTTACATCATATTTGTTTTTTCGGTAAAATATGCCTTCTGATATCAAACGGAAAGTTATTCTGTGAAGTAATTTAGGAATTATGGAGGTTTACACTTTCATATTTCTAATGTCAATTTCATTTTTAATCGTTACAAAATAGATTGCAATGTCGGTAGTATTTTAAGCCTAACTCAAAACCTACTTGACGAAATGAACTATAATTTCGGATTCGTCTATTTGAAGCTAAAAACGGTTTATGTTTTGAAATTCCAAGATTATTTGAAGCATTCTTACAATTTGATACATCGAAACGACAACTCTCGGTGACTTCGGTACTTAAACACTAATGTACAAATTTAGTACATTCTTCCCAAGTACCAGAAAATGGATGGGCTCCACACGAAGTTCGTTGTATTTGTATAGAAGAATTACAGCAATGGTTTCAAGGTAAAAAGCAATTTTGAGATTGAAATAGAAACAAACGAAAGAAAAGTGTGGAAATCTTTCAAACTAGTTATTACTAGCTTTCTTGCAAACAAAAAGGACCAAAACTACAAATCTATTGTAGATGGGATGGTAAAAAAATTCGAGATTTTAGGCTGTAATGCGAGCTTAAAGGTTCATTTTCTCGATTCGCACCTGGACTATTTTCCTGAAAATTTAGATGCAGTTAGTGAAGACCAAGGTGAAAGATTTCACCAGAATATAAAGGAAATGGAGAGGCGATATCAAGGAAGATGGAGTATCAGCATGATAGCCAACTACTGCTAGATGCTACAAAGAGACAATCCTTGCAATGTTCACAAGAGAAAAAGTCGCAAAAAAAGTTTTGGTGTAAAGAAAAAACTTTACTATAAGGACTTGTAACTTTCTACATATACTAAACAATCACTTGAACTAGAATATATATGTAATTTATATGAATTTATAAAATTTAAATGAAATGTCAAAATTTCATAAATTCAACTGTTTTCTTCAAAATATGCAATCAATTTGTGAAAATGCTTTACGTGATAGAAAAAAATGGATTTCATTTTTGGAATCAGCACAAAAAATAACATAAAAATCAGTCATCAAAATTTAAACAATTTTCCAAAATTATTTTTCTGCAGAACTGTGTTATTAATTATGAAATTTAATACACATAAAAATCCAAGAATAAATAAATTTTTAATAACTTTTTTATTGAACACTGATACAATGAAACCATACAAAAATTATTAATATTGAAAAAAAAGAGTTTTTAAAAACAAAATACTAATAAATTAGAAATTGAAAGTAGAACAAGAAAATTGGAACATTACTGTGACCCTTAAACATAACAAATGATCCTTTTTTAATGAATAAAACCGATTTAATTAACTTTATTTATAAATACGAAAAAAGTGCTTTCAGTTCATTTTTAATATAAAAACATTAATTTGAAGAAATGTCGATAATGTCTGTTGCAATGTTGGAAAAAAAATATTGATAAATTAATCGATATTTTAGCTGGAGAGATAAATATTTTTTTTCATATATCGGTATATAGCTGAAATGTCGAATAAATCTTTCACTGATGCGTAGCATTCTGTCTATAGGTAAGTTATCAAATCACTTCTAAAATATAGGAAATTTACAAAAATACTTCGAATAAGTTATACAATTAATTTAAAAGTAATTTTATAACTGAAAATTCAATAAAATGGAGGGGGGGAGGGAGTATGTTAAAGGAATCGAAGATGGAAAATTTTTGAATATCTATAAAGCTATGTAATATATCTTAGCTGAAGCACTAAGTAATAAAAATAATAAAAAAACAATATATTTCAAGTAAATAAATACTGCATCATTTGATATTTACATGAATTTACGCATGAAACATGCGTACAGGAACGGGTTTCTTTGAAATTTTTTTGTATACGATTTAGTATTTAGTTTCATTAAATATACCACAAGATGGTTCATTTGGGTGATACCAAATAAAACTATTCCGATTTGAAGCAGATTTTTTTAAATAAAATGTAAAACAAATAAAACAGTTGCCGAAGAGTTGTTGTCGGTTAAGCGGCTTCCGAGTTGCAAACAACTTAAGGCCAGTCTATTGTGAGTAGAGTGTCTTGTATTAGATTGAGCCGTTAAGAAAAGTTAAGATGTAGTATTAACTACAAGATAATGGAACAGTTACAATAAATAGGATAAATGTAAAATTACAAAAAGAGATGATAATAAATTTGGAACAAAAAAGTAAAGCGAAAGAGATTAAGGATAGAGTCTAAATACTGGGAAGAAAGTGAAATCGTAAAGCTGTAGTTATAACTAAGTAAGGAAGTTGATAAAGTAAGACATAGGGTTTGGAACATGCACGTCAAAAACAAATAAAAATAAGTTAGATAAAAAAGTTGAACAGTTTCTAATAAAAATTTTGGTGCAAATATTTTTATGAAACCAGAGTAAAATTTCCGGTGTATTTCGTGTTAAATTGTAAACGATACTTTCTTACAATTTTTCGATTATTACAGATTTTCCCAATCCATCAGTTTTCACCAATAAAATTTTAGAGTAATCATCGTGTTAATAAAACTAAGAAATTTTGTAATAAGCAATTCGAAATTTCTTTTTTTTTTAAATTATAGGCGGAAGTTTGCCCCTGCGATAATCAAACCTTGTTGCAGAACATCCACAATTAATAATACTTAATATTATTAAAAGTAGTATGTATTTGATTTAATTTAATAAATTATATTACCTTAATTAAGTTTTAATTAAATAATCTGATTTTAGTTCTATTTTAGTTTTTTAGAATTTTACTTAATTTTACGAAAATTCATTAAACGTAATTAAATTAATTTAACGAAATATAGATGATTAAATACATTTAATATTTTTAAACGATTCTGAAATATAAGGCAGTTTTTTAATAATTTTAATGAGCATAAAAAGAATGAAATATTTTTTAAATTCTGATTTGATTTAAATGCAAAGTTTTCTTTTGTTAAACTGTACTTTTTAAATAAATGACTGTTGCATTTTCCTGCGTCT
Organism: Maratus michaelseni; assembly: GCA_963931845.1. Classification (NCBI taxonomy): domain Eukaryota; kingdom Metazoa; phylum Arthropoda; class Arachnida; order Araneae; family Salticidae; genus Maratus; species Maratus michaelseni. Next base: position 264,947,398 of record OZ007595.1, on the reverse strand, counting down.
AAAAACAATTCTAAAGCGACATTCAAAGAACAATAATCGTAAATAATGAACTCAAAACTCTGCAGAAAATCCCATTATTTATTATTTATAGCACTATACTTTAGAGTAATTTAACTTTCCAAAATTTAGCCAAGAAGGTTCAAATAAAGAAAAACCTTTTTAAAAATATTTTTTATGCGAGTGAAGCTACTTTTATAAGGCAACTTTTTTAGAACATTTTTCTTTTTCTTTTTCTTCTTGAAAGAATATATTTTAAGTCCTATTCAAAATTGCACATATTACAACTTGATTTTAAATTTAGATAGCTGAAAGAAAAAGAAAAGTTTTTATTTAAACATAAGTAGATATATTTCTGAAACATGGGATATAAATTATTTTGTTTAAGTTATTGTTTAAATTAAATATTTTAATAATTTTAGAGAATCTTTTAATTGTTATTCTAAATTACATACTCGCGGCTTCGACTGGTCCATTTTTTTAATACAAGAATTTCTGAAGAAATGAATTTCGTGGTAGGATTTTACAACATTTGCTAGAGAAATTAAAAAGAGTTTTCTTTGAAAAAAGTGGTGTTCTAAAAAACGACCTAGTGAGAGTCGTGCATGGTAGAAATTTTTATTTTTCATTTATTGAATAAAAAAACTTATAATTTAAGTTTTTTTAAGTTAAGTATTTATTTATTTTTGAAAATTTAAGCATTTTTATTAACTTTTTGATTACGGGCCAAGACTGGCGACTATTTTTATATTCAATAGTACAACAATTTAGAAAAATGTTCCTTTCTGGTAGATTTTCCTTGACCTCTCTGCTTTTTTCCTCTTTATCAGAACCAGTTTAAATTAATAGATTGAAGATGCCGCTACCTTAACAATTTTAATATCATCATCATTGCAATGAATATTCTGCTGTTGTTACATATTATTTTGCTTTTACTACACTCGCTCCTTTTTCAGTTGAAAACTGAAAATTGATTTGTATATAGATACTAAGGAAACCCGGGGAAAATAATCTTTAACCACTATAAATTCTGAAAAAAAAAAAAAAAAAAAAAAAAAAAACTCATGACTACCTCTAGTTACAAATCCATACACCGCTAACCTACACGCTGACACAAAATGGCGGCTGTCGTAGGCGGATTTGCTTTTAGCGTTAGTGCGATCCTTTGAATTGAGAAGTATTTTCCACCATAAGACGAACAATACTTCTAGAAAATACTGGTAGTAAAATTCAAGAGACCGTATAAATGCTGAAAAAAATCCACCTACGCCAGCCGCCATTTTTGTGTCAGCGCGTAGGTCTAATATTCAGGGGGCGGTGATCCATATTGCAACTACGTCACTCCTGAAAAAAAAGCACACGGTAAAACATATTCTGAAATCACATGGCTAAAATATAATTGAACAATGATTTTAATTAAATGACATTTATTGTTATTATAACTTTTAATTTACAATTAGATTGGATAATTTAAATCCACTGACTAAATGATACTAATGTGCAATTTTAATAATTCCAAAACTTATGAAAATTTTTAATTTTTTTCATCTCAGTTTAAATTTTTTATAATTCATATAATATTTTGCATATGCCAGGATTCGTACGTTGTTACCAGAATTTTTCTATGTAATATTTAAATAGTAGAAATTCTAGACGCCACGATTAAGTGTAGGGTTTGTAATTCTTTTCTGCATTTAAAAAAGGAGAAAAATTCTATTAAAAAATTGTGGTAAAAGCGTACGAATCATGTGTGCGTGATTAATAATTCCATCACTTCTGTAGTATTTAATATTCATCCGTCTAGTTAAAAGCTGCTTATCTACAAAATATTCGGCATAAAAAATTTTAATAATTTCATTATTTATTTAGCATTTAAAAATTTCAGTATGTATTAATTTTTTTTTTTACCTCAATAAGGTTTCCTCTTATACTATTTTAATTATTCTAATATTTTTTACATAATAATTTAAAAAACATATATGGAAGGGTTCGTACACTTTTACCACAATTTTTAATAGAATTTTTCGCCTTATTTAAATGCAGAAAATACGAATCCTGCAATTAAACGTGGTGTCTACAATTTCTGCTATTTAAATATTAAATAGCAGAATAGAAAGCAGAATAGAAAAATTCTATTACAAATTGTGGTACAACCTTACAAACCTTGTATGAAAAATTATTTATAATTCTATGAATATTCAGAATAAGCACTTATAATAAATAAAAATATTTAAAAATTCAAATTTTTATGTAGCATTTTAATATTTTTCGGCATTGTTGAAGTTGGTTATAAAAATATAAATATTTCCGGTATGTTTGAAAAGCTGTTTTTATTTCTCGTTAATAAATAATCTCGTAATTAATATTCTTTATACGCATTTTTTATAATTCTAATATTATCAAGATAGAATGTCTCTAATCTGTGTTATAAGTGGCCAGAATTAAGTAATTAAATAGCGTCTTCGTGTCATTAAGTCATACATTTCCGATATGATATGAGGGTGTCGGGGCAAGAGAGTGGCAAGCCACAATTTTGAACTTCTAAGATATTTCAATTTGAAAATTTGATCAAATACTGAAATAAAGATATATAACCTAAAGTTTTTTTTGCTATGTCTTAGTAACATTTGAGATACTCTGAGTAACAACATGGCATAACTTTAATATTATTACTATTACGTTTTTTGTAAATAAACTATTTTCATTGGGGGCATAAACATCTGAGGTAAAAACGAAACCTGTCACATAGGCTGCCACCAAGTGACATTAGAAGCAAATTATAGGTTGGATAGTATAATTTACAATATTAAGCAACAGATTACAGTGTTAGATTTATTTCACCAAAAACGTGGCTTGGCACTGTCTTGCCCCGACGCCCTCCTATGTCTAATTATAAGTATGTAATCAAATCTTCATTTATTTATTTATTTAAAGAATTTCACATGCAATATACACTTTTACCACATTTTTTCAAAAGAATTTTTCGCCTTATTTAATATGAGAAAATTATTACAAATCCTGCTACTCCAGGCGGGGTTTACGAAATCTGCTATTTAATTATTAAGTAATATTTTTCTAAAGTAAAATAGTGGTACCAGACTCCTTGAAAAGTCCAAGAAGTATACGCACCTTTAACATTTATTTTCATTGATTTATTTTCATTCTATATGCTGAACCTGTATGAAAAAAAAAATCGGTCTAGTATAACTCGCGCTTTAAAGGGTTCCGTACATTAATTTTATTAATTACTATTTATTAATGAACAAACTCCAACTACCCTTAATTTTTTCAAAATTTTAGTTTCAGTACATTCGGAAATAGGGGGGGGGGAGAACATATTTCTGCAGTACACTTTCGACGATTCTGAAAATATAATACCAAAATCAAAACAAATATATTTTTGAGTTCAGTGTTACGATATCTTTCGAAAGATACCCTACACGATGTATAAAACGAATTTTTTTCCAAGTAACTTAATTAATATCTCAGCTAATTACCGACATTTGTTTTTCAAAAATCATTATCAACTATCCTTGGATGATTCTACTTCGATAGATCTCTCGAGCGCCCGTCAACCCCCCTGCTGTCCGCCCGTAAAGTAAAGTTTGTGTAACGGAAAAATGCGATTTTCTCAAAAACTAGGTCTAGGAAAATCGCTATAGTTTTCCTACAAGGTTTAAATAAACTCCTACTATCCCTTTTTTTTTCATAATTTTAGTTTCAGTGCATTCGGAATTAGGAGGGTGGGGACGTATTTCTGCAGTGCACTTTCGACGATTCTGAAAATACAATACCAAAATTAAAATAAATATATTTTTGAGTTCACTGTTACGAGATTAACGATAACCGTACACGATATATAAAAATAAATTTTTCAAGTAACTTAATTAATATCTCGGCTAATTACTGACATTTTTCTCCCAAGATCATTATCAACTATCCCTGGATGATTCTATGTCGATAGATATCTCGAGCGCCCGTTAACTCCTCCGCTGACCGCCCGTAAAGTGAAGTTTGTGTAACGGAAAAAGGCGATTTTCTCAAAAACTAGGTCTAGAAAAATCGCTATAGTTTTCCTGCAAGGTTTAAATAAACTCCTACTACCCCAATTTTTTTCATCATTTTTTGTTTCAGTGCATTCGGAATTAGGAGGATGCAGTACACTTTCGACGATTCTGAAAATATAATACCAAAATTAAAACAAATATATTTTTGAGTTCAGTATTACGATATCTTTCGAACGATACCATACACGATGTATAAAATGATTGTTTTTTCAAGTAACTTAATTAATATATCAGCTAATTACCGACAGCTTTTTTCAAAAATCATTATCAACTAGCCTTGGATGAATCTACGTCGATAGATATCTCGAGCGCCCATCAACGCCCCCGCTGACCGCCCGTAAATTAAGGTTTGTGTGTAACGAAGAAATGCGTTTTTCTCAAAAATTCCGTTTTCTAGGAAAATCGCTATAGTTTTCCTGCAAGGTTTAAATAAACTCCTACTACCCTTAATTTTTTCATAATTTTAGTTTCAGTAGATTCGGAAATAGAGGGGGAGGGACATTTTTTTGCAGTGTATTTTCGACGCTATCTCCGAAACTATAATACCTAAAAATAAAACAAATGTATTTTTGAATTCGATATTACGAGATATTACATGATACCCTATACTATATAAAAAAGAAAATTTGTTTTTTCAAAAAACTTAATCTTCCCCCCATCCCCTATTTTTTTCCTAAACATATTTCTGAATGGCTAATCATCTCAAAATAATAATGATATATTTATTCAGTTTAAATGTGCCAACCAATAAATTATTTAAACTGTGTTAAATGTTATTGAGTTTAAATGTGTTAAATGTTATTTTTATCTATTAAAATATTATATTTCTCAATATGTTTTCCATTTCGTAAGTTTTTACTCAAGAAATTAATCAAGATAATATCAATCGTTTTTCTTTAAAAAAATAATAATAATAATAATAATAATAATCTCGCGTGTTTTTTGGGCCCTCCCATATTTTACACTGAAGAAACGAGTGAAAAATACGCAAGAAAAATATGATATGATTTCTGACTTTCTTTGGAATTTTTCCTTCATTAGGCATTTAATCATGTACAACAATATCAGAGAATTTGGTTCCATTGTCTGTTAATGATCGTCTGACAGAAGAAACACGGAAATATTCTAATCTATTCATTAAATCGTAAGTCACTGCAAATTAAAATATTTCTTGGACAGAAATACAAAGCTTTCGACACAGTTAGTAAGCAGTTTATTACGAAAATGCGTTCCTAATAGATTGAAAATTCGGGATTAAATGAAAAGAAACTGAATTAAAATGCAATTAACTGCAGATTCTACAACAATGAAACTTTAACGATGCTATCTTTACCAATTTAACAGTCCATTCATTTAGTTTCCAGAATCTTTTTATCAGTAGCGTAAATTTACTTAGTAAACAATTGGAGGAACTTTTCGATAAAATGGGTTTGTTAAAGAACTAAAAGTTCCAGATGCAATAAATAAATAGATAAATACCAGAAAAAATAACAAAGAAGAATTCAAAAGAAAGTTTTATTTTTATTTATCTTGTCAGGGCGGAAAAGGCAAACGAGTTTACTAGAGGGAATTTCATTAAAGTTCCTTTCCTTAATACATCAGTATTGCAATCTATAATAAAAACAAGCTATTATTTTTATTAAAATTTGTGACACTGATATATTAAGAATATTCGATCACAATACACACCTAAATATACGTTGTGCTCCAAAGTTGTTAGTTTGGCCTCCCTTTTTATTCAGAAATTCTTAACTCTTTATCCCAGGGAGTCCAGTTCTATGTTTTTGGATATAAACTATAAGATGCCTATGTTTAACTATTTTTTGCATTTTGTATCTTAATCTTATTCAGTCATTTGGATTAAAAACAAAATTTATAGTGCTAAATTATGTATTTAAAAGAAAACGAAATTTGGTCCATGTTTCAAAGTTATACTCAGAGGTGCCAAGTTCTCACTAATCTTCCGTAATATGCGCTTTAAACTGACCCAGTTTAACAACGTTTCAAACCAGAAAAATTATTGGATAAATCTTTATTTAATTTATTTCAGGTTTCTACACGGAATTAATTTAACCCCTTGAGAGGCGGTGGTATATATTATATACCACCTAATTTTAATCCGATTCGTACCAGAAACTTTTAATTAAATTTTACTTTTTTAACTTTGAAGGGAAAAAGCTGAAAAATTGCTTTTCCTTATGTTGAACTAAATTCTTTTGTAAATTCCGGTGGGAATTCAACGCTACAAGAACACAATTGCTTGCCCCTGAAAGGGTTAATTTAATTTCTTAAAAGAATTTCTAATGCAAAACGTGTTAAACCTGGGTCAAGTTAACCCACATATTACGGAATGTTAATGAGAGCTTGGCACCTCCATATACTGTACACTATTTCCTTTAACAGCTGTTGATCGCCATTCTCTCAAACATATGTAGTTTATTCATTTTATACTTTGAAATGTATTTTTCTTTCCTCTTTTTAGACAATGTAATACCAATGGAAACATATAAATGTATGAATGACAGCATAACAAACCTTTTTTTAACAATAAGGGCAATGGAAACATAACTTCATCTTTTATTAAGTTATACTTTTCGCTATTTCCTTTAACAGCTCTTGATCTCCATTCTCTCAAACATAATGTAGTTTATTCATTTTATACTTTAAAATGTATTTTTCTTCCTTTTTTTAGACAATGGAATAATACCAATGGAAACATACAAACGTATGAATGACAATATAACAAACCTTATTTTAACAATAAGGGCAATGGAAACATAACTTTATCTTTTATCACGTTATACTTTTGAAATTATACTTTTATTTCCTTTAACAGCTGTTGATCTCCATTCTCTCAAACATAATGTAGTTTATTAATTTTATATTTTAAAATGTATAATTTCGTTCATTTTTTGAAGTAAAAATTTGTAAAAAATCATACCATTACAATATCGTTAGTCTTTATATCAAATAATATGGTTAATTTAATCAGAGGCGTATTCAAGATGCTGATCCAGAAGCTTCGAATAACAGTGTTTTAAAGTAGTAATTTTAATTTATTTAAACGTAGAAAACTCTGCGATTAAATTTTACTGAATTTGCGTAACTAAATTGCGTACTATGTCAAACAGGGTTCGTAAGCTTTTACTATTCTTTTTTAATAGAATTTTTCTATTTAATATTTAAATAGCAGAAATTGTAGACGCTCCGTTTAATTGCAGAATTTGTAATACTTCTCTGCATTTCAATAAGGTGGAAAATTTTATTAAAAAAATGTGGTACACTGTTACGAACCCTTTCAAAGTACCTGGTATTCACAGTCTCTGGACACCCCATCCTGTCTACGCCACTGCATTCAATTTATTTCTATGTTAAAGTTTTAACGCAGTGCCCGTGTTAAAATTTTAACTTAAATACATGAGAGTTATGTTTATGTTCCAGTTTGAAACACATCTTCTAGTAGCCTTTATAATTTCAATTAGTATTAAACTAAACTAAAAAATTATCAACATTTTTAAATGCTAAAGTAGAAAATGAATGGTGTATTTCCATTTTCTGATGTAATTGCATGTAGATAGTTACTGCAACGTTCTTACATTAAGTTACTTTTGAAAAAGTCACATCAGTTATAATTAAATGCCATGGGAGCAAAACATCGGTCAAAATTCCGATGTGATATTATGATGACACATTAAAGATTGAATATATGGGAAAATATAGCAATCTAATGAGCAATGTGGTTAGCAATCTGATAAGTGCTTTTCATTGCGATATATAATTACGTACAGTAAAACTTGTGTGAAGATATACACTTATACACTTTCACCCTTACTCACGCGCACATACACGCAAACTTTTCGATATAAACAACGTCCATTTATTATTAACTGGCTAATTTGCCTTAGTAATCTACTTAACAATAATTGTTTCATTATGTTAGTAACTTAAAATGCAAAAACATTCAAAAAATGCCATTGTTAAAAGAAGTAGTTCCTTATTGGGTTAATTGAGCTATTTCTGGCTAAATTAGCCAATTCAAATCCGATTTTGACAAAACCTGGAAATGATCCACATCAAATTGGTATATTTTATTTGTCGTTTTTAGCACAAAATTAACTGCCTGCTTGTAAGCAGTGGTTAATTACCGTACATACTCGCGTATAAGTTGACCCCCAAATTCAGGACAGAAACAGGTTTAATAAAAATATGTTACTATACACTGCTTAGCCCTAAATAATTCCGAATTAAAAGAGAATAATTAAGGCGTTGAAAACCATTCCGAATTACTGGTATTAAACATGTTTTCATGTCGAATTTGGGGGTCGACTTATATGCGAGTATATACGGTAGTTTTCAAGACATACAATGTTCTACTAGATTATAATTTTGCTACAGTTGTCTAAACTTGTTTGTTGTGTCTCATTTTTTAACAGTTCTGTATGGACGGGCGTTCATTTTAAACTTCATTCTTTCTTATATTGTTTATGTTTTTCTCCAAACCTTGAGATGTGTACCTAATATACAAAATTAGCCCAAAATTGTAATAATATATTTGAAAGAAATATACGAATTCTAAACAAATTGCAATTTTGTTTTCACTATTCACATTGTATTTATATAATATTTTCCAAGACCCAAGATGAAAGACACAGTTTCTAAGACCGTGACTTTCCTTACAAAAGTTCTACCTGAAGGCATCCCTTCAATAGAAATATGACCAAAACTGGCCAATGCTTACCACTTTGAAGGGTGGTGGTATATTATTTATAACCTTGATTTTAATTCTTAAATTTGAATTTTTGAATAAACTTTTGCTTTTGTAATTTACGCGAATAAAAGAATTTAATTATTTTCAAATCAATTTGTTCGTAAATTCTGGTGTTATCCTATCATTTTAACATTTTAGCAACAGAATTAGTTTTCCCCTGAAAGGGTTAACCAAAATCCCAAATTCAAGCCTTTTCTGTAAATATAACCGGGGAAAATTGCTTATTTAACTTGCTTTTAATTAGTTTTTTCCCGCGTCATACTTGACGGGAAATCAATCAGTTTTAAAATATAATTCTAACCGCCATCCTTTATATATCAACTGTCAGCTTTAATCGGGTTAATTAAATCTTCACGAATGAATGAAAATCTAAAAAGAAAAAGAGGAATGACAGCTGAAGTTACTAATCCTGAACCATCAAGCGTAAAAACTACCGCCTGTCAAAACTGGGTCCCATATATATGATAGAAGAACTCGCCATAGCGTGTAAACAAAATATAATGAACATTAAGCATTTTACTTTTATCCTAAAAAAACGTGTAATCCACAATGATTCGTGAAAAATTCAGCCACTTCCTAGTTTCTATATTTTGACGACGACCAAATGACGCCCACATTTTTTCGCTTCACTTCACAAATCACGATCACCAACAGAAACGAAGCTTCCAAAAAGGCAGATAGAAGAGTTCCGTTCTCTTCGGTGTTGCCATTAATGAATGTTTAATCAGCCGTTCTCTTCGTGAGGAAATGCACTTCAAACGATTTTTGTTCTTAAAAAGGCGAAATAGCTCACAAGATTGTCTGCAAAGTTTGTTCCTGAAAAGAGAAGTGATAAGATTTGTTATTAAAACGATAAGGGCGGCGAGAAGGTGAAATTAATCGTTTGTGATCACACGAAAGAACTATTTTGTAAAGAAGAAATTCCAAAACAATGCTGTTTTGTTCAAAAGTTGTTTCTGAATGACGGTTATATTTTTATTTTTTGTTCCTAAAGATTGGAGAAGATAATTTTATCAGTTAAATGTTATTGTGAGCATATACAGAGATGAAAATGTTTATTTGACATCGAATATGATTTTTTTCAGATGATGTTTGAAATACATGATTTATGAAATAATAATTATCATTGCAGTGATTGTTACATTTTTCATTTAATATACAGGGTGTAACTGAAATGCTTCAACAAACTTTGAGGGATGATAGTACTCATGAAAACGAACAAAAAATGCAATGGAACATGGGGTCGCAAATGACGTTTAACCCCTTCAGGGGCAGTGGTATGTTTATGAAAGCGCTTAATTTTAATTCCAAAACGCCATAATGGCACCAGAATTTTGCTAAAATCTTTTCCATTTAATACGTATGTGAAATATAGCCTTTTTCTTATTTACAAACAAATTTTTTTATAAATTCCGGTGCCAGTCATTTATTTCAACATTTTAGTACTAAAAGTAGTTTGCCCCTAAAAGGCTTAAAGGATAAAAATAGAGAAAATGCGTCTGAAAATAGACTGGCACCGGAATTTACAAAAAAAATTGTTTGTAAATAAGAAAAAGGCTATATTTCACATAAATATTAAATGGGAAAGATTTTAGCAAAATTCTGGTGCCATTGTGGCGTTTTGGAATTAAAATTAAGTGGTTTTTTAGACATACCACTGTCCCTGAAAGGGTTAAATGTCATTTGCGACCCCGTGTTCTATTACATTTTTTGTTCATCTTCATGAGTACTATCATCCCTCAAAGTTTGTTGAAGCATTTCAGTTACACCCTGTATATATATATATATATATATATATGAGTCACCAGTATTTTTTTAGAGAAAAACTAGCCTTATGTAATCGTGCGATTATATAATTCTTGTTCTATAAGAAAATACTGGTTTATCACCTGAAACTGTAGGAAAAATTAACAAATTTGTCAAAATTAAAAAAAATTACAACAGTAAAAGATTCTAAGAAACAATGATTTAATTTTTTTTTTCGAATATTTTAACTTTTATCTAATATTTTTTACACTGCATAGTTTTATCATACGTGCCAACTAACACGATTTTTAAACAGAACTTTTTTTGGAAGCGAGACTTTCCTTATTTAATTGTAAATTTTCTGCGAATAAGTAACCTAAGTTTTTATTTTGAAAAATAGTGGTGCCGAAAAAAAAAATATATATATATATATATACAACAGTAAAAGATTATGAGAAATAGTGATTTTAGGTGTCTTTCAAATATTTTAGACTTTTTCTAATATTTTTTCCCAAGAAGTCATTTGACATTTTTTGTACTGCATTGTCTTGTCATACCTGCCAACTGCTCCGATTTTTAAACAACACTTTTTTGAAGAAAAAATTTTGCCTTATTTAGTCGTACATTCTCTGCTATTAAATAACGAAATTTTTTATTTTGAAAAATAGTGGTGGCAGACAATTTTAGGAGTTGGCAGCTGTTTGTCTTTTATATAGATAGTGAAACATCATTTTAAATGAATTGACCGCAATGATAGTTATCATTTCATAACACTGTTATTAATTTCAAATATTATTTATATCAAGAAAGTGATAATTTTAATAAAAGATTGACTGCAAACTCAACAATTTAAGTAAAACGAGTAGCAAATTCTTTTTCGTGGTGTTGCCAATCAACCATTCTCTTCGTGAGGAAATTTTAGTTTTTAGCAAGAGCAAAAAATCGTCCATCATTCATAGATTATGAAACGATTTCTAACAGTAACAGAATAATACAATACATTTCATTTTTTTCATACAGTGAAATGAAATAGCTGAATTATCAAGTTGAAAAATACATAACTTAGTAAAAATCAATTTTCAGCAATAGCTGTCGATATTCGGTAATGTGTGCCAATTGTTTCGTTCAATCCTGTAATGGACGATTCTCCAATAAGTGGGTAGTTCCACTCTGTGATTTCGTGTAAAAAAATTAAAATTGTAAACAATTTTTTATTATAAATAGATAAGGCATAGGTTGGTGAGTAATTTACAATATTCCGGCATAAACTTTAAACAGTATTTTTCTTTAAAACGTTATTTTATGCAGGTTGGCTACAGATCAGGGTAACGCACAGTCGAGAAAAAGGGAATACACCAGTACTTTTTTATATAAAAATTGGATTTAATAATCGCTCAAATAAAGAAGAAGAATTCTTCTGTAAGATAATACTGGTGTTAAAACTTTTTCGACTATGTGTTACCTTAATATACCTTGTATAAAATATGATCTAACGAAAACATTATAGCTATTTCACAATTTAAAGTTATTTCACATTGTCACATGTGAAATAGCTTAAAAAACACAGGTTAAATTTACCATTTTTAAATTTATTCCAAGTGAGATGATGTAATTTCATTGAAAAGGGACAGTAGTGACAAAATTAAGAAATTTGCTTCTGTATACACAGTACGTTAATCTCAGTAAGACTGTAATATGACATTTTGAACTAAGCAAAAGTATGTTACATCATTACAAAATCTCAAAATAAATAAAAATAATAATAAGGAAAATTTAAGTAGGGGACTGTAGTGACAAGTAATAAACATATTCTTAACTTTCTATCGATTTTGTAGCTTATAGCTTCTTTTAAAGTACAGAAATTTAAATCCTGAGATTTTCGCAGCAATTCAGATTGTTGCTTCTACTAAATGCAGTTGTCCCTCAAATTTTATCTGCGCTTCTAGTGGTCCCCGAAGCAGTTTTATACAAAAGGACAGTAGTGACATAAAAAGTAGGGGTCAACGATCTCTGGCACAAAATATTATAAAATTATTTTTAATTTTGAATAAAAATCCCTTCTTTTGCATTTTAGAATGTAAAATTGTATTTCGGGTGGAAAATGTTCTACAAATAGTTTGTCATCACATTGAAAATTGTTCCAGAGAATGAGTGCACGAGGTGAGGGACAAGGGACAGAAGTGACAATTTGAATATTTAAAATACTTTTGGAGTAAAATTTATAGTTATTTAAAAAAACAAATACCTTACGAAATTGTAGAAAGACATTGCAAAATACATTTTACGTTGAACAAAGCTATATAAATGATAAAATACAAGTTATAACCCCGAGGACACAAATTATCCACTTATTAGAAAATCGCTCTTCTATGTTCTGCTGAAAGTATACACAAGTAATGACTAAAAATTAGATAAGTTTAAACATGCATACCACAGCATAAAAGGTATTCCCATCAATTATCTATTATAGTCAGTCCTGTAACAGAATTTATTGTGTCTCTGTAAATGAACCATAAATATTACGCACTTCATAATCGTAGAAAACATGTAGTACTGCACCTCACTGCTCCTTTTAAATTTCATTATGTTTCAAACATCATAACATCATTAAAATGCATCACAACTGATTTTCCGCAATATATCATACGGTAATGTAATGGAATTCTTTTGCGCATCCCTATCTATAAACAAGCTATATATAATATTCATTCTATCACCTGAAAAAGTGTGTTGTGTTCCACTGCAGTGATGCATATCAATCTCATTATGTTTGAAATATCGTAACAATAAAATGCATCGTAAACGATTTTTCCCCACAAACCATAATCTAATGTATTCCTTTTATGTTTGAAATATCGTAACAATGAAATGCACCGTATACGATTTTTTCCCACAAACCATAATCTAATAATTCCTTTTGTGTGTTACTGTAAACGAATTATAATTGCTACACATTTCATTAATTCCAAACATTCTATAGTAAACATCAATGACACATAAAAATTACCTTCCAATCCGATTATATTTACAAGAGTTAGAGCAAGGTCACATGGCCATACAGACAGGCAGTCAAACAAACCGAATTCATAAACACTTTTCAACTTTGTTAGAAAGTATTAATAAAGTTTATATTAAGTTTTCCTACAAACAGTGGCATAGCCAGGGAGAGGGTCCAATTGGTTTGGGTACCAGTAGTATTGTAAAGTTTTCTTCGCCTTAAGTATCGCAGGAAGTTCTGCGATTACATATGGCAAAGAAAACTTTACAAAATTATTGGTACCCAGAGCATCCGAACCCCCACCCTGGCTACGCTACTGCCTACAAATAGTATTCTTCAAAAGAGAAGTGTTAAAGACTGTTATTAAAAAAATAAGGGCAATGAGATGAAGAAAATAACAGTTTATGATCACCCGAAAGAATACGTTTGCAAAGAAGAAATTCCATATCAATGCTATTTTGTTTTAAAGTTGTTTTGGTAATTTTATTTTAGCCGGGAGCAAATTTCGTCTATAGCATTTTATTTCTCACCACTATTAGTTTTCGCGCGTGTAAATTAGAAAAAAAGGCATTAGTGTTGAAATAAAATGTCTTGGCTTATGGTATTTTTATTATTATTATTATTTACTTTCTTTTTTTACATTCAATGCTCTACTCAAATGGTTTTTATTGAATATTGAAATAATGTAAACAATCACTTCCCAGTGACGTAAAAAAGAAATTAAAACAAAGTTTCTGTTTGGTACAGTAAAGACTGTTATCTAGCGATTTGTTTGCGCTAAAATAGTTCTCTCTCTCTCTTTTTTTTTTTTTTTTTTTTTTTTTTTTACTATTTTGCTATATACGTCAGATGTCCCTGCTGTTCACTTTTTTGACACAGTGAACAATTGTATCAGTTTTTCTACATGTGATATTGGGTACTATGCAGGGTTTTATAGGGAGATATATATATATATTTTTTAACCTTTCAAAAAGAGGATGTTCATTATACACGCAGGCGAATTATATAGACTCAAATGCGATAACTAAGCAAATAATTAATCGACTGACGGTATTAAAAAGATTTTAACTTTGTTTATTTTTGTTTCAAAAAAAGAAAAGAAAAGAAAGTATGAAAGCGTAATTTAACTTGCCTAAATTTTAAAAAATCGTGTGAAACCTACCGTAACAGTAAATGTACCATAACTAAAGACGAAAATTAGATTATTATTAGAAGTTGCTCTAATTTCACTGGATTTTTACCTCTGTTTTAAGATTTTACGTTTTTGTGTTTAATACAGTGAATTGTGGGTAGCATATAAGTTGTTAGGAAAATGTATTATTTATTTAAAAAGAACCTCTGAAGTAATTACAATTAATATGAACATCCACACTAACGCTTATTTCTTGTTAATTTCCAAACAATTAAGGACAGTAATTACATTTCAGAATAAAGTTTTCGTTTGATGTTTTGCTTTCCTATTGTATTCTCCGAAGAAAAAACAATAAACAATGTATCTATTCCCTTACATTTACATTTTCAAATATTATAAAACTGGAATTAATCCATGGTTTTTAATTATTTTGGTACTTTTTTGTTATAGAGGCCCCTTCAATTGCGATTATGCCAATTGTCAGCCAGTTTCGCCATGATCGTTAACCAAGCTCATGAAGTGCGAACATTGCGCGCATATAATATCATATAATTGAGGTATAAAAATAAATATCATTACATTAAATAACATAATGTTATGGCAATAAGAATACATATGTTAGGTTATAGTGGCCTTCACAATTACAATTATGCCAAGATTGCAGCTACGATTTCGCCAAGATCATCGCAAAGCTTATATAAACATCATATATACGCATATATATACTCCAAACGCTTATATATATGTCGTATACGTCATTATAGACATATTATTTACGACTTATATACATCATATACATCTCATATACATGTCATATATATATACGTTATATATGTGTCATATGTAATTATAACTGGTCCGTATGCGTCATGAAACGTTATAGACATCATATATTATTATAATGTCACTTATGCTTTAAAATTTGGCGATAAATCTTGGTCGCTTGGCGATTCATCGTCGGGGCCTGTTATTACCCAGAAGTACCATGTATTTCAATGTTACATAACAAATCCATACTAATGTTTCATAGCAAGTTCTTGCAATGCTTCACAAGAATAAACAACTTTAATTTTTTAACATTTCTTTCATGTAACTATTCTTATTAACTATCGCATTTTCACCTATATATATTTGTTACTTGCACCATTTTACGGAAGTTAATTCCTCTACCCAACAGTACATAATCCTTAACCCCTTCTCGACGAGCGTCCTTTACAGAATTTTTAATCTTTCACCACCGGTTTTTCAAAACAGAAATTTTCACCTAATTGAGTCGCAGAAATGTTATCATTAAATAAGGCAAAGCTTGCCATAAAAAGTAACTGGTGGGAATAATCGAGGATTCTGAGCATCTTATGTGTCACGTATACGTGTCCATCGTCCCCAAGGGGTTAAAGGAGTTACGAACGGTGCCCTTGAACCACCAAACCAATTTCCAACACGGAGGACTTTTTCTTACAGTTTTTTACTCTGCATCTCCATATAGATTCATCGTTAGTAACATATATTCTCAGACTACGGCCGTTTTTGAAAGTTGTTTGTTGGGTGCCATTGGCTGCCCTCGCTTTTGAAAAAATGAGATTGCATCCATCTCAGTTCTAAGTAAAACAAAGATTGCTTCCATATTTATAAAAATAAATATAGTCGATTAATTAAAAAAACAACACAACATGCAATTGAAACAAATGAAAAATGTTCTGGAACATACACGAAAAAGTAATATGACGATAGCGTAAACACGTGCCGTTTCTTTAGGACGGCAAACCATTTGACGAGATTATACAACCTAACTTAGCGATATATCTCTGTCACTTAGCGATTAATCCTTCGTCAAGTCAACGCGGCGCTTAGGAGTGCCAACGTGGAACGTATAACCGCCACGCACAACCTCCATCGAAAATAAAGTAACATAACGTTAAATTTAGAAACAAATGAACGGTCCGAAAAAGTATAATTAGTAATAAATTTGGAAACTCTGGTGGAGATAGCCATTCCAGAGTTAGAAGCACAAGTAGTCCATTATTGCGTCACTAAAATGAACGTAGAGGTGCCAAGCTCCCACTAATCTTCGTGTGGATTAATTTGACCTAGTTTAACAACGTTTTGAACCAGAAAATTTATTTGATAAATCCTTATTTATTTAATTTCAGGTTTCTATGTGGAGTTTATTTAATTTCATTTCTTAAAAAAAAAATTCTGGGGTGAAACGTATTAAACCTGGGTTAAATTAACTCCCGTATTACGGAAAATTAGTGGGAGCTTGGCATCACTGTGAACGCATAGATCAGGGGTGTCAAACTGTGGCCCGCCTGATACCACTAAATTTTAAAAGAAATAGTCGACTTATTGAATCGCAGAAATTCGATGATTAGATAAGGAAAAGTTTACTATAAAATTTTAGTGGTATCCGGCGGGCCACAGTTCGACACCCCTGGTATAGCCCTCTGAGCGTTTTTAAAAAGGGTAAAATTGTAATGCTGTTTTCTCTGCATTTAGTTTTAAATGCTAAAAAAATATTATTCTTTCAGCATTATAAATAAAACTTAATTACAAATATGAATGTAACCCTTGAGAGTATTAATCATTCTTCAATGTTTTGAAAATTCATTAAATCTATAGAGTTATATTATCTTAAACATTTCATATATTGCAGTGAAACCTGGAGCTTAGTGAACGGAATATTACGTTCCACACGCTTAGAGGGATAGAGCAACCAAGATTTTGGGTGCTCTGGGTTTCTAGAACAAAGAAGTACCGTTATTTTAATAAAAATGTATGAACAGATACAATTTTCGCATCTTCACTTAACTTCTTGAATGATGTGCTGTACTAAATTTTAACATTCAACCAATTATTTTGTAGTGTTGCAGTTGAAATACTGAAAGGGGCACGCATAAATTATATGAAATGTTGGCCCCATGGAATTGGCTGAAAATTTTATATTCCGTATGTAGTTCATGCGATGCTGATCAAATGTCTTAATGGGCACAATCTTGAACAAGTTGGAAATTGTATGTCAAACGTGACAAATGCGGTACGTTCGTACTATAATTAGCTTTATAAACATTCAGATCTTGGTGCAATAGCTGTTGCACTCTTATGCAAAAATGCATGAATACAAAATTTATTACGTGCAGATTTTTATATTATAGATATTAATTTTATTTTATGAAATTAAGTTTCAATACACTTTTACAAGCAATTAATTACAATCCTGTTAAATAAAAATTATACTATGCGCAAATATCCAATACAAGACAATGTAAAAAAAAATCATTGTTATTATTTCAATGAAATGAATTCTATAGTCTGTTATGATGATAGGGTTAATTTCCTTAATAAAATAAGTACATTTTGAGTTGGCAATATTTTATCCTTTACTGACATTTACTGAAAATTCCAATGGGAAACTTAAGCCTAGCTTTGAAAATTTTAGAATTTGAAATACATATTTAGACCATTTTTTAATTTAATATCTATTTTTCGGTAACATCTGCCCAAAAAACTGTCTATTAAAAATTGTGGTACTAGCGTACGAACCCTGTACCAACCGTCGATTAAACATTAACAACACTGTTATTAACCTTATTATGCTTTCGTCGGTAGCTACCATAATCCTTTTCTTATTCAGTGCGCAACGAATAGCACTTACTCGAATAGGTTTGGATTTTAATTAACTTTTCTATAACACGCATTTTTTTGTATTTCAATTGTATAAATATTATGTGTATTTTTTTCTGGTGTTGGATTTTCAATAAACAAATTAAACGAAAAGAAGAAATAAAAGAGAGAAATAAATGATAAGTTGAATTTTTATGAATTTGATATGAGCGATAACAGAGATTAAATAGGGCAATATGAGCAATCTTTTAGAAATACATTTACCTGAAAAATTAATGTTCAAACAGAACAGAGTATCCATTTTATACTCGAAGTTGTACAAGAACTATTAACTTCATATGTTATCGACTTGATATCAGTAGACCAGGGGTGTCAAACTGTGGCCCGCAGGATACCACTAAAATTTTATAGTAATATTTTCCTTATCTAATCATCGAATTTCTGCGATTCAAGAAGTCGACTATTTCTTTTAAATTTTAGTGGTATCAAGTGGGCCACAGTTTGTCAACCCTGCAGTAGACTCTGATACGCGATAATGTAATGTAGTATGAAATACCAGGTGTATGAAGAGATTACAAATTCCTAATATTGTGAGTAGAATATTTAGCATGGGTACTAATTTGGTTATAATTGATATTTTATGAAAAATTGATTTCGAAAGAAAAATTGGCGAAAAATAAATTTTCGTTAACCCTACTGTGCATAGTGGTGTTAAAAATTAGTTAAAAGTTTAAAGTTTAAAAGTTAGTTAAAGTAGTGTTAGAAAGTGTTGCCAATTGGCAACACTTTCTATTTAAATTTTAATAAATTAATCAAGTTCTTTGCAACCTCTATATTTATATAGAAATATTAATATCGTAAAAATAACTTTAATATGCTGCAAAATAAAGTTAAAAATCTATCTTAAAATTTCTGGTATCGAATTCTTAATATAAGTATAAAAAAACACAATCCTAAAAGAAAAATTCATGCACTGTAGGGTTAACACGTTCGCTACCGAGGACGACACGTGGCATCCATCAAACATTCCACTTTTAATCAAAAATTACGAATTCACACCGGAAATTTTTTAAAAGGTATTCTTATTTTATGTTATCTGGAAATAACTGTCATTAAATAAAACAAATATTGCTCTTAGTATTTTCTGATGTGAATTCCGAATTTCTGAATAAAATGAAATTCCGTTAATTTTAACCCGGTTGTGAATGTGTTAAATCAGTTTAATCTCGTTTAATCAAACCGTTAAATAAATTTACAATTGTAGATTAATATTTTAAAAACACATTTTGCACAAGTTTTGCCTGTTAGTTGCTAAAATCAGTGTAAAAATTGTTTTAAACTCATAAAAAAGTTAAAAGTTTAGCAATTAATAGGCACAACTTTTGCAATTTGTATTTTTAAAATAACTAATCAACAGTGTAAGGTCCAAATGGATTTATATTTTTACTTGTGTAGATTAATATTTCATCAAAACAAAATCCTCATGAAATGTAACAAGAACATGATTTATTTGATATTACTTTTTAAATCCCATTTTATGGTAATGCTCAATCCATTTAACATGAATTATGCTTTATCACTATCTAAATATCTTTCGCAATCTTATCTTGTTTAACTCACATAAATCGGATTTTGCATCAAACAGACTTACAAAGACGGAAATAAAATATGTCCGACAAGTTTTTAATCCAGTAGATATCAAAATAACCCAAATTTTGTCTTCATACTATCTATTAGTATCTGTAGTTACCTTGACAAGGTATTAAGCCTACTCTCGTGGAACTGGAGATTCAGCCGCACTATAAAGAGAGGAAACGGAAGCCAGGGAAACGTGCACAGGATATAACTTTCCCTTTTTTTCGAAAACTAACAACCGAAAACACGGCCAGTGGACAAAGCTTCAAGGATATGCAGTTGTTTTCCCGTGATATACAGTCAAACAAGCGGACTTCTGATTTTCCGTTAGTTAGATGAAATGCTGGCGATCTTTTACAGCGTACAGATGGATTTTTCATATCTATAAATACTTCATTTGAACACAAGGGCTAGCTTTCAGAGTTTTTTCATGTATTATATGTTTGATTGATAAAAATAACTTTAATTTTATAAAGAGTGAAAAACGTGTTTCAAATTATGGATGTTCAAATAACTGACACTCCCCATCCAATGAAAAATAAAAAATAAAATTAAAGATAAAGCAAATAATATAACTAAGGATTGTTGGAAATTAGTGTACACAATCTTATTTTTGGGTGCTGAACATATATAACGTTATCAATTTAGGGGAGAGGTGCGGGGGTCTGGCACTTGATATTGTAAGATATCTCTAGGGGGAGAGGGGGTGGATTGTCTTTTGATATCGTTATCATTTTTGATCCAACCAAAATTTTCGTTACTTTTCCTTCTATTTTTTTTGTCTTATATATATTTATGGGAATACAAAGTTATTAATAAAGCCACAGGGTTCGTACGGATCAGGGAGCTTTCCAGGAGTGATACCAATATTTTTTATAGAAAAAGAAATCTAGGTTAAGCTAGCGAAACTTCACCGTCTTTTAAGGATAGATTTTCTATAAGAGAACACTGGTACCCAAGAATTGCCTGGTCGCAAAATTCCAAGAACCGTACGAAGCCTGAGCCATTAAATGATTATAAAATAATTTCATTCTAAAATATGGAATTATCCCGCCGTTCGGCTTTCCTGTTCTTTTGCTATATGCGCATATAATTTGCTTTAAAAGAAAACATGTGCGAAATATGTGTGAAATGATACTTGTTGTGTTTACTTTTAAAGAAAACGAAAGAATGATGTCCACTTGTTTTCCCCACTTTCATCTTGCCCGTGCAGGCGACATGTGCAAGAAGATAATATTATTATGGAATGCAATAAACTATTATTAAATACATTTAAATAGTAACTATCTCTTTTAGATGCTATTTGATATAAAGTTATTTCATGTATAATAGTGATATTTTATTGTCTTCTTCTCTTGATTTGAATCAGTAAATTATGCTAATAATAAATGCATAACAATATCTGTATATCACTGCAAACTTATATAGAAAAATAAATAAAAAGTAAAAAGAAAAATAATTTTTAGACATTGATAACGATAACATTAAGGGTGGGGGGTCGAGTAATGATAACGTATGATATCGTAAGGGGAGGAAGGGCTCCAAAATTTCCAAAATTTTGATAACGTTATATATCAGGGTTGCAACGGAACAGTGACTGTTTCAATGTATGTACCAGTATTTTCTTACAGAAAAACTCGCCTTGTGTAATTGCACGATTACATAATGCGAGTTTTTCTGTAAGAAAATACTGGTATCTTCACTGAAAAATTCCCTATCGCGTGGCAATCCTGTATATTTACAGCCCCTTTAGTATCAATAAGTGAATCTTTAACCCTTAAATGCATAGTGTATCCAATTGGCAACACTTTTTATTTAACTTTTAATAAATAAATCAAGTTCTTTGCAACCACTATATTTGTATAGAAATTTTATTCCTGTAGAAATTACACAATTATATTTTACTAAATAAAATTAAAAATCTATCTTAAAATTTCTGGTGTATAATTGTTAATATAAGTATGAAAAAACACAATTCTAAAAGAAAAATCCATGCACTGTAGGGTTAATTTATTAACCCTTTGTGACTCAACAACTCCGATTTGAAAAATATTTACTCAGATCTTAGAATACATCATTTTAAGCATGTAAAAAATAATTTTAAAAAACTTAGAACATAAAATTAAAAATTATTGATTAAAGATTGATTCACATCTGCAAACAACAGAAAATCCCATACTTCTCCTAAATATTGCCATTTCCTAATACAAAATTGTAAAGTGTACGAACTTATCTATGTAAAAAAAAAAAAAAAAATTGGGGTGTCTTCAACTTTTTTAATTTGACCCAATTTACGAAGTTCATTTTAGCAATAACGATGTGAAACTGCTTAAAGGATAAATAAAACTTTGGCATGATAAATTAACTCAGTATTGTCGTCTGTTGCGAATTATATGAACAATTTATATTTACTGCTGTGTTGGGAGATAGCTGCGATAAATAAAATCGTCTTTTAAAGCCCACTGTATAAGTAACATTCAATTTTGGGTATGTTGCAGATATGCAACGCGGTGATACAAATGGATAATTTATTTTTTAAAAACTGAAACGGACAAACCTCAAGGATATGCAGTTTTTTTTCTACAGTCAAACAACATACCGTAATTTCGCGCGTATGCGCCGCAGCTTAGTTAAGTCTTTTTCAAACCGGAAATTTTATTGAAAATATGAAGTCAAATAAGTGCTAAGCAGAATTAAGTCACATTTTATTTAAAATAAATTCTGGTACGAAGTCGAATTGTCTGAGGTGCGGCGTATACGCGCGAAATTACGGTACTTCTGTTTTCAATTACCGTAATTTCCGGCGTATAATCCGCAGCTCAAAGAGTCGTTTTTCGACCCAGAAATATTATTTTATAAAATGTAACTTAAAAGTTAGCTGTAAATATTTAAATACAATTATTAAATAAAATTTCTGAATCGAAAAACGACTCTTTGAGCTGCGGATTATACGCCGGAAATTACGGTACTTTGATAAAGCGCTGAGAGTGTTTCACGACGTATAGGTGGATTCATGATATCTAAAAACATTTTATATGCACGTAAGGATTAGTACTGCGAGTTTTTTACGGCAGTCGTATACCTCAGGGGATTTCATTTCCAGATTTTACGTTAAGTAATGGTCACCATATTTAAACACAGAATTTTTTCATTAAATAAGGCAAATATTACTTTGCGGGAGTTCAAGGTAGAAGGAATCAAGCGGAAGTGGTATTCGAAAACAAATGTATGCGAATCCTTTTTTGCGTGCACATGTTTATGATTTATAAGAAAAGTATTTAAATTTTATAAAGCGCGTAGAACTTGATTGAAAGTACCGATGTTTAGAATAAGTAACGTGCTTCGATCCAATGAAAGGAAAAAATAATTCAGTATTCGTACGCTGTTACTACAATTTTTTGATAAACTTTTTCTATTTAATATTTAAATAGCCGAATTTATAGACACCTCCTTCAATTTAAGGAAATGTAACACTTTTCTGCATTAAAATAAGGCAAAAAAATTCTATTAAAAAATGTGGTTAAAGCGTAAGAATCCTGTAAATGACACTGAAAATAATGTAAATAACGTAACTAAAGAATGTTCTAAATCAGGGGTATCAAACTGTGACCTCGCAAGATACCACTAATATTTTACAGAGATAGTCGACTTGTTGAATTCGCAGAAATTCGATGATTGGATAAGGAGAAGATTACTATAAAATTTTAGTGGTATCAAGTGGTAACTTTTAGGTAGATTTCGTAAGAAATACCACCTATTACATTCTCCCTAAGTTGGAATTTTTGAAAACTTTTTGCAGATCTGCGCCGATTATGACTCCCAGAACACAAAAACAGTTCATCTGATACCACTAATATTTTACAGAGATAGTCGACTTGTTGAATTCGCAGAAATTCGATGATTGGATAAGGAGAAGATTACTATAAAATTTTAGTGGTATCAAGCGGTAACTTTTAGGTAGATTTCGTAAGAAATACCACCTATTACATTCTCCCTAAGTTGAAATTTTTGAAAACTTTTTGCAGATCTGCGCCGATTATGACTCCCAGAACACAAAAACAGTTCAAAACTTTATATATACAGTGGTGGCCAAAAGTTTGGACATTTTTTGAAAGTTTCATGTTTTTCAACTTTGTGTGCTTGTAGAATATATTAATTTTCACTTAAATACAAACGTTTATATATCAAATTGAAGGTAATTTAATGTAGAATTTAATAATAAAAACAGTATTACAATATCTGTATTACAAATAAAGTTATGTTCATTTTAGTAGAACAAACAAACACAAATCGTTTTGAATAAGGACGTGTTTTGTAATAAAAGCGTACTAGCCAATCACAAACACTGTTCTGAGGACCAATCAAATGTCTGTAACTATAGTTTAGGTTATTTGGATGGTGAAAGAGTTATTGTTGTGGAAATATTTTGCGGAATGATGCATACTAGTACAATTAAATAGAGTATTGGTGTTTTTGAATATTTTAAGTACTTTTTTTAAAAAAATTAATTTTAAACAATGTCATCAACAAGAAAAACTAATTGGACATCTACAAAAAGAAGCCGAATTGTCATATTCAGAGAAAATGGCCTTTCTTATGCTGAAATTGCAAGACAAGTTGGTGGTTCAGTGACTTGTTCTGGTGTACGAAAGTTCTGTTTACGTTATGGAAAAACGAAATCAGTGGAAAATAAGGCCGAATCAGGCCGAAAAAAATGCACAAGTGCTACTGCCGATAGAAAAATTAAACGGCTATACCTTCAAGATAGTAAAATTTCATCAGATGCCATTAGATGTGAAATGAATGCAGCGGGTATTGCAGTAAGTTCAAGAACAATACGAAGAAGGTTTTCAGGATTTGGACTACAAGCTAGAATTCCAAGGAAAAAACCATATTTAAATCAAAAGCAACGCGAAAAACGAGTTAAGTGGGCAAAAGAACACATTAAATGGTCAGAAAATCAATGGAAGCAAGTAATCTGGAGCGATGAGAGTAAAATATCGCTCTTTGGTAGTGATCGTAGAAAATACGTGAGACGTAGAGTAGGAGAAGCACTTCATCCTGATTGCATTGAAGCAACTACAAAAAACCCAAAAAATGTCATGATTTGGGCATGTATTTCTGCAGATGGTGTGGGCCGAATTCAAGTGATTGATGGCATCCTGAATGCCAAAAAAATACATCGAAACTGTCCTGGAACCAAAATTGATACCTTCCATCAGAGATCTCTTCCCCAACAACACTGTAAAAAAAATCACAGTATTTTTACAGCAAAAAATGCTGGCAATATGGGTGCCAGCATATTTTGCTGTGAATTTACAGCAGTTTTGTTTTTCATGGATAAACAGCACTTTTGTAAATTCACAGCATTTTTTGCGGTTAATTTTACAGCAGTTCAGTTTTTTTTATTTTACAGCAGATTTGTTAATTTTACAGCCGTTTTTGCTGTTAATTTTAATGCAATTTTAACAGAATCACTGTAAAACTTATAGCATTTGTTGTTGATATTTTACCCCCCCCCCCCCTCCCTCTCCGTGTATTGTTTTGTTTTTTTCTTATTTTAACCCGAGACATATTTCAAAGACTTTGGGCACTAAGTATTACCTTTTTGTTTACTTATATCATTATTTTAATATCATTATTATATAATAGATTCTGTTATACATATATATGATACAAATTTGGTCAAGTATATCACCCACAAAAATTTTAGTCATTTGCCTATAGAGATAAAATGTTTTTTCAATAAATCATAACAAAGGAAGATTTTACTTTATCTAGCTTTTAATTAATTATTCAGTATTTCTTTACAGGACTTTGTTTGACCGTTTGTTTGTATTTGAAAATACCCACTAATTTAAATCATGCATATATATATATTTTTTCCTCCAACAAATTTAGGGTTATTTTTTTGTATCTATTTAAATATTTTTGTTTATTCAATGTAGCCATTATTTCCTCCACCCCTCAACATGAACATGCAAAACTTTCTGATATTTAAACTATCATTCATATATAATTAATAACAAGACCTTATTGTACGCAACTTGCTGATATGGAAACTTTATATTGATAAAAAACTTATTTTATGCTAAGATAATTTTATAAGTTTACATTTAATTCCATAAATATCAGGTCTGATTGAAAAATGAACAAGGGGAAAAAAAAAACACTTATGAGTTCAAGAAACGTAGAATAAAATAATAATAAAAAAAATCTGTTCACATAAAAACTTTAAAATTAAGCGTAAAAAATAAATAGATAATGGACAAAAACATTAAACGAGTTGCTGCAAATTACTGCTGCGACAGTAAACAAACAAGGAATATTTTAGGAATTGATAAAATAGTGCATCCAGATTACTCATAATAAATGATTTGAAAATGGAAAATAAATCACTGTTCGAAATATCGGCTAAATATATTAAATAAATAAAAATACTTAAATTACTGTCCAAAGTGAACCGAAAACTGTAGCTGGTAAAATATTTATAGGATTTAGAAAGTATATTCGAATGCGAACGTATGAACTGGAGTTTTGAAAAATATATAATAGCGTAATAAGCCATAGCTAAAAACAGGGATCTTGTTTAAAAAAAAAAATGCTTGCATAAAGTTTCCCTGTGATACTTAAACTCAAATTATACGTAATAATAACAAAGTTCTAGAAGAACATACTGAGGTAAAGTAAAAAACAACATAACTAAATCAACATCCCCAACATAACAACATCCCCTAAGCAAAATCATCTATTTTTACGATTTAAAACAAAATATTTATTTTAGACAAATGACGTGAAAGTTCCTGCCGTGATATACACGTGATTTAAAAACAAAATTAGTATCGTATAAATATATAACAGAATTTATATGATATTATTAAAACAATAATATAAGAAAACAAAGATAAAACTTACTTTTACTCTTTGAAATATGTTTGTAATCCATTATCAGGTGTAATTGTTACAACTTTCATTTCTCGTAGAATCGAAGCGTCACTTCATTATTGGACTGCACCTGCCGCTGACCTAAATGTGTTTATTCCCCTCGTTTGAGATAATGACAACAACGCCGACAGATGTCGCTATCTATACAGCTGTAATCACTGTAAATTAACGAAAGTGCTGTGTTTGATTGCTAGGTGAAATATTAACAGCCTTTTTTGCAGTTTTTTCTTCCGTTTTTTTTTTACAGTGAACGCACCATTTATTTTTCAGCAGGATTCAGCTCCATGCCACACAGCAAAAGTATGCAAAGCAAGGTTTCAAAATAAAGGCATAGATATATTACCATGGCCAGGAAACAGCCCTGATCTCAATCCAATTGAAAATTTGTGGCGACGTTTGAAAATTCTTGTACGAAAAAAACGTCCATCCAATAAAAGACAACTTATTGATGCTATAATTGATTCTTGGCACCATGTGATTACGAAGATGAACTCAAAACACTCGTTCATTCGATTAAAAGACGCTGTGAAGCTGTCTTAAAATATAAGGGTTATCCTACTAAGTATTGATTGTGTAAGTATCACTTAAAAAAATGCAAATCTAAGATGGATTTTACTGTTAGTTGCATAACTTTTTTTGTAATACAGATATTGTAATACTGTTTTTATTACTAAACTCTACATTAAATTACCTTCAATTTGATATATAAACGTTTGTATTTAAGTGAAAATTAATATATTCTACAAGCACACAAAGTTGAAAAACATGAAACTTTCAAAAAATGTCTAAACTTTTGGCCACCACTTTATATTTATAAAGTTAATTTCTTTAAGTTAATTTCACTGTACATATATATATCATCATCATCATCATCATCATCATCAACCGTTTTCAATCCACTGCTGGATGTAGGTCTCCCCCAGATTTTTCCATTTTTGCCTGTCTAGTGCTTTAGTCATCCAATTAACACCGCCCACTTTTCTGATTTCGTCACTCCATCTTACTTGACGTCGTCTTCTTGGTCGTTTTACATTTCTGGGATACCACTGTAGGGTGTTTGTGCTCCATCTATTGTCTTGTCTTCGTGCAATGTGCCCAGCCCATTTCCATTTTAGCCGTTTAATTCTCTCGATGATGTCAAAAACTTTCGTCTGACTTCTTATCCACGTTATTCTCTTTCGGTCTCTTTTGGTTATGCCTAGCATACATCTTTCCATACTTCGCTGTGTTGTTTGTAATCTTTGTACCATCCGTTTTGTTAGTGTCCAAGTTTCTGCTCCATAAGTAAGTGCAGGCAAAACACATTGGTTAAACACCTTTCTTTTCAAACAAAGAGGCATGTTACTCTTCAGAATAATATTGTTCTTCCCAAAAGCACTCCATCCATTTCTTATTCTTCTATTGATTTCATTCATGATACTGTTGTCTGATGATATTTCTTGTCCAAGGTACACATAACTTTGCACATCTTTAATCTCAGTGTTGTTGTAGACGATTTTCTTTTTTGATGCAAATGAATTGAACATCACCTTAGTCTTTTCCAAATTTATTTTTAATCCCACATTAATGCTAGCTTCTGCCAAATCTTTTAGCATATTTTGCAATTCTTCAGGGCTATTACTGAAAATTAAAATGTCATCAGCAAACCGGAGATGGCTTAAATATTCTCCATTTATTCTAATCCCTTTGTTTTCCCAATCCAGCTTCTTGAAAATACTTTCTAAGACAGCAGTAAAAAGCTTAGGCGAAATGGTGTCTCCTTGTCTTACTCCTCTTCCAAGCTTGATCTTCGCTTTTCCTTTGTCCAAACGGATGGTGGCTGTTGCTTTCTGAGCTTTTCACTCCCGCTACTATTTTTAAATTATCTCCATTTTTTGGCCCTTGGTACCACTTTTAAACTTTATTTTAAATTTTTTAAATCTCTAATTATTGCTCTAGCATACCCGTGTAGGATATCATGTCAAAGGTATTTCCATTCTACACCTATTACACCATGTTTTAAATTCCTTTTATCATTTTCTAAGCCCCAGGCTTCATTTTAATTTTTTAATAAAATTTTAAAGTTCTTTTGAATTCTTTTCACTCATACAAGTGTTGCATATCTCCGTAAAGGACTTTTAATTCCTCTTCCATTTATCTTTGAACAAAACTTTTCTCACCCATCCGTGGGCGTAATTTTATTTTATTTTTTTTATTTTATTTTTTTTTTTTTTGAACTTTTTTCTCAAATTCTCTCAACTTTCAAGAGTTGCATATCTCCAGAAAGGAAATTCAATTCCCCAGCCATTACTCCTGGAACATAACCGTTTCACCCATTCTGAGGGCGTAGGCGCCCCATCCTTCTTTCTCAAGTGGTCTTCATTCGACAACAACACGAAATAAACATCTCCACTCCCTTTCATCTAACTATCAAGTGTAGCATATCTCCATAAAGGTAATTCAATTCCCCATCCATTACTCCTGGAACAAACCCCTTCCACTCATTTTACGGGCGTAGGGCGCCCCATATATTTCTCTCATTAGATCTTCAACCGACAACAACACGGAATAAACATCTCCACCCCCTCTCATGCATTCTTACCGATCATTATAAATTTGCATAGATCTCATAGTAGGTTTTCCATTCCCGGAGCCACTATCAAAATATTTTCATTTTCAATATCCTGATCCCATTTTTAAATTTTCTTAAAATTTTGAACTTTTTTCTCAAATTCTCTCAACTATCAAGAGTAGCATATCTCCAGAAAGGAAATTCAATTCCCCATCCATTACTCCTGGAACAAAACCGTCTCACACATTCTACGGGAGCAGGGCGCCCCATTTATCTTTCTCATTAGATCTTCATCCGACAACAACTTGGAATAAACATCTCCACCCCCTCACATCCATCCTAGCCGATCATTATAAATTCGTATAGATCTCATAGTAGGCTTTCCATTCCCGGAGACACTACCATAATATTTTCATTTTCAAGCCCCTGTTCCCATTATTAAACTCTTTAAATATTTTTAATCTTTTATCAAAATTTCTCAATTATCAAGAGTAGCATTTCTCCATAAAGGGAATTCAATTCCCCACCCATTATTCCTGGAACAAAACTGTTTCACCCATTCTGAGCGCGTAGGGCGCCCCATTCATCTTTCTCAAGTGATCTTCTTTCAACAACAACACGGAATAAACCATCTCCACTCCCTTTCATCCAATTTTACCGTACATAATAAATTTGTTAGATCTCAAAGTAGGCTTTCCATTCCGGAGCCACTCACTTAAAATTTTCATGTTTTGGACCCTGGTCAAAATTTTAATTTTTTTTTTAATAATTTTAAACTTTTCTCAAATTTTCTCAACCATCAAGTGTAGCATATCTCCATAAAGGAAATTCAATTCCCCATCCATTAATCCTGGACTCCATAAAGGTGTTAAATTTCTACATCTAATCTCAAATTCAATTCTTATCCCACCCACTCCGAGGGCGTAGGGCGCCACATTTAATTTTCATAGTTTTCCAGGCTTCAACCTGAAATACACTCCCTCGTTCCTTTGCACATGTTCCCGCATCTCCTCACAATAGCGTCATTTTTATGGCCTTTCAATTTATACAATCAGCCTTGCACAGTATATCTCCCTCGGGTGCAGCTGCACTCGCTTTTTGCTGGACACTTATCTCTTCATGGGCTGGTCTCACATGGCTCTCCCAAAATTCACCCATTTTACTCTATCTAGTATTATCTTCATTATCTCTATTCATTTTTTTTTATTCTCATAATTCTCTTTGCCGGAGAGAGTATCCCACATAACCTTTATCGCTAACGTAAATAAAGTTCTTAACTCAGAAATATAAGAAGAAAAAATATATATATATACTCCAAGAAGAATAAATCAATCACAAAGTGAAAGCTCAAACTCATAACTCGAAGACAAGAACAACCCGAGATATACAAAATCGACCAACAGTCAACACACAAAAACAAGAAACTCACAACAAATAAAAATGATAACCCCATCAAATCAATCAGACAAAGGACCGCCACTCCAACAATTATATGATATAGAAACAGGTAAAAGAAAAAACCTTAACGTTCACGAAATCCTCGCACAAGCAATCGGCCACTACAGAAGACACAAAGGAAGAAACAATGAAGGAGCAGACAAATACCTACAGTGGCTGCAAGTAGAAATAACAAAAAACATCGCATACATAAAAAAAAATGCATCACAAACACAAGATTCAACCCAACAAACAAAAATAACAAACACACTGGAAATATTCAAAGATGTAGATCAAGACTTCATTGCCTACCTGCATAGGGACACCAACCGACAAAACGTGAAAGATTTCCTGGATACTAAGCCCACATTCAGAGCATCTTTTAGACAAATGTGCAAACACCTCAAACAACACTCACCAGCAGGCACTGAAGGGGCTAACACCTTGCAAGAAAGAATAGTAACTCATCTCAAAGATATGCACCAAATCAAAGAAGAACTAGAACAAATCAAGGAAGGCGAGGTCCAAACAGACAACATAGAAGAAGAGTCCAACCACAACACACATCACCAAATACAAGAAAACAACACGGCATCCCTCGAACACAGAATCCAATCCCTGGAAGAAGACACAGAACGACTACAAACCAACACACTGGAAAGAGAAAACAAACAGCAAGCAGACAGAAAACAACTGGAGGAAAGAATTGAACACCAACAAGCCACCATAAAAGAAAGAGAGGACAACATAGAAAAATTAACAGCAGAACACAAAAAAACCCTCGCAGATCTCTACTCCAAGATGGATCTCCTCACTCAAGACAATCAAAGACAAAAAGAAGAAATAAACCAACTGCATAAGCAGCAAGAAAAGCAACAAAACTGCCAGATCCCGAATGAAGACGAAATTGAGCGGATGACCAAAGAAGAAGTTCAACAACTCCTGATAAAAATAAAGAACCAACTCCCACACGTCCAGAACACCAGAATGCTGAAAGAAGCCATAATAAAACAAAACACCACAAACACAGAAAAAATATTTCAAAAAATAGCAGATCTGGAATCAAAAGTCTCAGCACTTATCAAGAAACACAAAACACCAGCAATAGAAACACCAGAAGATAACAGCACACACGACTCATACGCAGAAAAACTGAAACAATCAGAAACAGGCAGACCATCATAACCACAAACAAGATTAACAGCATCTTCAACAGCCAGGAGATACTCCAAAGGGGCAATTTTACTATCTAGAAAATCAAACACGTCTCTAACGATGTTCTCAATCAGAGAACAAATACACAAAGCCCTTAAAAAACACAAGAACGTCCCACCTATACATTGTACAATAGCAAGAAATAAAACAACATTAATAGTGAGATCAGAAACAGAAGAAAATGTCGACACCCTGTCGGATATAATACACCAATCAGAAGACATATCACGTCTGGTATCCCAAGAATTTGTAACAGAAAAAAGGAAAAAGCTGATAATACTAGGCATCCCGAAGTCGATCACACATGACGAAGTATTACAAGAAATCAACAAAAAGACAAACGAAGACATCGAACAACGTTTACACATACATAAAGAAATATCAAAAGAAAATTCACGAACATACCAATTAGTAATAGACCTCCCAGAAGACCAAGCCTTGTTACTCCACAAAGTGGGTCGACTATCGCTCAGCCTCATAACATGCAAAATAAGGACATACTCCCCAATAATTCGTTGTCAAAACTGCCAAGTCTTCGGGCACTCCTCTACCAACTGTAAGAGAAAAACGGCTTGTGCATATTGCATGGGAGAACATGAATCTGAAAGATGTCCGAAGAAAAACCACCTGCGACAACACAGATGCTTAAATTGCACCTACACGCAAGATCAAGATGGATACCCCTACCCAAATAACCATAGCGCCAACTCAGCCGGATGCCAAGTCTTTCAGGACCTCTTCCATAATCGCCATCGTGCACAGAACCTAACAGCAGAGAGTTCGCGATGGTAACAACCCCAAACCCAACAACCACACCAACTAGCAATAGAACAACAACACCAAAATTCAAAATAGCACAAATAAACCTTCAAAGAACAAAATCAGCAACAGCAGACCTCATAAATCACTTAATAGAAGAGGATTACTCAATAGCCTGTCTCCAGGATTGCGCAGTCACCAATAGAAGACCGCACGGATTACCATTATCCCTGCCTTCATATGCCTCGCAATCCAACAACTTCCACACAATCATACTGGACAACAACCTACAACATATACGAACACAGCAACACCAAAATTCAGTATTCATTAACGTTACACTCCAAGATATAATTACAACAATCGGCAATCAATACTCCCCGCCGTCAGCAGATCTAAAGGAAGACCTTCAAGCCTGGACAAACAAGAGAGGCATGAGCAAACACCTGATACACCTGGGAGACTTCAATGCTCATAGCCAACTCTGGGGGTATCCATCGGACGACGACAGAGGACACCATCTCATCACACATATGAGCCAACACCACTTAATCTCGGCAAACGACCCACACAGCCCACCCACATTTCAGACAGAAAGATCACAAGGATGGCCGGACGTCTCTCTTTTCTCGTTCCCCGTATTCTCTAGATTAGAAGAGCGGACTGTGGAAAAAGACATGAATTACGGGGACCACCGCTTGATCACCATATATCTAAACATAACAACCCCAACTCTCCCGAGAAGAAGATACAGAACGAAGAACATATCGTTTAAAAAATTCAATCAACACTTAACCTCAAGACTAATAGAAAGAAACATTAACTTCCAGCAAATAAAAAGTAAAGAAAACTTCGATACACACTACAATGAATTAATACAAATCATACAAGAGACAAGTGAACACACTCTCAAGAAGAAAAGTAGCACACACAAACCCTCGATCAACTGGTGGTCTCCGGAGCTCCGAAAAACAAGAAACTACGTCCGGGCACTCCGAAGACAAACAAACTCTGCAACATCCACACAAGCCCACAAACAGAAATACAAACAGGAGCGAGCCAGATACAAGCTTCAAATCCAAAAAGCCAAACGAGAAGCATGGCTGAGATTCTGTCAGGCAACAACAGATCCCTATGGGAAAATGAAGAAAATTGCCTTCCAGGACTTTCACAAGAAAGAAACATATGCACTGGCACACTCAACAACAATCACACACACCAAGAAATCATTTTACAAGGACCTCACAGAACACATATATGGAAATTCACAGATTACAGACACCAGAACACCAACACCAGACAAGACGGCCCCTCCATTCACCGTAAACGAGTTAAAAACGGCAATATACAGCTTCAACAAAAACAAGGCCCCAGGAATAGACAACATAGACCATCCCATCACAAGACAAATATTCAAACATCACCCACAACTACTACAAGACATTTACAACACACTCCTCAAGCTTAACTACTTCCCGACAGCATGGAAGCAGGGGGAACTAGTCTTCTTCTTGAAAAATGGAAAGCCTCCAACAGAAGGGGACTCGTATCGTCCGATTTCCCTGCTGCCAATCCTGGGCAAAATCTTTGAGAAGCTAATACTAAAGCGTATCCTACATGAACTACACAACACACCAAAACTAGCACCGTCCCAACATGGATTCGTCCCAGGAAAATCGACGGAAACGGCAATCCAAGAAGTGCTGTCCATCATAGATCTACGCAAACAAGAAGACAACTACACATATCTCATCTCTCTAGACTTCCACCATGCCTTCGACAATCTACCTTGGGATGCAACAGTGGAGGAGCTCGAAACCTTAGAACTGAGCAGACCATACATAAACACGACAAGATCCTTCCTATCGCTCAGATCTGCGTACACCAACTGGCTCTCTGGAGACCTTCACTGGTTCAAAAAGGGCTGTCCCCAGGGGTCGTGCTACGGCCCGTTTCTCTGGAGAATATTCATCAATAAGATCCTGATAATCCTCAGAGAAAAGGGATTCAAAGTGGTGTACCTTGGGATGCAACAGTGGAGGAGCTCGAAACCTTAGAACTGAGCAGACCATACATAAACACGACAAGATCCTTCCTATCGCTCAGATCTGCGTACACCAACTGGCTCTCTGGAGACCTTCACTGGTTCAAAAAGGGCTGTCTCCAGGGGTCGTGCTACGGCCCGTTTCTCTGGAGAATATTCATCAATAAGATCCTGATAATCCTCAGAGAAAAGGGATTCAAAGTGGTGGCGTACGCAGATGATATACTTCTAATCATAACAGGTCGCACCAGGAAGATCATAGAAAACAAAGGCAACGCAGCTCTCCAACTGATTCAAAACTGGGCGGATTGTCATTCCATTCAAATAACACACGAAAAATCAACAGTTCTGCAAATAAAGAATCGTAAATATCTCAAGCGTCCACCCACACTAAAAATTAATAACAGATCCATCAAACATAACCCCACACTAAAATATCTCGGCTTAGTTCTGGACAGCACACTTTCCTTCCTACCACATCTACATGCCAAGAGATCAGAAATCAACACAGCAGTCCAAAACCTCCTGAAGTTTGCAGCCTCACAACGCAGTATCTCAAAAGCAATACTAAAAATATGGAACAACACAATCTTAGAAAAGAAAATAACTTACGCTGCAGCAACATGGTTCCCCAAACTACAAAAATCCCACGGGCTGCGACTCCTCTCAGCAATTCAGGCACAGTGTCTGCTTTTGATCTCCCGTGCATACAAGAAGACAGCAACCTCAGCTCTCTGCGTCCTCACGGGAACAATGCCACTCTCACTAAGAACAGAGAAAACAGCAGCCCAAGGAGCAATCCTTAGGCTAGGCATCCCCATGGTTGGAATACAACCAGATATGTATCAACCGAAATTTATACCAACAGAAATTATACCATACAAAACATATTTTGAATGGGCAGAGAATGCAGAGGAGCAGCCAAATTTGCAAGTATACACGGATGGATCGAAGACTGACGCTGGTGTAGGATACGCTTTCTGCATCTACAACAAAGAAGACACAATAACAGAACATCAAATACACCTGGACACCTCAAACTCCGTTTACCAAGCGGAGCTGCTCGCAATTTCCGACGCAATTTCCTGGCTGCAAACATCCACACACGACAAAGCAACAATAAATTCAGACAGCCTTTCCAGCTTAGTGGCACTTACAGACATGAATACAGAAAATTATCTAATAGGTCAAATAATAAAGAAACTGCAAAACACAACAAAAAAGATCCTCTTCAACTGGGTAAAAGGCCACTCAGGAATTGCGGGCAACGAACACGCTGACAGACTCGCCAAGGAAGCCACACAACCGGACACATCAATAAAACACATCTTCCACCCAGCACCTCCATCCTACCTCAGAGGACAACTAAAACACAAATACACATCTAAATGGCAAGACCAATGGACAGCGAAGCACAGGGGACGAAAAGCCTACAGCCTCTGTCCAAAAGTCACCGAGGACTTCCTGGTCCCACACCGAAACATCTACCTGTACATAACCAACCACGGCCCGTTCCCATCATATCTCTCTCTCTTCAATAAAGCCCCATCTCCATTCTGCACATGTGGAAAAAGAGGAGATGCCACCCACTACACACTCAACTGCCCGCTAACGTCAGCATATCACATAAGGAAACCGGCATTACTGAGGACCTCAGTTTGGTTCTACCACGTCCTCCATACACCAAATCTACAACAAAAAATAATAGACTGTGTCCATCTCCTAGAACACAATCAGCAACTCTTTCAAATGCCTCCAGCACACCTTCTAGGAAATGTCCTGCCCTCAGACGATGATGAAGAAGAATAACCCTCATCATTGACCACAAAAATAGCGGAAACACAGTAGTGTAAATAATTCCATTCCCTCAGTAAAAGCCTAATGGCCTATTGGCCTCATCTGTATTTTTTTTTTTTTTTTAATAAACTTGCCAAGCAGGGCTTGTAGAGCTTAAGCCGTATGGTAGGCCACCCTGCTTGGTTGAATCTGAATCTGAATCTGTTGATCTTCTTTATGATATTGATATAAGGTTTGTCTATACCAATGTCCTCCAAAGAAGTAATTACTGCAGATGTGTAGACCGAATCAAATGCTTTTTCATAATCAATAAAGGCAAGGCAGAGAGGTAAATTATATTCTTTATGTTTTTCTATAACTTCCCTTACTGTTTGAATATGATCCATTGTGCTAAATCCACTTCGAAATCCTGCTTGTTCTCTAGGTTGAGCTGAGTCCAGAGCTGATTCAAGTCTTGTCGTTAAAACTTTGGTGAAAATTTTATAAATCACTGACAGTAAGCTGATTGGACGGTAGTTTTTAATGTTTTCCTTTTCTCCTTTCTTATAAAGTAACACCATCACAGCATTATTCCAATCTTCTGGTACATCTGATTTCTCGAGACATTTGGAAAACAGTATGGCTAGCATTTTTGCAAATTCTTCTCCTGCTTCTTTGATAAGGTCAATCGTAATTCCATCTTCGCCAGGGCATTTACCTTTTTTCATGCCTCTAATGGCTTGTACAACTTCATCTGTCATCACTGGGATTATCTCTTCAGTTTCTGTTATGTTTACTAGTGGATCACGTAGGTTGATTTCCCTTTGATCTTCACATTTATATAGATCGTTATAGAATTTTTCGACAATGTGTACTATTTCATTATTGATTTTGGTGATTGTTCCATCTGCTATCTTCAGTGCAAAAATACCTTTCCTTCCAACACACAGTTTGCGCTTAGCTGATTTTAAACTTTTGTTATCGTCTAGAACTTTTTTGACAAGATCACAGTTAAATTTTCTGATATCTTCTGTAACACATTTTCTTACCGTTTTACATAATTCTGCATATTCAACTCTTGATTTAGGATAGTTTTTCTTCATTTTAAATTCTCTGCGTTTCTTCATCAATCTTCTTGTTTCTTCTGTTATTTTCTTTGTTTGCTTTACTCGTGCTTCACCAGCTATCGTCCTTGCAATTTCTTGTAGAGTATTTGTTATTTTCTTGTTCACTACTGTAACATCTTGTTCTTCTTCTAAGATTGATTGAAGTACTTGAAAACGATTTTTAAGTTCTAAATTAAATTCTTCTTTATGTTTCTGGAGATTTATAATATCGACTGATTTCTTTGAGCATTGCAAAAGCTTCATTCTTTCCACTTTAGTATTTAAAAGCAGTTTGCATCTAACAAACCTGTGATCGCTTCCTGTATTGAAGTTATTGAGAACGCTGCAATCCTGAATAAGATGCTTTTTGTTTGTCAAGATGTAGTCGATTTCACTTGTTGAGCCATTTGCACTACGCCATGTCCATTTTCTTTGTGGCTTTTTCTTGAAAAATGAGTTCATGATATACATCTGTTCACATTCTGCAAATTCAATCAATCTGTTTCCTCTTTCATTACGCACCCCATATCCATGATTTCCTACTGAGAACTCACCTTTCTTTTTTTCCCCAATTCTAGCATTCCAGTCTCCCATTATTAATTTTATGTAACATTTTCCTTTTTGATGCATTGAAGCTACTTCTTCATAGAAATCCTCAATTTCTTCATCAGTATAGCTAATTGTTGGTGCATAAACTTGGGTCATTTGCAGCTTGTATCTTTTTGACACTTGTATAACTAACCTTGCAACTCTATCTGATGCACTATCATATTCTACGATTTGATTCTTCCACCTTTTATGAATCAGAAATCCTACACCACTTGTTTTTCCATCTTCTGTACCTCTGTAGTACAATACATGTCCACTGGCAAGATCAATCTTATCTTCCCCTTTTCTTCTTACTTCGCATAATCCTAGAATGTCCCAGTTGATTCTTTCTAATTCCTCTTCAAGTTCCTGTAAACGACTTTCAGAAGATAAGGATCGTCCATTATACGTAGCCAAGGTCATCAACTTATGGCAGCCAAGCCGAGCCCGGTGATTCTTAGCACCCTCTGTCTTCATGTTTTTCTGATCGCTGCCGTAATCAGGAACATGCAGACTGCCGGGAATTGAGGGCCGTGATTTGTTTTGTGAATTTATGGTAAAATAAGGGGGGAGGTGGCCAAATTCCTCCCCGCTACATATATATATATAGATATATATATATATGTCACTTTTATATGCACACGATAACTTCAATAATTCTGCACAAATCACTTCCAAACTGACACATAAAATCAAGGAGCATAAAATATCGGTCAGGTTCGTTAATGGGCAAAATCGACCCAAGGGGGATGGGGGGGATTTTTGTGAAAACAGAAAAAAACCCATAATTTCTTAATTATGATACGTATCGAATCCGTTTAAAGTTATTATTACTTCTAGGAAAAGGGCCGAAAATTTATGTATGACAGATTTTTGATATCATTAAAAATAGCCCCAAGAGGGGGGGGGGATTGGTGTTTCAGAAGAAGAAAATTCATAACTTCGTCAATTCACAAGATATCGAATTAATTCGCTTAAATTTATTATAAATCCTCTTAATATTAATCTAAAACTTTTACATTGACAAGTTTTTTATAGGACCAATCCTTATAGTAAATAATAATAATAATAATAATAATGAAAACAATAAAATTCCCTGCCGTGTCCGCCTGCAAACCTGTTAGGTTTCGAAGTGGGCGGTTCCAACTGCCGCTTCATGGCAAAAAGGTCATTTCTTCCGCAATTCCCAACAAACAGGTGTCCCACGGTCTGCGTCTTCGAAATCTACCTGTGCCTGTAGGCCGAGCCGTCAGGGATTTTTTTTAATTCAGTTTGCTTGATTGCCACCTGTTTTTTGAGAAAATAAAATACGATATTTTTAATGACAGATTAAATAAGGCAAATTCAAAGCAAATTATACCATTTTAAAAAAATGATACCAATTAAGCAATCTGAATTTGGAAAAAAGTACTTCTCTAGCAACACTGTTCGAGCACTGCCTCCTGAATACTACGCCTGCGCGCTCACACGAAAATGGCGGCTGTCGTAGGCGTATTTCTTTCAGCTTTTTTACTGTTCCTCAAATTTGAACATGAATAAATTCTAAAAGTTTCCTTGGCCATTTTTTCCCGAGATCAAATTAATAATAATAATAATAATAATAAACTTTTAGAAATTACTGATGTGTAAATTCAAGGGACTGTAAAAAAAAAAAAGACTGTAAAAAAATCTG
Source organism: Maratus michaelseni (assembly GCA_963931845.1). Taxonomy (NCBI): domain Eukaryota; kingdom Metazoa; phylum Arthropoda; class Arachnida; order Araneae; family Salticidae; genus Maratus; species Maratus michaelseni. Next base: position 264,907,341 of record OZ007595.1, on the reverse strand, counting down.
CCTACGACGGCCGCCATTTTTGTGCCAGTGCTCACGCCTAGTATTCAGGGGGTGGTGACTTGAGCGTGAAGCACGTGGTTGAAACTAGGGATGGTCAAATACGTAACATGCTCCTATTTCATGAAAAAGAAGAATTACGAAACTGAGATAATGTGAACAACGTAACTAATGATTACTATAAATCAGTGAACACAATTATATTTCTTATTTTTCAGTTTACTTTTATAAAGAATGAAGAATGTTCGCTGAAATTAGGGTTAATTTTTTGACTTCGTTTGCAAAATCGTGAAACTATTGCATTTTAAATTTTTTTTCTTTTCGAATTATCAATTTATAGTTTAGTTACTGCCAAAACTATTTTTAAATTTATTTAAATCGCTTCAGCAGTTTCCTAAAAAATGTACATCTGTGTCAGATGTATTATTTGTAATTTCGCTACTGTTGCCACCAGTGGTGTAGTCAGGGTGGGGGTCCAGATGGTTTGGTTACTACTATTTTAAAGCAATATTCTTCGCCTTATCAAATCACAGAAATTTCAGTGATTAAACAAGGCGAAAATAACTTTACGAAATTTGTGGTATCCAGGGCACCTCTGGATACCACTTTACCTAAGGACCCCTAGCCGGTCTACGCCACTGATTGTCACTCCCTTAACACATTATAGTTAGTTTTAGATACGTTAGCATTGCCGGTAATAGTACCAGTAAAAAGGTGCAAATTGCTAGAAAGGAAACAATAAATTTATCGATGTCCATATTCATTTTTAAAACTTCTTTTTTGAAATAAAATTAAATTTTACTAAAATCAATTTTTTTTCTGTATATATAAATTTTAAACTTGTTCGTTCGCCTTTATTAGAAACTGAAAAAAAACTGATCTAAAATAAAGATCTAAAATGAATACTATTTAAATGACATGGTTTAAAGAAATACATTAAAAATAAAACAACGAAAACGGCAATTCGATCGGCTGGCGAAAAACAAATTCGCTCCATCGCTTGACTTCTATATAGTAATATAAAGCTTGATGAATGAGGATTTTCAATCAAATAACCAAAACATAAATAAATTTAAAATTAAATAATATACAGGGTTTTTCACTACCAGACCGACATACTTTGAGGGGTGATAGTAGACATGAATACAAACATTATTAAATAGGAAACCATGGGGCGCAAACGTCTTCTGTAGGGGCTAAGGCCCATTAAAGTTTAAGGTCCAAAATTTCAAACGATGATAAAAAAAACGGAAAAAAGGATTGATTCGTTTGCGGTTTTCGCTAAAATCATTCTTTATATCACGATTTTCTTCAAAATTTTTTTTAAAGGTTACGTTCAAAAATTGTCGATAGAGAGTGCTTTAGACTTTAGAGTAACGAACAACTACTTTTTACCGTTATTTTTTGCATGGGGTTAAAATTATTCTAAAATTTAGACTTTAACTTAAATTTTAAGCCCAAAATTGGAAACATTGGGATCGGGTAACTAGAGAAAATTGAACTGTGAACAGAGGGGGGGGGGGTTAAACACTCATAAACATTGAACAAACTAATCAATTTTGTTGCGGCTTGCGTGTAGGTTCCCTTGGTAATTATTTTATTCAAAATGACGTACAGTTTTGGTGTCCTCATTTTTTGATAGAAGGCGCTTCCGACACATCTCCAAAATTTCAATGATATTACTCCTGGGTGTTTTATTACCAGACCAACATACTTCCAGGAAGTGTTAGGGACGCAAAGACGACTCGAAATCACATAGGAATGTAACGTTGGAAATGCCTTTTTTGTGAGTTATGGTTAAAAGAAGCAGAGAAAAAAGCAACAGAAAGAAGCAGAGAAACAGCAACACATTAATGTGACAGATAATGTGTAACAGTTAATTTAAAGGTTTTACTACAAAAGGTGTTCGAAATTACGATCAGAAGTAGTCCGGCAAGCTTTACAGCGTCGTCGCATGGAATTCCTGACGCTCTGGAAGATTTCTGGCATCTCTGATAGCTCTGGCAGCTACATAAATACGAGCTGCGAGGGTCTTCAACTGAAGTTACGGGAGCCTCATACACCCAAATTTTCATTTGACCCCAGTAGAAGAAGTCCATACATGATAGACCCGGCAATCGGGCAAGCCAATGAACCGGGCCACCACGACCCCTCCACCGCTGTCCAAATGTTACGATGAGGTGTCGGCGAACGTCATTGGTATAATGTGAAAGAACCCCTTCGTGCTGGAACCGCATAGAGCGGCACGACGAAAGAGCACTGTTAAAAATCTTCAGCTTTTACAGCAAACACACTCCACCGCCTTTACAGAAAAATTGTTACTTTACTATATTATGGAGCATTTTCATTTGTCAAATTAGAGATATTCTATAAAAGCGGTGGAGTGACTATTCAGAAAAAGCTGAAGATTTTTTACAGTGAGGAACATGTGCTTCTTCCAGAAGTTCCGACAGAACTTGTTGTAGGAACATCAAGTATGTCCTTCCGTCCAAACGGCAGGGTAGAATGTATGGTCCAATAAGGTAGTCCCCAAGAATTCCGGCCCAATCATTGATAGAAAAACGCCTTTGAGCAGCACGTGGTCTCGTACCATGGGGGGTTGCCAAAGCCCAAATATGGGCATTATGTTTGTTGATGCCTCCTGCTCTTGTAAAAGTTGCTTCATCCGTAAACAATACAAACGCCGCAAATGTGTTGTCTACTGCAATCTGTTGCAAATACCATTCAGCAAACGTCTTCCTATGTGAATAATCTTCAGAGTATAATTCTTGCACGCTTTGCAGGTGGTATGGGCTCATTTTGTTTTGCGATAGTATCCTACAGACAGTGGTGCGAAAACCGCACCTGTTGGCTTATCTCACGAGTACTCGTGCTTGGATGGCCTTCTGCGATATTTAACACTTGTTCCTCCTTGTACGGGGTCCTTGTCGTTTCTTTCTCGATTCATCTTAACTTTCGTTAAACAACCAGTCTCACGAAGCCTTCTACTCACACTTGAAAATGTCGTATGATGTGGTGCACGCCTATTCGGAAATCGTTACTTGTACAACCTCAGAGTGGAGTGTCCGTTACAGTCCGCAGCTCCACATACGAGCAATATGTCGACCAGTTCATCGTTCGAATACTCCATCCTACTACCTTTGGAACCGGCTCACAAATGATCACTTCAGCGTGATCGCTGGTCACGCATCTTACCGTTCAGCGCCGTCTACCGTCGCTGTCAAGCTTGCCGGACTACTTGTGGTCGTAATTTCGAACACTTTTTGTAGTAAAACCTTTAAATTATCTGTTTTCTATCATATTAACATATTGCTGTTTCTCTGCTTCTTTCTGTTGCTTTTTTCTCTCCTTCTTTTAACCATAACTCGTAAAAAAAGCATTTCCAACATTACATTCCTATGTGATTCCGAGTCATCTTTATATCCCTAACACTTCCTGGAAGTATGTTGGTCTGGTAGTAATGTCATTGAAATGTCAGAGATGTGTCGAAAACGCCTTCTATCAAACAATGTGGACACCAAGGTACGTTATTTTGAATAAAATAATTACCAAGGGAATGACCTATACGCAAACCGCAATAAAATCGATTAGTTTATTTAATGTTTATAAGCGCAAGTAGTGTTTATGAATCACAGTTGAATTTTCACTACTTACCCGATCCCAATATTTTCCATTTTGGGCTTAAAATTTAAGTTAAAGTCTAAACTTTAGAATTATTTTGACCCCATGCAAAAAATAACGGTAAAAAGTAGTTGTTCGTTACTCTAAAGTCTAAAGCACCCTCTATCCACAATTTTTGAACGTAACCTTTAAAAAATATTTTGAAGAAAAAAGATGATATAAAGAATGATTTTACCGAAAACCGCAAACGAATCGACCTTTTTTTTCGTTTTTTATCATCGTTTGAAGTTTTGGACCTTAAACTTTAATGGCCCCTAGCTACTACAGAAGACGTTTGCGCCCCACGGTTTCCTATTTAATAATGTTTGTCTTCATGTCTACTATCACCCCTCAAAGTTTGTCGGTCTGGTAGTGAAACACCCTGTATATATGTATAAAGATATTTTCAATACCAAAATCAAGCGACTTACAGATATAGTTAATTATAAACTTCTCACCAGAAAAATATAAAAGTGTGATTAATCAGTAATTTAACTTTCCATGTATATGCACTATTTTTGTATTTGTAATAATCAAGAAGATTAGCAGCTTGACCAATGTTGCTGATGGTATTCTAAATTAGAGATAAGTTGTACGTTATTCTGGTCAAGAATATCCAGACACTTTCGATTTTATACATTTTGTCAAAATTACTTACCGAATTGTTCTAGAACTTCGGGGTGTAAAGAACATATTTGACCTCATATTTTGGAACGAAGTTGTAGTCAGAAGAGCATTTAGAGGATTGAGAAAAATTCAATAAAAAAAAATACATTTACGATAACCTTGTATCATAAAAAAGTCTAAGTAATCTGTAGCTTTAAAAAATGATTATAGTCCAGGATCGTCAAACCCACGTGCTAGAGCTTATTTAATAAATGAAATCTGCGATTAATTAGAGTGAAAATTACTATTGGAAATAATGGTGGATACAAAATCGTTTCAGTTAGGAGCTATGTAAATGTAACTGCGACTGACTGTATTATTAGAAGAGTTATGAGAGTTTCAGCGATCACCGTAAGCTAATTTGTAATTTCTTGCCAAAACCATAATAAAAATTTAAAGACACATAAATTTATAAACATGGTGGTAAACAGGAAAATAGTACGGCTAGAGACATTGAACCTGCATAGAAAGTCATTCAAGCACTCGTCAGAACCTCCCTCCATACAATACCATTAAGTGTATTTTGAAATACCAATGTATTACTACAGTATACTATTAGTCTATATATGGCAGCAAATGTTAAATAAATTTAATTTCTTCGGTGCTTTTCGTCTTTTTATTAATCTTTTAGTCGCACGTATAAATTCATTATTTATTTTAAAATTCATACAAATAAATATTAATAGTAAAATTATAACAAAAACCATAAAAACAAACAGATTTTTGATGTCGATCGTTAAAAAAAGAAAATACAGATGCACACGCTATTTTTTCCTTATTATGGCTATATACCTTGTGGTTTTTGGTGTATTCACAAAAGAGGCTCAATCATTAGCATTACTACCAATTTTAACACCTTTTCCTATTTTTTTTTTAACAGAAAAATTTGTGGTAGGTAAAATACGTAAAAGTTGGCAGCGATGTCATTAGGAACGTTCCTGATACTTTTCGAACTAACACAGTTAAATTAGCTTTGTATTTAAAGGGTTTAAAGCCCAAACGTTTAAATTATTTATGTTTATGCTTCGTAATTTTTTTTTTACTTTAATACAGCAGCATCGATTTCCTAGAACATAGTTTTAATTTTAAAAAAAAAGTTTTTATGTGTTGCGGGTGTGTCATCAATTTCCTGCAACAAACAAAAAACTATTTTTCTTTATATATATATATATGTTTTAGAAAATCAGCGATGCTTTATTTAAGTAAACAAATGGAGTTAATCATAAAAATATTTAATACAAATGTTATGGCCTTAAACCTCTCAGAACAAGGCTATTTTGCGTGTAAAAGTATTAGACACGCCCACACCCGTCCAAATGGATAGGGAGATAAGCCAATATCTAAGTTTTACAAACAATATTTGGAATTGTATCAATAAATATGAATTACTTCTATGTAACTATCTGTGTTTGTTTCTGTCGAAATGTATCTATAATTGGAGAATATTTATTTAGTAGAGAAATGCAGATGGATTTCTAATATAAAAAGTAAAAAAAAACATTGTGGAAACATGAACATACACTTAAATCAGGACGGTAATTGAGATTTCCATCATGAGAGTACCTTTATGATAGCCAATACGTGCAGAGTACAGTGTTTATAAATCTAAAATGAGGATTTAAAATCGATCGTTGTCCCCGAACTTTTATTTTTCTTACCAGAGTACAGGGTTCATACTCTTTTACCGCAATTTTTAATAGAATTTTTCTATTTAATATTTAAATAGAAGAAGTTGTAGACGGCGCGTTTAATTGCAGGATTTGTTTTAGTTTCTGCATTTAAAAAATAAGGTGAAAAATTACATTGAAAAATTTTGGTAAACGAGTGCGAACCCTGGAACAATATAAAGTTAGAGTCATAATCAGCGCATAACACAATTTTACACGCACATTTCGTTGATGTATTAGCCAAAGTATTCTTATGCATTCAAGTACCAATTTTAAATCAGCTTTGGATGCATATATCTTCGCTATCATGTCAAACTATCGAATATTAAAAAATGCATTTTTCATTTCCTTTAAAAATGGGCCGATTGTCAGTACTAAATCTTATTAGAATTCTTCAGCAGGGTTGCTAATTTGGTCTCCTTTTTTTATTCAGACATTTTGAATCCATACCAGAAATATCAAATAGAATTTTTTCTGTTATTTCATGCCAAACATTGCGTTATTATTTAAAGTAATTTGTTTTCCTCAAAATTTCCAGTATAAATTCGACATCGGTGAATAAATAGAAGGCCAAATTGGCAACCATTATTTTTACTAGACGAAGAATTCTAATAAAATTTAATGGTGAAAATTGGCTCATATTTAAAAGTAATGAAAAATGCTTTTTTACATATTCGATAGTTTGACATGGTAGCGACGATATAGTCAGGTTTCGTTCGCTTTTACCACAATTTTATAATATAATTTTTCTACTTAACATTTAAATAACAGACATTTTAAACGTCGTGTTTAATTGTAGGATATGTAATACTTTTCTGCATTTAAATGAGGCGAAAAATTCTATTAAAAAATTGCGGTAAGTCGTACGAATCCCGATATTGTAAGTCAATTAATGAATATTAGTAGTTAGGATTGTACGAATAAATCTTTGTTATTTGTACTTAACCCTTTAACGGATAAAGCATTTCAATTGCTAAAATGTTGCAATATATAATTGACACCGGAAATTATAAACAAGTTTATTTATATACATTTAAAAGAAAAAACCGATATTTCACATATGTAATAAATGGAAAACATTTCTATTAAAATTCTGTTGTCATTGTTGAATTTCGTAACTAAAGTTTTGTGGTTTCGTACGGAAACCAATGTCCGTTATCGGGTTAACTAGAGTCTGACTGTTTGAGTTTAGATTTATCATCAAATGCTGATGTTCGCTTTAAAAGACGAATAACAGATTAATTTCAAAAGTAGAAACAGGAAAGTTGCGAAAACAAGAACATTACGTTTAAATAATAAAAGCAATTGAGATAAATGTTCAACATAAAAGTATTTTATGAGGTACGATATATGCAACGCATGGTGTTTATAAATCTATAATGAAGATTTTCGATCGATTTCGGAACTATTATTTTTCTTTCTAGGGCAATATATATAGTTATAATCAGTGGATAACACAATTTTACAAACCCATTTTGTTGGTGTATTTACTTATATTTAGCCAACGAGTTTTCTTATGTGTTCGAGTAATGATTTCAAATCAACTTTTGACGCATATATATCATATGTTGTTTGTTGAATAACACTATTTTGGATTGTACCAATAAAACTTCTTTATTTGAATTTAACTAAAGTCTGATTATTTCAATTCACATTTATTCGTAAATTCTGATGAGTGTTTTAGAAGACGAATCATAGATTAATTTGAAAAGTAAAAGCAGGAATGTTGCTAACAAAAGAACATACATTTAAATAATGAAATCAATTGCAAAAAAAAATCAACATGAAAGTACATTATGATGGACGATACATGCAACGCATGATGTTTATATCGGCGGCGCAGTTTATTTAATGTGTAAAATAGTTTCTTTAATTGTATAAAAACAATTCTTCAAAAATAGAGTTAAGTAAGCATGCAGACGCTTACCTGATTATAAGTTCAAACCTTTGTAGAGAAATGTACATCCGAATTGAAGAGCGCTACGTCTCCGTTAAATCACGCATAATTATATTCCGTTGTGAAGTCGCACATTATCGTAATCCATCGATCTGAAACTTTATTACTTTGCTGAAATTAAAATGTTTATTAACATGTGTTTTAATTAAATTAAGCACCCTTCACTTTTATATTTATATTATATTTAAACATTTAATGGTATCTTGATTATTATATTTTCAGAGCATTTACATCGCTCTGACATTTTCACACACTACATTATTAGGTGAAATTTACAACACAACTGACTAAAGTCTAAAATGTTTTTCAGTTTTGGTAGCCTTGGATGACGTCACAGGAAAGAACATATAATAGCACGTGATAATCATTTTTCTTTCGCGTGGGCGTTTATTCCATGTACGAAGCTGCGATGAAAATAGTTTATGAGTTTGTTTTTCCGACGAGATAATTAAAGTTGTTTACTGCAATTTTAAAGTACTTTATTATTATCTGACGATTGAAGAGTAGTTGATTCCGCATAGAAGATTACCCTTTAATTGGAATTTCCGTCACTCACCCTTAATCTTCTATGTAGGATAAGGAAGTAAGTTCAGATTGTTTCGGTGTTTAATGAATTCAGGCTTGGGGTTGGGCTTGGTGAGTGAATCTGCAATCATAAATTCTGTAGGACAATACTTTAAATCTATTATTCCATCCTCCTTGAGTTGTCTTATCGCGTGGAATTTGATATCTATATGTTTACTTTTCCGAGTATGTTTTTCGCTTTCAACCATTTTTATACATGGTTGATTGTCCTCGTATATTGTTATGGGTTTCTGTTGTGGTAAGTTTAAATCTTCCAGGAGTTTTGTCATCCATATTATTTCCTGTGCTGCATTACTTACAGAAATGTATTCGGCTTCTGCTGATGACAGAGCAACGCATGTCTGTCTTTTCGTTGTCCAATGTATGGGACACTTTCCTAACATAAATATATTTCCGCTGGTGGATCGTCTAGTTTATGGATCACCTCCCCAATCTGCATCTGCGTAAACTTCGAGAATAGGCTTATTTTTCGAACTTAGCGTCAGGTTGAGGTGCTTTGTGTTGTTTAAGTATGTTACGATTCTTTTGACTGCTTTCCAGTCTTTTTCTCGAGGGGTTTCATTTCTACGGCTGAGTATGTTGACCGCTGCTGAAATATCGGGCCTGGATAATGTTGAGATGTAGAGTAATTTTCCCGTTGCTTGTCTGAATTTAATATTGTTAGGTAATAGATTTTCTTCATCGTTGAGTCGATTGTAACCTGCTTCCATAGGTGTGCTGTAGGGTTTTGCATTTTGAAGATTGAGTTTATCTACCAATTCTTCAATTTTTGAATTTTGGTTTAAGTAGAAATTTTTATCGTCTCTTTTTATACTTATTCCGAGATAGTTATTGACTTCTCCCAAATCCTTCAATTCATATTCCCTTTTGAGATTGTTTATTAATTCAATTATATCTTCGTTTCTTCCGGCAATTAACAGATCGTCCACGTAAACTATAATGTATGTCGAGTTTTCACCATTTTCGCGTATAAAAAGACATGAGTCAGATGTACTTTGTACAAAATTTAATGCTTTAAGACTCTCGGAGTTTTTCGTGTGCCATGCTCTGGCGGCTTGTTTAAGCCCGTAAATTGCCTTTTGTAATTTACATACTTTGTTTTGTTGATTTGGAGCTATATAGCCTTCCGGCTGTTTCATGTATACCTCTTCTTGTAGGTTTCCATGTAAAAACGCTGTATTCACGTCGATATGATTAACTTTAAGGTTATGATTTAATGCTGCTATGAGAAATGCACGGATTGTAGTATGAGAGACAACTGGAGCAAAGGTCTCGTCATAATCTACTCCGAATTTCTGACTGTATCCCTGTGCCACGAGTCGTGCTTTATAGGTTTGCATTTGGTTTAGGTTGTCGCGTTTTAATTTAAAGGTCCATTTTGACCCTATCACTTTCTTGCCTGGTGGCGGATCGACTAATGTCCAAGTTTTATTTTTAGCTAGGCACTTGATTTCGTTTTCGGTGGCTTTGAGCCAATTTTTCCTATCGTGTGGATTTTTCATTTCCATGATATCGTTCCAATTCTTTGGTTCATTTGATTGTGTGTCTTTAACTAAACAGACAAAGCTATCCGGTGGTACTCCTCTGTTAGATCTATTTGACCTTCTTGGTTCTATTTGTGTTTGTTTGGACTCGCATGGTTGTTTTTCTTTATCATTAATGTCAATTTCAATGTAATTTTTATTCTTCTCTTCTTGATTTCTATCATCAGTGGAGATTTCTTCGAGATTTGAATTTTCCTCAATGTTGTTTAAGTGTTTTATTTCATGTTCTATAAATTTTACAGTTCTGGCAATTATTATTTGTTTGTCCTTTGTGTGTATGCGATATCCCTTGGAACGTGTGTCGTAACCAAGAAAAATACCTTCTTGCGCTCTATTATCTAGTTTTCCTCGATATATTTTATTAATGTAAACAAATGCTTTACATCCAAAGGTTCTTAAATGTTTGAGATTAGGTTTGATACCTTTCCATAGTTCGTATGGAGTTTTGTCGTTCGCTCTTGTTGGCAATCTGTTTTGTAAATATGTCGCTGTGTGTATTGCCTCTCCCCAAAATTGTTTATTTAAATTTGCTTCTAAAAGCATGCTACGTGTCATATCGAGTAGGCTTTTATTCTTCCTTTCTGCCACGCCGTTCTGGCTCGGGTTGTGTGGAATTGTGAATTGGTGTAATATCCCGTTTTCCTTTAGATAATTCTCTATTTCGTTGCTATTATATTCTCCTCCATTATCGGATCTTATTTCTTTTGGTTTTCTACCGAATTGATCATTTACCATTGCAATGTATTCTTTTAATTTATCAATTACTTCGCTTTTCTTAGATAGTAAGTATATAGTTGTATATCTCGAGTAATCGTCGATGAATGTGAGAAAGTATTGTTTTCCTCCTAGTGTTGGTGTACTTATAGGTCCACAGACGTCGCTGTGTATTAAATCGAGAACTTTGTTTGCTCCATTTGTAGCCGATTTTGGATATGGCGCGTCGTTTAATTTAGATTTGATGCAGGTTTCGCATAATTTATTATTGTGTCTGCAGTTTTTAATTTTTATTCCTGTAGCTAGCTGTTTGTTAACAATTGTTTTGATTGCTTCATAATCCCGATGTCCTAGTCTTCGATGCCATACTTCTAAACATTCTTTATTATTATTACAGCTTAGTGTGACGTTTGCATAGTTTTCTGAATTTTCTAAGTGGTTTGTTCGTTCGATTACGTATAAATTACGTTTGTTCTTCGCTCTTATATAAATTTCACCATCGAACGTTAAATCACATTTATCGTTTTCAAAGATTAATTTACATCCATTTTTAGTTGCTTTGCTTACAGATATTAAATTGGATTCTAGTTCTGGGACGTATAGGACTTCCTGTAGTCTTGTTAGTTTTATTTCTCCGTTTGGGGATTTCGTTTTTATTAAAACGTCGCCTGAACCGAATGCTTCGAGTTTGTTGCCGTTTGCGATGGTGACTGATGATTTTTCAAAATTGTTAAATTTATCAAATAACCTCTTATCATTTGCAATGTGTGAGGTACTGCCACTGTCGAGTATCCAGTTCTGTTTTCCTAATTTTTCTGTTATTAGTACGCGATCTTCGGATTGATTAGTTTTTGAGCTTATTTTCTGATCATTCGCGTTATCGTGACAGTCAGTATTCTCTTTATAATTCTCTGTGTTTTCATAACATAGTGATGATGAAAAAGGTTTAGCTTTGTTTTTATTATTTAAGTTGTTCACATTTTGATATGTGTGTTTGTTTTTGTTGTGCTGTGTGTATCTGCTCTTGAGGTGATAGCACTCGCTATTATTATGATTCGTCATCTTGCAGTGACTGCAATATTTTGAATTTCTTTTGTAGTCGTTATAAGTGTGTTTTCTTTGTGTTTTAAATGCCTTTTCAGAGCTGTTGTTTTGTTCAGACATTTCTTGTCTGCGATTATACTCATCTATGAGTTTACTTCTGATAAAATCTGGGGATAATTCGGCTTCGGGCCTTGCCTCTAATGCGGTGATAAGCGTGTTGTAGCTGGGCGGTAATGAGTATAGAAATAGTGCGGATATGTGTGAGTCATTTATATTCTCGCCTATGCCAGATAATTTATCTACTATTTGTAGAATATTTGTTATATGATTAATCATATTACCGTTTTCGGGCAGTTTAGTACTGCACAGTTTTCGTAATAAATACAGTTTGCTACTCAGATTTTCTCTTTCATGCGTACTTTTGAGAGCTTCCCAGGTTTGCCTGGCTGTGGTAAAATTTTTTACATGCACAATTTGTGCGTCATCTATGCTTAGATTAATTAAAGCTCTCGCCTTTCTATCTCTTTTGTTCCAATCCTCATTTAAAGGAGTTGGTGGTTGATCACTTATTACTTCAAATAATTCTTCTTTTATTAGAAGCATTTCGAGCTTAAACTTCCAGTTGGAATAATTGCTCGAATTTAGATTCTCTATGAATTGGCTTTCTTTGAATGTAGCCATTTTTATTTTCTATCTTTAATTATTTTTAAAGATATTCAATTTAATTTTATACAAATCGCTTTTCTTTGCGTTCGTTTTTATTTTCTATAAAGCGAGTTTTTTCAGCATATAGCTAATGTGCTTAAAAATTTTATTTAATACATAATATCAGTCTCATAATCTATCGGCGGCGCAGTTTATTTAATGTGTAAAATAGTTTCTTTAATTGTATAAAAACAATTCTTCAAAAATAGAGTTAAGTAAGCATGCAGACGCTTACCTGATTATAAGTTCAAACCTTTGTAGAGAAATGTATATCCGAATTGAAGAGCGCTACGTCTCCGTTAAATCACACATAATTATATTCCGTTGTGAAGTCGCACATTATCGTAATCCATCGATCTGAAACTTTATTACTTTGCTGAAATTAAAATGTTTATTAACATGTGTTTTAATTAAATTAAGCACCCTTCACTTTTATATTTATATTATATTTAAACATTTAATGGTATCTTGATTATTATATTTTCAGAGCATTTACATCGCTCTGACATTTTCACACACTACATTATTAGGTGAAATTTACAACACAACTGACTAAAGTCTAAAATGTTTTTCAGTTTTGGTAGCCTTGGATGACGTCACAGGAAAGAACATATAATAGCACGTGATAATCATTTTTCTTTCGCGTGGGCGTTTATTCCATGTACGAAGCTGCGATGAAAATAGTTTATGAGTTTGTTTTTCCGACGAGATAATTAAAGTTGTTTACTGCAATTTTAAAGTACTTTATTATTATCTGACGATTGAAGAGTAGTTGATTCCGCATAGAAGATTACCCTTTAATTGGAATTTCCGTCACTCACCCTTAATCTTCTATGTAGGATAAGGAAGTAAGTTCAGATTGTTTCGGTGTTTAATGAATTCAGGCTTGGGGTTGGGCTTGGTGAGTGAATCTGCAGTCATAAATTCTGTAGGACAATACTTTAAATCTATTATTCCATCCTCCTTGAGTTGTCTTATCGCGTGGAATTTGATATCTATATGTTTACTTTTCCGAGTATGTTTTTCGCTTTCAACCATTTTTATACATGGTTGATTGTCCTCGTATATTGTTATGGGTTTCTGTTGTGGTAAGTTTAAATCTTCCAGGAGTTTTGTCATCCATATTATTTCCTGTGCTGCATTACTTACAGAAATGTATTCGGCTTCTGCTGATGACAGAGCAACGCATGTCTGTCTTTTCGTTGTCCAATGTATGGGACACTTTCCTAACATAAATATATTTCCGCTGGTGGATCGTCTAGTTTATGGATCACCTCCCCAATCTGCATCTGCGTAAACTTCGAGAATAGGCTTATTTTTCGAACTTAGCGTCAGGTTGAGGTGCTTTGTGTTGTTTAAGTATGTTACGATTCTTTTGACTGCTTTCCAGTCTTTTTCTCGAGGGGTTTCATTTCTACGGCTGAGTATGTTGACCGCTGCTGAAATATCGGGCCTGGATAATGTTGAGATGTAGAGTAATTTTCCCGTTGCTTGTCTGAATTTAATATTGTTAGGTAATAGATTTTCTTCATCGTTGAGTCGATTGTAACCTGCTTCCATAGGTGTGCTGTAGGGTTTTGCATTTTGAAGATTGAGTTTATCTACCAATTCTTCAATTTTTGAATTTTGGTTTAAGTAGAAATTTTTATCGTCTCTTTTTATACTTATTCCGAGATAGTTATTGACTTCTCCCAAATCCTTCAATTCATATTCCCTTTTGAGATTGTTTATTAATTCAATTATATCTTCGTTTTTTCCGGCAATTAACAGATCGTCCACGTAAACTATAATGTATGTCGAGTTTTCACCATTTTCGCGTATAAAAAGACATGAGTCAGATGTACTTTGTACAAAATTTAATGCTTTAAGACTCTCGGAGTTTTTCGTGTGCCATGCTCTGGCGGCTTGTTTAAGCCCGTAAATTGCCTTTTGTAATTTACATACTTTGTTTTGTTGATTTGGAGCTATATAGCCTTCCGGCTGTTTCATGTATACCTCTTCTTGTAGGTTTCCATGTAAAAACGCTGTATTCACGTCGATATGATTAACTTTAAGGTTATGATTTAATGCTGCTATGAGAAATGCACGGATTGTAGTATGAGAGACAACTGGAGCAAAGGTCTCGTCATAATCTACTCCGAATTTCTGACTGTATCCCTGTGCCACGAGTCGTGCTTTATAGGTTTGCATTTGGTTTAGGTTGTCGCGTTTTAATTTAAAGGTCCATTTTGACCCTATCACTTTCTTGCCTGGTGGCGGATCGACTAATGTCCAAGTTTTATTTTTAGCTAGGCACTTGATTTCGTTTTCGGTGGCTTTGAGCCAATTTTTCCTATCGTGTGGATTTTTCATTTCCATGATATCGTTCCAATTCTTTGGTTCATTTGATTGTGTGTCTTTAACTAAACAGACAAAGCTATCCGGTGGTACTCCTCTGTTAGATCTATTTGACCTTCTTGGTTCTATTTGTGTTTGTTTGGACTCGCATGGTTGTTCTTCTTTATCATTAATGTCAATTTCAATGTAATTTTTATTCTTCTCTTCTTGATTTCTATCATCAGTGGAGATTTCTTCGAGATTTGAATTTTCCTCAATGTTGTTTAAGTGTTTTATTTCATGTTCTATAAATTTTACAGTTCTGGCAATTATTATTTGTTTGTCCTTTGTGTGTATGCGATATCCCTTGGAACGTGTGTCGTAACCAAGAAAAATACCTTCTTGCGCTCTATTATCTAGTTTTCCTCGATATATTTTATTAATGTAAACAAATGCTTTACATCCAAAGGTTCTTAAATGTTTGAGATTAGGTTTGATACCTTTCCATAGTTCGTATGGAGTTTTGTCGTTCGCTCTTGTTGGCAATCTGTTTTGTAAATATGTCGCTGTGTGTATTGCCTCTCCCCAAAATTGTTTATTTAAATTTGCTTCTAAAAGCATGCTACGTGTCATATCGAGTAGGCTTTTATTCTTCCTTTCTGCCACGCCGTTCTGGCTCGGGTTGTGTGGAATTGTGAATTGGTGTAATATCCCGTTTTCCTTTAGATAATTCTCTATTTCGTTGCTATTATATTCTCCTCCATTATCGGATCTTATTTCTTTTGGTTTTCTACCGAATTGATCATTTACCATTGCAATGTATTCTTTTAATTTATCAATTACTTCGCTTTTCTTAGATAGTAAGTATATAGTTGTATATCTCGAGTAATCGTCGATGAATGTGAGAAAGTATTGTTTTCCTCCTAGTGTTGGTGTACTTATAGGTCCACAGACGTCGCTGTGTATTAAATCGAGAACTTTGTTTGCTCCATTTGTAGCCGATTTTGGATATGGCGCGTCGTTTAATTTAGATTTGATGCAGGTTTCGCATAATTTATTATTGTGTCTGCAGTTTTTAATTTTTATTCCTGTAGCTAGCTGTTTGTTAACAATTGTTTTGATTGCTTCATAATCACGATGTCCTAGTCTTCGATGCCATACTTCTAAACATTCTTTATTATTATTACAGCTTAGTGTGACGTTTGCATAGTTTTCTGAATTTTCTAAGTGGTTTGTTCGTTCGATTACGTATAAATTACGTTTGTTCTTCGCTCTTATATAAATTTCACCATCGAACGTTAAATCACATTTATCGTTTTCAAAGATTAATTTACATCCATTTTTAGTTGCTTTGCTTACAGATATTAAATTGGATTCTAGTTCTGGGACGTATAGGACTTCCTGTAGTCTTGTTAGTTTTATTTCTCCGTTTGGGGATTTCGTTTTTATTAAAACGTCGCCTGAACCGAATGCTTCGAGTTTGTTGCCGTTTGCGATGGTGACTGATGATTTTTCAAAATTGTTAAATTTATCAAATAACCTCTTATCATTTGCAATGTGTGAGGTACTGCCACTGTCGAGTATCCAGTTCTGTTTTCCTAATTTTTCTGTTATTAGTACGCGATCTTCGGATTGATTAGTTTTTGAGCTTATTTTCTGATCATTCGCGTTATCGTGACAGTCAGTATTCTCTTTATAATTCTCTGTGTTTTCATAACATAGTGATGATGAAAAAGGTTTAGCTTTGTTTTTATTATTTAAGTTGTTCACATTTTGATATGTGTGTTTGTTTTTGTTGTGCTGTGTGTATCTGCTCTTGAGGTGATAGCACTCGCTATTATTATGATTCGTCATCTTGCAGTGACTGCAATATTTTGAATTTCTTTTGTAGTCGTTATAAGTGTGTTTTCTTTGTGTTTTAAATGCCTTTTCAGAGCTGTTGTTTTGTTCAGACATTTCTTGTCTGCGATTATACTCATCTATGAGTTTACTTCTGATAAAATCTGGGGATAATTCGGCTTCGGGCCTTGCCTCTAATGCGGTGATAAGCGTGTTGTAGCTGGGCGGTAATGAGTATAGAAATAGTGCGGATATGTGTGAGTCATTTATATTCTCGCCTATGCCAGATAATTTATCTACTATTTGTAGAATATTTGTTATATGATTAATCATATTACCGTTTTCGGGCAGTTTAGTACTGCACAGTTTTCGTAATAAATACAGTTTGCTACTCAGATTTTCTCTTTCATGCGTACTTTTGAGAGCTTCCCAGGTTTGCCTGGCTGTGGTAAAATTTTTTACATGCACAATTTGTGCGTCATCTATGCTTAGATTAATTAAAGCTCTCGCCTTTCTATCTCTTTTGTTCCAATCCTCATTTAAAGGAGTTGGTGGTTGATCACTTATTACTTCAAATAATTCTTCTTTTATTAGAAGCATTTCGAGCTTAAACTTCCAGTTGGAATAATTGCTCGAATTTAGATTCTCTATGAATTGGCTTTCTTTGAATGTAGCCATTTTTATTTTCTATCTTTAATTATTTTTAAAGATATTCAATTTAATTTTATACAAATCGCTTTTCTTTGCGTTCGTTTTTATTTTCTATAAAGCGAGTTTTTTCAGCATATAGCTAATGTGCTTAAAAATTTTATTTAATACATAATATCAGTCTCATAATCTATCGGCGGCGCAGTTTATTTAATGTGTAAAATAGTTTCTTTAATTGTATAAAAACAATTCTTCAAAAATAGAGTTAAGTAAGCATGCAGACGCTTACCTGATTATAAGTTCAAACCTTTGTAGAGAAATGTATATCCGAATTGAAGAGCGCTACGTCTCCGTTAAATCACACATAATTATATTCCGTTGTGAAGTCGCACATTATCGTAATCCATCGATCTGAAACTTTATTACTTTGCTGAAATTAAAATGTTTATTAACATGTGTTTTAATTAAATTAAGCACCCTTCACTTTTATATTTATATTATATTTAAACATTTAATGGTATCTTGATTATTATATTTTCAGAGCATTTACATCGCTCTGACATTTTCACACACTACATTATTAGGTGAAATTTACAACACAACTGACTAAAGTCTAAAATGTTTTTCAGTTTTGGTAGCCTTGGATGACGTCACAGGAAAGAACATATAATAGCACGTGATAATCATTTTTCTTTCGCGTGGGCGTTTATTCCATGTACGAAGCTGCGATGAAAATAGTTTATGAGTTTGTTTTTCCGACGAGATAATTAAAGTTGTTTACTGCAATTTTAAAGTACTTTATTATTATCTGACGATTGAAGAGTAGTTGATTCCGCATAGAAGATTACCCTTTAATTGGAATTTCCGTCACTCACCCTTAATCTTCTATGTAGGATAAGGAAGTAAGTTCAGATTGTTTCGGTGTTTAATGAATTCAGGCTTGGGGTTGGGCTTGGTGAGTGAATCTGCAGTCATAAATTCTGTAGGACAATACTTTAAATCTATTATTCCATCCTCCTTGAGTTGTCTTATCGCGTGGAATTTGATATCTATATGTTTACTTTTCCGAGTATGTTTTTCGCTTTCAACCATTTTTATACATGGTTGATTGTCCTCGTATATTGTTATGGGTTTCTGTTGTGGTAAGTTTAAATCTTCCAGGAGTTTTGTCATCCATATTATTTCCTGTGCTGCATTACTTACAGAAATGTATTCGGCTTCTGCTGATGACAGAGCAACGCATGTCTGTCTTTTCGTTGTCCAATGTATGGGACACTTTCCTAACATAAATATATTTCCGCTGGTGGATCGTCTAGTTTATGGATCACCTCCCCAATCTGCATCTGCGTAAACTTCGAGAATAGGCTTATTTTTCGAACTTAGCGTCAGGTTGAGGTGCTTTGTGTTGTTTAAGTATGTTACGATTCTTTTGACTGCTTTCCAGTCTTTTTCTCGAGGGGTTTCATTTCTACGGCTGAGTATGTTGACCGCTGCTGAAATATCGGGCCTGGATAATGTTGAGATGTAGAGTAATTTTCCCGTTGCTTGTCTGAATTTAATATTGTTAGGTAATAGATTTTCTTCATCGTTGAGTCGATTGTAACCTGCTTCCATAGGTGTGCTGTAGGGTTTTGCATTTTGAAGATTGAGTTTATCTACCAATTCTTCAATTTTTGAATTTTGGTTTAAGTAGAAATTTTTATCGTCTCTTTTTATACTTATTCCGAGATAGTTATTGACTTCTCCCAAATCCTTCAATTCATATTCCCTTTTGAGATTGTTTATTAATTCAATTATATCTTCGTTTTTTCCGGCAATTAACAGATCGTCCACGTAAACTATAATGTATGTCGAGTTTTCACCATTTTCGCGTATAAAAAGACATGAGTCAGATGTACTTTGTACAAAATTTAATGCTTTAAGACTCTCGGAGTTTTTCGTGTGCCATGCTCTGGCGGCTTGTTTAAGCCCGTAAATTGCCTTTTGTAATTTACATACTTTGTTTTGTTGATTTGGAGCTATATAGCCTTCCGGCTGTTTCATGTATACCTCTTCTTGTAGGTTTCCATGTAAAAACGCTGTATTCACGTCGATATGATTAACTTTAAGGTTATGATTTAATGCTGCTATGAGAAATGCACGGATTGTAGTATGAGAGACAACTGGAGCAAAGGTCTCGTCATAATCTACTCCGAATTTCTGACTGTATCCCTGTGCCACGAGTCGTGCTTTATAGGTTTGCATTTGGTTTAGGTTGTCGCGTTTTAATTTAAAGGTCCATTTTGACCCTATCACTTTCTTGCCTGGTGGCGGATCGACTAATGTCCAAGTTTTATTTTTAGCTAGGCACTTGATTTCGTTTTCGGTGGCTTTGAGCCAATTTTTCCTATCGTGTGGATTTTTCATTTCCATGATATCGTTCCAATTCTTTGGTTCATTTGATTGTGTGTCTTTAACTAAACAGACAAAGCTATCCGGTGGTACTCCTCTGTTAGATCTATTTGACCTTCTTGGTTCTATTTGTGTTTGTTTGGACTCGCATGGTTGTTCTTCTTTATCATTAATGTCAATTTCAATGTAATTTTTATTCTTCTCTTCTTGATTTCTATCATCAGTGGAGATTTCTTCGAGATTTGAATTTTCCTCAATGTTGTTTAAGTGTTTTATTTCATGTTCTATAAATTTTACAGTTCTGGCAATTATTATTTGTTTGTCCTTTGTGTGTATGCGATATCCCTTGGAACGTGTGTCGTAACCAAGAAAAATACCTTCTTGCGCTCTATTATCTAGTTTTCCTCGATATATTTTATTAATGTAAACAAATGCTTTACATCCAAAGGTTCTTAAATGTTTGAGATTAGGTTTGATACCTTTCCATAGTTCGTATGGAGTTTTGTCGTTCGCTCTTGTTGGCAATCTGTTTTGTAAATATGTCGCTGTGTGTATTGCCTCTCCCCAAAATTGTTTATTTAAATTTGCTTCTAAAAGCATGCTACGTGTCATATCGAGTAGGCTTTTATTCTTCCTTTCTGCCACGCCGTTCTGGCTCGGGTTGTGTGGAATTGTGAATTGGTGTAATATCCCGTTTTCCTTTAGATAATTCTCTATTTCGTTGCTATTATATTCTCCTCCATTATCGGATCTTATTTCTTTTGGTTTTCTACCGAATTGATCATTTACCATTGCAATGTATTCTTTTAATTTATCAATTACTTCGCTTTTCTTAGATAGTAAGTATATAGTTGTATATCTCGAGTAATCGTCGATGAATGTGAGAAAGTATTGTTTTCCTCCTAGTGTTGGTGTACTTATAGGTCCACAGACGTCGCTGTGTATTAAATCGAGAACTTTGTTTGCTCCATTTGTAGCCGATTTTGGATATGGCGCGTCGTTTAATTTAGATTTGATGCAGGTTTCGCATAATTTATTATTGTGTCTGCAGTTTTTAATTTTTATTCCTGTAGCTAGCTGTTTGTTAACAATTGTTTTGATTGCTTCATAATCACGATGTCCTAGTCTTCGATGCCATACTTCTAAACATTCTTTATTATTATTACAGCTTAGTGTGACGTTTGCATAGTTTTCTGAATTTTCTAAGTGGTTTGTTCGTTCGATTACGTATAAATTACGTTTGTTCTTCGCTCTTATATAAATTTCACCATCGAACGTTAAATCACATTTATCGTTTTCAAAGATTAATTTACATCCATTTTTAGTTGCTTTGCTTACAGATATTAAATTGGATTCTAGTTCTGGGACGTATAGGACTTCCTGTAGTCTTGTTAGTTTTATTTCTCCGTTTGGGGATTTCGTTTTTATTAAAACGTCGCCTGAACCGAATGCTTCGAGTTTGTTGCCGTTTGCGATGGTGACTGATGATTTTTCAAAATTGTTAAATTTATCAAATAACCTCTTATCATTTGCAATGTGTGAGGTACTGCCACTGTCGAGTATCCAGTTCTGTTTTCCTAATTTTTCTGTTATTAGTACGCGATCTTCGGATTGATTAGTTTTTGAGCTTATTTTCTGATCATTCGCGTTATCGTGACAGTCAGTATTCTCTTTATAACTCTCTGTGTTTTCATAACATAGTGATGATGAAAAAGGTTTAGCTTTGTTTTTATTATTTAAGTTGTTCACATTTTGATATGTGTGTTTGTTTTTGTTGTGCTGTGTGTATCTGCTCTTGAGGTGATAGCACTCGCTATTATTATGATTCGTCATCTTACAGTGACTGCAATATTTTGAATTTCTTTTGTAGTCGTTATAAGTGTGTTTTCTTTGTGTTTTAAATGCCTTTTCAGAGCTGTTGTTTTGTTCAGACATTTCTTGTCTGCGATTATACTCATCTATGAGTTTACTTCTGATAAAATCTGGGGATAATTCGGCTTCGGGCCTTGCCTCTAATGCGGTGATAAGCGTGTTGTAGCTGGGCGGTAATGAGTATAGAAATAGTGCGGATATGTGTGAGTCATTTATATTCTCGCCTATGCCAGATAATTTATCTACTATTTGTAGAATATTTGTTATATGATTAATCATATTACCGTTTTCGGGCAGTTTAGTACTGCACAGTTTTCGTAATAAATACAGTTTGCTACTCAGATTTGCTCTTTCATGCGTACTTTTGAGAGCTTCCCAGGTTTGCCTGGCTGTGGTAAAATTTTTTACATGCACAATTTGTGCGTCATCTATGCTTAGATTAATTAAAGCTCTCGCCTTTCTATCTCTTTTGTTCCAATCCTCATTTAAAGGAGTTGGTGGTTGATCACTTATTACTTCAAATAATTCTTCTTTTATTAGAAGCATTTCGAGCTTAAACTTCCAGTTGGAATAATTGCTCGAATTTAGATTCTCTATGAATTGGCTTTCTTTGAATGTAGCCATTTTTATTTTCTATCTTTAATTATTTTTAAAGATATTCAATTTAATTTTATACAAATCGCTTTTCTTTGCGTTCGTTTTTATTTTCTATAAAGCGAGTTTTTTCAGCATATAGCTAATGTGCTTAAAAATTTTATTTAATACATAATATCAGTCTCATAATCTATCGGCGGCGCAGTTTATTTAATGTGTAAAATAGTTTCTTTAATTGTATAAAAACAATTCTTCAAAAATAGAGTTAAGTAAGCATGCAGACGCTTACCTGATTATAAGTTCAAACCTTTGTAGAGAAATGTATATCCGAATTGAAGAGCGCTACGTCTCCGTTAAATCACACATAATTATATTCCGTTGTGAAGTCGCACATTATCGTAATCCATCGATCTGAAACTTTATTACTTTGCTGAAATTAAAATGTTTATTAACATGTGTTTTAATTAAATTAAGCACCCTTCACTTTTATCTTTATATTATATTTAAACATTTAATGGTATCTTGATTATTATATTTTCAGAGCATTTACATCGCTCTGACATTTTCACACACTACATTATTAGATGAAATTTACAACACAACTGACTAAAGTCTAAAATGTTTTTCAGTTTTGGTAGCCTTGGATGACGTCACAGGAAAGAACATATAATAGCACGTGATAATCATTTTTTTTTCGCGTGGGCGTTTATTCCATGTACGAAGCTGCGATGAAAATAGTTTATGAGTTTGTTTTTCCGACGAGATAATTAAAGTTGTTTACTGCAATTTTAAAGTACTTTATTATTATCTGACGATTGAAGAGTAGTTGATTCCGCATAGACGATTACCCTTTAATTGGAATTTCCGTCAGTTTATAACTCTAAAATGAAGAATTTCGATCATTTTAACGAACTAACAGCAGCAATATAAATTTAAAATCATAATCAAATAAAAAAAATCGCATTATTTTAAGTACTCATTTTATAAGTGCCCGTAGCTTTTACCAAAATTTGTTAATAGAGTTCTTCTATTTAATATTTAAATAGCAGAAATTATATATAGTTTGATTGCAGGATTTGTAATACTTTTCTGCATCCAAGCAAAGCGAAAAATTATATTAAAAATTTGTGGTAAAGAGTATGAACCCTGTTTATTGATTTATTAAAATGCATGTTGCTAAATAGTTTCTTTATCCCTTAATCGTCGCGCCCGAGAAGTGTAGACTGCTTTTTAAAAATTCAGATTCCTTGATTACCACCAGTTTTTTTTTTTTTAAGTATAAATATTTGCTTTATTTAATAGGCAGATAAAATAATGCGAGAATAAAGCCAATTACACTATTTTAAAAAACTGGTCGGAATCAAACAATCTGAATAAAACAGGCGTAGCCTGCGCTGCCCATGAATGTCTCGGGCACGACGATTAAGGGGTTAAATGTTTTCAATTGGCGATTTCAAAACAAATTTGGATATAGTTATTTATAATATAAGTCGCGTATTGAATAACAAAATATAGAAATGAACCAACGAATCTGCACCATTCGTATTTAAATGGGTGAATCTATTTCAACTGAAATCTATCAATAAATGAAAGATTTGTCTTAAAAGGCGAATGACAGGTTAGGTTCGAAAGTAAAAAGTAAAATTAACATTGTGAAAGCAACGACGTGCATTTAAATAATGAAGGCATTTGATATAAATATTCATTAAGAAAATCCTTTATGGTGCACGATACGTGCAATGCATGGTGTTTATAAATTTAAAATAAAGCATTTCGATCTTTTTCCTGAACTTTTATTGTTCTAATAGGAACAATATAAATTTTACGTCATAGTCAAAAAGAAAATATCGAATTATTTTAAATATGCATTTTATTGATTTATTAAAATTCATGTTGCTAAACAGTTCCTGAAATGTTTGCAATAGGCGATTTCAAAACAAATTTGGATATAGATATCTGTAATATAAGTCGCTTATGAATAACAATATTTGGAAATGAACCAATAAATCTGTATTACTCCTATTTAAATAGGTGAATTTATTTCAGCTAAAATGAATCAATAAAGGAAAGACTTGTCTTGAAAGGCGAACATCAGATTAAGTTCGAAAGTAAAAAAGTAAAATTAACTTTGTGAAATCAACGAGATACATTTAAATAAGGAAAGCAATTGAAATAAATGATCCATATAAAGGTATTTTATGATGGATGATACGTGCAACGAATCGTGTTTATAAATAAAAAATGAAGCATTTCGATTTTTTTCCCGAACTTTTATTATTCTTACGGGAGCAATGTAAATTTAAAGTTATAATGAAATAGAAAAAGAATCGCATTTTTTTAAGTACCCATTTTATTGATTTTTTAAGATTCATATTGCTAAGTAGTTTCTTAACCCTTTCAGGCGCTGAGGTATTCTGTTAAAAAAAAAGGGAAATGACTGATTGACACCAGAATTTGCAAAAGAATTTTTTATAAATTAAATACTTGCTTTCGTTCATGTTCATTATAACAGTAAAATTTTATTAAAATATTCTGGGTTTCGTGTGCCAGTTTGGAATTAAACTTAAGTGGTCACATTTCTGACCACCGCCCTTGAAAGGGTTAAATGTTTTCAACTGGCGATTTCAAAACCACTTTGGATATAGGTATCTATAATATAAGTCGCTTACTCTCTTATGGAATAATAATATTTGGAAATTAACTAACAAATCTGCATTACTCCTATATAAATAGGTGAATCTATTTCAGCAGAAATCTATCAATAAATGAGAGACTTGTCTTAACCCTTTCCGTAAGTCTGTTTTTAAAATGATGAAATAATAGACTGACACCAGAATTTATAAAAGAATTCATTAGGTAATAAAAACTTGTTTATATGACCGTACTTAATAAAAGGGAAAATTTTATTAAATAATCTTGGTGCCGTTCGTCAATTTTGGAATTAAAATTAGGTGTCCTTTTTTGTGGACACCGCCTGCTAAAGGGTTTAAAAGGCGAACAATAGATTAAGTTCGAAAGTAGAAAGTAAAATGAACTTTGTGAAAGCAACAACATACATTTAAATAAGGAAAGCAATTGAAATAAATGTTCAACATAAAAGTATTTTATGATAGAAGATACCTGCAAAATATAAAATGTTTATAAATCAAAAATGAAGCATTTCGTTTGTTTTCCCGAACTTTTATTAGTCTTACGTGAGCAATAGAAATTTAAAGTCATTACAAAATAGTGAAAAATCGCATTATTTTAAGTACCCATTTTAATATTTTTTTAGATGCTAAATAGTGCGTTAACCCTTTAACGGACATTGGTTTCCCTACGAAACCACAAAATTTTAATTACGAAATTCAACAATGACAGCAGAATTTTAATAGAAATGTTTTTTTATATTTATTATGTACGTGAAATATCGCTTTTTTTTTTTTTGTTATATACAAAAAATTTGTTCATAATTTTCGGTGTCAATCATTTATTTCAACATTTTAGCAATTGAAGGGCTTTATCCGTTAAAGGGTTAAATGTTTTCAACTGGCAATTTTAAAACAACTTTGGATGTAGGCAGAGATGCCAAGCTTCCACTAATCTTCTGTAATATGTAGATTAATTTGACCCAGTTTAAGAACTTTTCGTACCAGAAATTTAATTGATGAATCTTTATTTATATATTTTCAGATTTCCACGTGGAATATATTTAAATTAATTTCTTTAAAAAAATTCTGGCGCTAAATGTATTAAACCTGGGTCAAATTAACCCACATATTACGGAAGATTAGTGAGAGCTTGGCACCTATGTATAGGTATCTATAATAAAAATCGCTTATTGAATAACAATATTTGGAAACGCATGGCTCCCAAATGGTTCGCTTTTTGAATACCAGTGTTTTCTTAGAAACATTTTATTTTTATATTTTTCTTGCAAATTTTCCAAAAACTACCGTAATTTCCGGCGTATAATTCGCAGCTCAAACAATCGTTTTTCGACCCAGAAAATTTATTCAATAATTGTAGTTAAATAATTACAGCGATCTTTTAAGTTACATTTTATAAAATAATATTTCTGGGTCGAAAAACGACTCTTTGAGCTGCGGATTATACGCCGGAAATTACGGTACCTTCGGAGGACAATATTTTCGGAAGTGTTGTAGAAACCT
Source organism: Maratus michaelseni (assembly GCA_963931845.1). NCBI lineage: Eukaryota > Metazoa > Arthropoda > Arachnida > Araneae > Salticidae > Maratus > Maratus michaelseni. Next base: position 264,880,991 of record OZ007595.1, on the reverse strand, counting down.
TTAGGGAAATGTTTTGTTAAAAATTATTGGTATTCAGTTGGCGGACCATTTGGGAGCTCTGAAATGAACCAACAAATCTGCATTACTCGTATTGAACTAGGCGAATGTATTTCAGCTCAAATCTATCAACAAATAAATGACGTGTCTTAAGGCTGCTCGTCAGTAAACTTCCCGATTCCCCTCGCTAATGTTATTCCTATGGACGTAGGACGCATTCGTATTTTTAAAATATCTCCTCGGGAAATTAATATTTTAAACTTCTGTTTCCTGTGTACTGTTCTTAAAGAATGTCTCTTTTTTTCTTAGTTATCAAAATATTTCTAAACTATGTGCTTAATTTATATTTTTATGTGTTAAAATCTTAGCGAAACTGAATACGATTTTAACATTTCATATAAAATTAAATATATATTTTAGAAAAAAATTGACAACTAAGAGAAAAAGAGACATTCTTTAAGAACAATACAAAGAAAACAGAAGTTAAAAATATTAATTTTCCGAAGAGATATTTTAAAAATACGAATGCATCCTACGCCCATAGGAATAACATTAGCGAGGGGAATCGGGAAGTTTACTGACGCATACCTGCCAACTTTCAACTAAACTTCCGTACAATGTGAGTTAATTTGATCTAGGTAAAAGACGTTTCTAACCAGAAAATATATATGAAAAATTAATATATACTTAGTTTCATGTTCTTAAGTGGAATTTATTTGATTGCATTTCTTTTTTAAAAAATCTGGTTTTAAACGTGTTTAACCTCGGTTAAATTAACCTGTGTTGTCCGGAAGTTTAGCGCAATGTTGACAAGTATGCTGACGAGCAGCCTTAACCCCTTCGCGACGAGCGTCCTTTACGGAATTATTAATCTTTTACCACCGGTTTTTAAAAGAAGAAATTTTGGCTAATTGAATCGCAGAAAATCTACCATTAAATAAGGCATAGCTTCCACTAAAAAATAACTGGTGGGAATAATCGAGGATTCTGAGCATCTTATGCGTCACGTATACGTGTCGCTCGTCCCAAAGGGGTTAAACAACGAACGACAGATTAAGTTCGTAAGTAAAAGTAAAATGAACAAGGCATCGACATCGTGAAGGCATCGACATACATTTAGATAATGAAGGTAATTGATATAAATATTCCTTAAGGCAGAGTTCGTACTCCTTTACTAACATTTTTTAATAGAATTTTTCGCCTTATTTAAATGCAGAAAAGTATTACAAATCCTGCACTTAAACAAGGCGTCTGCAATTTTGGCTATTTAAATATTAAATAGAAAAATTTTATTACAAAATTGTGGTAAAAGAGTACGAACCCTCTAAGAAAATCCCTTATAAAGCTCAATACGGTGGAACGCATGGTGTTTATAAATTTAAAATGAAGCATTTCGATCGTTTTCCCGAACTTTTATTATTCTTACAGGAGCAATAGAAATTCAAAGTAATAATCAAATAGAAAAATCGTATTATTTGAAGTACACATTTTATTGATTTATTAAAATTCGTGTTACTAAACAGTTCCTGAAATATTTTCAATAGACGATTTCAAATCAAATTTGGATATAGGTATTTGTAATATAATTCGCTTCGTGAATAACAATATTTGGAAATGAACCAACTAATTTGTGTTGCTCGTACCTAACTGGGTGAATCTATTTCAGTTGAACTCTATCAACAAATGAATGACTTGTCTTTAACGATGAACGACAGATTAAGTTCGAAAGTAAAAAGTAAAATGAACATTGTGAAAGAAACGACATATATTTAAATAATGAAGGCAATTGATATAATCGTGTATGGCTTTTATGATGGCCAACACGTGCAACGCATGGTGTTTATCAATTTAAAGTAAAGCATTTCTACCGTTTTTCCAATATTTTATTATTCTTACTGGAGTCAATATAAATTTAAAGTCATAATGAACAGGAAAAGATCGCATTATTTTAAATACTTACTTCATCGATTATAAAAATTTATTTTGCTTAACTTTTCCTTTAATGTATTTAACTAACGGTTTTATGTCTATTTTGCATACATAAATAAGTCGTTTACAGAATAATGCTCTTTGGAAATATACCAATAAATCTCTGATACAGTAAACTCCCGACTATCCGGCCTAATGTGGCGGAAGGGTAGGCCGGATAACAAAAAAGCCGGATAGGCCGAAGTTCCATAAATATTTACCTACTTCCTGCTTTCACCCCTCCATAATATTAAAAACAAATGTTACACATTTTAAGCTACATTTTATATATACAGAACATACAGTTTCAAAATAAGCAAAACATTAAAGTGAAACGTAAACCTAATTCGGAAAAAAATGAGTAAATCTTATTTTACTGTTTATTGATAAATGATTGCACAAATATGAAAAGTTATGGATAAGATAAAAGAGTCAAAACTTACAATTTTTAGTTTTTGAAAAATTCTTTGATAGATGACCGCTTGCTCTTTCCTGTCGTGAGTCAGCACTTCCCACGGACGGAAACCTGCCTGTATCGGTCACTCGCAACATTCCTCATTTTTTTTACTAGGCCGGATAGTACGGAGGACCGGATAGTCGCGGGCCGGATAGTCTAGAGTTTACTGTACTTGTATTTAAATAACGTTCTCTCTGTTGCAGTTAAAATCAATCCCTGAATGCAGATGCAGGAGTCAATTTGTATGATTTTTTCCTACCACTATTTTTAAAAAGAAAAATTCCACTTATTTAATCCTCAATTTTTTGGAAAATATTTCTGAGCGTAGTTAGCGGAAGAAGAAAATCTTAAAAACTGGCAATTGTATGCAGAGCAGACATAGACAAAAAGAATGCAAAATAATTTCGAAATTAAAATTAATAAATAAATAAAGCGAACAACGTGAAAACAATAACATTAATTTAAATAATGAAAGCAATTGGGATAAATGTTCATCTCGAGAGACTTTTATGATGACCAGTATGTGCAAAGCATGGTGTTAATAAATCGAAGCATTTCTGTCGTTTCCCAAACTTTTATTATTCTTGCCGGAGTAATATAACTTTAAAGTCATAATCAAATGGAAAATATCGCATTATTTTAAGTACTCATTTCATTGATTTATTAAATTTGTGTAGGCGAACTGCTTCTATAATGTATTTAAGCAATAATTTCAAGTCTGTTTTGTATACATTTATAACTCGTTTACAGACTAACGCTATTTAGAAATACACGAATAAATCTTCGTTACTTGTACTTAATCCTAGAACTACCGTAAATTTTACTCAACTTTACTCAAAACTGATAAAAACATTTAACATCAGAATTTTTATTTAACTATTTAACTTATTTATTTTCTTTAGTTTTTGGTTAGGAGGTGGAGTTGTTTGCAACTGGGAATCCCCTTGCATTGATCAACTGTTTTACTGTTTGATTTTATATACAGGGTGTTTTTTTTTTTTAAGCTGACACTATTCAGAGCCGTCTGTAGCTCGTTCTAATAACTGGATTGACACAAAATTTTGTGAATGGACTAAGAAAACCATGGGAAAAAAAGATTCCAACAAAAAAAAATTAGTTCCAATCACCACCGATAGGGGGAAATGTGGCACTGTGGTCATTTATGCAACTGGGAATTAGCATAAAATACGGGCAAAAAATGAAAATGCAAATTTTTACTTACGCAAGCGACAGTAGCGCCAACAGTTTAAGTTATAAATGCATGCGAAAAACACCGAGAAACAATTTCAGCTCAGGTTGAAAATGAATCTCACGTTACCGCAGCGCGCGTTACTTGTGAAGTTCTTATATTGTAACCAGTACAATGCACCAGCCGCTCTTCGTTTACTTAGAACACGCCATAAACTGCGCAAAGGACCTTTATCCGTTAATGTATTGAAAGCAATGATTCTGAAATTCGAAGAAACAGGCTCGCTAGCAGTTCGGTCAGGCAGAGGACGTAAACCGGTGGCAGAAAAAGTGATAATAGATGTTTCAACTGCAATCAACGAAAGGGATTGATGAATAAAACGTGGCATGTTATCCAAATTATTAATTTTGTCTGTTTCTGATGGGTTTTTTCCAATGTACAGCGCCACATTTCCCCCTATCGGCGGTGATTGGAACTTTTTTTTTTTTTTTTTGGAATCTTTTTTCCCATGGTTTTCTTAGTCCATTCACAAAATTTTGTGTCAATCCAGTTATTAGAACGAGCTACAGACGGCTCTGAATAGTGTCAGTTTAAAAAAAAACACCCTGTATTTAACTTATTTTATGAAACAAATTATAGATCGAATAGACATTTTGAATGTACCTGTTTGGTTCATTGGAAGTTTCTTGTTTCAGTTAAAAGCAATCCGTAAATGCCAACATAGCTGCCAATTTTTATGGTATTTTCCTACCACAAATTTTAATGCGAACAATTTTATTTATTTAATTCTAAATTTTCCGTAATATATACGGATTTTTTTTCCCTGATCAGACTTATAGTGGAATAATAAATTCTAAAAGCTTGCAGTTATATGCAGAGCAGCGATTTAAAGACGAAAATATGACACATTGATTTCTAAAGTAAAAAATATAAATTAAGCGAACACCGCAAAAAAATAACATTAATTTAAATAATGGAAGTAATTTGAATAAATGTTCACCGCGAGAGGAGAGTCTTTTATGATGACCAGTACGTGCAAAGCATGGTGTTTTTAAACCTAAAACGAAGCACACTGTAAAAAAAAATTCCTCAAATCTACAGAAAAAACTATCAATTTTGGCGCCAGACGAAAACCGTTTAATTTACAGAAAATACCTGTATATTTTCATTAAAAGAGTTTATTCTGTAAAAAATAAACATTTTTTCTGTACAAATTACAAAATCCACATTTTTTTACAGGGAAAAAACTGTTTTTCTTTAAAACAGTTTTTTTCTATAAGAAATACAATATTTTTCTGTCATAATTACAGTTTTTTTAAGTGCATTTCTATCGTGTCAAGAATTTATTATTCTTACTGGAGTACTAAAAATTGGAAGTCATAATCAAATGGAAAATATCGCATTATTTTAAGTACCCATTCCATTACTTTATTAAAATTTATGCAGTCAAACTGCTCCTGTAATGCATTTAAGCAACGATTTCAAGTCTGTTTTGCATACGTGATTAGCTCATTTACAAAATAACACTATTTGGAAAGACGCGAATAAATCTTCGTTACATGTATTTAAGTCGAGTTCTCACTGCTCAGTCAAAACCTATTCGTAAGCAGTTCAGCGATTTAAAAGATGAACAGATCACAAATTATTTTCGAAAATAAAATAAATAAACAAATAAATAAAATGAACATCCTGAAAATAAGAACACACATTTAAATAATGAAGGTAATTGAAATAAATGTTCATCATGAGAGAGCTTTATGTTGGCCAAAACGTGCAACGCATGGTGTTTACAAATCTAAAATGAAGCATTTCGATCGTTTTCACAAAATTTTATGGTTCTTACAGGAGCAATATAAATTTAAATTCATAATCAAATAGAAAAGATAGCATTATTTTAAGTACCTATTTCATTGATTTATTAAAATTTATGTAGCCAAACTGTTCCTGTAATGTGTTCAAGTAACGATTTCAAATCCACTTTAGAGTTGTATTCTTGAAACAGGTAAAAGATGAAGGCACGGACGCATATTTCACAAGATGACATTTAAATGTACTTAAATAAATAGATTGAAATATATTGAAGCTGCTGCCTTAAACTTCTGTAATCTCCTTAGGGGAGCCTTAATGGTATTAGAAAAGTTTTATCGACACACTCAATGGATTTTAATGGGCATTTATGCTTTGTGCTTTGCCGTTTTTATTCTTAAAGTCTGCCAGAGTTCCGAATATTGAAATTTATCACAATGCAGAAGGAAGAATGGCTACGCCAAAGCTTACTGTGTATTGAATTCTGAAAAAAATATTTTAAGAAGGAATTTCATTCTATATCCAAATAAATGCTCACCCAACGCGAAAAATAAAATATAATATATATGGAAATAAATATTTATTTGTGTATTAAAAAGAGAAAAAAGCTGTAATAAAATAAATAACAAGTTGGAAATTGTACGTCAAATGTGACAAACGAGGTGCGTTCGTACTATAGCTAGTAATATAAATATTCAGATCTTGATGATTTTTAAATCTGTGAAATGAATTATATCGTCTGCAGATTAATTTCTGTAATAAAATAAGTATCTCGGTCGCTTGTCGATTAAACCTCGGAAGCTCCTATAACAAGAAAGCACCGTTTTTTTTTTATTATTCAAATTCTTAATAAATATTTTTATTTAAAGTTTTAATTCGATTTTCATAGAATATGAAATGTCACGACAAAATTCTGCAAAGTTAATATATCTTAAATTTCAAACCATTTGGTTGCGTAGTTTTAGCGCTGTTATATGCAAACGGATGGATCAGACGACGATTATAGGTGCTACGTATTTATATAATTACGAACTCACGTAAAAATGGTCAAGTAAAATGAGATCATTTAATTATAATAAAAATACAGAAAGCAAAAGCAATCATGTTCCATTTGGAAGGAAATAGCCATATTGTTCAAAATAATGTGATGACTTTTATTATAATAATATACCATAATACAATTTAGTACATTGATACTCAAATTCAGCTATAAACAGGGTTGAAATAGGTCAGAGAATTTTTCAGGGAAAATACCAATATTTTCTAATAGAAATATTCCTGATGTTTAATTGCGCGATTAAAAAAGGCGAGCTTTTCTATAAGAAAATACTGGTGTTTCACATGAAAAATTACCTGACACATAGCAACCCTGTATAAATCTACGTATTATAAAGTGTGTTATTAAGTAAGAATAAAACAAATTTAACCCCTTGGGGACGAGCGACACGTATACGTGACGCATAAGATGCTCAGAATCCTCGATTATTCCCACCAGTTATTTTTTATTGTAAACTTTGCCTTATGCAATTCTAGCATTTCTGCGATTCAATTAGGCGAAAATTTCTGTCTTGAAAAACCGGTGGTAAAAGATTAAAAATTCTGTAAAGGACGCTCGTCGCGAAGGGGTTAAACCGCAAAAATAGACCAATATGCAAACCAATATGCAGTACAATATGCAGTACAGAGTAATACTAGATTAATTAAATGAAATTTCAATTAATATGATTTATTAACGTAGTTAATGGATTTTAATGGGCTTTCATGCGTCGTGTTTTGCCGTATTCCACTGAAGGCTGCATAAATTCCGAATATTGAAATTAATAGCAAAGAAAATAATGCGGAAAACATTTTCTTCATAAAATGCTTCTCGGAATCAAATATAAATAAAAGTTTTTAGATCCATTCTATTGCATTCACTGAGCTCCAAATATAACTTATAACAGGAGGTCTGTCTTCCTAATGCCCAACATGATTTCCAGCGGTCAGCACGGAAAGACACAGTGACGATAATTTTAGCTCGCATTCATGGCAAAACATGCTGTCTATCGCATTCGCTTACATGATTAGTTAATTATTTATGAATTGGATAAGCATATTTTAAATATAAAAGCATAAATTAGGATAATAGTAAATGAGAATACTAATATATCTCATTGACAACACGGACTATTTTTTACTTTTGCCTTGCAAGCTTCATTTGCCTTTCCTGCTTCTGACCGCTGATTCTGAACTCCTGTTATATAGAGAGCTCAATGACCGCATTCAAAACTAGCAACATGGAATACATTTACCATTTCCAGCGCTCCCGAATGGTTCGCCAAGTGAATACCAATAGTTTTTAACGGAATATTTCATGGTATGTTTCTACTACATTTCCACAAAAATTACCTCCGAAGGTAGTTTCTACAAAATTTGGGAGAAAAATGTAAAATAAAAAAATTTCTAAGAAAATACTGGTATTGAAAAAGCAGACCATTTGGTATCCCTGCATTTCAATAATACCGGGTGCGCCATATGGTCGTTAAAACTTTAAAAATTCATGAAAAAGAGACAAATGATGCTAAACAACTGCGGTTGGCAGGAATGGGATTAGAGGGAGATCGGATTTTGTTAAGGACAAAAAAAGTTGTTAAAAAATTCCCGATAGATGGCGCTGTCATGCATAATATGAAGGAGACGTTTTCAAATTAGGCTCAGTAAAAGACCCATTTCAGAACAACAACGAAAAATCATGCGTCAAGCATAGATTATGTAATCTATGCTTCCCAACATTCCCAAAATACTTTTACAAATCATTACAGTTTAATAAACTGAAATATAATGTCTAAGTAATCAATTTGGAAAACGCATAATACATTTAAAAACCCAAATTCAGGAATTGCCAACAATATTCTGAAACATATCCGAATTTTTTGTGCAACTCTGTATATTATCTATAAATTTGTATATATACTACATAGAATGCTAAGTTTAATATCAGTTAGGAAACGCATACCACAGTTTAAAATTCCCCTTCTGGAATTTCCGCCAATAAACCAAAATGTACAGATCTTTTGTTCTGTCCTGTATCTGATCAAGATAATTTTTACACACCAAAGTAATAAGCAGAAAATTAGTTAAATATAAAAACTCGCTGATAACGCACATCCAGCAATTATTGTTAACAGGCAGCACTTTAACCGAATTTTTTATGTGTCCCTGTAAATGAAAGATGAATACTATACACACAATATTTTATAGTAAGCCTCTTGTAATTCACCTAAATAATATATATCAATTTCAATATGTTTGAAATAGTGCAACATTATTAAAATAAACCGCAAACGATTTTCACCATAGACCGTAATGTAACGAAATTCTTTTGAGTGTCCCTGTATGAATCTATAACTGCTATGCACACCATATTCTATAGTAAGACTCTTATAGTCCACCTCAGTGATATATATCAATTTCATTATGTTTTAAATAGTGAAACATCATTAAAATAAACCGAAAATAATTTTTCCCCGTAGAACGTAATGTAACGGAATTCTTTTGAGTGCCCCTGTAAAGAAACTATAAGCGCTACACTTTTCATTTTCAATATCGAACATGTCATAGTAAACTTCAATAACATATATCAATTGCATAACAAACCGAGTAAGGTTACACGAGTTAGAGCACGAAAAGACAGACAGACAGATGGCAGACATACGGCAGACAGACAAACCGAGTTCATAAAGTCTTTTCAAATATGTTGGAAAGTGTTAAAAAGGTATTCCTGTATGAGGAAAAAAAATCATCACAGGCCTGTCTTATTAGTCGGAGAGGGTTTCTTTGGTGATTCCATGATTAGTGACTCCAAATTTTATTGCCTGGTACTTTGGGTGTAAAACTGATTAAAGTCAGAAATCGACAGAATTAGAATTTATACTGTATTAGATATTCTTAGATATTCAAACAAAATGCATATCACTAACAGAGTTTAATCTTATCAATTACTTGATAAGGAAAGTAGTGCCACGTACGTCAAGAGGTTTTTGTGAATACGTTGCATAGATGTCATGTCTCGTGCCATTATTTTTAACAGCAATTTTTTTCTAATTTTATATTTTTAAGAGTAATCATAACCTTATTTAATTATTAAATAAAGCAAAGATTACTGTTAAAAAAAAATAGTGGTACGAGATTAGTCAGCTACGTAACATATTCACAAAAACATCTTCTCTTACGTAAAATGCCTCTTTTATGTGTTAAAGAAAAATCTTGTACAATATTTGACAACCATACAACTTATTCACAAAACTCGACGTGCATGGCATGTCTTTTCCAGTGCAAGTTGTTAACGAAGAAGGCGTGGTTTGTCTGAGAGGCGAGTTTTAGCGTTAAAAATAATCCGATATTTCTTCATTTTCCTTAGTTTTAACGATAAATTTCAAGAGCGACACTGAATTATCAAAAAACAATTATTCTGGTAACAATACTAGCTATTTATACAAGAACATACTCACATAATAAATAACCAAAAAGAAACCTCTTATTGTCTCTGTCCTACTACTGTTAATCTGATATTGAAGATAAGCATTGTGTCAATAAAAATACGCTGCAATTTCGATATGTTCTATTGTTCGGATTTTTTTTTTTTTTTTTTTTTTTGCATTATTCATTTATTTATTTATGAGCATAGTTGATTTTTTTTTCTGGGTGAGATTACTTTGAAGGTAATGAAAATTTTTGTATAAAAATAAAATAATCTCTGCTTTTAATTTTAAAACAAGCATTATAGTTTTAAAATTAATCAAAATTTTCAGTTGAGCAATTTTCCATGTTTGCTATGCAGATTTTAGAAATTTGAACGCATGTTGGAAGGCAGATAGGTTCATAGGAAAGAGAGGTGCAAGCTTTCCTGATTCAAAGGGTGGTGTTCAAATAATGGAAATTTTTTAATCCTTAATTGCATAGTGATGTAAATTTCCATCACAGTTTATTTAACTTTTAATAAATAAATCAACTTCTTCGACACCACTATATTTATATAGAAATATTAATGCAGTAAATTTCCGTGAACTATGTTGCTGAACAAAGTTAAAAATCTATCTTAAAATTTCTGGTTTCTAATATTTAATATATGTATAAAAAAAAACACAATTGTAAAAGAAAAACTCATGCAAAGAAGGGTTAAATAAGTATAGCTCCAAGGTTGACAATTTGACCTTTTTTTTAAAAAAAAAAAAATCATAAATGCCGAATTCATATCAGAATTTCCGAACAGTAATTATTACTTAATGTAAAAAAAGTCAATAAAGAAAGCAAACATTACTATTCGGAATTTCTGTTATAAATTAAGAATTTCTAAATAAAGAAAAAGGCCAAACTGACAAACTTGTGAGCTTCCCCAAAGACTATTTATCATTTTCGCTCTTTAGTGTTTGATAATTCCGTCTTCAATGCTTAAAAAATCAATTCTGTACATAAAGAAGCACTATAAGAATTCATTGTATTTTTGACGCGTAAATCTGCATATCAAGGCCCTCAATTCAGGACCCCCAAATGGTCCACTTTTAAAAAACCAGTATATTCTGAGAAACATTTTCATAGTAGGTTACCACAACATTTTCAATGGAATCTTACGGCTTGGTTTCTGCAATATTTGCAAGAAAAATCTATAATAATTTATTTTTTAGAAAATACATGTATTCAAAAAGCGGATAATTTAGGAACCTCTTCGGTGTCAGCTCTGCAAGCCGCATTTTTATTTTTAATCCATTATCTTAAATGTTTGATCCTTACAACCCGCAGTAAATTTTCTTTTATATTAGCAGGGCTCCCACTCAGTTCGTTTTTAAAATAGCACTATTTAAAAAAAATCTTCTCGTTAGATTTTACTTGCAAAGTTTGTATAAATCTACCCCAGGGTTGTTTTTGTGTCAAATGTTGTAAAAACTTACATCGAATTTTTATATTCAACAATATTGGAAATTAAAAAAACGGATCAGTGGCAGATCCTGTTTTAGTATTTCTAAGTAATTTCAAGATTTCTTTTGCAAATTGCAACTCAAGATACGATGTTTCTACGAGAAGTTATTTGAATTTATTTATGAAAAAAAACATAAAAATTATAATAAAAAACTGGTTCAAAACGCGTTTAACCTAGGTCAAATTAACCCACATTTTGTGGAAGAATTATCGGAGGTTATCAGTTATGAGAGAGACAAACAAACCCGCAGATAAACAAGACAAATCTTACACATTTTTTTACTATATTGGAAATAATTAAAATTCAATTTATCTATTTATTTAAAAAATTTAAAGTAAATAAAAGTCTTAAGCCTAAATTTTTTGGCATTAAAATTTATTTATGCCTTTTTATTACTGTAAAAGATTAATTAAATATGTTGTTTGCCACATGAAAAATAAACAAAAAACTGATTGTAAAGTCAAAAGTGAAAACAGAACGAATTTAATTTTAGAACCATTTTAATTTACAATTCTGTTTTATTCGAAATTAAATCAAAATATTTGCTTCTTTTTTCATCAAAGAAAAATCCGTTCTGAACTGTGATAATCTTTTGTCAAAGAATTTCAAAATAAAGTTATCCCAAATCAAACAATTCTCTTTCTTTTTGTTACGTCATTTTTCTCTCATTTCACCTTTACAACCTCAAAAGATAATAAAAATTAATTCCTGTCTTTATCCAAGTTTAAATATTTGGCATCTAAGGTTATTTAAACAAAGAACATTTTATAACTATAAGAGGTCATGTTTTTTGAATTAGTGTCTCATAAAACACTTGAGCATATATAAATATTTGTTCAGATTTTTTGTTAAAATTTGTTTTGCCCGAAAACTTTAATGCAGATTCTCCTTCACACAAAACTTAAATATTCTTTAATTCTGTACTAAACTTAACTGTTCTTAAAATTTGTTTTCAAAATAATTTTAACAACTTGAAGGGCGGTGGGATATTTTTATACCACTTAATTTTAATCAAAAGTTTCATGAAATATTTTGAAAAAATGCTACTTTTATAACTGGTCATAATAAGCCGTAAAATTCGAATTCCATATTTTCAAGACGAAATTTTCAAAATTCTGTTCTAAATTCAACATTGCAGAAACCCTGGAAGTGTTAGCCCTTCTTTGCATGAGTTTTTCTTTTACAATTGTGTTTTTTTATACATATATTAAATATTAGACACCAGAAATTTTAAGATAGATTTTTAACTTTGTTCAGCAACATAGTCCACGGGAAATTTACTGGATTAATATTTCTATATAAATATAGGGGTGGCGTAGAAATTGATTTATTTATTAAAAGTTAAATAAAAAGTGATGGAAATTTACATCACTGTGCAATTAAGGGTTAACACATTTGTATTCGAAGCGATATATACGTACGTCCATTTCACAAATTTCTTTTTTATTCAGATATTCCAAATTCACACCGGAAATTCTAAAAGAGGGCAGTTATTTGTTAAAGGAATTGCGGCTCGGAGCTGTTTTATAAATTTTTATTGGAATTACTTATTTTTTTTTTTCAAGTTTTGTTTTCTGTAAGACAAATTATTTCACATTCAAAAATCAAAATGAACACTTACAACAATTAATTTAAAAATTTTTAAATGCTTGCTAACGGAATAACAAGAAATTGATTTCATGTAATTCCGTTTATGAGTATTTAAAAATTTCCAAATAATATCCTTATATATATTTTTTAATTGTTGTAAGCATATATTTTGATTTCTCAGTGTGTACTAATTGTGCTTACAGAGATCAAAGGTTGATGTGATGGGGTGTCATTAATGGGGTGTCAAAAATGGGGTGTCATTAAATGAAGAAAAATTTACTATTAAGATTGGTATGAATTGGTATGCTGGTATGTATTCGGAATTTCTGTATAAAAAAGAAATTCCTGAAACTTATGCTCTGATACAAATCCGAATGACATCACGCTCGGATGTCATTCATATACAAATGGGTTAAAGGATACAGAAAACTCTTAAAGGTCTATATTTTTGCCACCAAATTTTAAAATTTAACATTTTCCTTTAAAAGAATTAATAAAATTTAAACGAAAAAAAAAATCTGTTCGTAAAATAAAAATAAAGCACTCAACGATTTTTATAATCCCACTAATAATTCTATTTTCTTTATTTTTTTTTTCTCTCAATCAAACAAAATCCATTCTGAACACGGATAATTCTTTGTCAAACACTTTCAAATTACCGTTATCTCAATTCAAACAGCTCAAACATTTTCCGTTCGTTATATCCCTTTTTCCCTCTCTCCACCTTACTGTCCCAAAAGAGAAAAAAAAATTAATGCCACGTTTCAGTTTAATATCCACGTTTCAGTTTAAATATTTGACATCTTATAATATTTAAACCTTTAGTTACGGATTGGGACATATATGTCCCAGAAGACCATTTTTTTGTATACGTACCACTTTTTGAAAAATGATCTCTGTCATAGACTTATAGTAGAATATTTCAAAGAGAAATCTACCATAAAGAAAAATGTTTGTAAATTGTGGTACGAATCAACACTGTTGCCAGTGGGCTACATTTTTTAATTCAGTTTCCTTAATTGCCACCAGTTTTTTGAAAAAGTAAAATTTGGTTTATTTAAAGCCAGATTAAAGAAGGCGAAAGCAGTGATGGAACAAAGGCGCACCAGAGATTCAATTGACACCGCTAAAAGTAAATAGTCTTCTTTGTCTTATTTAAGGCGGTATTCAAAAAAATATTCTCCCACGCTCAACAACTCAAAATTTTGAGACACATTCCCAGACTCATTTTTAAAAGTAAAAACATGAAACTTGGCGGCGTGATTTATGAAGAGATTTATAAGGGACCCATGTTTTTATTTTTCGTTCAATTAATTAGAAATTGATTTACAAACAATTATTTTCACAGTACGATAATTTTTTTGTTGTTGAAGTTTCCAGCGCTATCGCTTCGGAAAATTCGGTTCAAAATGTCCACTTTGACAGCATTTTTTGAAATATACTCTGCCTTTATCAAAAAATTGAGACAATACGGGATGGAGTTTCTGAATAAGAGAACCTGCCAATTGGATACATTTTAGAGCAAAAATGAATTTAAAAATGAGTCTCAAAATAAGCAGTTTAGATTTGAATACACCCTTAAAGATAGAATTTCCGATATTTACTTCAAACAAAATATACTATTAAAAATTAGAGGTGACAATCGCCCAAATGCTGCGCCACTGTTCCATCACTGCGAAAGCAAAGCCAAAAAAAAAAAAAAAAAAATGGTGACAATCAAGCAATCTGAATTTTTTTTTTTAAGTAGCCCGCTGGCAACACTGCGAATGAATATAAAAATAAATAGCCGCCAGTCCTGGCCTACAATCAAAGGATTAACAAAGAAAAAAATGTAATTATGAGGCTTTTTTTTAATAGTGTTATCACAGGGTAATTGCTAAGGTGTTAGATATTTATGCAGAATTTTTAGTTTAGTTTATTTTAGTATAAAAAATTAAAAAAAATTATACAGACATTTGAATGAGCTTAAAAATTCAAGTTTTTCACACAGATAAAAAAAAGAACAAAAAGTCCAAATATTTTTTAATGCAGAAGGGACATCTTACATGATTTATATTTACTTAACCTATTAAAGACTGACTTTGCGTTTTCGCAACATTATGTTTCTTAAACCAGGTTTTAAGGTAACACCAGTTTGTTTTTAGGATAAATATTCGCCTTATTTGATGTGAGAAACACCTTGATAAAGTCACTCTTAGGTTGTTATAATATAAAAGAGGTATGAATCGCAATATTTGCATTTTGTGGAGAAAAATAATTAGGTCCTTAATGGGTTAATGTTTTTACTGAACTTACATTTTACGCTGGGTTTTATAAAATATAATAATAAATAGTGCCAGCTAGTGATGTTTTCTTTGCAACAGTTAACCGTCTTCTAAGTCAGAGACGATGTTATTTCATATTATCAAGACGGCAGCAAATGAATTAATATTATATATGTTGTAAAAGTTTTCAGAATTTTTTAAAATTTTTAATTACTTAATCGTTTTTCAAAGAACATTTGAATCAAACAATATTTTTGTGTTCTTAATCGGGTTTTATTTTATAATTATTTGTTTATTTATTATTATTTTTTATTTTTTAAGAACTATTTGTTTTCATTTTCCTTCTTTCTTATAAACATACAGTGACCTCTCACTAATACGCGATACACGGTAATTATTTTTCAGCACGTTTTTTTAAAGTAATTTTCTCCTTATTTACTCATAATCGCAGAATTTATAAATCGAATTTTACTGTTTTAAAATAGTGATACGAAAAAGTAATTACTGAACGTTGCGTATAAGTGAGAGGTCACTGTACATGCAAATGCACTGTACATACACTGTACATGCAGAATTTTGAGTGAAGCAAATATTTCTATTCGAAAATAGCGGTACTTAGGTTGCTTTTCAGGTATGTATAAATCTCGATTTATTATTTTATAGATATATACTTATAGTTTGTTTTTCTTTTTCTAGGTATGTAATACACCTTTCCTAACATTTTGCGTGTTCATATAGACTTTCACGTAAGTGTTTTTCGATTACTTAATTTATATATATTTTTTTTATTAGAAAGAACTTTATGAAACACTTTTTATCTTTTCTACACATGTACTGCACATTACACATTTTTCCCCCTTCAGCACATCGATGTTTAATATTCTTACAAAAGAAAATAATTTCTATTTAACCCATTTGATTATGGTGTTCTATTAATATTACATGGCTTTATATTTATTTTTATCATTCTTCGATGTTCCCTATCATTATTTATACGTACACATGTCACATATTAATATGTATCTTTATATTTTACTATTTATATTATCAATTTATTATCAGACATTATTACATATGGTTTTCTTGGAGCGATGACTTCGTGTATGATTTCCATTGTTATGTCTTTAGAAAAAGTCAAATAATATGTTATAGTTCATAATAATATGTAACAAAGATAAATCTATTTTTTATTCTATCAATATATATAGTGTTTCTTTTAATCTTGACATAAGCTGTTTTTTGTGGTTTGAAGTTTATTTTATTTATTTATAAGTTTACTTATACTAAACATCGGGTTAGCATCGGACAGGTTAGCTGGTTTAAGAATTAAAACAGACGTTGTGAATAGGTCTGAAAGTAACCAGTTTGAATTTAAGAATAGCTTTAAGCATTCGAAACATTTTGATCACACTTTTTTACTGTATGAATAACACTAAAGTTAATAATAAACGATATTTTGGGTTGTAACAATTTTTTAAATAACGTTTTAATAATGCTTTTACTTTTATTTAAAGCAAACACATATACTGAATATGTAAAAGTGTCTCTATAGATAATATTCTTATTTGTGGTTAATTACCGCAATATCCGGTGTATAGTCCGCGGATCAAAAAATTCTGTTTTAACCCAGAAATTCTATTCAATAATTGAAATCAAATATTTACAGCCATCTGATAAGTTACATATTATAAATTAAAATTTCAAGGTAAAAAAAAAACGATTGTTTGATCCGCGGATTATACACCGGAAAATTACGGAAATAATATTTTTCTGCATGTATATATTAATAGCGTAACCTTTACTCTTGAGAGTTTCATTTTCTTTTGCGGCCGAAACGCGAGAAAGGACAAAAATTCAGTTTAGTTCGGTTTCGAAACGAACTTGTTTCGGTCGGACACTATTAATGATGATTTGCATTGTTTAATCATTTAATTCTTATAAAAAACATATTCTAAAGATTAAATTTAATGTGTGATAGCTCTTGCAAATATATTTCTCTATATTTCTTGTATTATTAAATATGAATATATTCGCATTGTATTGTCGAACAGAGAAAATAGCAGAAATTGACAGCTTCAAACGAATGCTAATCGCGACTGTAGCCTGATTCCGATTCTATACCCACCTCTCCGAGCTGGTACGTTCTAAAGCAGGCTTGCCAGTTTGGCATTTTTTTAATTCCGAATTTTAAAATTCGCACCAGAAATTTTGAAAGAATTATAACTTTGAGAAGCCTAAAAATGTTTCTCATCAAGTAAAATAAAAAATTTACCCCTATTAATTTCTGGTGTGAATTTAAATTTCTGAATTAAAAAAAGGCTAACTTTTCAACCCTGTTCTAAAGGAGCAACCCTGCTCACGATCTTTCTCCTGACTGTAGGTCAGTAAGTTTATATAAAAGCTTATGTCAAGATTAAAAAAGACTAGATGTATTGATAGAATAAAAATTAGATTCGTCTCTGTCATATATTATTATGATCTATAACATAATACTTGACCTTTTCTAACAACGTAACAATGAAAATCATGCACGTAGTCATTACCCCAACAAACCAAGTCTAAATAATATCTGATGATAAATTGGTAATATAAACTATCAAATATTGAATACAGACATTAAACTACAGATATAGAATACCTTTTCTTCTAAACATATCTTTATATGTTCTATTATTACATTTCTATTAGAGTATTTAGCAATAAAATAAAAAATTAATAAATAAATAAAATAATCTTAAAAATTTATGTTCAATTATTGAGATTTTGCTTCAAACACACGTGTTTAATTTTCCAGAAGATTAATCTAAAGCAGGAGAGAAAAAAAATCCCCATAAATCTGGAAAGAAGTTATACATACTATTTAAATCTGTTGTTATAATGAAATGCAATTTTTAAATCTTTTTTTTATTCGAAAGATTTCCTTTTAACCCCTTAACTGTGTAGCCCGAACTCAGTTCGGGCAAGAAGAGTTTGCTTGTTTTGTTACTAAAAGCTTTTGCACACCAGTAATTTTTAAACGCAAACTTCGCTTTATTGATCGGCAGACCATTTTCGATTACACAAAGCAAATATTTTAGTACTGAAAAAGTGGTGTATCGTGTCTATTTTTAGTTTATGGTGTCAAAAAACCTCCAACAGTTAAGGGGTTAAAGCACACTGTCCTGATAGTAGTAGAGACAAAAAAAAAATCTAATAAATCACATTCATAAGATTTTAGTCAATCTTAATATTTGTTTTATGAAAAGCTATTTAAAAAAATTTTAACTAAAAAAAGATTTTCTCAAAAAAAAAAAAGAAAGAAAAGAAAAAAAAGAAAGAAAAGAAAAGAAAGAAAGAAAGAAAAGAAAAAGAAAAACAGCACCTGAAAGAGTTAAAACTTACTTTTGAGAAGGGAAAAAATAATTTTAGTAATGTTTTATTTTTGTTAATTTTTTGAAGTTGTTAACCATCTAAACATTGACCCCAGAATAGAATGAGCCCATGGATTTAGTGTCCTATTACTGACAGGGCACACAGGGTATTTGCTTAAGGTTCACTGACTTAAGGGCCAAAACCTCTCCTGGTCATAAGTAGAATTTTTTTTTAAACATTTAATTTAATAAAGATTTTTAAAAAATGCTCTAGTTATCTTAACTAAAATTGCCAGTGGCGTATAAATTTATAAATCAATTAAATCACGCAACATCCTTGTTTTAACAGACTTTGAATTTGTGAATGCAACAGTGTCGCCAATGGGCTACTCTTTTTTTTTTTTTTTTTTTTTTTTTTTTTTTTAATTTTCTTGATTGCCCCCAGTTTTTTGAGAAAGTAAAATTCGCCTTATTTAATGACAGATTAAATAAGGCGAAAATAAGGCAAATCATACCATTTCAAAAAACTGGTGCGAATCAAGCAATCTGAATTTAAGAAAAAAAAAGTAGCCCACTGGCAACACTGAATGTAAATGTAAATGCATTAAATATCTGTTTAAATATTATCGTGTAATAAATCTATATACTTTTCTCGCTACTTGGATCGAATTAAAAGATATTTTTTAATCATCTATGATTTTCAAAGGAAAATTCATTTCGTTTGAAAAATATTCACATTACCGTGAACTCCGTCATTTTTTCAGGTTCAGATGCATTGGTAAAAAGTAGCTTTAATTAAAAATACTTTTTATTCAAATAATCTTGAAGCGATAATTAATTAATTAAAAATAATTAATTTCCTTTAAGGGAAAAATATTTTTAGATGCGATCGTTTTAATTGATTTTGAAAGTTATATTGAAATTCTGAAAGGTTTGCATTTTGAATACCAAATGTAAAAAGATTTTTAAATCTGATTAATTCAGGATTTCTTTCAATTTTGGAAAGCTTAATTTTATCCTTTATCAATCATCAATGTTTGTGAACATTTTAACTTAAAGATATTTTAATGACAGTATTTTAGTAGAATTAATCTTGAATTTAAAATTGCTATATTAAGAAGCCAATAATACATATTTGACATAATATTGAGCTGTTATTGAATTCTTGCAAGAACACTTCACATTTCGAAGCAGAATTATCATTATTGACACAATAATGTATTTTAAATAATTTTATTGTAAAGCCAATAAATACATTTTTGACGCAATATTTATCCAGTATTGATTTCTACTAGTGTAAACCTTCAATTTTCAAAGGAATACCATTATTATTACTCAGATTAATATGAAATTTTTCTATTATGAAGGCAATATATACATATTAATGCCATATTCAGCCAGTATTCAAATGCTACTAGAATACCTTCCATTATCAATTCATTGGTATATGTGTTGTTATTTGAAGCAACAACAAACATCTGTAATTCATTGCAAAATAGAATTTTTTTTTTTTTTTAATTTCACAATTTCACAAAATCGACAAGAATTGTCTTGTTTCTTTATTCAATGATCATTAATGTAAACTTTCAATTCATTGATATTTCGTAGCTTGATTTCATGCTTTCGAGCATAGCACATATTTGTTCATTACTCAGAACGCATAAAATGTAAAATAATAATAATAATAAATAAATAAATAAATAAATAAATAAAAGGGAAAAAAACATGCATTTTAACATTTTTATTACAGAGACGGAATATATGTCGTCCCAGCGAATATTTTTTATTCTATTTGTACCACTTTTTGAACACAAATATCTGACAAACACTAGGATATTTGCAAAAAAAAAAAAAAAAAAAAATCTAATCCAATTTTTTTTATTTTTTTTTATTGATTTTTTTCTTATTTTAGTAAATTGTGGTACAACTGAATATAAAAACCAAGACTCCCTTATCATAGATCAGACTTGACAATCCGGAGAAAGTCTATGGGAGAAATTTCCGCGGTAATTGCCAACTTATTAATTGACTTTCTCCGGAAAGTATCGCCGCCTGGTGGATACTACCGCACAGTTGCCATGTTTCGGGCTTTTTGAACACCAGTATATTTTTAGAGAAAATGTTGTTCTTTTAAATCCCAGAATTCTCCGATCAAACAAAATAAAATTGTCTCTACTAAAAAACTGGTACCCAAAAATATAATAGAAAAATCTATAGAAAAATCTAGCTGGTGTGCTACCGCATAGCTGCCAACTCTTACGCTTTTTTCTTACCACTAAAATTTAATAGAATTTTTTTCGTCATGTAATCACACGATCTTATCAATTTAATAAGATAAAATTTACTATAAAATTTTAGTGGTAGGAAAACTACTAGTTCATAAGCAAATGCATAGAACAAATGGAGCTGTGAAAAAATTTCGTGTGATTTTGTGTCGTAAATACTATTACTGACGATTGATGGCGCTAGTAGCAGGACAAAAATAGCGGTCAAAGGCAACTTGCTGATTGAGAGGTCTGATACTATGATAAGGAGGTCTTGATAAAAACAATCGCCATTAACTCCCGCAATCAAAAGGTTAATCTCAAAATCGTCACAGATTAAAAAAAAAAAAAAAAAAAAAAAAAAAAAAAGGAAATATCGCTATAAATATTTCTAACTCGAAATTATGTCTTTTATCAATTTACGTCAATGAAGATTAAGTTTAACACTAGAGCTACCGGAAATTTTACTCAAGTTTTTTAAAACTATTTCACACCAGTATTTTATTTAAAACTACTTAACTTATTTATTTAACGCATTTCTGTGAGTTTTATATTTTATTTATTTTAAAAAGAAATTTCTGGTTCGAATTGCAATATATTAATTTGGTAACCGTCAAAATGATGCTCATGGTAGTTCTAGTGTTAAGTGGTCGTCTACATATAGAAATTGCAACAAACTTTATAATTTTCAAAAAGAACATCTAATATTGGCAACATATTAGGCTTTTTCAGTAAATTTTACTTTAGGATACTAAACGGAAAATCATACGGTCAAGTTGTTTAGGAATTATAGGAAGGTTTAAAGTTTAAAAATTTCTAATTTTAAATTTATTTGTAATATTTGCAAAGCAGATTGCAATGCGGATGGCTTTTTAAGAATAACTCAAAAACTAGTCGGCGTAATGATCTGTAATTTTGGATTTGCATATTTGGAAGCATCCAGAAATCGATTTATGTTACAAAATGTATAGATCATAAATCATATTATTATACGAAAATGAATTAAAGAAACAATTTCGAAATTGATTATCGAAAAAAGTTATGATTTTTTTAACAGAAATCGATATCTAGATGCTTCAAGTATGCGAATCCAAAATTACAGTTTATTCCGCCTAGTAGTTCTTGAGTTATACTTAAAAAACAAACCGCTTTTCAATCTGTTTTGCAACGATTACACTATATTGCCAAAAGTGACCGGTCACTTGCGATTTTAGACGTTTTGTTAACTATCTAGAAAAATACATGAAGAATTAACCTCAAACTGCAGGTGTGTAAACAGAATAGTATAGGTTATATATTTAAAGAAGATTTTTTCGTGAAGATTTTTTCCCGAAACCCCATAGGGGACTGTCAACAAATTGAAAAAGAACAAATATCTTTTGGATAACCCTGTAAAAACTAATGTAGCAAAAACGTTCAAACTCGAGATTATTAATAAATGGCTAAATGTTATATACTGTGTTCATTTTTATGAGGATGACATGTATACTCGTAGAGAAATTAAGGTTTTTATAAAAACAGTCCCAAATTTCGCCAAGTTTTTTGCTTATAATTTGCAGAGTTCTTAATATAAAAAAAAAAGTTATTTTGAAAAACTATGTCAAACAACATTGTACACAATACTCTGCAATCAGAATTAAAAAATATTAAAAATTGGATGAAAAATGAGCAGGTTTACTAAAAAATGTTTCACTGCGCATGCGCAAATGCAGTCAAAATATAATGTGCATAATGTATTAGCTAAGTATATACAGCAACTTTTGTGAAAGTCTCAAAATTATATCTTGAAAATTCTGAAAATTATTATCGATAGAATAAGCTCGAAATCCGTTGTTCCCAAAAGGAAGCAAAAAGATGAGGGGATGTATCCAAATATAGCAGTGCGTGCAATATTGTGCACGCTATCTTGGCACTAATCAACAGATATTTGATACAACCCCTCATCTTTTTGCTTCTTTTTGGGAACAACAGATTTCGAGCTTATTCTATCGACGATAATTTTCAGAATTTTCAAGCTATGATTTTGAGACTTTCACAAAAGTTGCTGTTATATACTTAGCTATTATATTTTGATTGCATTCGCGCTTGCGCAGTTAAACATTTTTTAGTAAAACTGCTCATTTTTCATCCAATTTTTATTATTTTTTAATTCTGATTGCAGAGTATTATGTACAATGTTGTTTGTCATATTTTCTGAAAAGAACTTTTTTTCATATTACGAACTCTGCAAATTATAAGCAAAAAGCTTGGCGAAATTTGGGACTGTTTTTATAAAAATCTTAATTTCTCTACGATTATACATGCTATCCTCATAAAAATGAACACAGTATATTACAATAAGCCGCTTATTAATAATCTCTAGTTTGAACGCTTTTGCTACATTAGTTTTTACAGGGTTATCCAAAAGATATTCGTTCTTTTTCTATTTGTTGACAGCAGGGCCTGATTACCAACGGGGCACACTTCTACCTGTAAAAAAGAATAGACTTTTTACTCTTATTCAGAGTAGTAATTTTACATGAATAGGGCGTTTTTATAACACGGAAATTTCTGTTAAATTTTACTGGTGGAAGTGTGCCCCGTCGGTAATCAGGCCCTCGTTGACAGTCCCCTATACGGTTTCGGGAAAATATCTTCACGGAAATATATAACCTATACTATACTGTTTGCACAGCTGCAGTTTGAGGTAATTCCTCATGTATTTTTCTAGATAGTTAACAAAACGTCTAAAATCGCAAGTGACCGGTCACCTTTGACAATATAGTGTATACACAAATTTAGCATTAGGAGGTGCAAGTTTTATACCTACATAATTACTAAACTACTTGGTCGAGTGACTTTCTGTTTTGTATTATAAGGTAAAATTTACCAAAAAAGCCAAATATGATGTTAAACTTGGGTATTTGTATTGAAAAATTTGAGTTCGCAAAATACATACAATTATCATACTAATTTTAACGGGTTTTTTTTTACCAACTTTGCAGTTAGGGAAATAAAGCAGAAGGGTAGCTAAGGCTCCTTTTTACCCCATGCCCCCCCCCCCAACCTATATTGTGAAAAAAAAAATGTCTAAAACATTTTGTTTGCTTTAATACAAATTTTGATCTATATTCATTGCACCTCTGATTTACTTTTGTCTTAAGATTATAATACTAAATCAGGAATATACGTTTATTTTGCAAGCTTTAATGTTTTTCGATCTTCTTCATATCAATCTGATTTTTGTTTGCATAAGAATTTCCTTTTTCTTTTTTTCACTGTATTATTTAAATGATGTAATACGCAAAACTATGGGAATGTTATGAATGCTTCTCATCGAAAAAATAAAACTGAATTTTAAAAAAAATCGAAATAGATTAAAATGTGTTAACCTCCTCTTGTACATTAATCACGAGTGCAGTGGTGTAGCTTGGGTGAAGGTACAAATGCTCTGGATACCACTAATTTCGTAAAGATGCTTTCGCCTTCTGTAAACGCAGAAAGTTCTGCTACTAGTTAAGAGGAAAATTGTTCGTTTGAAATACGGGTATCCAAAGCTTCTGGCCCACAATCCTGGCAATGCCACTGCACGATTGTAACTCGTGTGAAGTTAACTTGGTATCGCAGCTTTCCTATTTTTTTTTTCAGTTTGTTACCACAATTTTGAAAGGATGTTTTTATTGTACACTTCTATTTGAGATGTTAACCCCTTGGGGACGAGCGACACGTATACGTGACGCATAAGATGCTCAGAATCCTCGATTATTCCCACGATGGTTATTTTTTAGTGTAAGGTTTGCCTTATTTAACCCATTTATGCCCAGCGTCGATGCTTTAGTAAAATGAGAAAAGTACATTTCACACCACTTAAAATGTAATAGGAATTTGATATCTTATTTTACCGAAGAGTCCTCGATAAAAGAAGCCACCAAATTTCTATATTAAAAAAAAGTGGTGAGAAATTCACTTTTTCCCATTTTACTAAAATGTCCCTAAATAGGGACGCTAAGCATTAATGGGTTAATAGCAACATTTCTGCGATTCAACTGGGCGAAAATTTTTCTTTTAAAAAACTGGTGGTAAAAAATTGAAATTTCCGTAAAGCTGCTCGTCGCGAAGGGGTTAAAGCAGTGGTTCCCAACCTTTTTTTAGCCGCGCCCCACCAAAACATCTCTAAAATGATGATGCCCCCCCCCCCCTCTCCCTATAACATATAATTCTCATAAAATTTTAAAAGAATTTACTCCTGACAGAGTAAAAAGCATTTAACATTGATCCTGAAACGTGCGGAAGGTAATGGAAGAATCAAATATTTTTTATAATCATCTGATACTCCTCGTAGTTTACTGGCATACGGTCGCCACGTATGCGTGATGTATAGAGTGCTCAGAATCCTTGATTAGAAAAATCAATAATTTTGAATAAAACATTTTTGTCTTATTTAATCACAGAATTTCTGCAATTAAATTACTAATCAATTTCTAATCAGAATGAAACGTGATAAAAGATTCGGTAAAGGAAGGTCGTCAAGTAATTGTTAAATATACACTTAAATAGTTTCATGTGTAAAATTGATTTTCATGTGACATATTGCAGTGAGACTCATTCAATAAATAATCGAAAAAGTTGTCTAAAATTCTAAAATACTTCCAAATCAGAAAAATTATAAAGAATTTTTAAATATATAAAAGTATCTAAATATCTTAAAATGTTTTTTCCTATAATTATTCTGGTAGGATTGTATTTAAAACTTTGAATGGATACTTTTTAAAAATTGAATAAAAAACTATTTTTTTTAATTTTGTTTTTGAAATTTGAATGTGTAACTTTTATTTTCAGTCTACAACATTACTATTAGAAAAAAAATTCAGAAGGTATGGGTTCACAGAAATTCTGAATTGTCCCCTTGAAAAGTTAAATTGAAATTGTGTTCTATCTATTAACAGTAAAGGAATACAGTTTTATTTATTTATTAAATGTAAATTCTGGTTCAAATATCTTTATTAGACTTAAATGTTTAGAAGTTGGCAGCCATGCTTCTACGGAGTTTAAAGAAGAATTTTTAAACTGATAGTTGTTATTAATTATTTCAAAACTTTTCTGTATTGTAATAAGGGCGGTATTTCATCATTATGCTTAATATATTTCTTTTTTAATTTATCTTTGCACATTACCCACGCATATAAATCAATAAACATCCTAATTTCGTTTTATAAAATGATAAGAATCTTCATTATATTGGCAGAATGACGTACATTCTATATCCATTCATCCAAATCTTGCTCCATTCACTAACAAGAATGTTTTTTTTTTACGTGTTTGTATGAATGCTAACAGAACAGACATATTTTCAATAACTTGATAAAATTTGAATTATGTAAAGTTAAGCAGACAAATTTCCAATAATTTCATGAAAAGTTGGTGATATTTGCGATTATTCAATGTTTGAGGCTTACAAAAATTAGAACTTGTATATTCAATACTCAGAAAGAGGTATGTAGTATAAAAAAGAACGAAAAGTCATGTATCGTGGCATAGATTATGAAATATTTAAAAAAAAATCCATCTGAACAAAAAATCCATCAGATTTGGCAACATTGCAATTGATGAAGGAATATTTTTATATGATCCGAAATTGTTCTATAGTGTTTATTTATTATGGTGATATCAACAAATCTTTTTGTAATTATTACGATAGTACATGGTGCAACATAACAAAAATGTAAAAAGAGCAACATTAATAGCACCAGAAATAATTTCATTTTCAATGCATACTTAGCATACCATCCTCAGTGCCAAAATACTGAGGATGGCAAAGCCATTAAATAATAAGCCCAGTCAGATAAATGGGAAACTTTTCGCAAGTTGAAAATAGCGCCATCTAGCTGTTGGGAGTGCTGCATTCGGCACCAAGAATATCTTAATAAAATTTTGCTTCTAAAATTAAAGCTTAAAATAAGGAGTTCATATTTTCTAAGAAAGTCGTTTGTAAATTCCGGTGTCAGTCAGTAATTTCACATTTTACGAACATAATTTGTCTGTGCCGGAAAGGATTAATTGCATAGTGATGTAAATTTCCATCACTTTTTATTTAACTTTTAATAAATAAATCAACTTCTTCGCCACCACTATATTTATATAGAAATATTAATCCAGTAAATTTCCACAATTTTTTTTTTTCATTATAGTTTTAGCTTTAATGTAAAAGATCCCAATAATTAGCAAGCTTTTAAAGGAAGTGCAAAAACAAAACATCGATAAAAATCGTGTAAAATATCGATATAAATAAATCGTATCGATTCTCTGCGACCCACTTCTGTTTTGTCCTCCTTCCGCAGCAGAGGTTTGGCGCTAGTGTGTCGCTAACAAATTTAACACTATCTGACTGGGCTTATTATTTAATGGCTTTGGAGGATGGGGCAATGAGGATGGTATGCTAAATGCAAAGGTGCCAAGTTCCCACTTATCTTCCGTAATGTGTGGTTTAATCTAACCCAGTTTAACAACGCTTCAAACCAAAAAAAATTATTGGATGAATCTTTATTTAATTAATTTCAGGTTTCTACATAAAATTTATTTAATTTAATTTCTTTAAAAAAAAATTCTGGTGCGAAACGTGTTAAACCTACGTCAAATTAACCCGCATATTACGGAATATTAATGAGAGCTTGGAACCTCTGGCTAAATTCAGAGATGCCAAGCTCTCATTAATATTCCTATAATATTTGGATTAATTTGACCCAGGTTTAACATGTTTCGCATCAGAATTTTTTTAAGAAATGAAATTAAATAAGTTCTTTGTAGAATCCTGAAATTAAATAAATAAAGATTCATCCCATAATTTTTCTGGTTTGAAGAGTTGTTAAATTGGGTCAAATTAAACCACATATTACGGAAGACTAGTGGGAACTTGGCGCCTATGTAAATGCTACCAAAACTACCGTAATTTCCGGCGTATAATCCGCAGCTCAAAGAGTCGTTTTTCGACCCAGAAATATTATTTTATAAAATGTAACTTAAAAGATCGCTGTAAATATTTAACTACAATTATTGAATAAAATTTCCGGGTCGAAAAACGACTCTTTGAGCTGCGGATTATACGCCGGAAATTACGGTAGTATGAATTGAAAATTAAATTTCTAGTGACATTAACGTTGCTCTTTTTACATTTCTAAAACTTATTGTACTTTATGTAGGGTAACTCTAAGATATATGGCCATATTGGAGAGATGGCTAGTCTAAAAATTTCCAAAACTTGATCATAGATCGCAGCATAAACTTTCTTCATAGGAAATTGTTCAACTAGTTAATTTATTCCGACGTGCAGCTGTGTTTTTCGATTATAAAAAGTAAGTGCAATTTTAACGTTTATTTAATTTAGTGATTGAATATTTTTGTTGAGTTAGGTATCTGAATGTTTTACAGTACGTACATTGCATTTTGTTTTACTATATGGACTTTTAAGGCACTTTACAAATTGCTATATGTTTTTAATGATTAACTATAAGAAATGAATAATGACCAGTGAATTTTTATCCTGCTTTTCTAAGCGTAAACCGACAGTTTACGCTTAGAAAAGTAGGATAAAAATTCACTGGTTATTATTCAATGATTACAGGCGTAATTCACTTCTGGAAATTAATTAAAATTAACTATAAGAAATGTGTTACTTTTTGCTGTTTTAACTTCACTTTTCCTTTCTGGTATTAGATGGGCATCTTTCTTCGGCTTGAAGGAGAGATGACCATCTGCCATTTTTATTTCAATTTTGTTTCTCACTTTTTGTTCTCAATATTTAATTACTTTCCCCCCCAAAATATGATGAGTATATGTATAAGGATTTTAAATATGCATAAATATTTCTTGTATTTGCATTCTAAGAATTTTTATTTCAGTCTTAACCCTTTAACGGACCCTTTAACGCCACTTCAATTGCTAAAATGTTGAAATAAATGATTGACACCGGAAATTATGAACAAATTTAGTTGTATATAACAAAAAATCGATATTTCACATACATAATAAATGGAAAACATTTCTATTAAAATTCTGCTGTCATTGTTGAATTTCGTAATTAAAATTTTGTTGTTTCGTAGGGAAACAAATGACCGTTAAAGGGTTAAAAACTATGGCCTATCTATATTTTAAAACTATATCCTAGAGTTACCCTACTTGTCTCCAGTTCTGGGTGCCTTTTACTACATAACCCCTTGAAGGGCGTGGTATATTATTTATACCACTTAATTTTTAATCCCCATATGCCACAAAGATGTCAGAATTTTGGAATAAAATTTTGTTTTTATAATGTACGCGAAGAACAACTTTTAGTTAGTTTTAAATAAATTTGTTCGTAAAATCTGGAGAAATTCAATAATTTCAACATTTTAGCAACAGAAATATTTTGCATATGGAAGGGTTAAGTTATTTTGTTGTTTCCAGAAAAAAAAAAAAGGGTAGATAATTAATGATTTTGGATTTTTTTTTTCTTTTCGAAGATGATTCGATAATTGAGTTTTGCCTGAAGATTATTTAAATATGGTACAGAATCTGAAGCATAGGTTATTTATTTAAATTAATTATGTGCTTCAGTGGTGCCAGTGGGCTACTTTTATTTAATTTAGATTACGTGATTGGCACCATTTTTTTTAAATGGTGTAGTTCGCCTCAGTTAACTGTCACTATATAAGGCGAATTTTACTATCTAAAAAACGGGTAACAATCAAGAAAACTTAATTAAAAAAAGTAGCCCACTGCCAAAACTACTGTACTTAGAATGATTGTTTAATCTCCATCCCTTGGTACATTAATCACAAGCTACGTTCGTGATTGATTCATAGGGTATGTTTTACTTACCACGGGTAGCACTCGCGTTTGTTTCATGCGACAAAATTTACTCACAAGGGGCCCTAACCAAAAGGTACACCCCGATTTCCATGAAATATTTATCATAGATAGTACTCATAATTTGATGAAGAATGATACCAATTTTATAGGCCATTGTCAAGGTTGAGTTATTTTAAGCATTAATTAGTATATATTTAAGTATTATATTTAAATATTATTTTTAAGTATTATTTATTTAGTAAATCTGCATGATTTAAATGTGAATTTCTTGAAGAAAAGCCCGCGAATTTCCAGAATCCAGTTGATTTTTGTGCCTCAAGTAATGGAACCGAATGTCACGAATGTGAAGAATTTCATTTCATAATTTGTGGATGGTGTAAAAATTCATCGTGTTTTACTCATTTCTACACTAATTATCATTTCTGTTACGATTACGTTGTTTCGAATTATTGGGACAAATTTGAATAAAACAATTACCGATTTTCATTAGTTGCATCATAGATACTTTACAAATATTTAGAAAATACTAAACTTTGACGCAGATCGATAAAATTGGCATCATTTTTCGCCGTATCATGAACAGTCTCTATCATACACGTTTCCTACCACAATTACATATCAAAAACCTTCGCAGTAGATTCCTTTAACCCAGTGGTTCCCAACGGGGGGCGTACGCCCCACAGGGGGGCAATTTGACTTTTCAGGGGGGCAATTTAACTTTTCAAGGGGACAATTCAGAATTTCTGTGAACCCATACCTTCTGAATTTTTTTTCTAATAGTAATGTTGTAGACTGAAAATAAAAGTTACACATTCAAATTTCAAAAACAAAATTAAAAAAAATAGTTTTTTATTCAATTTTTAAAAAGTATCCATTCAAAGTTTTAAATACAATCCTACCAGAATAATTATAGGAAAAAACATTTTAAGATATTTAGATACTTTTATATATTTAAAAATTCTTTATAATTTTTCTGATTTGGAAGTATTTTAGAATTTTAGACAACTTTTTCGATTATTTATTGAATGAGTAACTAATTTTTTGGTTCAAAAAGTGTGTATATGGTGTCCTCTATGGTTATTGCGATGTGTGCAGTTACTTACGTCACTCTGTGTTGCCAGTGGGCTACTTTTTTAAAATTCAGAATGTTTGATTGACACCACTTTCTTGAAATGGTACAATTTGCCTTATTTTCGCCGTATTTAATCTGTCATAAAGTAACACGAGTTCTACTTTCCCAAAAAACTGGTGGCAATCAAAAGAAAACTGAATTTTAAAAAAGTAGCCCACTGGCAACACTGTATGGTGAGATGTAACGACTATAGCTTCGGAAACAATTCAGTCTGCCAGATGTATATAATTTTTTCCTTGTTTGTTTCTTCTGTTCAGTTTTACATTTTCACTTTTGCAATTTTCAGTTTCAGATCTACTGTTTTTGTTACAATGGTTTTTATAAGAATTGAAAAAAGACGTTTTATCTGTTATTTTTTTGTATTATATAACTACTTATTTTCATTGTAACATAGTCTTTTAAGGGTCTCAGCGATAATATATGTATTACCTACCGCTATGTTTGAGCACGGATTTTTTTTTTTTTTTTTTTTTTTTTTTTTTTTTTTTTTGCTGTAAAATTCCAAATGACCAATATCGTAATTAGGATCAGTGACGCTGAATCAAAACTCCTTTTTTTACGCACATAAAATACAAAATTATTTACCAATGATATACGCCTTTTTAGAACTCCACCCCATTCCCCCCTTACATCTGCCCCCTCTAGTCAACACTAGAGCTCCTATTATAGGAGCCTTAGTCAACACTAGCTAAATGGATGCGAGTTGCGTCAGATGATCTTTATTTGTTTGACCAACAGTGCTCGAGGAAAATGGAAAGAAAACCATAGATGTTTTCTGGAATAAAAATTAGGATCCTTACATTAACCCATTAACCCTTTCAGGGGCAAGCACTTGTGTTCCTGTAACGTTGAATTCTCACCGTAATTTAGGAAAGAATTTAGTTCAAAATAAGGAAAAGCAATTTTTCAACTTTTTCCCGTCAAAATTAAAAAAGTAAAATTTAATTCAAAGTTTCTGGTTCGAATCGGATTAAAATTAGGTGGGATATAATATATCCCACCGCCCCTCAAAGGGTTAACGACGACTTATTTTACACTTCTTTTAATACTTCCATAAACCAGTTTTCCTATACTGTTATTTTAACTGATTGAATCTCTGATAGTTTCACATTAGATGATATGAATTATTTTTTTTTTTACTAAGATACTGGTGTTCCCATTTAAAAGTTTCGTATCGCTTGAATGGTAACTTTTCGTACCAACCGGCATTAATGGGTTAACTGAAAAAACTGAATAATAAACAACAATACTGTTTTGATTTTTTTTTTTTTGGCAATAAAGAAAACCTTTTAAAATATACACCGAAAAAATAAAATAGTAGAATATGTTAAATATACAAATTTAAAATTCTGAAGAACATACGGAAATTCAAGTACAATAAAAGTACTATTAAGGGTCTACTTAACTCACGCGAAAACACCCGCTCGCTAGTGTTAATCCTATGAGACCAAAGCCATTAAATAATAAGCCCAGTCAGATAAATGGGAAACTTTTCGCAAGTTGAAAATAGCGCCATCTAGCGGTTGGGAGTGCTGCATTCGGCACCAAGAATATTTTAATAAAATTTTGCTTCTAAAATTAAAGCTTAAAATAAGGAGTTCATATTTTCTAAGAAAGACGTTTGTAAATTCCGGTGGCAGTCAGTAATTTCACATTTTACGAACAGAATTTGTCTGTGCCAGAAAGGGTTAATTGCATAGTGATGTAAATTTCCATCACTTTTTATTTAACTTTTAATAAATAAATCAACTTCTTCGCCACCACTATATTTATATAGAAATATTAATCCAGTAAATTGCCACCATTTTTTTTTCATTATAGTTTTAGCTTTAATGTAAAAGATCCCAATAATTGGCAAGCTTTTAAAGGAAGTGCAAAAACAAAACATCGATAAAAATCGTATAGTTTCTCTGCGACGCATTTCTGTTTTGTCCGCCTTCCGCAGCAGAGGTTTGGCGCTAGTGTGTCGCTAACAAATTTAACACTATCTGACTGGGCTTATTATTTAATGTCTTTGTATGAGACGGCTATTTTATAATATCTCGTTTGTATCTGAATATTTTTAAATGATTTTTTTTTCATTGGATAACTGAGATCGATCACTATGTAGGTCGTTTTTCACTTTTTCGATTTCGGTTGCAGTTTTATTTTATTTTTTTTAATGAGGATACATTCTCGTTTCACTTTCGAAACCGGTTCGGAAAGTAAAAGTTTTTTTTTTTTTTTTTTTTTTTTTTTTTTTGTATATCATGCTTTAAAAAAAATTGTAAACAAAATCGAAAAAGTAAAAAGCGGCCTACATAGAGATCAACCTCAATTATCACATGCAAAAAAAAAGCCTTTAAAAATATTGAAATGCAAACGAGATACTATAAAATAACTGTCCCATAGGTTTAACATTAGCGAGCAGGTGTTTTCGCGTGAATGAAGTAGCCTCTTAACCCTTTGAGGGGCGGTGGTATGTAGTATATACCACCTAATTTTAATCCGATTCAAACCAGAAACTTTTAATTAAATTTTACTTTTTTAACTTTGACGAGAAAAAGTCGAAAAATTGCTTATTCTTATTTTGAACTAAATTCTTTCCTAAATTCCGGTGGGAATTCAACGTAACAGGAGCACAAGTGCTTGCCCCTGAAAGGGTTAATGCGTTTGGGGAAATTTCAGTACCTCCACTGCTCCGTATTTTGAATATCAGCAATTCTTAGGAATAATTTTCACGGCAGATTTTTACAATATTTGCAATATAAGTAATCTTCGGCATCGTTTTTTATCAAATTTGTAAGAAATATCTAAAATGAAGATTTTATTACGAAAAAAGTGATTTAAAAAAACCGAAGAGCCTTGATATTGGAAATACTTTTCAAACTTTGATAATGTATTCTCGTATTTTTGAAAATATTTGTATGACTTAGGTTAGGATTTCTTTATTTTATTTAATTTATTTTATTCGCACTCTGAAAATTTCTTTTATTGTGGTGTTCCTTATATCTTTTTCAATATTACACCTGAGTATCAAATATTCATTGAAAACTTTGTAAAGAAATAAAAAGGTATTTCACGGTTGATTAATGTTTAATATTTAATGCATTTTTTCTCACTTTTTTTGTAATATCCTAATAAAAAATTTTAATCCCGAGCCTAAATTATAATTTTAAACTGTTCATCCTTTTTATTCTTTGTTCTACATCTCTTTTTTTTTTTCTTAACTTTTTAACAAGGATTTGTCTTCTATTATAAAGTCAAACCCTCATATATTTATTGTGCTACTATTTTCTCATTGTATTCTCTTATCTTAAACACGTGGTTTGTTTGCTTGTCCGATTTCATACGGTCTTCTCCTAAGGACTACCGAATATTAATAGTGAAAGTTCATTCAACTGAACACCGAAATTCTTCTAGAGGAAGTATGTGCAGAGTATTCTTCTTCTTAATCTGGATTATCTTTTAATTCCTTACAGAGTTTTGCTCTACAGATAGTCAGAAAAGCAAATTGTGTACTGCAGAAAGTAAAGTTATCTGTGGGTAAATAATGCATTGCGGTGGCAATGTTTTTTCATCTATCGATAAATTGATTTTTCGATATATTGTCTAAAATATATATCAATAATACAAAAATATTTAGCTAGAAATTTTAATATTTTTAACATACTAGAAAATTTCCCTGCTAGTGTTTTAACCCCTTGGGGACGAGCGACGCGTATACGTGCCCCATAAGATGCTCAGAATCCTCGATTATTCCCACCAGTTATTTTTTATTGTAAGTTTTGTCTGATTAAATCTTAGCATTTCTTCGATTCAATTACACGAAATTTTCTGTTTTGAAAAACCGGTGGTAAAAGATTAAAAATTCTGTAAAGGACGCTCGTCACGAAGGGGTTAACCCTTTCAGGGTCAAGCACTTGTGCTCCTGTAACGTTGAATTCCCACCGGAATTTAGGAAAGAATTTAGTTCAAAATAAGGATAAACAATTTTTCAACTTTTTCTGGTCAAAGTTAAAAAAGTCAAATTTAATTAAAAGTTTCTGGTTTGAATCGGATTAAAATTAGGTGGTATATAATATATACCACCGTCCCTCAAAGGGTTAAGGCAGTGTTTCTGAATATTTTTCAAGTGTAGACCACTATTATAAATTAGAATGTTCTCAGAGGTCAAAGGTAGATGTTTCTTGCAGTGCCTACGGAGTGCGTACACTGTAAAAAATTCTAGGAACGTTTCGCATCTGAAGCGAAACGTTCCTAAAATCTTTCAGCTGGTATCCGTATTATGACTTATTATCAATTATGACGTAAAACTTTTCATTCTCAAAATGAATCTATTCGTTTCAGAAAAGGCAGCTAGTTGCCTTTTCCAAAACAGAACATATGAGATTTTTTTTTTTTTTTTTTTTTTTTTTTTTTTTTTTTACAGTGTAATGACTTTGTCTACCTGAAATCTATGTAGAAACTGTTTTAAGTCGAATTCCTCGGATGATGAGACAAGATATACATTTTTCTCGCAGCAGGCTGCGGTGGGGTTGAGTTATAGTAGCATATCTGCAGTGCTTTGACGATTGATGGAGTAGCTAGCATATAGGGGAAGGGGGGGGGGACAGGGGGAGTCTTACAGAACCATACAATTTTTCTAATTTTTCTTTCTAGCATATGATGCAAACAATTTTAATTAAGAATTAATATGCAAATAAATTCAGATACTAAATTAAGAAAATGTATTATATAAAATACCAAATAAGAGGTTTTTTTTTTCTAACAATAACTAAGGTTAAGGAAAGTTAACGGACACGTTGCCAAAAACAGGGCGGGAAGATGTCATTATTTGGAATATTCGGAGTAAGCCAAAGGAGAAAAATAATGCGCACCACCTTATTCGTAATCCATTCAAAAGATATATATATATATATATATATATATATATATGCATATATATTTGTTTCTGTTTTATCGTTTGACCATATGTTAATTTAAAATAGAATTAATTAAAATTCATACTGTTCGTTTAATTTTGTCTGGGTATTTAGTATATAAATTAGTAGGTGAAAATTTATATTCGTTTTTATTAAACATTAAACAACTCTTCCGCACATAACCAGAATGAGCAGCGGCTCTGGGAATAATGGTTTTTTTTCTTACTAATAGTTTGCGATATGAATTTGAGGATAAGTAAAAAATCAAAACAGAAAACAGTATAATATCCAAACTTTGAGATTATCAGCTATAGTGTGTGATCAGCAAATAATCATCATTATTAGCAAATAATTTCAAAGATTGCAGTGCAAAAGTCCCTCATGGATCGACTGATGAAATGCTATTGTCATTACGCTTGCACTTTTAATTCTACACTGCACGAAAATTTCTTTTAGAATTATATATTTCATACTCATATATGGAGCTCGATACCAGAAATTTAAAAGAAAAATTCTTTATTTTATTTAATAGCAAAAATTTGTGATTTTCAAAGGGATATTTCTATTTAATTATACTGGTTGATAGAAACGAAATGTATTTAATAAAATTTTAATTTTAATTGATTCACATATGCATATCTGCCAACTTTTACACTTTTTTGTTACCACTAAAATAAAATAGAATAATATTTTAGGACTTTTTGAATCGTAGGTATGGTTGATTTAAAAAAGCAAATTTTACTATTAAATTTTAGTGGTAAGAAAAACGTGTAAAATTTGGCAGCTATATATATGCATCATTGTGCAAGACTAAGGGATAAATGACTATATTTCCCATACATTTATATATTGTTGCCTTCATTAACAGCACCACAATGATAGATAAATAAAACAATTTTCTTAAATAACAATAAAATGTATATCTTAAGTAATAATGCGACATATATATACATAACAGACGATGGTAAAAGTAAAAATTTTAAACCCTTAACTCTTTAACGTACATTGATTTCCCTATAAAACCACAATATTTTATTTACGAAATTCAACAATGACAGTAGAAATTTAATAGAAATGTTTTTCATTTATTATGTATGTGAAATATCGCTCTTCTTCTTATATACAAATAAATTCATTCACAATTTCCGGTGTCAATCATTTATTTCAACATTTTAGCAATTGAAGTGTTTTATCCGTTAAAGGGTTCACTACTGAGTTTTATTGACACCATAAACTAAAAATAGGGATAATACACCACGTTTTCCGTGCTAAAATATTTGCCTTATATAATCAAAAAATGTTTGCCAATAATTAAACCGAAGATTTCAATTAAAAATTAGTGGTTTCCAAAAGCTTTTAGTAACGAGATAAGTAAACTCTTCCCTTGGTTAAACTACATCCAAATTATGCCCACAAATCATTCAACAATAAAATACTAATGTCAATACGTTTGCACTTTTAAGCGATAAATCACAATATTTCCCATACATACATCCGCATATATATATTGTTTCTTTCTCTGACAACACCATAATGATAAATGAATAAAACAATTTTCTTAAACAACCATCAAATGTATATATCTTATGTAATCATACGACATATATTCATAACACAATGGGCAGACGATAACAAAATAAAAAACGAAAAAAACTTAGTTGTTGTATGCTTCTTTAAACGAATAATCGCATTTATATTTATACGTATATATCATAATCATAGTCTCTTTTCAATTACCAGTAGAAAGGGAGTTATTTAGAGAGCATTTTTCTCTGGCACGCAGTTGTTCCAGTTCCCAAAAGTGTACGTTTAATATTGGAAAGATGTGCGTGTTTGATTCGGATGCACTTCACTTGCGTTTTGGGTTTATTTTGGGGGCGAATTCTGGGCTGGAATGATGGAATGGAGAGATAGTGAGAGGGAGATACGGTGGGACTAAGCGAGATTTAAAATATTCTTTGCCATCTGATGATAATCCAAGTGGATCTAAGGAGTTCTGGTTTTTAAAAGGAATGCAACCAGGTGTTTTAAACTTGGAGTTGTTTTCTTTATTACTCCGTTTTACTACAGCTTGGATTAAATTGTTCGAATTTATCGTTTTCCCGCAAAATCCTAAGGAAAGAATTAATAAGTGTAGAAATTATTTAAATAAAGAGATCTTGCAATATTCGTTGTTAATGAATTTAATTAAAAATTATAATAATTCAAGATTCATAAATTTTCAGGTTGCAAAAAAAGGTATTTAATCGGCTTGAATTTAATTGTGGAATAATTATCAATATTCTACGTTATTTCTTCAATATTGACCTCTGACATTTAACCCCTTGAAGGGCACCGGTATATAATATATACCACTTTTTAATATATAACTTTGCCACCAGTATTATTAAATAAAAATATTTAGTATTGTTGTTTTCAGATTGACAAGGTAAAAAATCATTATTAAAATTTACTGGTGTCGAAACATCGCAAAATTTAGCATTTTTAGACCACGTGCTTGCCCTCCAAGGGGTTAACAGTGTAGCCCGAGCTCAGTTCGGCAAGAAGAGTTTGCTTGTTTTGTTACTAAAAGCTTTTGCACACCAGTAATTTTTAAACGCAACCTTCGCTTTATTGATCGGCAGACCATTTTCGATTACACAACCCAAATATTTTAGTACTGAAAAAGTGGTGTATCATGTCTATTTTTAGTTTATCGTGTCAAAAAACCTCCAACAGTTAAGGGGTTAGAAACAATTGTAGGCGATATTGAAAATCAATATTCTCAATATATTGATGAAATGTTTGCGATATCATTGATAATACTTTCACTTGTTTATGAACCAATGAAACATATATTTTGTT
Organism: Maratus michaelseni; assembly: GCA_963931845.1. Lineage (NCBI taxonomy): Eukaryota > Metazoa > Arthropoda > Arachnida > Araneae > Salticidae > Maratus > Maratus michaelseni. The sequence continues at coordinate 264,842,447 of OZ007595.1, read as the reverse complement.
AATAAATTACTTGAATTAAATTAGAAAAATTCTCAATATAATACACTAAAACCTGCTAAGATGGATTCGCAAGGGACCGAAGAAAATATTCGCTTAAGACTGATTTTCTTCATTTTAGATATAAATGTGTCGTTTTCTTTTTGCAGAGACCACAAAATGTTTCTATTTAACACTATATATATCGGGAATTTTACTCAAGTTTTATAAAAATATTTCCCCACCAGAATTTTTAATTAAATCTATTTAACTTTTGCATTTAACTAATCACTGTGTGATTTAAAGTCGCTCGTTTTGCTGTATCACTTTCTCCTCTCCTTAACCCTACAGTGCATAGTGTAGCCAATTGGCAACACTTTCTATTTAACTTTTAATAAATAAATCAATTTCTATGCAACCACTATATTTATATAGAAGTACTAATACTGTAAAAAATACCTTAAACAAGTTAATAAAAAAAGTTAAAAATCTATCATAAAATTTCTGGTGTAGAATTCCTAATATAAGTATAAAAAAACACAATTCTAAAAGAAAAATTCATGCACTGTAGGGTTAAAAGTAACGCACTCTCTATTAAAAACAAAGTTATTTTATGTAACGCATGCATTCGCTCTATCCTCACTTATGCCTGTCCGATCTGGTGCTTCGCTAGTAACACCAATATGAAATATCTTTATAGAGCACATAACAAAAGTCTTCGTATTATCAGGAATGGCCACCACTACTTGATAAACACTACCATCCACAGAGATCTCTGCACTACCTCATTAAAACAACGCATTTGTCAACTTTCCAAAAACATTTATAAAAATATTTATAACTTACCTAACGAAATCATTGCAGAATTGCCAGACTATGAGGTCTCCGACCCCATTAACCGTAAGCGTCCTAAATATGCTATTTTACTTGATAATGAAGATTGAGTTTTCCTCTCTCTCCTATTATACTTAAATTTTCTTGTATTTTGTCTTTGTATATATATATATATATATATATATATATATAATTCCTTTAACTTCTCTTTTTTTTAATGTTAATACTTTTCTAACTTTAAATTTAATGTATGGTCTCTGCAAAGATACTTTTTTTTTTCTTTTTTGAGATGGATTCGACTCTCGGTAGGTTTCGTCTGCCATTTTTTGTTTCTTAATTATTATTGTTATACTCTATTAATTCGTTTTTACGTTTAAAAATTTTTCTTATTTAACTTTTAAACTTCTCACGGCTCCATTTTGCCTCGCAAGTCAAATTAAATCTAACCTGGAAGTTCAGTTGATTGCAACTAGGTATTCCAAGATGTTAATTACATTGTTCCACTGTTCCATTGTGTGAATATTTTTAATAATTTTATGAAGAAATTTCTGGTTCTAATCGACATATTTTCTTTCGGTGCTGGTCATATGACCGGTTATTGACATGTTTAGTTGTAGACATGATGTATGTAGTATGACGTGTAGACAGGATTAAGATAGGCTCCATTTTCGCAGGTTTTATTCAGGTATACTAATATAAGTAAATTAACCTTTTTGGATCCAAATTTTATTTTCAATTTTTGGGAAAAAATTAATTTAGGATTCATAAAATTAAAAGTAAAATTTGAAAAGTAAAATAAGAATTTTTAAAGACGTTTGGAAAACGTCCTATTACAACATGATTAAACATTCATAATAACTTTTTCTAGTATTTTTATACGTTATTATATTTTTTTTTTTTGTTTCGGAAAAGTAGTATTTATTTTAAATTTAAAGAGTGAAACATATATTTGAAATAAAAGAATCGCCAATGGTGCAAAAAGAATTAAACAAATAATTATTATTTTTATTATTACTAAATGATGAAACATAAATGAAGTCATAATAATAAATGTATACACATATACTATAATTACTACATACATGTAATAATAAAAATTAAGTGTTAAGATAAAATAATAAAAGACAATGTCCTATTAATAGTACGCCAGACCCAAAAGCATACCTGCCAACTTTCAACTAAACTTCCGTACAATGGGAGTTAATTTGATCCAGGTTAAAGACAATTATAACCAGAAAATATACCTGAAAAAAAAAATATATATATATAGTTACATGTTCTTACGTGGAACCTTTTCAAATGAATTTCTTTAAGAAAATCTGGTTAAAAAAGAGTTTAACCTCGGTTAAATTGAATTACATTGTATCAGGGTGGCTAGTGATCAGGGAAAAATACAGTAAAAAAATGCCAATTACCAGTATATTCTTATAGAAAAATTCAAATTGACTATTTGATCGAATAATCAACATAAATTTTTCTATAAGAATATACTGGTGTTTATCACTTTTTTAAAATGTATTTTTCCCTGACTACTAGCCACCCTGTGTATGGAAGTTTAATGCGATGTTGGCAGGTATGCGAAAGGGTATTTTAAACATTTCTTGTATAAAATCAATGATCGTTGTATTTGCTCAATATAGTATCATATGGTGTCATTGGCTCAACAATGCTATAAAGATTTCTAGTGTTTTGCGAAGTTGGAGAAATTTTTTATTCAAAATATCTGCCACTATTTCAAAATAGTAATTTTGGGATTATTGCTTTTCGTGACAAAATAAACGAAAAATTACTTTTCAGAAAAAGTAGTAGATATTCTGAATAAAAAAATTCCCAATCTGGCACTCTGTTCTTGCCAACATATGAAATACAAATCTTCTGTCTATAGCGAAACTAAATAATGCCAGTCAACTATATAAATATTCTCTATTCCTGGCAGTTAGAAGTTACATTTGTCATCTGAAACGAGGCATTCATTATGACATAGGAAAAGATATTTTCTCATATGATGACGTACGCCGATCATATTTATTCTAATACTCCTCTCCGGACAGATTGGTGTTCCCTGAAGATTTGATTTATTTATTTTGTCTCGGTGTTTTTATTTTTTGCTGCTATATTTATCAAGAATAAAAGCTGAGTTTTTATTTCAGAAACGGAAAGCGAAATGTTTGAAGAAAATATTTCAATTATAGTAGAAATATTATCCATGAAACAGGAAAACACAATGTCCATAAATTATTGTCGGGGTTTCCTTTACCTCATAACTTTTGACTTAAGAAAATCACGAAAAATGTTATTACATATTTCTAAAGTACAACTGAAAAAGATTTTTTGAATAACATAAAGTTAAGTGTTATCCGCCAATTTATGCGGCGTTGTCCCATTATGGAAGCTTCTTCATATGAAATACAAATCTGCTGTCTATAGCGAAACTAAATAATGCCAGTCAACTATATAAATATTCTCTATTCCTCGCAGTTAGAAGTTACATTTGTCATCTGAAACGAGGAGTTCATTATGACATAGGGAAAGATATTTTCTCATATGATGACGTACGCCGATCACATTTATTCTAATACTCCTCTTTGGACAGATTGATGTTCCCTGAAGATTTGATTTATTTATTTTGTCTTGGTGTTTTTGTTTTTTGCCGCTATATTTATCAAGAATAAAAGCTGAGTTTTTATTTCAGAAACGGAAAGCGAAATGTTTGAAGAAAATATTTGAATTATAGTATAAATATTATCCATAAAACATGAAAACACAATGTCCATAAATTATTGTCAGGGTTTCCTTTACCACATAACTTTTGACTTAAGAAAATCACGAAAAATGTTATTACATATTCCTAAAGTACAACTGAAAAAGATTTTTTGAATAACATAAAGTTAAGTGTTATCCGCCATTTAATGCGGCGTTGTTGTATTGTGGAAGCTTTTTCATATGAAATACAAATCTGCTGCCGATAGAGAAATTAATAATGCCAACCAACTATATAAATATTTTCTCTTCCTCGCAGTTAGAAGTCACATTTGTCATCTGAATCGAGGAATTCATTATGACATAGAAAAATATATTTTCTCATATGATGACTTACACCGATCATATTTATTCTAATACTCCTCTTCGGACAGATTGTTGTTCCCTGAAGATTTGATTTATTTATTTTGTCTCGGTGTTTTTGTTTTTTGCTGCTACATTTATCAAGAATAAAAGCTGAGTTTTTATTTATGAAACGGAAACAGAAATTTTTGAAGAAAATATTTGAGTTATAGTAGAAATATTATCCATGAAACAGGAAAACACAATGTACTTAAATTATTGTCGGAGTTTCATTTACCTCATAACTTTTGACTTAAGAAAATCACGAAAAATGTTATTACATATTCCTAAAGTACAACTGAAAAAAAAATTAATAACACAAACAAAATTAAGTGTTATCCGCCAATTTATGCGGCGTTGTCGAATTGTGGAAGCTTCTTTATATGAAATACAAATCTGCTGTCTATAGAGAAACTAAATAATGCCAGCCAACTATATAAATATTCTCTCTTCCTCGCAGTTAGAAGTCACATTTGTCATCTGAAACGAGGAATTCATTATGACATAGAAAAATATATTTTCTCATATGATGACTTACACCGATCATATTTATTCTAATACTCCTCTTCGGACAGATTGATGTTCGCTGAAGATTTGATTTATTTATTTTGTCTGGGTGTTTTTGTTTTTTGCTGCGATATTTATCAAGTATAAAAGCTGAGTTTTTATTTGTGAAACGGAAACAGAAATTTGTGAAGAAAATATTTGAATGATAGTAGAAATATTATCCATGAAACAGGTATACAGTGTCCATAAATTATTATCGGGGTTTCCTTTACCTCATAACTTTTGATTGAAAAACATGACGAAAAATATTTCTGTTGTCAAAATCACCTTTTTCTAAGCATATAAAAAACGCATTTCGATGAATGTGATACCATATGAAAGGATTTCCAATCATCTTCACACGTAGTGCACTCACATTTCGTTAAAACATGTTTTCTGATTATAAATTGCACTTAATTAAAAATATAATCGACATTGTTTTCATAAATGAAATGAACAGTTTTCCTCAAATTAGTGTTGCCACAAAAATAAAATACCGCAATAACGATCATTAAATAATAATTAAAAAAAATAAATGAATAATAAAAATAAATAAAAATTTGAATAAAGATAAAATGGGACATAGTTGCTGCACGGGTTTATTTTATATTTATAATTAAAAAACAAAACTGAAATTCAAATGCTCAATTTATTTTTCTTTATCCCATTGGGGTTTTTTTGCCCGAATCAAATAATGTCACCCTCTAATGCAGTTACAATACGGTTGATAAGTTTTTTTTTTTTGTTTTGTTTTTGTTGTTGTTGTTATTGTAGTAATTTTGAAAAATAATTTCCGCCTTATTTAATCGCAGATTTCTGCAATTAAATAAGACTTAAAGTAGTTTTAAAACATACTAGAAGAAAAAAATATTTTTTTAAAAGTGATTTAATTGTAATTGCCGTTTAAAAAAGTGTTAAACCATTCGCTTCCAACCACGAGTATACTCGTGGTTTTTCAATCTAAAATTACGAATTCGTACCGGAAATTTCGAAAAAAGAATATTTATTTTATTTAATCACGAAATGCCTGTAATTAAATAAAGTAAATATTGCTATTAGTATTTTCTGGTATGAATTGGAACTTTCTAAATAAAATAAAATTCCGGTAATTTTTACCCGGCAGTGAACGTGTTAAAAGTAGCCCACTGGCAACACCAAAGCCATTAAATAATAAGCCCAGTCAGTTAAATGCAAAGCCATTAAATAATAAGCCCAGTCAGATAAATAGGAAACTTTTCGCAAGTTGAAAATAGCGCCATCTAGCGGTTTGGAGTGCTGCATTCGGCACCAAGAATATTTTAATAAAATTTTGCCTCTAAAATTGAAGTTTAAAATAAGGAGTTCATATTTTCTAAGAAAGTCGTTTGTAAATTCCGGTGTCAGTCAGTAATTTCACATTTTACGAACAGAATTTGTCTGTGCCGGAAAGGGTTAATTGCATAGTCATGTAAATTTCCATCACTTTTTATTTAACTTTTAATAAATAAATCAACTTCTTCGCCACCACTATATTTATATAGAAATATTAATCCAGTAAATTTCCACATTTTTTTTTTATTATAGTTTTAGCTTTAATGTAAAAGATCCCAATAATTAGCAAGCTTTTAAAGGAACTGCAAAAATAAAAAATAGATAAAAATCGTATAAAATATCGATATAAATAAATCGTATCGTTTCTCTGCGACGCACTTCTGTTTTGTCCTCCTTCCGCAGCAGAGGTTTGGCGCTAGTGTGTCGCTAACAAATTTAACACTATCTGACTGGGCTTATTATTTAATGGCTTTGGGCAACACTGATACTAGGGTACTAAAGGGATAAAAATCCGATTCTACAGATGAAAAAGTATCATTATATCCTTGTATCGTAAGAATCTACTTTTTATAAAGAAACTGAATAATGTGAACTTACTCTATAAATATTTTCTCTTCCTTACCGTAGAAAATCACATTTGTGATCTGAAACAAAAAATAACGCTGCGGGGTCCGCAGAACAGCTCCCTCCCGCTTGATATATTAAGGGTTAATAAATTTAATAAGGCGGATTTTACTTTATGTAAAACTGGTGACAATCAAGAAAACTGATTTTTTTTTTTTTTAAGTAGCCTACTTGCAACACTGCTACTATGGTGCCATAAAGATCCGATTTTACAGATGAAAAAGTATTCTTATATCCTTGTATCCTAAGTATCTACTGTTTATAAAGAAACTAAATAATGTGAACCGACTCTATAAATATTCTCTCATCCTCACCGTAGAAAATCACATTTATCATCTGAAACGAAGAATTAATTGTGATACAAGATACAAGGAACGAAATTTTCTCACACAATGACGTACAGAAATCTTACTGAATCTAATATTTCTCTACTATTAACATTTTGCTCTCCAAAGATTTGACTTATTTATTTTCTCTCTCTCTCTCTTTTTTTTTTTTTTTTTTTTTTTTTTTTTGGCCAGTGTAATTTTAACGAATAAAATGTGGATTTTTATTTAAGAAACATAACATTGGAGAGAAAGTTTTGCCGCATCGTTAATAGTTTCTTTTCTTGAACAAATGAAACAGAAAAATTTCCATAAAATATATGAATTATTTTAGCAATATTCTCGATAAAGTACAGATATATGCGATATAATAGTAGTAGCAGCCTGTATTTTTTTTTCGTAAAATTTTCCAATATATTGCAGAAGATGCTCAATATTGATTATCTTACTAAAGTACTACAAAGATAACAAATCATTATTACAAATGCCTAGGTTATAGAGATACTAAAAATTTGCGAATCAACACTATTTTTAGATATCCTCTCTCCCTCAGACTAAGACATTCGTCATCTGAAACGAAAAATTAATTATGACACAGGCAAAGATATTTTCTCACATGATGACGCACACCGATCATTACTCCACGGAAAGATTGATTTTCCCTGAAATATTTGATTTACGTATATCTTTCGGTGTTTTTGTTTTTGCTATTATATTTATCACAAAAAAGTAATTTTTCATTTAAGAAACATATAGCACAGAAGAATCATCCTATGATTTATACTCTATTGATTTTTTTGCTTATGAATAAACTTAGTTTCACAATCAATATTATTTTACGAAATTAATAATCTTTTTCATACTGATAGATGAAGGTGTTATTTCTCGAAAGTGTGTGGATAAAAATTATTAGTATTGATTTACTGTTACTTGTAATTTTTTGATTGAGTTAATAGTTTTATTTAACCCTTAATTGCATAGTGATGTAAATTTCCATCACTGTTTATTTAACTTTTAATAAATAAATCAACTTCTTCTTCGCCACCACTATATTTATATAGAAATATTAATCTAGTAAATTTCCAGTGAACTATGTTGCTGAACAAAGTTAAAAATCAATCTTAAAATTTCTGGTGTCTAATATTTAATATATGTATAAAAAAACACAATTGTAAAAGAAAAACTCATGCAAAGAAGGGTTAATCCAAAAAAAAATTTGATTTACGCATTTTTCTCTGTTTTTTTTTTTTTTTTTTTTTTTTGCTTACTATATTTATCACAAAAAAGTGATTTTTCATTTAAGAAACATAACACAGAAAAATCATCCTATGATTTAAATTGTATTGATTTTTTTCTTACGAAGAAACTTGATTTCACAATCAATATTATTTTACGAAATTAATAATCACAGTAATAGACAGTGGCGACTCGTGCCTGACTTTATTTGGAGCGCTAAATGCATGGCTGCCAAATTTATTCTTTTCTTACCACTATTATTAAGTAGAAATACTTTGTTTTATTTATTAGCAAAAAGTTCTGGCATGCAAGGATGAAAAATTTTTTTGTAAAAAAATAATGGTATGAAACTGATAAATGTTTCATGCATGCAATTAGTGTCCCTAAAGCAGACAGCCATGAGCCGCCACTGGTAATACAAGAAGGTGTTATTTCTCGAAAGTGCGTGAATAAAAAATATTTAGTATAGATTTACTATTACTTGTAATTTAATGATAAAGTTAATAGTTTTATTTAATCCAAACTAAACTTTGATGGATGCATTATTTTTTATTGATTGACGGCTGGCTTGGGATTAGCGTGATCAAATGCTCCATTTTTGTATGCCAGTATTTTCTAAAAAAAAATTTCTAAGGGCCAGCGCAAAGTCGCGCTGGGCCACGGCAAAGAAGTTATTTGTGCCCAACGTATATTGAATACTGGACTAATAAAATTTATTTTTCAAATTTTTAGATCACAGAGTAATGTATATAGTATACAGATAATAAAATGTATGAAAAATACCTCTACTTTCACATTTAATTTATTTTAATTTGGCAAAATCTTCTATCCTTTACAATATTTAAAATTTTTTGCTTTCATGGTTAATTTCAGGATCATCAAATCTATATACATTCCCCAAAAATTATATCAACTTTGCCTGTAATGAATAAAGTTAATATTAACTTTTTTTCTCATGAAGTAACATTTAAGAAACAAATCTAGAGAAATGTTATTATTATTTTATACACAGGAAACGTTATTTTGAATTGGATGATTCGAGGCCCCTAATGTGACTTCAATTGACGCGGGGCACTGTGCAGCTGCCCGTTTGCCCGATGGTTGCGCTGATCCTGTAATTTTTGTGATAGATTTCTACAAAATTTTCATTAGGAATGACCATCTACAACATTTGCAATAGGAATGACCTTCTACAAAATTGGAAAAAAAAAATCTAAAAAGAATATTTTAGTTTGAAAAATGTGGTATTTAAAAAACGCACCATTTGGGAGCCCTTTTTGGGGTGCTACAATTTTCTTTCTTACATAAGAATCAAATGGCTGGAACCTTCATTTCCGTAATCCGCACAATTACAGTCATCGAAGGCTGAACAGGGATTCCAGCCCGTCGGTACCATGTCAAACTATCGAATGTGAAAAAATGCAATTTTCATTACTTTTAAAAATGGGCCGATTAAATTTTAATAGTATTCTTCAACAGGGTTGCCAGATTGGTCTCCTATTTTATTCAGAAATTTCGAATTCATACCATAAATTTCAAATAGAAATTTTTGATTTATTTAATGACAGGCATTTCGTGATTAGTTAACATAAAAAAAAAAAATTCTCAAAATTTCTGGTACGAATTCGTCATCTCTGAATAAAAAAGAAGGCCAAACTGGCAACCCTGTTCGTCGCAGAAATTTTATTATTATTATTATTATTATTATTATTATTATTATTATTTTATTTTATTTTATTTTTTTTTTTTAACTAGGCGAAGAAATTAAGTAAAATTTAGTGGTGACAATCGACTCATTTTTAAAAGTAATGAAAAATACTTTTTTTTTCATATTCGATAGTTAACATGGTAGCAACAATATCATAACTAATAGACTACTAGACGTTCTAACTAGCAGATAGAAAGGCGAGTTTATATTAAACTGGAGATACCAATCTGTTTAGCCATTATATTTAAAACATGAACTCAATATATAAAAAAAATCAAATAATCCACCAACCTTATGGATGCATTTATTCCACGAATGCAAAACAATAAGTAAATAAAGTTTGCAGTTTACATCTACAAAAGGATAAGACAAACTGAATATCTACAGTTATCATTTATTATTTTATAAACATTTCATTTTCTAATCACGATGTGTTAAATCAAAAATTCATTAATAATCGTTTTCTACCAGAAAATTATCGAGTGTGAAATATTTTTATTTAAATTATAATGCTAATTTTGACCGTTACATGATTCAGCTTACAAAATCGTTATTAGTGTAACATATCATTTAGCATTTGTAAGTAATGATCATTTAAATCTTATTTTCCAATATTTAAAACCCGATTCATTCCATTAAGAATCAATTACCTTCTCATGCCCGGTAACACTGTCCGATGATGCTGCGTGATTTCCTAGACCTTGCCTGCAAGGTCCTTTCACTCTCGAAAAAGAAAACAGACATATCAGAAATTGAAGCTTTGACTAGATGTAGTCAGTATAAACAAAACAAGAAATCACTAACAGAGCAGTGCATTTCACCTTACTTCATTTCTAATTCAACAGATGATGGAACAATTGGGGAAGAGCTGAGTATGGGCCTCTGGGTAGTGTCAAGGATTAATTGAATTGTTTTTATGCTTCGCATGTATACATATTGAATGAACAGATTCGTCATCTTGTGGTTGTTCCAGCCGAGGATTATGGATTGTTTGGAGTAAATATGTAAAAATAATAGACAGAAATAATATATGAATTATTGGGCATTAAATACATTTTTTCTTTCATGTTCTGTCACTGTCGAAGATATAATGGAAGCATTATTGATGTCTATTTAATGTTAATGTCGCTTGAATAAAAAGGATTGAAGAAATGCTATTGCTAAAAGATAATATAGGAGGAATATTAATTGCAGATGGTCTTTAAGGGGGGAGGTTAAATATTTATAAAAGAGTTGTAGTTTTACCATAAATAGATGGAGTAACGTAAAAACCACACGTTTACAATTTGAGAAGTAACTCGCAACCATGTTATATATAGATACAGTTTTACACAATGATAATTTTTTAAGCAATGATAATTTTATTTTATACATTCATACACAAAATATTTGCATAATTAAATAAGGTGACATGGCAATAAGAATGACCATAAAAATCTAATAAAAACATAAACGTAAATCTAATGTTGTTGAACTTTCTTTTCAACTCCTTCAGTACGGGAGTCATTTAACGACATTTTAAATTTTAATACTAGTGATTTCAGATAACAGTGTTGCCAAATGGTCGAAAGTGAATTTTCCCCAATATTCTGAAAATTTCCCCAAATCAGTGATTTTTTCAGATAAAGTCCCCTACAGAGTTTTTACTCAAAAATGTAAATTTTCAATTTTCAATTTATCACTATCAAAAATATTTACCTAATTTCAGTTCAAAAATTTTCCCCAAATCAAGCCTTTTATTGAAAGAATTCCGCATTTACAAAAAATAAACATTTATAATAATATTTAATTGATTATCGTAAAATCTTCCATCTACGCAACCTACTGAGCATAGTTTCTGAATCTTTAGCAATTTATGATTGAAAGCGGAAACTCGTCAAGTCATATCATGTTTATTTTTGTTTTCCAAATATTTAAATCAACATCTTATCTACTTCCGTTACAATTTGTTTCGATGAAAATACAAGAAAAAATATTATATTCAAAATGACATTTAGTTTAGGAAACATAGCAACAATGCTTTATGACATTAATTTTTCAGAATTTCGCTTTCTATATTTGTTTATTGGTGCATTGAAAAGTTAAGAAAAAAAAACTGATATAAAAAGTAATAATAGAACTTCCGTTGGCACAGCTTTAACCCTTAATTGCATAGTGATGTAAATTTCCATCACTGTTTATTTAACTTTTAATAAATAAATCAACTTCTTCGCCACCACTATATTTATATAGAAATATTATTAATCCAGTAAATTTTCCGTGAACTATGTTGCTGAACAAAGTTAAAAATCTATTTTAAAATTTCTGGTGTCTAATATTTAATATATGTATAAAAAACACAATTGTAAAAGAAAAACTCATGCAAAGAAGGGTTAAAGATGTACACAAATGGTTGAAAATGATGGAAAGAAACGTGTAAACTGTAATGTTACCGTAATTTCCGGCGTATAATCCGCAGCTCAAAGAGTCGTTTTTCGACCCAGAAATATTATTTTATAAAATGTAACTTAAAATATCGCTGTAAATATTTAACTACAATTATTGAATAAATTTTCTGGGTCGAAAAACGATTCTTTGAGCTGCGGATTATACGCCGGAAATTACGGTATAAATGACGAGCACGACCACGAGAATAATGATTGAAATTGCCAGTTTCCGAATATTATTTCCATCATGAAGATAGATAGTAAATATTCTATTTTCATGATTTTCATTTTCCGAATCAAAATTGAGTTCGAGACAGATCCAGTTTTGCAAAATGACTAAAAGTAAACTTTAGGTGAAAAGGTGAAAAAAATTCCCCAAGTTTTTCTCCTAAAATGTTGATACTCCCCAAAACTTTCCCCACGAATTACTTGTCTCCAAAAAATTCCCCAAAATGGGGACAAAATCCCCTATCTGGCAACATTGTCACATAATTTCTTTCGCATTTTAAGATCCAATATGCTATGTTTAGACAAGGAAAATATTACGGCTAAAATATTTTGGTGCTAAAAAGTAATTAAAAAATATATATTCCCACCCTATTAGAAACGTAAAAACAAAACAAGAATCATTATGAATTCACTGAATTATCACTTTAATTCATTTCTAATTCAACAGATGACTGGGGAAGAACTGAATATGGGCCTCTGATAGTGTCAACAATTAATTGAATTTTTTTATGCTTATCATACATTTTGAATGAACAAGTTCTTCTTCATCTTGTGCTTGTTTCAATGGAGGATTCTTGATACTTTGGACTAAATGTATAAGGAAAATAGACAGAAATATGAATCATTAAATATTATTGCTATCACGTTCTGTCACTCTTGAAAATACAATACAAACGTCATTCATATTTATTTAATATCAATTCAATATAAAAAAAATTAAATAGTGATGCTGCTCAGTCTTAAAAAGAGGGGGTGTGGCAATATAATTTGTAGACTTTTTTTGAACGATAAGTAATTTATAAACATAATCTTTTCGAAATATAATTATATTTTGAATACCGTGAAAGATTTCTTTATCAAAATACATTCAGAAAATCATAAATGTATTAGCTGCGCTGTAGTATTCTTAAGAAAGGTTGTTTCGCGGTACCTTTCCAATTCTCATCAGAACGAATAATATGAAAAAGAAAATAAATGGATTCATGTTACATACAAAATAATTATTTATTGAAAGAATAAAAAAACTGTCTTAATAACAATACCTGTCTTTATTAACATACGAAGTAGTTAAGGTTAGTAAATTTCTTTTTTAAATTTTTAATTACCTCCTTATATACTTTAATATTCCTTACATATGCCCATTAACGACTGACGTTGCGTTGTCGCAAAATTAATTTCTTATACCAGGTTCTAAGGCAACACCAGTTTCATTTTAGGATAAATACTCGTTTTATTTGTTGCACGAAACACCATGATAAAGTCATTCTTAGGTTGCTATAATATAAAAGTGGTAAGAATCGCAATATTTGTATTTTATTGAAAAAAATTCTTCGGTCCTTAATGGGTTAACTCTTCGACTACGGGTCAGGATGTATACGTCCCAGTCAATTATTTTTTATTCTATTCGTACCACTTTTTGAAAAATATTTTCTGCCATACACTTAAACTCTGCCATTTTCAAGATAAATCTACCACAAAGAAAAATTTTGTGAATTATGGTACGATTGAATATGAAAATAGTCGCCAGGCCTGGCTCTTAATCAAAGGGTTAATATTATTTTAATACTTTTTATCTCCATGCTTTATCTCCATACCTACTTATATCTTTACCTACGTGCCTGTTGTCATTTTTACTGACATGCAACAACTTACATTACATACAAAAGGCATACTTACTTACAACACATATATTATATACAACAAGAAATCACTAATAAGAAAGCACTACATTTCCTTACTTCATTTCCAATTCAACATATGATGGAACAATAGGGGTAGAACTGCGTATGGGCCTCAAGAATTGTCAAGAATTAATTGATCTGTTTTTATGCTTAGCATGTATACATATTGAATGAACAAATTCGCCATTTTGTGGTTGTTGCAATGGATTGTTTGGAGTAACTATGTAAAGATAATAGACAGATATATGAATATGTGAGAACTATATTTCTAATGTTCTGTCACTCTCGAAGATATTGAAGTTTATTTAATGTTATTTGACTTTAATCGTAAGAGTATGAGGGGGGGGGGATTATTTCTAGACGTAACTAATTTATAAACAGATCTCTTTGTATATATAAAACTACATTTTGAAAATCTTCACACTTTTCTTTTCATGTATGCACAATTATTATGTAAACTAAAATTCCAGTATTATGTTGAAAAGTATTATGTATGAAAGTGACAAACATGAAACTACAATAATTTATCTCAAGAATGTATTTCATGTGTGGAAAAATGAAAAAAAATTATTAGATTACAAACTATTTCAATAGTTATACCTTGCAAGTACATACCTACTTTTATATTTAGAAAATGAGTTCACACATGTGTCAGATAGTTTTACGTAGTTGAGCGGGGGGGGGGGGGATTCTTGGAGAATTGCCTTAAAAGTGTAGACAAATAATACATTTCTAGGTTAACATAATACTGGAATTTAGGTTTACATAATATTTGTGCATACATGAAAAGAAAAGTGTGAAGATTTTCAAAATGTAGTTTTATACATACACAGAGATCTGTTTATAGATTAGTTACTTCCAGAAATAATCCACCCCCCCCCCCTCATACTCTTACGATTAAAGTCAAATAACATTAAATAAACTGTAATATATTCGAGAGTGACAGAACATTAGAAATATAGTACTCACAAATTCATATATCTGTCTATTAACTTTGCATAGTTACTCCAAACAATCCATTGCAACAACCACAATGTGGCGAATTTGTTCATTCAATATGTATACATGCTAAGCATAAAAACAAATCAATTAATTCTTGACAATTCTTGAGGCCCATACGCAGTTCTACCCCTATTGTTCCATCATATGTTGAATTGGAAATGAAGTAAGGAAATGTAGTGCTTTCTTATTAGTGATTTCTTGTTGTATATAATACATGTGTTGTAAGCAAGCATGTCTTTTGTATGCAATGCAAGTTGTTATATGTCAGTATCAATGACAACAGGAATGTAGGTAAAGATATAAGTAAGTATGGAGATAGTGTATTAAGAATGGAGATAAAAAGTATTCAAATAATATTAACCCTTTGATTAAGAGCCAGGACTGGAGACTATTTTCATATTCAATCTTACTACAATTTACAAAAATATTTCTTTTAGGTAGATTGCTAATGAAAATATCCTAGTATAAGTGTATGGCAGAGATTAGTTTGTAAAAAGTGGTGCAAACAGAATGAAAAATATTCCACTGGGATTATATGTCCTGATCCGTAGTCAAAGAGCTAAGCATATTATAAGGAATATGAAAGTATACAAGAAGGTAATTAAAAATTATTATTCGTCTATACTTCTAAGAATTTTTTTTCCCCCGCTCAACTGCGTAAAACTTTCTGACACATGTGTGAACTCATTTTCTAAATATATAAGTAGGCATGCACTTGCAGGTATAACTATTGAAATAGTTTGTAATCTAATGATTTTTTTCATTTTTCCACACGCCCCACCAGTGGCTGAGAGGCTCTGCTCTCGAAGTTGGTAGACGAGAGGTGCTGGGTTCGTTCCCAATCGCGTCCGTCGGCCTAATCGTTCGGAGTTTTCGTGGTTTTCTTCGAGCCGTGGATTTATCCATGCGTAAATACGGGTTAGGTTCCCTTAGAAAGACCCCCACGAAGGGCACTCTCCCCGGGCCTATATCCCAAGTGTAGATAATTGGCCGTCAATAATCAACCCAACCCAACTCATTTTTCCACACATGAAAAACATTTTGAGATAAATTATTGTAGTTTCATGACGACAGTTTTGTGACTTTCCCGCGATGTCGCGTCCGAAAATTCGATTCAAAACGCCAACTTTTGCAGCGTTTTTTGAAAGATCCTCTGCCTTTAAAAAATAAATAAAATGTAAAGAAACTGTTTGATTACACTGTTTTTGAATAAGAGCACCTGCAATTTCATGCTTTCGTGAAATAAAAATTAATTAAAAATTGTGCCAGGAAGTAGCCAGTTTGGATTTGAGAACAGTTTTTATAAGAATTTATTTGTGGTACCTCCTCAGCTCTCATCAGGGCGACAAAGTTGACAAACCTTCCGATTTTTGAGTACCATTATTTCCGAATAAAAATCTTCGTCTTATCTAATCGAGAATTTCTGTGATTAAATAAAGCTAATATCTCTATTCAGAAACAATGGCACTCAAATATTAGAAGATTTGGCAGCTATGGGACTGTGTGATAAACAAAACCAAAACTGATTCCTTTTAACCCTTTAACGTTCATTGGTTTCCCCACGAAACCACAAAACTTTAATTACGAAACTCAACAATGACAGCAAAATTTTAATAGATATGTTTTTCATTTATTATATGTGTGAAATATCGCTTTTTTATTATATAAAAATAAATTTGTTCATAATTTCCGGTGTCAATCATTTATTTCAACATCTTAGCAATTGAAGTGCTTTATCCGTTAAAGGGTTAAACATAAAATTATTTAGTCTTCGTAAAAAGGATTTAATTTAAACAATGAAGTGATTTTTATAGATTTGTGGAGGTTTTAAAGTGAAATTCCAGTTTTTTTTGTGATAACAAAAATCGTTTGGTTCTACACGTTTAAAGAAAACTGCGTTATTACAAATATTATTTGCGTGACAGAATGACTGAATTTAATAATTATTTTAATTGATAATTTCTAAATTACTTTCATATTTAAAACTTTTAAAATCCTTACTTAATACAAGGTTCCCACTCGATCGTTTCTAGACTACCAATATTTCTGAGAAAACTTTTCGAGCTCGGGTTTTAAACCATTTGCAACAATAATTACCTTCCATGTAGGTTTTTGCAATATATATATATATATATATATATATATATATTTTTTTTTTAATTAAAAAGAATATTTTTCTTAGAAAAAAGTGGCATTCAAAAAAGGAGCCGTGTGGGAGACCTGTTAATATATAACTTTTATACTTCTTATAACTTTTTATATAAAGACTATCCCGATATATGAGCCTCTAACTATCATCCCGTTCACAGAAACTGAATGAAATTTTGTTTTAAAGTATTTTGAGGTATGCGTGCGATATTAGCGTGCACGTTTCTCCGCATGACTGCTCTTAAAATTCAGTTGAACGGTAAGCAACTTGTAGAGGTAATAGGGAGACATTGAAACAAAAACTGTTTGACAGTAATTAAAAACTACATGAAGATAAAAAAGATATTCCATTAGTTCCAAAAAGACAGACGAAATACTACCGAGGATCAAAACCATCTTATTAAAACAGACTCCTTTGCTATTTAACTTATTATTTTGTGGTGCTTATTTAATTTATTTTATGAAAAACAATTCTAGTTCGAATCAAAATCTATTCGATTGGTCAAGGTCAAAATGACCTCTATGGCCGTTCTAGTATATTTTGAATAAATGTTGTTAATCACGTATTGTCATGTTTCTGTAGTTACATCAAAAGAGAATCAATCTTATAGATTTGAGATAGAACTGCAGAGATCTGTCGGATTAATATTCTAGTTCTATGTATTAACGTTCGAATTCTTAATGAGACAAAGTAGTTAATATTCGACTTACTAAATGCTAACGATCAGATTTCTAAAGTGTCCCGAATGATCGACAAATTCAGAAGCATATGATGGATTGCTAATTATTTCATCTTAGATGCAACAGCAAATCCATACATAATAATAAGTTTGTCAAATACATTAGTAATAATTTAAAAAGAATAAAAATTGAATAAATGTGATATAGAATTTGAATATTTTACATAATTTTATAATTATTGAAGGTTTATTTTCTTTTTCTTTTCTGTTCCTTTCCTTTCCTTTCCTTTTTCTTTTTTTTTTATAATTAGGAGAATTATTTGCAGCTCTATCTATATACATTCAATACATATGAATTGGAAATATATAGATACATTATCAATGCTTGGAATTCAATACAGTTAAATATTAGCACTAGGTTATTTCATTCAAACTTATAGTAAATTAATGATCATCACAGTTATGGCTATGTTTAAAGAAAGCTAATTTTTATAATTATATTAATAACAGATAACATAATTATTTCATTTTCATCTAGTTGATTTTCTGTCTTATATTATACCGGAGAATTCGAAATAAAGGTTATGGCGATTATCTCATAACCCCTTCAAGGATGGTGTTTCGTTTTTTTCAACAACTTAATTATAATTCTTAAATGCCTCATTGATACCAAAAGTGTAGAATGAAAAAAGTACGTGAAGAAATGTCTATTTATTTTCAAATAAATTTGCTGGTAAATTCTGGTGTCATTCAATCGTTTCAACAATCTACGAGTAGAAACATTTGAAAGTGTTAAACCGTTGATGATAGAAATATACTATCAATTACAAAAAATATAAAAATCAAATACTACTTTTAGATATCACTTTTTTTTTTTTTTTTTGCAAAGGGGTGTGTACATGCTGGATTACAAAATTTATTTTTTTCATACGCACTCTGGATACTATAATTTATATTTAGAAATTTCTCCATGTTCTGATATTTAAAATAGTAAAAATTTCATTCTCCTACGTCTATATGGGAAATGTTTTAGTCAAAATTACATTACTATTTAAATGGAAACGTTTTACTCAAAATTATGTTAACCCTTCAACAGGAAACTTTTCTTGAACATATATAAACTTATTTAATGTTTTAAAATAAGAATTTGTTTAAAAATATAAATCTTGTTATAATGTACACATGTTTATTTTCAGTCTTAAGTTATGGATATAATCTGTAAATCCGTGAAGACTGCATGTAAAAATATCACGTGGTTCAAGAAAAATCGTGCGCGCTATTTATAAAAAGCATATTTTGAACATTTTGAGATAATCCGCTTTAAAATTTTCTTTTAAGTATTTCTTACGTAGGGGGTCACGTGAAATGTCTCTAGTTATAGCTAGCACAATTACAGGAAAGATTTTAAGAGGTTTATTTTAAAACATGCAGAAAATGTTGCTCTTTCATAAACATATTTGCTCGAAAAGACGAATATTTTGGAGATTTAAGAGTCCCCTTAATTCAACAGTCCATGCAAAATTGCAACTCATCCTACCTTCGCCCACCTTCATCGTTTTCCCACATATATTGTTTCATTCTAAAATTCCGGTGAGAGATGATAGATCAAGCTTATACTGTACACAAAACAGATTTCTGGATTTTCCTCCTAATCAATCTTAACCCCTTCAAGGGCGGTGGTCAGAAATGTGACCACTTAATTTTAATTCCAAACTGCCAAGCGGCACCCAGATTGCTTTACTAAAATTTTGCTTTTATAATTAACTTGAATAAACGTGAAGAAAAGCAAATATATATTTTCTAAGAAATTCGTTTGTAATTTCTGGTGGCAATCAGTCATTTCACCAGTTTGCGAACAAAATTATTTTGCGCCTGAAAGGGTTAAAAGAACATTTTGGTTTCCCTTCGTAATACACGGCTAATTATTTGCAGGGCCACTTGATTACCGCAGGAGCAAACTTTCACCAGTAATTCCGAAGAGAAAATTTTGCCTTATTATTTCCAGAAATTCTGATTTTAATTAACAATTATTTTAACATTTTACTGGTGGACGTTTGCCCTTATAATCAGTGTTGTCAGTTGGCAACTTTTTTTTTTTTTTAATTCAGATTGCTTAACTGCCACCACTTTTTTGAAATAGTATAATTAGCATTATTTAATCTGTCATTAAATATGGTGAATATTTCTACTTCAAAAAATGTGTGACAATCAAGTAATGTGGATTTTTAAAAAGTTTCGAAGTGGCAACATTGCCTGCGATAACCGGACCCTGTCTATTAGTGTGCTTTCCCTTTCATTAACCGGTAGTTGACCACCAAGTAATAATATGATTTTAAATTAAAAAATCTATATCTTATAATGTACGTTTATATACTGTGTATGACTGTATAAGGCCGGCACCAGAGGCATAAGAAATTCACGCTGTCCCCTTCAGCACTGTCTTTTTGTACATTTATTACTTTTATAAAGTCAATAGGATCTCGTTTAGGTATTTTAAATGTTTCTGGAGCTCGTGACAGTTACTTTTAGCATATACTTTAAGTAGTTTCATGAGTAAAACTTTCTTCAAATGGTGTATTTTAGAGTGACTAAAAATATTAGGCTTATTAAAAAAATAGTGTAAAATGTGGTGTAAAATTCTAAAATACAACAGGAACCAGAAAAATTATAAAACATTTTAAAAACAATGAGTGGTGTCAAAATTTTATTTTTAAAAAGTCATATAATTATTCCGGTGGTTGTCTTATTTTGAATTGAAGTTGCGAAGTGGCAACATTGCCTGCGATAACCGGACCCTGTCTATTAGTGTGCTTTCCCTTCCATTAACCGGTAGTTGACCACCGTGTAATAATATGATTTTAAATTAAAAAATCTATATCTTATAATGTACGTTTATATACTGTGTATGACTGTATAAGGCCGGCACCAGAGGCATAAGAAATTCACGCTGTCCCCTTCAGCACTGTCTTTTTGTACATTTATTACTTTTATAAGGTCAATAGGATCTCGTTTAGGTATTTTAAATGTTTCTGGAGCTCGTGACAGTTACTTTTAGCATATACTTTAAGTAGTTTCATGTGTAAAACTTTCTTCAAATGGTGTATTTTAGAGTGACTAAAAATATTAGGCTTATTCAAAAAATAGTGTAAAATGTGATGTAAAATTCTAAAATACAACAGGAACCAGAAAAATTATAAAACATTTTAAAAACAACGAGGGGTGTCAAAATTTTATTTTTAAAAAGTCATATAATTATTTCGGTGGTTGACTTATTTTGAATTTAATGGGAATTTCTATTTAGTATATTATTTAATTAAATATTTTTTTCCGTTTTATTTTTGAAATTTGCATGTTTAACGTATAACTCTTTTTAATTCTCTAGCATCGCTTTTTCAAAAATAAATAATTGATAGAAAATGGATTAATAACAAATCTGGAATTCCCATCCCTCTCCCACCTCGTACGCCCGACCGACGCTGGGAACCATTGGTCTAGAATAATCACCATATTTAAAAGAAAACTTGACTGTCGATTAATAAGAAAAATAAATGCGTTAATTGTTTTTTTAATTATTATGCAAATAACTAACAAATCATTATAAAATACAATTGGTATGGGGACGAACTTTTGAAATAATCATTAGATACTTACAACAATCTTACCATTTTTGAAATGATTATTTTTAAATATGAAAGAGAAAATGTAAAAGAAATTATTGTGAATTAAGAAAAAGGAAATATAAAAGAAAAGAAACGTATTAAGTTTTCAAAGAATAAAAAATACAGAAAAAAATGAAGAGCGATTAAAATTTTTAATGTTCGGTGATTTCATGAAAACTGCTTCCATTTTTTTTATTTGAATTATTTTTATTCTGTTCAAGCAGTGACGTAGTAATTTTTTGTTCTGTGGTTCAGAATATTTTTTTTTACTTAAGAATTCTCAGGTCTTGAGCGTTTTTAATAAAAATTATGTCTTTTTTTTATGCTGAAAGACCAATAATTTATGAAAGGAAACAAAAATAGTAAAAGGAAAAAAAACTTTATAGTGAATTACATTTAAGGAATTGATTTAATTGAATATTGATTAAGTGTACTCTAGAAACATGAGCAAATATACATATATCTTTACATATGTTATCATAGCGGTATCGTATCAGTACCACACCACCGATACGATACCCCCTTACCTACGATACGATGGTTACATGCATTCTTAATGTGAATCAACTAGTCTTTATTTCGCTGGTAATGTTTTATTTATAATGATCACTTTTGGCCTTTATTTCCTAAAAGTATCCTTTATTTTATATTTATTTTGAAAAATACCAATACTAAATATTTTTAAGTTATCAAAATTTTATTTTAATAATTCAAATTTGCTTAACATATTTTGTAATGTGTAAGTAACTTTGTGTCTTTCCAGCTTCAGTGGGACAAATGATGTATTTTTAAAAATGCAGAAACGTTATCTAGTATAAAGTAGACGTTTACAAATTTTAGGGCAACGTCTCAGTTACCCAGGGATCTAGAAACATTTTCCATATCTTCAGAGGGCCAATCAGAAACTTGAAATTAAAGGAGGTAAAAGGCCAATCAGAAACTTGCGAAACCAACAAGTTTCCCAAATTAACTTTCCTACCCCGTTGAAATTTTACTCATTCTACACCAGATTTTTTTTTTAAGTATTTAGCATATTAATTTAACTTAGTTTTTTTTTTTTTTTTTTTTTTTTTTTCCTTGTGGCTTTTATTTGAAATACTTTATGAAGAAATTTCTGGTTCGAATCGAATGAAATAAATTATAGGAACGGGAGGTTCTTTTACTTTTTCAAAGAAGTTTTTTTCCCCTAGAAACGTCTTAGTAAACCTCAGAAAACTGTTGTTCCTGTTGGCCCGTCTGCATATGATTTTTGATACAGGGAACGTTTTCGCAACTGTGGAATTGCAATTGGAACAAGAATTTCGTAAACATATCTGGTGTATCAGAAAAAATTTCTGATTTTTTCCCTTTTGTAGCAGCAACAGGTGTTTCCAATTGTTGTTAATGATTATTTATTTGGTCTTCAAAAATAAAGGCATTTATCTATTATAAAAAGCTTTCTCTAGTTTTAAAATATTAGAAATCATTTATTTTCTGCCATTTACTTTCATAAATCAAAAAACTGAAATTAAAGCATTTGGGGATTAAACTTAAGTGGTACATAGTATATACCACCGCCCTTCAAGGTGTTACATGTGTTTTCTGAACGCAGTGGGATACCTTTTACAGTATTAACAAGTTGATCCTTCATATCGCACAGTTTATGAATTCATCTAGTATAACCACAGGATTTAAAAGACAATCATGTTTATTTATTAATGAGAATGAAAAACTAAAATTTGTGTTAATTAGTTTTACGTTTTAATTATCATGCATCGCAAACAAATAATTATTAAGTATATAATCGGATTATGTTTGAACTTTTGGGAAAGTGCGTTAAGTAATAAAGGCAATCGCGTCATTTTTCAAGTGATTAACTTAAACTACTTACCTAGATATTCTGAGTTAACTCGGATACATATAATTTGTCAAAAATTAATATATTGAGATAAAATCTGTATCATTAAACGATGGGTAGAATTTTTTTTATCCCAGAAATTTTGTTTTATTATTTATTGTTACAAAAATTATTTGTATTTTTTATGTAAATTATTGTTTTGCCAGCAGACCCGTGTGAGGCTTTCACATTCTAATAAGTGAAATTATTTGCTAATCTTTTTTATATTTAATTAGTAATTTAAAATACATACCTGCCAACATCGCACTATACTTCCGTACAACGTAGATTAATTTAACCGAGGTTAAACACGTTCCAAACCAGAATTTATTTAAAGAAATGCATTCAAATAGGGTCAACGTAAGAACATGAAACTAAATATATGTTATTTTTTTTTCAGATATATTTTCTGGTTAGAAACGTCTTTAACCTAGATCAAATTAACTCATATTGTACGGAAGTTTAGTTGAAAGTTAGCAGGTAGAGAAATATGCTTTTGAATTGTAAAAAATGTCCGGCATATGTTTGGATGTATCTCAATAAAAAATCTCAATTGGCCTATTTTTCGGGAAGATATAAATTAAAGTTTGACACGTGAATTTAATATTAACATCCTCAAACTTTGACCTGTTCTAACTCCTGAAGATTTAAATAAGAACATATAAACTACACACTTTTTGTAACGTTGTATTTTGAGTGTGATAGGTATTTCAAAACAGAAATATAGATTTAACATTATGTACGCATTTACCATAATTTTTGAATTTTTCGCCTTATTCAAATGCAGAAAAGTATAACAAATCCTTCAATTAAACGAGGCGTCTGCAATTACTGTTACTTAAATATTAAATGAAAAAATTCTATTAAAAAATTGTGGTAAAAGCGTACGAACCCTGTTATATACAGGGTGTTTCAAAACTATATGTCAGAAATGTACAGACAGATAGAGGGAATCTAAATAAGCAGTTTTCGTATAGGAAAGTCGGTGCGGAAATCCAGCGTTGAGGCAGTAGAGGGCGCTGTTGAGTTTGGCAATCGAAAGTGTTTCGATGACTTGAATCGTTATTCCCCGCACGGATTTCAAGCAACATGCATCGTTACACCAATGCGGAGCTTGTCGACATGCATTTCCTGTATGGGGCTGCGCAAGGAAATGGAGTGGCTGCTCAAAGGATACGCACGTTCAACGGATTTCGAGCTTGTCGATGTACTATCCTCTACTCTACGTAATACTCCTTCTACTGCTGAAATACTGCGATATCTTACAGTGCCCGTATAACGCTTGGAAGCATAAAACGATCCAATCTATCACAACTCATGACGAAGACGCTCAAATGTTCGGCGATCCGTCAGGTTTTTACCCGGAAATCATTCCATGTCCATCCTTTGAGCAGCCGCTTCATTTCCTTGCGTAGCCCAATACATGAAATGCATGTCAACATGTTCCGCATTGGTGTAACGACGCATGTTGCTCAAAATCCGTGCGGGAAATGACGGTACCAGCCAGCGAACCGCTTTCATCCGCCGAACTCAACAGCGCCCTCTACTTCCTCAACGCTGCATTTTCGCACCCATATTCTTATACGAAATCTGCTGATTTAGGACCCATCTACATGCCTTTTGCATTTCTGACATATAGTTTTGAAACACCCTGTATACCAAAATCCCTAAAGAGATGTAATGCCGCATATTTTGTCTACTTCTTTTGATCCTCTGTGTAATTTTACCCATGATAAAGTAATGTTTCAATTTAAGTACCCATCTATATACATAAATTGTAATTACACTGGTCGGCAAAAAAAATAAAAAAATATCTTCCCTGCAAAACAAATTTGTAAACTGTGCAGATTTAATATTCCAAAATCTATATACGACATCCAAATTTCCCCAGCACACATCATTTTTCCGAGAAATAGTTTTATAATAATAACAAATAGTGAAGGATTCAAGGATTATATTATTTTTCAATTATAGATAAATTTGAAATAATGAAAAATGTATTGTCACTGTATTAGATAACAAATCGATAAAATATAGCATGAAAATCTAGTTTGTTGACACTTATACTGTGCACTTTTCTTTTGGTGTCTCTCCCGACCCCCTTTCGTGTAAGATTTTATCATTTGCTATTATGTAATACATATTTTTATTCCTTGTGCCAATATAACTCGGGTAATGTTTCTGATGCATTTATTTATAGGTAATTAACATATTATTATATACATCTTATTATTTACTCAATTTCCACTTATGTTTTAACAAGAAATAAAATACCTTAATTTTACTTTTTGGTCCGACCAGTGTTATCCCTTATCATGGGTAAAATTATCGATTCTTAAATTTTTAAATGTCTTGCAGCATCTTTAACAGTAGATTTACCGGAAAATTTACTCAAGTTTTTTAAAACTATTTCACACCAGAAATTTTATTTGAAACTACTTAACTTATTAATTTAACGTATTTCTGTGAGTTGTACGTTTAATTTATTTTAAAAAGAAATTTCTAGTTCGAATTGAAATATATACATTTGGTAACCGTCAAAATGACGGTTCATTGTAGTTCTAGTGTTAAGAACAATAAAGTATAACATGTGTGTCGATTATTGAGTTCAAATAAATAAAAAAATACATTAACTAGATTTTTCTTTTAATTATCAAGCATCGTTAGCAAATCCTTACAGAATTTAATCGACTTGTGGTAGAATTTCGGGAATTGGGTATTAAATAATTAAGACAGCCGTAACGTTCTTCGAAATGACTAAATTTAAACGTGAATTTGAGTTTGGAAAGTATTGGAGAAAAATGTAGAAAGAAAAAAAGTATTAAGTTTCTGAAGCATATAAAAATATTGAGAAAGGTATAAAAAAGGAAACGAAAAAGTACTTAAATATTTTAATGAGCGTTCATTTAAAGAAAACTGTTTTCTTTTAGCTGCATTAATTTATTCTGCTTAAGAAGCGAAGTAATAAAAAATTTTATGTGTTCAAAATCTCTTTTTCCTACTAGTTTGGGGTTGTTCTTAACTTAATACAAAATGTATTTTTTATGCTGACTGGCCGATAATTTTTTTAATATAAGAGAAAAACATAAAATATATTTTTTTATTTCTTTTAATATTTTGTTTATAATATTTTGATAATTGTTCTTATACTTTCGAGCCTCAACGAAACAAAAGGTAATATAACTCATTTTCTTGTTACTGTTGTTAATTATTTGGTTATAACAATTGAAACCATGCTTATTTCTAATAAAAAGCTTTTTCTTCGTTTGAAATTTCATATTTGTGCTTCATTTTCTACTTTTTGAAAAAGCAGGGTCCAAACGTGGGCTTATTTTTGAGTGCCACTATTTGGAATTATAATCATTGCATGATTTTTTTTTTTTGAATCATTGAATGTTTTTGTTGTTGTTGTTGTTGCTGTTGTTCTTTTCTTTGGGAAATAGTGGCATATTCCAAAATAAGTTACCCGAACAAACCAGGACTGCCAATTTGGGCACTTTTTTTATTCAGAAATCCCAAAAGAAGAATTTGTATTTTATATAATAACAAAATGTCCGCCATTAAGTAAAGCAAAAATTCATTATTCGTAATTTCTGGTATGAATATGGACCATGAATAATCGAGTATGAGTAATGATCGAGTAAGAATTTCTGAAAAAAAAGGAAGCCAAACGCGTAACCCAAACTATAAACCCTGAAATACGGTCTAGATAATCATACTTTGCATTTAGAAAATCCAAAGAACCTGACATTTCTGTCTTTTCTTTTGTTTATTACATTACATTAATACTCAGGTCAATTCTTATCCACTCGCCCTAATAGGGATTACAACGTATAACTATCAACTTAGTGCTCTTAAAAATGCTGAAACACTTTTAAAAAATCATGATTCATAATTTTACTCGTGATTAATCAGAATTTCAATTTATGTATTCAGCTACAATAACCACAGAATCCAGAAGTTCTGATGAGAACATAAAAAAAGTAAAACTTGCATTAACTAGTTTTTTCTATCATGCATCGCTTGTAAATCCTTATAAAATTTAATCAGATTGTGGTAGAATTTCGGAAATTGGGTATTAAATAATTAAGAAGCAGTAACATTCTTCGAGATGACTAACTTTAAATGAGAATTTGGGTTTGAAAAAAAATATATATCGGATAAAAATGTAAAAAAAAAAATACTACGTTTTCAAAGCATATAAAAATGGAAAATAAGAAATGAAAAGGTACTTAAATATTTTAATGTTCAATGATTTAATGAAAACTGTCTTTTTTTTTTTTTTTTTTTTTTTGTTAATTCAGCGAGGTATGATTTTTTTGTTTCACTTTTTCAGGTTTATTACTATTTTTTTCCTTTGAAGCTATTTTTTTATGAAAATGTTGACATTTCTTATGCTGAAGCAAATAATGTTTGAAAGACAGGAAAAAAAGAAATTTACATAGAGAATTTACATTTAAGACATTATTTTACTACTGACTATTTTTAATTCAATGATTGAATGTGAGGGGAGAAACTGTATGTTAGAATGTCTACATATAGAAGAAATAGTAGCACAGTTGTCAGCGCATTGAACTGCCACCTTACATGTTTAAGGTTCGCCCTCGAATTTGAGCAGGGTTCACTATACCTATCATCAATTCATGGTGATAAAATAAGTATCAAGCTTATTTGGGCAGTAAATACCGGTAGTTCCGCGTCAAGCGGACCGGAACATGTGTTGGGTCATCGAAAAATGCTGAACACATTTCAAAATATAATAACTCCAAAAGTAATTGAGAAAACGCAGTAATATTCTTTGAAAAGTACTCGGCAATAATCCAATTTTTTTTTAGATGTAACTGCTTCTCAGCCTTGACTTTCAGACGAAGCGAAGAAGCAACTTGCGCGGCGAACGAGGCCTTCGTGTTGTCCAACTTTTTTCGATCTTTTAGTGATCCTATATCTAAAACTATTGTAGGTATGGCAAAAAAATGTCAATTAGAAAGTTCTCCAGTATCGTCGATTTAGTAGGAAAGGATCCACAATGTACACGAATAGCCTAAGTTAAAAGTGAAAATTGCGAATGTGTGGTTTTCAGATTATCGATTTTGCACATCCATCGTCTAAATATCACGGCTTTAAAACAGTTACATCTAACAAATCTTGGATAATTGCCGGAAAGAAATTGCTTGGAAAGAAAAATATTCCGTTAGAGTTATGTTTTTCGTTTTTTTTTACATTTGTCCAACCTTTTTCGATGACCTTGTGTAACACTTCAAGCCCATAGTCATAAGAACGGAGTTGGACACCGCCGGCCATCATCCTTAATCGGGACCCACACTGCTCCATTTTTTGAATACCAGTATTTCTGAAGAACTTTTACGTACTAGGTTTTTATGACATTTGGAATTATAAGTCGCCGATCATGTACATTTCTACAAAATATGTAAAAATAATCTAAGAAGAAGATTCTTTTCATAAAAACAAAAGTGGTATTCAAAATAACGGGCCCAGTGGGATGCCTGTCCATAACCCTTCGATTACGGGGTTGGAACATATGTCATCCCAGCACCACTTTTTCAAAAATAATCACATTATTAGCGGATACTTTCAAAAAAAAAAAATCCACTACAAAAAAATTTGTTTTTAAATTGTGGTGTGAGTGAATATAAAAATAGTCTGTAGTCCTAACCCGTAATCAAAAGGTTAATAGACTGTAGCACAGATTAAATATAGTCATACAGATTTGACAGCCGAGCGAAAGCCCGAACCGGCGCGATACAAGCGCCACTACTGAGAACAGTCAAGAACTAACACACACGCGCGCGATCTATAAACTGTCAGATTGTCACGGTCACATGTACGTGTTGGCAGTTTTGTTTATTTAATATCGACATGACAGTTATTTTAGTATTTCATTTTCATAAAAGTTCTTTTCAGAGCTATTTTTCTTGAATATAATTAATTTATATTTCCAAGTGCTCAGGGCTGTTTTCTTTGCAATTAATTATTGCAAAATGTAAAAAAATATGGTATTTTGTCAAGCACAATCATGTGCGTTTACATTGTTTAAAATGTGGTACTAAATGGAATTTTTAAATATGCTATATCTGTTACTTTTTAAATAAGAAATATTTAAAATCGTATTAAATAACGCTGTTTAAAATGTTTTACTAGATGGAATTTATAAATAAAAATGATTTAAAATAGTATTAAAATAACGTTGTTTAATACTGATTTGTTTAAAATTTAATACTAAATAGTATTTCTGAATATGCTATATTTATTTATTTTTTTAAATAACGACATATACATCGTTAAGAAATATAAAAGTGATTTTACATACTTTTCATAAGTATTACGACAGTTTAAATTATTAAGAAAAAGGTGTAAATCTGTAAGAAACTCGTGTAAATATGTACATTTGTAAGTATTTGTATGATAAAATAAAATATGTTTGATGTTTTAAACAATAACAAACTGCGGCGACGCATTTATTAAAAAAAAAAAAAAGATAGATACTATACAAATAAGTAATACCTACCTGTGGCGACATGCTCGGTACGTTTGCGACTGTTGTCACTAGGGGCTCTGAAGTTGCGATTCGGGTACCATTGAGCTTATGGAAGTGTCCTATCTGTATGTAATATTTAATCTGTGGACTGTAGTGCCTCAGTGTTAATGTGTCTATGCGTACAAAGCCAACATCACATTTTAAATTGTTGCACTTTTGAAGCCTAAAAAAAATACTACATTAAAAGAAAATTAATTTACCAATCAATTATTAGGTTGCTATAACAGAAAGCAGATTTATGTCTAATAAAACGTTTTTCTTTGGCTTAAAATCTTAAATATGTACTTTATTTTATATTTTAAAAAGTGATTACCATAATCATACATTATGTTTGGGAAATCCGAACAATCTAATATTTATGCTTTTCCCCATTCAGGATTTTAAATTAATAAGCAGATCAATTCCGTAACCATTTAACCGTAACCTCAAACATGGCTGCCGCTGGCAACTACTTTTATATTCTTTTCAAACCACTATTTTTTAAAAAAATACATTTTGTAGTATGTTTCTCTTGCACATGTTGTCAAAATGTGAGTGAAAGATTTTCTTTCTTTTTTACTTTATCTTCTTCTTCTTTTTTTTTTTTTTTTTTTTTTTTGAGAAAGTACTGCGAGATAGAAGTAAAAAATAGTCGCCAATGGCAGCCTTGCACAAACTTATACCTTTCGTGTAGCGAGTTTAGTGTTCTATAAGATACTGAAGTACATTCGAAAAATCATGTCATGTTAATAGGATAAAACATAATTTCAATTTATGAATTCAACCTGAAAAAAATCACAGGATCTTCTAAAAACTAATTCTGTCTGTCTATTAATGAGAACGAAAAAGTAAAACATACATTAATTAGATTTTTTCTTTTAATTATCATGCATCGTAAGCAAATCATTACAGAGTTTAATCGGTTTGTGGCGGAAATTCGGGAAATGGGTATTAAATAATTAAGGCATCCGTAGCCTTTTTCCGAAATGACAAACTTTGAGTTTCAAAAAAATATATATCAGATAAAAATATAGAAAGACGAAAAAAAATATTAAGATTCTGAAGCGTACACAAAAAGGTAACAGAAGAGTTCTTAAATATTTTAATGTTAAGTAATTCAATAAAACCTGTTTTCTTATAACTGCACCGATTTTACTTTTTTTAAGCACCCAGGTAGAAGTTTCTTTTTTTTTTTTCTGAGGTCATTTTTTTTATTTAAAGGTATATTTTGAAAAAAAGAATAATGACTTCTTTTTATCCTGAACGTTCAATAAATTTTGAAATTAAGGAAATGGGAAATTTTCACAATGAATGTACATTTAAAGAATTATTTAACTAAAGATTATTTATATGAATTGTGTGAATATGAGCAGAAGAAATGTTTTATAGAATCAGGACTCCCATTGATAAGTTTTTTGAACACCAGTACTTCTGAAGAAAACTTTTCTTGCTAGGTTTTTATAACATTTGCAATACAAATTACTTTCCGGGTAGATTTCTACAAAATTTGTAAGAAAATTCTAAAAAGATGGGTTTTTAAATGAAAAAAGTGGTAATTGACAACCTGATCGAGTGGGGAGACCTGTCTTTGATGGATTATAGTGCCTCAGAGTTTAATTTTTTTTAATATAAACACGTAAAAACTTTCTTTTAGTTAAGTAGGGTGTCACACAAAATATACATTTAAAACAAATAAACCACTGACATGTTTCGGTTTCATTTTAGATAACAACCATTATCATAAGAATACAACATCAATCGAGACGAATGACATTGCATAGCTGCCAACTTTTACGCTTTTTTCCTACCACTAAAATTTGATAGTAAATTTAAACTTATTAAATCGCCGAAACATGTAATTCAATACGACAAAACTTTCTATTACATTTTAGTGGTATGAAAAAAGCGTAAAAGTTGGCAGCTATGACATTGGACAACGAAATATATAGAACATACAAAACACATAGATGCCCTCTATTATCAATCATGAAAAGAAACCAAACACATCAATACAAGATTGAACCGAAACATGTCAGTGGTTTATTTGTTTTATATGTATATTTTGCGTGACACCATATTTAAGTAAAAGAAAGTTTTTACGTGCTTATATATTTATGAAAAGGTGATGTTCTCTTTTAAATTTTATATTTAAAAAAACATTTTTAGCATTTTTTTTTAATATGTCTATACCTACAGAGAAAACGTAAAATTTTAAATTGTTGCGGATATGAACTCTTAAAAAAAATTTACATTAAGAGAAAATGTATTCTCCAATAAATTAATTTGTTGTTGTAACCAAAATTAGATTTGTCTCCAATAAAACGTTTTTCCTTCGCTTAAAATCTTAGACATGTCCTATATTTGTTATTTAAAAAGTAATCTCCATAATCATACACTATTTTTTAGGAAATCTGAACATACTAACATTTATGTTTTTCCCCTCATGATATTAAATTAATAAGCAGATAAATTTCTACACTGATGTTTCCAAACTTATACATTTCATCTGGCAATGTCAGTGCTCGGTAAGATACTGAAAAAGATTCGTAAACTCACGTAGTGTTAATAATTTTAATTGTGATAAACCAGAATATCAATTTATGAATTCACCTAGAAAAACCACAGAATCTTCTAAAAGTTAATTCTGGCTGCCTATTAATGGGAACGAAAAAATGAAACATGCATTAATTAGTTTTTTTTTCTTTTAATTGTCATGCATAGTTAGCAAATCTTTACAGAGTTTAATCGGTTTGTGGCGGTAACTCGGGAACTGGTTATTAAATAATTAAGACATCCGTAGCCTTTTTCGGAATGACAAACTTTAAATGTGAATTTGAGTTTGAAAAAAAATATATCGGATACAAATATAGAGAGACGAAAAAAAAAACGTATTAAGATTCTGAAGCACGCAAAAAAGTACAGAAAAGGAACAGAAATGTACTTAAATATTTCAGTGTTAGGTAATTTAATAAAAACTGTTTTTTTTTTAACTGCATTGATTTTACTTTTCTTAAGTACCGACGTAGGATTTTTTTTTCCTTTTTTCTGAGCTTAGATTTTTTTTTAGTGTGCGTGTGTGTGTGTGTGTGGGGGGGGGGGGTAATTTAAAAGTATTCTGAATAAAATTTAATGACTTCTTTTTATCCTAAATGGCCAATAAATTTTGAAATTGAGAAAAGGGAAATTTTCACAATGAATATACATTTAAAGACTTATTTAATGAAGTTTTAGATAAATAAATTGTGTGATATGACAAGAAGTTTGTTTTACAGAATGTTTTACAGAATATCTATATCTAGACAGAAAAACATGAAATTTGGAATTGTTGCAAACAGTGGCGGCTCGTGACTGGCTTTAAATGGGGTACTAAATGCATGGTTGCCAAATTTGTTCTTTTCTTACCACTATTATTAAAAAGAAATACTTTGTTTTAGTTATTGTCATAAGTTCTGCCATAAAACAATCAAAATATTTCTTTTAAAAAATAATGGTATGATAATGATAAATGTTCCAGACTTGTATTTAGTGCCCCAAAAAAGACAGTCACGAGCCGCTACTAGTTTCAAATATAAAGTCTAGCAGAAAAATTATGTACCAATAAATTTGTTCTTTTCTTACCACTATTATTAAAAAGAAATACTTTGTTTTAGTTATTGTCATAAGTTCTGCCATAAAACAATCAAAATATTTCTTTTAAAAAATAATGGTATGATAATGATAAATGTTCCAGACTTGTATTTAGTGCCCCCCAAAAAGACAGTCACGAGCTGCTACTAGTTTCAAATATAAACTCTAGCAGAAAAATTATGTACCAATAAATTTGTTCTTTTCTTACCACTATTATTAAAAAGAAATACTTTGTTTTAGTTATTGTCATAAGTTCTGCCATAAAACAATCAAAATATTTCTTTAAAAAAATAATGGTATGAAAATGATAAATGTTCTAGACATGTATTTAGTGCCCCAAAAAAAGACAGTCACGAGCCGCTACTAGTTTCAAATATAAACTCTAGCAGAAAAATTATGTACCAATAAATTTGTTCTTTTATTACCACTATTATTAAAAAGAAATACTTTATTTTAGTTATTGTCATAAGTTCTGCCATAAAACAATCAAAATATTTCTTTTAAAAAATAATGGTATCAAAATAATAAATGTTCCAGGCATGTATTTAGTACACCCCAAAAAAGACAGTCACGAGCCGCTACTAGTTTCAAATATAAACTATAACAGAAAAATTATGTACCAATAAATTATTTGGTTGTCACAACTAAAATCATACTTATCTCTGATAACAAGGTATGTACACTCTTTGTAATTTCCAAGGTGTCCGTCACCACTATTTAAGATATGAAATATTCTGTTTAATATTTAAATTACAGAATTCGCACTCGCCTCGTTTAATCACGTGGTTTATAATTTTTTTTGTGGTTAAATAAGGGGAAAAATCTTTTTTAGAAAATTGCGGTAATTATGAACGCACCGTACTAATAAAAAAAAAAAATTCCTTTGTATAAAATAACGGATACGTTCTTTATTTCTTATTTAAAAATGTGATCACATAATCATATATTATTTTTAATAAATACAAAGATACTAGCACTTATATATTTTTTTCCTCTCATGATATTAGATTAATATGCAGATCAAGTTTATAATAATTAGGACTAATCTACTTTCACCATTAATGTAGTCAGGGGGTGCCAGTTTAGCCATTTTTTTATTCAGAACTTCCAAATTCATACCAGAACACACAGAAAAAAATAAAACCTGAAATGAGTTTTAAAAAAATTGGGTTGAAAGATTCTTAGGTATGAGGGTAGGGAACCAAATTTGGGCTCATACCAAATTGGCCTATTTTGGTTACCACGCCTGTTTTGGTTGCCATTGTGTATCCATTTTGGGCACTGTTAAATACCCATTTTGGATAGTGTCCAGAATTGGTCTAAAGATACGCAAAATGGGTATTTAACAGTGTCCAAAATGAATACACTGTGATAACCAAAACAGGCGTGGATCATGACCCAATTTCGATTAACCAAAGTTTTTTCTGTGCAGGTAACAGAAATTTGTGATTTATTTAATGTGGGGCTATATAACCTTTTCTGCCTGAAAGTCGTTTGCCGGTCTCAAATTTTCAAAATTTAATCTTTGCTTTATGCAACTGCAAAGTTTTAGTCATTATATAAGGCAAAAAATTCTTTACTAAAAAGTTTAAATTGTTAGCTTGTGGGTCAGCGCATGTGCATCCGTACAGGGTTAAACAGTTTGGCCTTTTCTTAATTCAGACATTTAGAATTCCTACCATAAAAATTCCTATAGTAATTTTTACTCTCTTTAATGACAGACATTTTGAAGA
Organism: Maratus michaelseni; assembly: GCA_963931845.1. NCBI lineage: Eukaryota > Metazoa > Arthropoda > Arachnida > Araneae > Salticidae > Maratus > Maratus michaelseni. The sequence continues at coordinate 264,807,188 of OZ007595.1, read as the reverse complement.
CAGCTAAAGTAAAAGCTCTTTCAAAATTTCTAGTATAAATACGCAATTTCTAAATTTAAAAAAAGGCCAAACTTGCTTACCTTCACATGTAAGTAATCAGACATTTCGTGATTACTATAAGTATAAGTTATCCTTTCGGAATTTCTAAATAAAAGTGGAGGCCAAATTGGAAAGCCTATCAAATTTATTGTTCTTAAAGACATTTAAAAAATCGTATAGACATATCTTATAGACATTTAAAAAATCATGTAGAATTAATGCTTTTACCCATAACAAAGTAGAATTTCAATTTATGAATTCATCTAGAATAAACCATGAGATTTTAAAGCGAAAAATGCCTGTTTATTTATTAGAATAACAAAAACTGCATTAACTATTTTTTTTATTTAATTATTATGCATCGTTAGCAAATCTGTATTAAACTTAATCGGCTTTTGTCAGAATTTCGGAAAGAGGCTATTAAACAGTTAAGACAGCAGTAACATTCTTCGAAATGGCTAACTTTAAATGTGAATTTGATTTGAAAAAAAATATATCGGATAAAAAAAAAAAGAAGAAAAAATGTACTAAGTTTTTTAAGCATATAAAGAATGGTAAAAGAAGGTATCAAAAAGGAAACCACAACGTACTTAAATACTTTAATGTTCTGTAATTTAATGAAAATTGTTTTCTTTTAACTGCGCCTCTTTTTTTTCTGTTGAGGCAGCGAGGTAGTACTCTTTTTCTTTTTTTAAGGGTTTAATATATATATATATATTTTTTTTTAATTTGAAGATATTCCATATAAAATTTATGATATTTTTTACGCTGAATGGCCGATAAGTATTTAAAAGTACGAAAATGAGAAGCTTTTGAGTAAATTTACATTTATGGCATTATTTAATTAATGATCATTTTAAATACATTGAGTGAGTATGAGAGAGGAAATGTCTGTATATACACAGAAAACGTTAAATTTGTAATTGTTGGGGATGAAAGGGACCTTGAAAGTTATTATATCAGAAGAAAATGTATTTACCAATCAGCAGACTGAAAGCATACTTATTTTTTAATGCGGACAAAGGAACGAAAAAAATTTGCTTTAGCTAATTTTTTTATTTAATTATTATGCATTGTTAGCAAATCTTTATAAAATTTAATCGGCTTTTAGCAGAACTTCGGAAGTGGGTATTAAATAATTAAGATAGCAGTAACAATCTTCGAAATGACTAACTTTAAAAGTGAATTTGATTTTGGAAAAAATATGTATATCGGATAAAAAATATAGAATGGAAAATTTTTCAAAGTTTTTAAGTATATAAAGAATGGTAAAATGTATAAAAAAGGAAATCACAACGTACTTAAATACTTTAATGTTCTGTAATTTAATGAAATCTGTTTTCTTTTAACTGAGGCATTTTTTTTCTGTTGAAACAGCGATGTAGTACTTTTTCTCTTTTTAAAAGGTTTAAGGTTTTTTTGTTATTATTATTATTTGAAGATATTCCATATAGAATTGATGATATTTTTTACACTGAATGGCCAATAAGTTCTTAAAAGTAAGAAAATGGGAAGCTTTTGAGTTAATTTAGATTTGTGGCATTATTTAATTAATGATAAGTTTAAATACATTGAATGAGTATGAGAGGGGACATGTCTGTATATACACAGAAAACGTTTAAGTCTGTAACTGTTGCGGATATAAACCTTGAAAGTTATTATATTAGAAGAAAATGCATTTACCAAACAGCTATTTCGTTGTTAGACTGAAAAAGCATACTTATTTCTAATAAGGACGAAAAAAAGTCGCTTTAGCTAATTTTTTCATTTAATTATTATGCATCGTTAGCAAAACTTTATAAAATTTAATCGGCTTTTAGCAGAACTTCTGAAAGTCTCGAAATGACTAACTTTAAAAGTGAATTTGATTTTGGAAAAAATATATATCGGATAAAAAATATAGAACGAAAAAAATGTTTTAAGTTTTTTAAGTATATAAAGAACTGTAAAAGGTATAAAAAAGGAAACCACAACGTACTTAAATACTTTAATGGTCTGTAATTTAATGAATTCTGTTTTCTTTTAACAGCGGCATTTTTTTTTATGTTGAAACAGTGAGGTAGTACTAGTTTTTTTCTTTTTAAAGGGTTTGAGATTTTTTTTTTTTTTGAAAAAATTCCGTATACAATTGATGATATTTTTTTACGCTGGGTGGTCAATAAGTTCTTAAAAGTAAGAAAGGGGGGAATTTTTTTAATAAATTTACATTTATAGCCTTATTTAATTAAATATTATTTTAAATATATTGAGTGGATATGACAAGGGAAATGTCTATATACACATAGAAGATGTACAATTAGCAATTGTTTCAAATATAAACCCAAAAAGATATTATATAAAAAGAAAATGTATTTACCAATAAGTTATTTGGTTGTTCTAACTGAAAGCATACCTATCTTTAACCCTTAAATGCATAGTCTGTCCAATTGTCAACACTTTTTATTTAACTTTTAATAAATAAATCAAGTTCTTTGCAACCACTATATTTATATTGAAATATTAATCCAATAAATATGACATAAATATGCTACTAAATAAAGTTAAAAATCTATCTGAAAATTTCTGGTGTCAAATTCTTAATATAAGTATAAAAAAACATGCTAGGGTTAATAAAAAGTTTTCCTTAGTTTAAAATATCAGATAAGTTCTTTATTTTTTATTTAAAAAGAGTGTGTATGTGTTTCTATTTAAAATGTCGTGTGGTTTTTAAAAAATCTAAAGAATCTGATTTTTTTATCTCCTCGTGACATTGCATTCCTAGTAGATCAAGATCATAAAAATTAAGCCCATCGGGACCATGCCTGCATATACAGTGGTGGCCAAAAGTGTGGACATTTTTTGAAAGTTTCATGCTTTTCAACTTTGTGTGCTTGTAGAATATATTAATTTTCACTTAAATACAAACGTTTATATATCAAATTGAAGGTAATTTAATGTAGAATTTAATAATCAAAACAGTATTACAATATCTGTATTACAAAAAAAAGTTATGAAACTAATCGTAAGATCTATCTTAAATTTACATTTTTTTAAGTGATACTTACACAATCAATACTTAGTAGGATAACCCTTATTTTTTAAGACAGCTTCACAGCGTCTTTTCATCGAGTGAACGAGTGTTTGGAGTTCATCTTTCGTAATCACATGGTGCCAAGAATCAATTATAGCTTCAATAAGTTGTCTTTTATTGGATGGACGTTTTTTACGTACAAGAATTTTCAAACGTCGCCACAAATTTTCAGTGGGATTGAGATCAGGGCTGTTTCCTGGCCATGGTAATATATCAATGCCTTTATTTTGAAACCATGCTTTGCATACTTTTGCTGTGTGGCATGGAGCTGAATCCTGCTGAAAAATAAATGGTGCGTTGTTGGGGAAGAGATCCCTGATGGAAGGTATCAATTTTGGTTCCAGGACAGTTTCGATGTATTTTTTGGCATTCAAGATGTCATCAATCACTTGAATTTGGCCCACACTATCTGCAGACATACATGCCCAAATCATGAAATTTGTTGGGTTTTTTTGTAGTTGCTTCAATGCAATCAGAATGAAGTGCTTCTCCTACTCTACGTCTCACGTATTTTCGACCATCACTACCAAAGAGCGATATTTTACTCTCATCGCTCCAGATTATTTACTTCCATTGATTTCCTGACCATTTAATGTGTTCCTTTGCCCACTTAACTCGTTTTTCGCGTTGCTTTTGATTTAAATATGGTTTTTTCCTTGGAATTGTAGCTTGTAGTCCAAAACCTGATAACCTTCTTCTTACTGCAATACCCGCTGCATTCATCTAATATGGCATCTGATGAAATTTTTCTATCTTGAAGGCATAGCCGTTTAATTTTTCTATCGGCAGTAGCACTTGTGCATTTTTTTCGGCCTGATTTGGCCTTATTTTCCACTGATTTCCTTTTTTCATAACGTAAACAGAACTTTCGTACACCAGAATAAGTCACTGAACCACCAATTTGTCTTGCAATTTCAGTATAAGAGAGGCCACTTTCTCTCAATATGACAATTCGGCTTCTTTTTGTAGATGTCCAATTAGTTCTTCTTGTTGATGACATTGTTTAAAATTAGTTTAATTAAAAAAAAGGACTTTAAATATTCAAAAACAGCAATACTCTATTTAATTGTACTAGTATGCATCATTCCGCAAAATATATCCACAACAATAACTCTTTTACCATCCAAATAACCTAAACTATAGTTACAACAGACATTTGATTGGTCCTCAGAACAGTGTTTGTGATTGGCTAGTACGCTTTTATTACAAAACTCGTCCTTATTCAAAACGATTTGTGTTTGTTTTTTCTACTTAAATGAGCATAACAATTCGATTTGATATATAAACGTTTGTATTTAAGTGAAAATTAATATATTCTACAAGCACACAAAGTTGAAAAACATGAAACTTTCAAAAAATGTCCAAACTTTTGGTCACCACTGTATGCATCTTGGAAAGGCGCGTACAGCAATTGTTTTGCACCAGTAATAAAGAAATATAGTAATTGTCTTTTTTAATTAGAAGAGTGCTGACCAGTGTGAGCATATTTAAGGAGCTTCCCAGTTGAGAACAATCTCGCGGCTAGTTAGAGTAGTATGTGTTGCGATTAGTGATGGGCAGAATTAATGATTTTTCCATTCGAATGAATCATTCGGGCATGCGCAAATGCATAGTTGCCAACATTCGTATTTTTTTTTTCTTTTTTTTTTTTATCAATTACAACCACAGATTTTGTAAACAAAAAAGAAGGAAAAGCATAGTTGCCAAAATTCGTATTCCTTTTAATAAACATCCCCCAGAAATTTTACAAAATAAAAGACATTCAATTTTTTTATCTCACTCCGTATCTCATTTAATTAAAATGTGGAATATCTTTCTCTTTTTAAAAATTTCTGGTAGAAATTGAATAATTTTTTTTTTAAGTTTGATGTATATGTTTCTGTGCATGCCCCAATGATTCATTCGAATATCAGAATCATTCATTCTGCCCATCACTAGTTGCAACAGATCGAGTAGATGAAAGAAAGTATAGCTGTAGTTATAAAACTACGTAGAGTGTTTAAGGATAGCGAAAGAATAGCAGAAAGAAAATTAAGTTAAAAGGTAACGTTAGCCTTTTCAGGAGCTTCTGTTCTGTAAGTACTTCTGTTGTTGAAATGATTGAATGACACCAGAAATTTACGTACATATTTATTAACCCTTTAACGGATAAAGCACTTCAATTGCTAAGATGTTGAAATAAATGACTGACACCGGAAATTATGTTCAAATTTATTTTTATATAACAAAAAAGCGATACTGTACATATATAATAAATGAAAAACATTTCTATTAAAATTCTGCTGCCATTGTTGAGTTTCGTAATTAAAATTTTGTGGTTTCGTGGGGAAACGAATGAACGTTAAAGGGTTAATAGGCAAAATTTTCTTGACGTACATTATAGAAAATGAAAAATTGTGTTACAACATACAGGTATCAGTGCGGCATTTCGGGTTTAAAATTAAATGGTATTAAAATGTATAACCGCCCTAGGGTTAAGAAGTAAGAATAATATAAACGTTGAGAGAAAAATAAAGGAAAAAATAAAAAAATAATGTTGAGCACTAGTTCAAAACAGGGCAAGGACAGTCTAAGGAAAAAAAAGTGAAAAAGCCACAGGCCTTTTTTTTAAAAAGGTACTTTACAGGGGCGACAGTTTATTTTATTTTATTTTATTATTATTATTATTGTGTGTGTTACAATGCAACAGCCGTTTTTATGGTTTAAATATATACCGGGTAAACCAATAGTTCCTTACAACTTTAAAAATTCATAAAAAAGGAATAAATTATGATAAAGAAGTGCGGTTTATAAGAAAAGGCTCACAAGGTAATCGGATTTTTTTTTAGTTAAAAATGTCACTGGTAGAGAGCGCTGACGACCCGAAACACAATGAAGAGGACAACAGCACGCTCCATCCATTTATTCTTGCAATAACAATCGTTCAATTTGTCCTGAAGACCACATTTTGAGTCTTCAGTCCTTTCGCCGTGCAAAATTTTCGCAACGCAACAGTTGCTGACTCTCCATTCAAATAGAACAACTTCACCAACAACACTCGATCGGTTAATGATAACATTTTGAAATTCTATGAGAAATCCTCGTGTATCCCGGTCTTTTATTGCAGGATTAATTTGCATAATTCTGCTGAATCTCTCGCATGTTAGCACCATCTACAGGTGACTTTCTTAACTAAATATTTTTTTGCTGCTAAAAAAAAATCCGACTACATTGCGAGCTCTTTTTTGCAAACCGCACTTCTTCATCATAATTTCTTCCTTTTTTATGAATTTTTAAAGTTTTAACGAACTTTTGGTTCACCCAGTATATTTATTTATTTATTTATTGAAAGAGAAAAGAGAAAAATTTCAAATTAAAATGTTCACAAATTTTGAAACATTCCCGTGATTAAATAAGTAAAGGTAAAAAAAGTGTGCCACCAAATAAAATTTGCATATGTTACGCTGGTCACAAAGGGGTTAAGTCTATTTTCTCAAGCTTGTATCATTCATTTGTTAATTTATTTTTTTTTAAATACTGAAAGACATTTAAAAAATCATATAGCAATAATTTCACTCAGTATAAAACAGACTTTCAATTTATGAATTCATGTAGAGTAACTATAGGATAAAGGCGAAACATGTCTGTCTGTTAATGAGAAACAAAAAGTAAAAAGTTGCATTAACTAGTTTTTCATTTAATTATCATGCATCGTTAGCGAATTCTAATAGAATTTAATCGGCTTATGGTGGAATTTCGGGAAATGGGTATTAAATAATTAAGACAGCCCTAACATTCTTCGAAATTACTAACATTAAATGTAAATTTCAGTTTAAAAAATGCAGTGTAAAAATGTAGAAAGAAATAAAAGATAATTAAGTTTCTGAAGCCTGAAGCCTGAAGCATATAAAAAACAAAAAAAATGTATAAAAAAGGAAACGAATCGAACGAAAAGTACGAAATTGGACATTAAAGTACTTAAGAATTTTAATGTTCGGTGATTTAATGAAAACGATTTTCTTTCACCTGTGTTAATTTCATTCTACAGCGAGGTGGTATATATTTTTCTTTTTATCCTGAGTTCTGAATTTATTTTTATTCTCGCAGCTCCTAATAAAATGACGACATTTTTTATGCTAAATGGCCAATATTTTTTTTAAGTAGTAGAGGTAAAGGGAGAAAAAATACATCACGGTGGAATTTAAGAAATTAAATTTGAGGAATTATTTAATTTAATACTATTTAAAATACGTTGATGATTATAAGAGGGAGAAATTTATCATAGAATGTACACATAAAACATAAAATTTGGAATTTTTGCGAACACAAATTTGAGAAATTTGTAATATTTGAAAAAATACATTTACATGTCTAAATCGTGCTTCAATTGAACAAATCGTACCAAAAATCATGAAGGGGTAATAGAAGTTTGAATGAGATTCGAAACAGTCATTTGCCTACAATACATTAATTTGTGCATATTTTTATTTTTCTTAACGTCCTGTTTATTTTTTACAAAATTCATACACTCCTTGGATTTTCTAAGGAGGATTTTACGGATTTTCTATTTAACACGTTCACTGCCGGGTTAAAATTACCGGAATTTTATTTTATTTAGAAAGTTCAAATTCATACCAGAAAATACTAACAGCAATATTTACTTTATTTAATTACAGACATTTTGTAACTACATAAAATAAAAATCCTTTTTTCGAAATTTCCGGTGCGAAATCGTAACTTTAGATTGAAAAACCACAAGTATACTCGTGGTTGGCAGCGAATGAGTTAATATTTTCTGTTTAATTATTAAATGGAATAAATGAGTTTGAAATCCCTCGTTTAATCTCTCTAGCATTTGCAATATTTTTTTCTGCAATTTACAAAGGGAGAAAATTCTATTAAAAAATATGCTAAAAATGTGCGCACACTGTTTTTCCTTTGGAACAGAAAGACTTTTCGTACATGCATTACTTTTCAAAGGTAGTAAAAAAAAAAAAAAGAGTATGTCTTGCTTTCTACGTAAATTACTTAGATTTTTTCCGAACTGTCTGAATAAAATGGAAGTTTCGGATACCTCAATATCTATATTAAATCTTTCTGAATCTCTTTGATATTTTTGTCAAAAAATAGTACAAATGGATTTAAAGATCTGATTAATTATTAAACTCATTCGCTGCCAATTACGAGTATACTCGTGGATTTTCAATCTAAAATTATGAATTCGCACCGGAAATTTCGAAAGAAGAATTTTTATTTTATGTAATCACGAAATGGCTGTAATTAAATAAAATAAATATTACTATTCGTATTTTCTGGTATGAACTCGAACTTTATAAATAAAATAAAATTCCGGTAATTTTAACCCGGCAGTGAACGTGTTAAGAAGGGATCTTTTGTTACTGGGATTCGGTTGTTGGTGGTCGTATTAAGGTTGTTCTCAAATTCAAAGAAGTTACTTTCTGACACATTTCTGAATTATTTTTGGTTCATAAACGGATGGAATTGGCAGGTGTTCTTATTCAGAAAATATGTAATCGAATTTAACATTTTTTTGGTAAAGGCAGAAGATTTTTGAGAAAATATTGTCAAAGTCGACGTTTTGAACCTAATTCAGCTCGAGAAGGGGGACAAATCGTCGTCACGTGAGAACAATCACTTGTAAACTGATAAGTAATTTATTTATCAAAACATGGAAAACGATATTCGATTTCAAATCACTGCAATAGTCAGGCTTGCCAATTTTATGCTTTTACATTTAAAATTAAGTCAGAAAATGTGTCAGAAAGTTTCGAATTTTTGAGCAGAGAATTTGAGAACCACTTAAAATGTTTGGTAAAATCCAACTTTTACACTTTTTTCTAATCACTACTTTCGAAAAGTAAAATTTGACATTTTTAAGTCGCAGAGTTTATGGATTAAATAAGGCAAATTTTACTACAATTAAAAAAAATAGTGGTATTGGAATAACATAAAAGTTGGCAGCAATAGATTTGCTGATGATTTTCTTTGTCACTTTCGAAAATCATCTAAAATAGTACTTCACAAAATGTGGTACGCGTGTTCCTTGGCGATACACGTAAAATATTCTAGGGGATACGCGATAACTCTATGGCGACACCGAATTAATGATTCGACGCAGTTTATTTCAGCTCTTTCAGTTTTTATGTTTATTTTTATTTTCAGAAAATTTTGAGAATTAGAGGGAAAGCATAAAGTATCTTGACAATTACAGCAGAAAACACATTCCCAGATTTCATTTTTTATGAAGAAAAGTGTTTTTTTGTATCATGTCCTTATATGCAATGACCTATTAGTCGTCCAATAACATGACAGGAGATAAGAAAAGCAACAGCTATATCAGAAAATCCATTAATCTTTTCAATTCATCTCTAAATAAAAAGAATCTCGTCACAATGCAAAAAAATTTTGAGTTTCCTACACATATTCATATACAACAAGTATTCGAAACGAACGTTAGATTATACCATATAAACCTATGTTGTTTTCTATTTTCAGTAAAGTGTGAAAATTCGAAGATAAACATGAGTCATTTCTAAATGGGAAGTAGAAGGTATACTATTATCAAAGTATATTATTATCGTATATATTATTTCTGTTGGCAACATCCCTTTTTCTAAGAAAATACAAAACGCAGAACGATCAATGAAATGCCATATGAAAGGATTTTGAACAGGCTGCTGACATAGTACACTTATATTTCTTTAAAACATTTTTTTATTAAAAATTTCTGTTAATTAAAAATTAAATCGACATTGTTTTCATAAATGAAATGAAAGGTTTTCTCAAATCAGTGTTTGCACAAAAATAAAATAAAGCATTATCGGAGGACGTCATCCTCTAATGCAATTGGAATACGATTGTTAATTTATTTCTTGCACGTACTTTTTCAAAAAAAATGGAGCTTTTAATCAGGTATTTATTTAATTTTTACGCGTGCGTCACCTATTGTTTATTTGTTTTCTTGGTTTAATTATGGCTGTGTATATGCGTACTGTATCGGAGCACCAGTTGATTTGTAAATTAAGGATTATCTTCCATTTAGATATACAGATCATTAGGATTCACAAAAATTGTAAGTATTTATTTTTTAACCCCTTAATCGTCGTGCCCGAGACATTCACGGGCAACGTAAGCTACGTCTGTTTTATTCAGATTGTTTCATTCCCACCAGTTTTTTAAAATAGTATAATTGGCTTTATTCTCGGATTATTTTATCTGCCTATTCAATAAGATGAATATTTCTACTTAAGAAAAAACTGGTGGTAATCAAGCAATCTTAATTTTTAAAAAGTAGCCTATACTTGAAGGGCGCGACGATTAAGGGGTTAATATTTCATTAAGCTGTTAATACGCCAGCGAAGTCTGACGTCGCTTAAATGGCTGCCGGACCACAAAGTTTGGAGATCCCATGTTTAAGCTCCCATAGGCTTGCAAAAAAATGGTGTACCAAATATTGGTTTATGTATTTAAGACATTCCCGTGACAGTTTTGCAAAATATGAGGAAATGCTTTCATATAATTTCCCTAAACGTCTGACTCAGTTTTTCAGCAAATTTGGAAAAAAATTTCTCGCAATCTATTCCCTTTTTCTTATACACAAGCAATCATCATATATATTATTTCTGTTGTCAACACCCTTTTTCTATACACATACAAAACATACAACGATGAATGAGGTATCATTCGATAAGTTGTTGAACATGTTTCTGACATAGTACACTCGCATTTCGTTAAAACGCGTTGTTTGATTTTTTTTTTTAATCAATTAATTAAAAATTAGTGTTAAAACGCACCAGGAAATAATCTCAAAGATTGCAGTGCGAAAGCTTTGCACTGATCATTCTGGTTATTGTCAAATTACATCATTCAGAGATGTTACTTTTTTTTTAATGATGATAGATTTTTTTATGAAGTTATTTTGCATCATATTCTTACATTCAGTGACCTATAGCCATTCAATAATATGAAACAATATAAGAAAAGCAACAAGTGTATTAGAAAATGCATTACTCTTTTAAATTTATCTCTCTCTAAAAAAATAAAAAAAACTCGTCACAATGCTAAAACAAAACATTATTTAAACTAGCAAATGTTTCCCACACATATATTGATAAGCAACAAATATTACAACATATTCTATATCATACCATATTAACCAATAAATTATATCAGAATAGATTTTCTCTATTTTTATTAAAAAAAAATTGAAAATTAGAAGAAAAACATATCATCATTTCTAAATATGAAGTAGAAAATATATTATTCATCATTCAGGTATATTCTTCTTTTTAATGAAGATAAATGCTATTTTGTATCGTGTCCTCATGTTCAATGACCTAGAGTCGTACAATAACATAAATTAAGATAAGCAAGGTTAAGTATTAGCTATATCAGAAAATCCACAAATCTTGCACATTCATCTCTCTATAAAAAGAATAAACTGAATATCAAAATTCCTTTACTAAGTATTTCCTTTTTCGATGATATAAAACCATGCTAATTAGCTCATGACGGTCGGCTGATGTTGCCTCTTTAACCTCTTATATCTTTGATGAATCAGTTAAGATGAAGCGTTACCTTTCGAGTGCTTACTTATTTCTCTCGGTTAATTAAAATTTTGGTGTAATTAAAAAATATATAAAACATTCCTTATTAGAAGTTGCTGCCTGTTTTTATTTTGAGCATATAATTCTCCATCAGTTTCGTAATTATTGAGCAGTACATTACGTATAATAAGGAAAATTATTGATAAAACGTTAAATTTAAGGGTTATTCAATTGCTTTTAAGAAAATATTAGAGAAAATGTATTCTATTTTGCTTAAAGGAGTTATTATCATTTTCAAATTCAATCTTTTTTTTCAGCGATTTAATACGTTTTATTATGATAGCACAAACTTAAATTATAATTATTTTTACACATTATTTAGAATTAAAATTATTTAACCATTAACAAACCTCTCAACATTTAACTTATTAATTGGTCATCATTTGTATAATTGTTAACATTTCACCGATCTCACGTATTATATTTCCCGGAATGCATTAAATTATTCATTTTTAACTTGATATCACTTGAAATAAATCTTGAGATATTAAGCAAAAAAGTTGTTGCCATAAATAAAAGAACAAGTAAATTAAAGTTCAGTAATTGCAAATAAAAATAACTAAATATTGATAACAAAAAAATAATTTAATTTTCATCTTTAACCCTTAAAATTCAGTTTTTTTTTTACATTGGTGGTTAATACAAAATTGCTCCAAGCGACTGTTTTATCACTATTTTGTCTGCCACCATTTCCATACAATTATCCTCGGAATGCATTTTTAGTATAAATTTACTATGAAAATAATTAATTAGAAGTGGAAAAAATTAAAAATATATATTTGCTTTTGGCTATCATAAGTGGTACAGATGTGTACCGTTGGTGAACTACAGGTTAAAGACAGGTTTAAAAATTACTGTTTATGCAACACAGCCTTGTTTCAACGTTTCCCAAATTGATGATTTGTTTTTCTGTTATTAGATTACATGAAGATGCTATCATATTACATGCAAAATAATAGTTCTTATATTTTACAATAATCTTTATCTTATTTTTACTATAAAAATAAATAATTATATATGAATATATATATATATATATATATATATATATATATATATATATATATATATATATATATATATATATATATATACATTCTTCTTTGGCTATCATAAGTGGTACACATGTGTACTGTTGGTAATCGATAGATTAAAGACAGATTTAAAAATTACAATTCATGTAATACACCCTCGTTTTCACGTTTCTAAAAATTGATGTTTTTTTTTCTTTTTTCGTAATTCAGATTACTTGAAGATGCTATCAAATTACATGAAAAACAATAGTTCTTATACTTTACAATAATCTTTATTTTATTTTTTGTTATTTATCTGATGAAGATTTCTTTTCAAAAAAGGAGATGGGCACTATACAGCAAATACACCTAAAAATAGAAAATTGTAGTCTAAAAGTGTAGGTGAACTTTATACGTTTGAATGTACCGTACTTAAAAACTAACAAAAAGGTAAAGAAAATGCTCAAAATTATTAAATAATGCATTGCAGTTCAGTAAACTTTTATTCAAATCAGTCTGAAGAAATTAAATACTTGACAAACATTAATACAACTAGTTCCAGCAGAATTCATTCCCTTGGATATGTCAGCTCAATATGTTCCCTCGAGGGTTAATCGCTTCTGCCAACTTAAATGATTATTCAGTAAGTCTTTATTTCCTAATGATGTATTTTTAACTCCATCAAATGAAATTAAACAGCGAATTAGACAATAATGTGTTTATAACGAGATTATTCGAAAACTTATGAATCTGCTCAAGCGACATTGATCTTCTTAATTCAAGTGGAGTTATAAATTTATCTCTTCGGATAATGATGTGACTTGACATCACTTTGTTAGAAGTTTAATTGTATAGCCGAAATCAATTTTTAGATTTAATCCCCTGAAGGGCAGTGGGATATTATATATACCGCTTAATTTTTATCCTCAAGTGCCACAACGGCACCAGAAATTTAGATTGAAAGTTTGCTTTTATAATGTACGTAAAGAAAATCTGTTACAAATAAATTTGTTCGTAAATCCTGGTGTCATTCAATCAATTCAATATTTTAGTAATAAAAGTACTTTGCTCCTGATAGGTTTAATGATCAATAATTTACGAAAATTGGTGTTTAATTTAAAACATCAGTTAACGAAATGTGTATGTTCTTTAAAATATAAATGATCAATAACACAATTCTTGAGAAATCCTAACTTCCAAATTGAATTATAGAGTAAAAAATTGCTCTTTATGCAGGGTTACTTAGCAAGTAAAGATTTACTTTAAGCTATTCCGCGCGGCGCTTTCCCATGACCATAGCTTTCGGGGCCCCAAAACTTTCCTTGTTTGAAGAGCATTAAATCGCGTAATGTTCATGTTTTACACAGGTTCTATATTTCTGAATGTATTTTTATGTTTTCTGCATAGTATAAGTTTGAATTTTTTATAATGAATCTAAATTATTTCTGTTTTTGTGTACTTATTTACTCCTTAAAAATATAAGTAGTTGTTTTAATTTTATGAATAACATGGTCGTAGAATTCGAGTTTTCTTTGACATATATTTGTAAGAGAATGTAGTATTCATTCAGTATTTGTTTTGCATCATATTTGATTCTGACAAATTCATTCTTATAAAGAAATATTAATGCTAATAATATGGATCTTGTGTGCATAGCATTCTTAAATTTTTAGTTACATTGCGCATTCTGTAAGCCATAGCAATATATTCGCCGCAGCTGTATAGCCCACGTTCTTTGCAAAAAAATATGGCCAATCTGCATAGTAATTCGACAGAATAATACTATTTAAAAAACTAAATTAAAATTAAACTCTGCAGCGCTATAATTAATTAAGGCTCATGGACAGCAGTGCCCAACTCTGCTTGTTTGACCATGGCCCTTGAAGAGCATCTAATTACCGGCGAGGTACACTCCCACCAGCAAAAACAAATAGACATTTTTGCCTAATTTTTGACAGAAATTCTGCATGAATAGGAAGTTTAAAAAAGAAAAGAAAATGGCACTCCGGGAGTGCCGACAGAAGTGAAAACTTGAACAATTACGAGTGTATTTTTTGAATCGTCAGGAAATGTTTTATTGTGCAGGAAATACTTTTAAATGAAGTGTTTTTTTTTATTCATTATTATAAACTACTACTACAAAAATTATATTACAATTTTCATTTAATGCACTATTGTACATGGAAAATAATGCATATTATTTTACAAAGAAAAATTGCAATCTATTGCTTAAAACGTAAATTTACAAATACATAAAATATGAAATTTAATTAATTGGTATTCTTTGAAAGGAATATCAATAAAACTTATAAATTTTCATCCACAATTTTAACAACTCTCAATACATTCATCATTTCTTCCATGAGATGTAGTTTCATATCTTTTGTAATAACATTTATCTGCAAAATAGGGTTCCCGCTTCCTATCACTCCAAATATTATGACTTCTTTGCTGCCTGTCTTGTTTACGGTATTCGTGAACATTATGCTTTTTTTCTATCTTTATGCTGCGAGTATTGTTTGCATTATCTATAATTTCTATCAACAAACTTTTCTTTTCTATAAAATGATTTCACTTCATTTCCGTATCAGTAACCACGTTTCTTAAAACTTTCCTGAAATATTTCCTTATTTTAATTTTTACTTTTTATATTACTTCCGTCTATTTCTTTTCTCGTGCTAGTTAAATTATAATATTTTCCGTATTTTGTTATTTCATTTTCATTTTTTGATTTGGTCTCACGAGTTGAGTCACTTTTATCTGTTTTCACCGCGCGCGTGCTAAATTTATCTTGAAATAATTTTCTGAATTATTTTTATTCATAATACCAATCATTTCGTTTTCTGCACGTGAACTATTTCCTTTTGATACTTTCGCTTCATTGTATGAATTGGCAACATAATTTAATTTGGTGTCGGTAACAGTAACGGTAACGGTGTCGCGAATTCAATGGTTTTTTCCCATCTCAAAAAATGCCCAACGCGCCTAAAGAAGTTTTCACTTCAAAAAAAAAAAAAAAAATTACTGGTGGAAGATTGCCCTACCGATAATCAGGCTTTTGTCCTAAAGCATATGTCCTGGTCAAGTAATTAGCCTAACGAGAGATTCCCAGCGTTCAGTTCCCAAGCAAAATTGAAACATATTTCATTGACCCCGAAGGGATGAAAGTTTGAGTGAACCTTGTCAAAATCCGAAGGCGAACCTCGGAAAGGTACCGTAGCAGCGCGACTCGCTAATCGCTGAGCTATTAGACATATGTGGAAGGATTTGGCCACATCCTCCCCCTTATTTTACCATGAATTCACAAAACAAATCACGGCTCTCAAGTCTCAGCAGTCTGCATGTTCCAGATTACGGCAGCAATCAGAAAAACGTGAAGACAGAGGGTGCTAAGAATCGCCGGGCTCGACTTGGCTGCTATAAGTTGATGACCTTGGCTACGTATAATGGACGATCCCTGTCTTCGGAAAATCGTTTACAGAAAGTTGAAGAAGAATAAGAAAGAATTAACTGCGACATCCTAGGATTACGTGAAATAACAAGAAAAGGTGAAGAGAAGATTGATCTTGACATTTAGCCTAAGCTTTTCACTGCTGTCTTTGCAAAATTGTGACTACATTAAGTATTACAGCATCCAATTTTTATCGCAATTTTACTTTATTTCCTTGTTTTGTACAAAATAAAAAAAATAGGGATTTTATTATTGTATACCCTTTTATTGTCAAGTAGAACTATCTTCAAAAAAGAAAAAGCAAGCTCTGAAATTGAAAGGAAAAGTAGCTACATTTACTATTAACCTTAGTGTTGCACAAGGTAACCTACTGTTCGCACCTAGTGAGAAGCAAGAGAGCACGTACCCAAGGAATCAAACCACTTTTTTAATAGAAAAAAATAATAACCTTTTAAAAGAAAGTTTCGCTTTTAAACGTTAAAATCGCTATTAAAAAAGAAAAAAATATATTTTTAAATAAAAGTGATTTGATGGTAACCCCTTGATTTATCCAAGGGATGCCCTGGTGTTGTGCATGATTTTTCTTTTCTACTAATTTTCTATGATTATTTTTAACTCTCTAAGCGTGTGGAACGTAATATTCCGTTCACTAAGCTCCCGGTATCACTGCAATATATGCAATGTTTAAGGTAATATAATTCTATAGATTTAATGAATTTTCAAAACATTGAAGAATGATTAATACTCTAAAGAGTTACATTCATACTTGTAATTAAGTTTTATTTATAATGCTGAAAGAATCATATATTTTTAGCATTTAAAACAAAATGCCGAGAAAACAACATTACAATTTTACCCTTTTTCAGAACGCTCAGAGGGTTAATATAATCCTTAACAAATCTGTAAAACTTAACCCTTCTTTGCATTGTGATGGAAATTTCCATCACTGTTTATTTAACTTTTAATAAATAAATCAACTTCTTCGCCACCACTATATTTATATAGAAATATTAATCTAGTAAATTTCTTGAACTACAATAATCTAGAACTATGTTGCTGAACAAAGTTAAAAATCTATCTTAAAATTTCTGGTGTCTAATATTTAATATATGTATAAAAAAAAAACAATTGTAAAAGAAAAACTCATGCAAAGAAGGGTTAATCATTTGACAGGGTTCGTAAGCTTTTACCGTAATTTTTTAATAGAATTTTTTGCCTTATTTAAATGCAGAAAATTATTACAAATCCTGGAATTAAAAGTGGTGTCCACAATTTCTGTTATTTAAATATTAAATAAAAACATTCTATTAAAATATTACCTACGAACCCTGTTTGACAAATGTTGGTAAATAAAGCTTTGTTACAGTATGTCGTCTTAATGCCTTCCGGCTCAATATGTTCACTCAAGTATTAATCGCTTCTGCCAACTTAAAAGATTATTCCGTTGATTTACTAATGACGTTTTTCCCACTTCATCAAACTAGATTAAACAACAAAGCTGAAAATAGTGTGTTTAAATTGAGATTATTGGAAAACGTATTAATCTATTCTAGTGGGACACCGATCCAATTAATGGAAGTATAGTTATAAATTTACCTGTTCGATTAATGATATAAGTTGATGTCACTTTGAATGGAGGATTTATTATTATAACTTGAGTTATAATAATAATTCGAATCAATATTATAACATTAAAGGTTAAAAACTAGCTCGTAGGTAATTTTTCGATGAATAAACATAATACTACGAAATGCACATGCCCTATCATGTGGTAATTCATTAATAATAAAGTATTATAACGTATCATAATTATAGTCTAAGAGGTCTGAATATTTTCAGTTTTAAAAATATTAAGAGTTTTAAAAGTATACCAAATGCTCCAAACCAGATACAGTCAATTTTATTTTGCACTGATTTATTTTTTGTACTTATTAAATATGACTCGTATAAAGAATTATACAGTAATAATCGATCGGTAATAATTTATAGTATTTGTGATATTAATTAAAAATAATGAATAAATATTATAATGAATAATGAATAAATAATATGAATTATTATTATTGTTATTTATTTGTTTTTCTAATTAAAATTTAATAAGTATTTTTTCTCTAAATTGAAGAATCTCCTATGATCGATAACCTCTGTAATTTTTTATTACAATTCTTTTTGAAGAAAAGAAAAAAAATTGCCACCCAATTGCTAAAAAACTGGCTGAATTTCCATGAAAAGTTTTAACTTAACTAGTAAGCAGTAAGTTACGCGTCATATTTCATTTAGCTTTAATTATAATCCCCAGCCTTTAAAATTTAATTGTTTGATAAATGTTTGTAGATAATGCTTTGCTGCTATTAACACTTTCTCTCAAATTTTAATCTCTTCTGCCAACTTAAATGATTAATCAGTAACTCTCGATTTACTAATGATATCTTTCTCACTTCATTAAACGAAACTAAACAACAAAGTTGAATAATAATGTGTTTATAATGATATTATTAGAAAACTTATTAATCTATTCTAGTGGGACACTGTTTATATTAATGCAAGCACAGTTATACATTTACCTGTTCGATAAATGATGTAACTTGACATCACTTTGCATGGAGGATTTATTACTATAGCTTGAGCTAATTTCCAACATTAAAGCTCAATAATTTACGTAAACATACTCTCAGATATATTCTCCTTCAATTCTAAACATTAATTCTACGAAATGTACATTCTCTAGCTAATGTTCATTCGTTAATAATAAAGCTTCTTAACAGATCTTAAATACAGCTCTAAAAGAAAAGTGAAAATTTTCAGCTTTAAAAGTATGCCAAATGCATTCAGATTGAAACAAGGAAAATATAATGTGCTGAAAATACTTTTGTGTTATTCATTAGAACTTGTGTAAATTATTTTTTATTAATTATTATACCGTAACAAATGATAATAATTAGAATTTAAAATATTGATTATTGATAATAATTAAATATTCATTATTATTATTATTATATAATTATATCATTATTATGTAGTCTGATTAGGTTATTTATTTATCATTAGAGTTGTATATACCTACATACATCATACACACACACACACACACATATATATATATACAGGGTGTTCCGTTAAAGGGGTCCAATATTAATAGGGGTAATAGAGGAGATCACACGGAGCATAAATCAGTATATAATGCCTGGCCGGATCTCAATAATTTTCAAGTTACAGCAAATAGAATGAAAAATCGGAAATTTGTAAAAAAACCCTCATTGCTAAACTATCGATAATGCTACATAAAAACGAAGCACATATTTAGAAAGAGCAGAAAAAATCCTACGAAATGACATAAGTTGTTTTAGAATATTGAGAATTAATGGCGAGTTACAAGCTCTGAAACAGTGAAAAAATACAAAATCAAATATTTAGCAAAATAGTTAATCGTTAATTCCAAAAATGCAACTCTACCTACATCAAGGAAAATGTTATAAAATTTGGTCCATTCCGAAAGCTTTCGAAGAAGCTGACAATAAACCATATCAGTTTAATTGTATGGGAGAAATCAAGCAGTTCCCTAGTTACAACTCTGTACTGTTGCACGCTCGGAAAGAGCGAAACTCCACCCATGACGATTGTAAACACCCCGTTTTAATATCTTTCAATTATACATTTCTGATCAACCTCTATCAATACCCTTTCATTATTCAGTCTGGTCAAGTGAATGACATATTGTGCAGCTCTCGCCTTGTCTTAAAACAAACTCCGTGACTGCTGCGTTTCCTCCATGAACTTTCAGGATGATGAAGAAGAAGTACTTTTTATGCAAATTTTCTATGTGTATAGGAAGAAAAGTGTAATAAAACAGCAGTCATCAGTGGGCGTTATGTTAAAGGGAGGCTGTTGTAAGTGGGATTGTAGTAAGTTGATGTATAATAATTATGCCGGAATACTCTAACGAAGAATATGCGGACATGCATCCGATGTACGGGCAAGCTCATGGAAATGCATGTCTAGCACAGCGCATGTACCGTGAGCAATTTCCAAGGAGACGTTGCCCAAGTTCGAAACTCTTCATAAAATTCGATAGACGATTACGGGAGCTGGATCGTTTAATACAGCAAGCATTGATGCAGGGAAACCTCGACATGTACGAACACCTGCAATGGAAGAAGATGTACTGAATATTTTTAAAGATAACCCCTCCACGAGTACACGAGCTGCTGCGTCTGAAGTCGGTGTTTCTCACCAAAGTGTGTGGCGTGTTCTGCGTGCAGAAAACATGCACCCCTTTCATGTGCAGCGGGTACAACTGTTATCAGTAACAGATTGTGCTCAGCGGACAGAATTCGTACGCTGGTTGCTTAATGTAACAGAAAATAATCCACAATTTCTGGAAAATATTTTATTTACTGATGAAGCAACATTTACGAGAGAGGGCGTGGTAAACACGCACAATATGCACACATGGTCATATACAAATCCGCACACTGTTTTCCCGTCGAACGCACAACAAAAGTTCAGTGTGAACATATGGGCAGGTGTCCTCGGCGATTATCTCATAGGACCATATTTACTCCCAGATGTACTCAATGGCAGTACGTACTTGGTTTTCCTACGGGATATCTTACCGCAGTTACTGCAAAATGTGCCAGCAACATTGCGCCACAATATGTGGTTTATGCACGATGGCGCACCGGCACATTTTTTCATAGGTGTTCGCAATCACCTCAATTCAACATATCCTGGGAAATGGATTGGACGTAGTGGACCTGTTGCTTGGCCTGCACGCTCTCCAGACCTCAATCCGTTAGACTTTTTTGTTTGGGGACACCTTAAATCGCTGGTGTATGAAACGCCTGTGGATACACCGGAGGATTTACTAGCGCGAATCGTTGTCGTTGCAGGAGACATTCCCAACTCCGTCGGAGTTTTTCGGCGTGTTCGCCAATCTTTACGACGTCGCTGTCGGCTGTGCGATTCTGTTAATGGGCGCAACTTCGAACACCTATTATAATAATGTCCGTTCGTCTGCCTTCCGACATTGAACTGTGCAGCGCAGGCCAGAAGACTATGCTTCACATATGTCATAAAGTACGTGGAATGTAATTCTTTATTTGTCATTTTTCTTTTATTTTCAACACTTTTTGGCACAGTATTTTGTAAGTCACAGATTGTGGTGTACTCAAATTGTAAATTACAAAGTTTGTATGAATTAATTTAAAATTTAGTGTCTTTTTTAAATTTATAATTAATAAAATTATTATGCTATTTGTTATTATTATTTCCTATCATAAATTATGATGCACATATACATACAATAATTGTCCATGTAAAACATGTACTGAAACTTCTTGCATAGTTACAAATCGCAATATTTTTAATTATTTCCGAATTTTCACCACCAGTTTAATTTTAAGGAATTTAACTTAAGCTTTATATCAATAAAAGACCACTTTAAAATGTAGACTATTATTGTAAAGTTATTTTGGTTCATTCAACTCTTGAATAATTAAAAATGTTGCATCTCAGAAGAAGCATGATCGAAAATGTATAGTTGAGAGTAATTAAAAAGGCGGTGTTTCCAATCGTGATGGGCGGAGTTTAACCTTTGCTAGTGTCAAAGAAAGCGGAGTTGTAACTAAGAAACTGATTAATTTCTCTCACACAATTAAATCGATATGGTTCATTGTAAGCTTTTTCGAAAGTTTTCGGAATGGACCAAATTTTACTACATTTTCCTTGTTGTAGCTAGAGTTGTCTTTTTGGAATTAACGATTAACTATTTTGATGTATATTGGATTTCGTACTTTTTTCACTATTTCAGGGCTTGTAACTCGTCAATAAATATTGCTATTTTAATACAATTGATGTCATTTTGTAGGTTTTTTTCTGCTCTTTCTAAATATGTGCTTCGTTTTTATGTAGCATTATCGATAGTTTAGCAATGAGGGTTCTTTTACAATTTTCCGAATTTTCATTCTATTTGCTGTAACTTGAAAACTATTGAGATCCGGCCAGGCTTTATATACTGATTTATGCTCCATGTGATCTCCTCTATTACCCCTATTAATATTGGACACCTTTAACGGAACACCCTGTATATATATATATATATATATATAATAGAACTCTTTGCTAATTACTATTAAATTACAGGAAAATTCACAATGTGTATGAACCAATAATTATAATACAATATAGAAATATCCAAATTCTATCGAGAAACTCACATGCATAATATATATATATATATATATAACAATGTTAACCCTTTAACGTTCATTGGTTTCCCTGTGAAACCACAAAACTTTAACCCTTTCAGGGGCAAGCACTTGTGCTCCTGTAACGTTAAATTCCCACCAGAATTTAGGAAAGACTTTAGTTCAAAATAAGAATAAGTAATTTTTCAACTTTTTCTCGTCAAAGTTAAAAAAGCAAAATTTAATTAAAAGTTTCTGGTTTCAATCGGATTAAAATTAGGTGGTATATAATATATACCACCGCCCCTCTAAGGGTTAATTACAATTTCAACAATGACAACAGAAATGTTTTCCGTTTATTATATATGTGAAATATCGCTTTTTTTTATGTATACAAATAAATTTGTTTATAATTTCCGGTGTCAATCATTTATTTCAGCATTTTAGCAATTGAAATGCTTTATCCGTTAAAGGGTTAAACAGTGGCCAAAATTACGAAATTTTAAATGTTGGATTCAATAGTAAGCATTACAAAAAGTAAGGGTGAAAAAAATAGCAATTGTACACTAAAAATAATTCAATTAATAAAAATACAGAAAAGAAATCTATAATTACACAACTAGATGCGAATATAGCAATGAAATTATATATTTTAAAATTGACTAACTTAAATTAATTTGCAAAAACATGTACAAGATGTAGAAGATATGACACAGAAAAAAATAAACCAAATTTGGGTTGAAATTTTCTTAGGTATGAGCCCAAATTGACCCATGTCTGTTTTGGTTACCACTGTGTATCCATTTTGGGCACTGTTAAATACCCATTTTCAAATTGGGTATTAAACAGGGTAACCCAAACTGGGTTTTTATTTTTTCTGTGTACAGTGTAACAACTGCATAATGCTTTTAGATATATAACTAAATGAAAATATATGTTATACATATGTATTTATATAAATATATGTATATATGTAAAAAAATTGAAGAATTTTTTATAGTCGTATATATAAAGTATGTATACGCAGGGTTCGTACGCTTTTATCACAATTTTTTAATATAATTTTTCGCCCTATTTAAATACAGAAAAGTATTACAACTCCTGCAATTAAACAAGGCATCTATAATTTCTACTATTTAAATATTAAATAGAAAAATTCTATTGAAATATTGTGGTAATAGTGTACGAACCCCTGATACGTAGTATATAATTTATGATAAAAAATCTTTTCCAACAAACAAATATAACAGCATCTCTGCGCTAGGAAAAGGCTTAAGTTATTTGAAAATTCTTATCTTAACTTGTAAGCAATAAGTTAAACATGATCTTTGATTTACCTTTCATTGTTTTTCCTCAGAAAATACGTTTTTACAATTTAATTATTTGACAATTGTACGTACATACTGCTTAGCAGCAGTTAATGCTTTCGCTCGAATAGTAATCGCTTCTGCCAACTTAAATGATTATTCAATAACTCTTGATTATTTACTAAGGACATCATTCTCACCTCATCAAACTAGATTAAAGAAGGATGCAGACTGTAAGCTGTTTATAATGAGATTATTGGAAAACGCATTAATTCATTCTAGTGGGACACTGATCCAGCTAAATCAAATGCAGTCAGAAATTTACTTGTACAATTAATAATGTAAGTTGGCAACACATAGTATAGAAGTTTAATTACATTATTATATTTGAAGTAAACAAAAATATTACGTCTAAACATATTTATTTTTATATTAAAATCATTAAAATTACACACATTACATTACAATTACATAAAACATTAAAAACATATTAAAATTGGACGTTTCAGATTTACATAAAAATCCCTCATCAACAAACATTTTTCTTAACGTAAGTCACAGTTAAAAAATATCAACACATAGAAAATGCAACGTATCAAAATGTCGAGGCCAAAGTTACAGTTATAATAACACGGAGTATTCATTCGGGATTGCACCTCCGTCATTAAGAGGTAAATCTGTATTTTTCGTATACTATGCTTCTAAGAAAGTACGAGTTCTGTAGTCGCTGCACCTCGATCTGATTACAAAATATTTAGCAAAATCTGAAAAATGGTTAGTTTTTATTGCATGATTCACTATTTTGGAATTTAAATTTTTATTTTGAAATGCACATCTGTGTGTGTTATTATAACTGTAACTTTGGCCTCGACATTTTGATACGTTGCATTTTCTATGTCTTGATATTTTTCAACTGTGACTTACGTTAAGAAAATGTTTCTTGATGAGGGATTTTCATGTAAATCCGAAACGTCCAATTTCAATATGTTTTTAATGTTTTATGTAATTGTAATGTAATGTCTGTAATTTTAATGATTTTAATATAAATACATTAATATAGCTTGAGTTAATTTTAAGTATTAAAGGTCAATAAAATACGTAAACTGACTTGCAGGTCAATTCTCGATAAATTCTAAACATTCAAATGTACATACTGTATCGTACTGCCATTCGTTAATAATAAAGCTTTGTAGTTAATCAAATTACAGTTCTAAAATAAACTGAAAAGTTGCTGTTTTAAAAACTTTAAAAGTTTCACAATTATGCGAAATGGTTTTAGATTGAACCAGCCGAGTTTGTGTTTTTGTATGTTGACGATACATTATGCTATTTATAAATTATTTGTTTATAAAAAAATGGTTATACAGTAAAAATCGATAAACATTTAAAGTATTCAAAGCATAAATTAATAGTTTAAATATGTTAATCATCATCACCATCATTATTATTATTAACATTATTATTATTGAGTTACATTTATTATTTATAAATTATTATAATAAAATTATATTAAAATTAACTATTGATTTTTATAAATATATATATATGTAAAACATGACATAATTTTTGACAGTAATTATGTTCCAACAAACGAAAATAATCTATTCTCTCATTTATAAAAGGCTGAAAATTTATGAAAATTTTTAACTTAACTATTTAGCTATTCAGCAACTATTGCTTAACTATTAAGCAAAAGTTATGCATGACATTTCATATAGCTTGAATTATAGTCCTCAGCAAATATGTTTGTAAAACTTAATTTTTTGACAAATATTGTTAACCCTTCTTTGCATGAGTTTTTCTTGTACAATTGTGTTTTTTATACATATATTAAATATTAGACACCAGAAATTTTAAGATAGACTTTTAACTTTGTTCAGCAACATAGTTCACGGGAAATTTACTGGATTAACATTTCTATATAAATATAGTGGTGGAAGTTGATTTATTTATTAAAAATTAAAAAAACAGTGATGGAAATTTACATCACTATGCAATTAAGGGTTAAATAAAGCTTTTTCAAGTATATCAGCTTAATATTTTCCCCCGACTATTAATTGCTGCTGCAAAACATAAATCTTTATTTAGTACTTCTTGATTTACTAACAGCGTACTTCTCACTTCATCAAACTTACATTAAACAACAAAGCATACAATAATGTGTTTATAATGAGATTATTGGAAAACTTATTAATCTATTCTAGTGGGACATTGATTAACGTAAGTTCAGTTATAAATTTCTGTTCCATTAATGACGTAACTTGGACATTATTTTGCACTGAGGATTCATTATTATAGCGAGTTAATTTTCACCATTAACTATAATGATCATCATCATCATCATTATTATTATTATTAACATTATTATTATAGTGAGTTATATTTATTATTTATAAATTATTATAATAAAATTATATTAAAATTAACTATTGATTTTTTATAAGTAAAAATATATAATTTATTTAAATAGTGTACTCTTCTATAACTGACATGTAAAAATCACTAAAATAAATTCAACTACAGACTTTATTTTTAAAAACACGTAAAAACAATTAAAATTATAAAATAGACGTTTTGTGCACTTTCGTACACCTCATCAATACTTCGAACACAATTGCCAAGCCACCAGAACCAAAACAAGAAAAACAGTTAAAGTCACAGTTTAGTTAAAACATTATACTCTGCAGGAATCTGTGCAGCCTCGTTAATTGGAGATTCAGCTAAAACTGTCATCCAACCCTCCAGGAAGATACGACTGCTGTACCCGCAACATTTTGAGCAGGCAATTTGCGCGTTCTGAAAATCAGGCACATGATCAAAATCCAAAGCATGCGCAACCAATCTCGAGGTTAGAGTGCCTCTATTAAGCGAATCCCTGTGTTCCTTCAACCTCACATTTAAGGATCGTCCAGTCTCGCCTATATAGCTGGATCCGCAACCCTTGCAAGGAATTCGGTAAACTACACCTGTAAGGTCAAATCTTGAATATCTATTCTTGTAGTTACCCAATGACATGTAAAACATGACATAATTTTTGACAATAATTATGATCCAACAAACGACAATAATCTATTCTCTCATTTATAAAAGGCTGAAAATTTATGAAATTTTTTAACTTAACTATTAAGCAAAAGTTACGCATGACATTTCATTTAGCTTGAATTATAGTCCTCAGCAAATATGTTTGTAAAACTTAATTTTTTTGACAAATATTGTGAAATAAAGCTTTTTCAAGTGTATCAGCTTAATATCTTCCCTCGAGTATTAATTGCTGCTGCAAAACTTAAATCTTTATTTAGTACCTCTTGATTTACTAGCGGCATATTTCTCACTTCATCAAACTACATTAAACAACGAAGCGGACAATAATGTGTTTATAATGAGATTATTGGAAAACTTATTAATCTATTCTAGTGGGACATTGATCCAATTAATGTAAGTTCAGTTATAAATTTACCTGTTCGGTTAATGACGTAACTTGTACTCAGGATTCATTATTATAGCCTGAGTTAATTTTCACCATTAAAGATCAATAATTGACATTAACACTCGCAGATGCATTCTCCATGAATTCTAAACAAAGAAATGCACATACAGTATCATATGTTCATTCGTTAATATTAAAACTTTAAATACAGCTTTATAGTAAATTGGAAATTTGCTTTTATTTTCAAGCATTAAAAGTTTTAAAAGTATGCAAATTTTTCTTGCTTGAAACAGAATTATTTTATGCTGAAAATGTTTTTGTATGTTAATTATACATAATGCACAACTGCCAACTTTTATGCTTTTTTGTAACCACTAAAAATTAATACAAATTTTTGGCTTATTAAATCAAGTGATTTCGGAGATTTAATAAGCTAAAATTTATTATAAAATCTTAGTGGTAGGAAAAAAGCGTAAAAGTTGGTAGCTATGATAATGACTTGTGCAAATGCTTTTTTCATATAATTAATAAATGTACTGTGTAGCATATGATAAGAATTAAAATTTATAATATTGATTAGTAATTACACTAGTTTACACGACTTTTGTTCATGAAATGATAGATATACGGTTACGTTACTTTGGGTATCTACATCTAGGGAAAAATATATTTAAAAATCCAGCACGTCAATTTTTGAAATATTTATTAAGAAGATTTTTACAAAAAACTACATCCAAATAAACAATAGTCACCAAGAATGTTTTAATAAACTTTTGTTTCTACAATGAAAGCTTAAAATAACGAGTTCTTATTCAGTAAAACAGTCGTTTGTAATTTCCGGTGTCAGTCAGTAATTTCTCATTTTACGAATAGAATTTGTCTGTGCCGAAAAGGGTTAAACAATTGCGGGTAGATGAAAAACAAAGACCTTCATATCTCTAAATAGTGACGTTCTACAAAAAATAAAAATATTTTTTTTAACCACCGTCCATAGCCTACATAAATAATATATGTTTCATTTCATGAACAAAAGAATTTTTTTTTTGTAAACTAGTGTTATTAATAACTATTATTATTATTATTATTATTATTATACAATTATATCTTTATTATTTATTTGATTTTATGATTAAACTTTTATATCATATATATTATTTATGCTGTCAATATCCCTTTTTTTATGCATTTACAAAACGCACAACAACGAATGAGGTAGCATTGGAAAAGTTTTTGAAGCGGCTTCTGACATCAACCAATGTTGCCACAAAAATAATCTCTGTCTATGCACGGGCTTATTTTATATTTATGATTAAAAAGAAAATTCAAATTCAAATGTTTAGAAGAAACATACATCATCTATCGATCGAAGAATCACATGTAAGCTGAAATGTATGCTTTGTTATATTAAATTAAATTATATATTATATGCATTCAATTTAATTTTATTTGTCCCTTGTTTTTCCCGACGCATAGTATGACGTCATTTTCTAATGCAGTTAGAATGTGATTGTTGTTTTTTTTTCCTCGCGCGTGCTTTTCGCTAGCTTTGATCAGTTTTTACTGTAACTTTGAAGAAATAAATGAGTTAATATTCTGACTTGACTAATGTTTTTTGCAGATATTTTTATGCTTAATTTTTCTTTAGAAGTTTAAACCTGCATCTAAAAAATATATTACATATTCTTAAAAAATATTAGACTGCAGTGCGAAATCCTCGCACGTGTCCCCTGGTACATGTATACTATGTATATGTGTGTGTTTAACCCTTTCCGGCACAGTGGTCCCACTTCGGGCACACCTAATTTTAATTCCAACCTTGCATATTGCACCAAGAATATTTTAATAAAATTTTGTTTCTATAATGAAAGATTAAAATAAGGAGTTCATATTTTCTAAAAAAGTCGTTTGTAAATTCCGGTGTCAATCAGCAATTTCTCATTTTACTGACAGACTTTGTCTGTGCCGGAGACGGTTAAATTGAGAAATCTTCTATAGTCGAGGTGTTCTATAATTTATGATAAAAAATCTTTTCAACAAATAAATTAATTAGCTACTCTATCGTTGAAAAAAGGCTGAAATTATATGAAAAATTTTAACATAACTAGTAAACAAAATTATATAATATAATGCTAAATGGCATGATATTTCATTTAGCTTTAACTATAATTCTCATAAACTACGCTTTTAAAATTTAATTATTTGACAAATGTTCATACATAATGCTTTGCTGCAGTTAATGCTTTCTCTCGTATATTAATCGCTTCTGCCAACTTAAATGATTATTCAGTAGCTCTGGATTTACTAATGACTTCTTTCTCGCTTCATTAAACTAGATTAAACAACGAAATGGACAATAATGTGTTTATAATGAGATAATTTGAAAACGTATTAATCTATTCCAATGGGACACTCATCTCCTTAATGCAAGTGCCAGATTACTGCAGAGAGAAACTTCCACCAGTATTTTAGTATAGAGAATTTTGCCTTTATTAAACCCAGAATTTTTGTTTTGAAAAAGGTGAAAAATACTCTTTTTAGAAACCGGTAGCAGTTTGCACCTGCGTTAATTTGACACACTGCACGTAGATCTTGAAAAAGTTGTAAAGGGTGTCCCAAAAGACTCCGTACAACTTCAAAAATTTATTACAAAAAAAAAAAAATAATAGGCCTACAGCAAAAATAATTACAACAGTACATAGAGTAACTTAGAAAGTTTTTTCTACTACCTTAGTATATACTACTTATCTTAGTGCCTTAGTTTATACTACCTTAGTTATCTTTTCGTTGCACGAAGAATATGAAGTCGATATTCCAATTCCATCCACGTGCGTTTCAGCATGCTAACATCAACAGTAGTTACAATTGTTTGATGAAATCTGAATAAAAGTTAATAGTCTCATGGAATTGAAACAAAAAATCCAAACAGCAGCAGCTACTGTTGATGTTAGCATGAAAAACGTTCGTGGATTGAATTGAAATATTGTCTTGAAATTCTTCGTGCTACGAAAGGATCTCATGTTCAAGTTTACTAAGGCTGTAGAAAAAAACTTTTTAAGTTACTCTATGCACTGTAATAGTTATTTTTGCTGTAGGCCTATTATTTATTTTGTAATAAATTTTTGAAGTTGTACGGAGACTTTTGGGACACCCTGTATATTTCGAGAAATATGTATATGAAACAACAAATTTTCTGCTCATTTCAAAACAAACTGCATAAAAAATGTCTTACAATTACGATAGTTATGACTAAAAATATATGTGGTATTCTGAGAAAACAACAATTAAAAGTACATTGCCACGCCCACTTATGGCTCCCAGAACGCGAATACTCAACTGAGTTTTTCTTAGAGCCTGATCATGAACGTTCATGGGTCTGATACTGAACGCTATCATTACATTATCGTATATAATTTTTTGTGTAACGTAAACCACGCGTTTTTACTGATTGGTGTATAAATATTTATGTTGTTGTTGTTTACATTATGTTATGTTTATATTTATGTTATGTTTATTAAACTTTAAACTTATTAAGTTTTAAACTACACGTTTTTACTGATTGGTGTATAAATATTTATGTTGTTGGTGTTTACATTATGTTATGTTTATATTAAACTTTAAAAATACATCAAATTGACGTTTCGGTCAACTTCTATGACCATCTTCAGAATATGATATTAAATTAAATAAACTTAGAAACAAAGGACAACCATCTTCTAAAAACGTGAACCATTCAGTAAAAACGAGTGGTTTACGAAAATGTTATTAAAGTGATTTATCTCAAAATGAGGTTTTTCAGAATTGCGCGCAAGATACCTCTGGAAGTATTTGATATATTTACGTGATATTGTTAGAAGTTCTAGCTTTGGACTATACCTATTCTTAAGACTGAACCTAAATATCTTTATTGTTTCACCTATAAAAAGAATTATGAATAGACAAATTTCCAAAAAACAATATGTAGTCCTTTCAACTTTATTTTAAATATATACATTTTGCTAAAATATACACATGCTTAGATTCAGTCTTAAGATAGAGAGATTTATAATCAATAAATCCGTGAAGGGCGCCTGCAAAAATATTAAATGTTTTAATAGAAATCTTGAAATTTAAAAGAAGCACATTTTCAACATTTTGAAATACACGACTTTAAAACATATTTTAAAGCATTGCTTACGTAGGAATTACCTGAATTGAATTTACTGATAACTAGCGTAATTATAGGATTTTTTTATGCTGTGTAATTTAAAATGAGGAGAAAATGTTGCTATTTTATATACAATACATGTTCCTCGAAAAATCCATTTTTTTTTAACATTTAAGAGCATTACGCCTCCTTAATGATGTAACTTGACATCAATTTGCATGGAGGATTTATAAACATAGCTTGAGTTAATCTCCAGCATTAAGAGTCAATAATTTACGTAAACTGACTCGCAGATATATTGTCAATGAATTCTAAATATAATAGTGCTACCAAATGCACATAATTAAACTATCATACATTAATATTAAAACTTTGGAGCATAAAGTAGTTATAGCTGAAAGGGAAAAGTGAAAAATTGCAGTTTTAAAACTATGACAAATGCTTCAAGCTTGAAATATTTTGCGATGCAAATGCTTTTATGCAGTATTAGAACTTTCATACATTAATAATATTTTAACGATAATTAACATTTTTATAGAAATAATTAATAATAATTAGCAGATTTATAATATTATTAAATAATAATTTAACATTTATAAATAATAAATATTATAATTACTGTTAGAAATTACTTTATCATTATTTATTATTTTCTTATTATCTACATGTATTCCATAACAATTCTTTATTAATATATTTGGAAGTAAAGTTCCCCAAAGCAAATATATGACAGAAAATATTAGGAAAGAGCCTGAAAAATCCTACATTTTCTAACGTATAATGTTGCAAACTTTATATTAATGTGCGGAATTTTCTGCGTATGTATTTTACTGCGCGCATTTCGTGCATGCGAAAATAAATTACTCAGTCTTTAGAAAACTTTGATTTGTTATTTTCAAAGTCTGGCACTCTGCATAGTAATAAGTACATTCAAACGTCATTCAAGAATGGTAGTAAATGTGAACCATGAGAATAAAATACTGCAATTGTTTAAATTCTTGAATATTTTTACTTTTAACCAATTTTCAACAAATGACAAAAGAGGTTATACAATTAGTTAGTAAGAGGATTTATTATGGTATGTCTATGCACAACTTTTGAATGAGTGTTCCGATTAGATAGTCCTCTTTCTTCCGGAAATGGTCGTTTTGGTGGTCGTCCTATTATAAATATCATTTAGATCCAAAAGTGGCATACTTATCTTTCTTGACCGTTTTCTTCTCAACTCTTATCATCTTCTTTGTAGGTTGTAAGTTTTGTAAAAATGTGGCAAGCTCCATGGAATTTCAACATGCTTCTATGGAATACAGAGCGATTATTCTTAAAACGTTCTCGGTATGCGAAATTTGTTAGCGCACATTAGCGCCATAATCACCTCCTGCGGCCGGTAGTGAAAATAAAACGCACTATATGCAAATTTTGTTCGTGTGCATGAGCGCCTCTTTCCTTTCCAGCAGCGAATTGTCAAAACAAAAGTTCGTGGGTAAGAAGAATAGCTCCTAGAAATTCTAAAGTTCCATAATCCATCTCATTGACTTCACAGCATTATGAGTTTTTAACCCTTTGAGGGGCGATGATATATATTATATACCACCTAATTTTAATCTGATTCAAACCAAAAACTTTTAATTAAATTTTACTTTTTTAACTTTGACGAGAAATAGTTGAAAAACTGCTTATTCTTATTTTGAACAAAATTCTTTCTTAAATCCCGGCAGGAATTAAACGTTACAGGAGCACAAGTGCTTGCCCCTGAAAGGGTTAATGCAGGGTCCACGCTTGATCCAGTTTTGTCATTCTTATCAGGATAAATATTTACAAATTTCTCTTTGTGATTTTTCTGGTTAACACACCTTTCATTTCCCAGCATGCAGAATACTATCAGCCGTAAAAGGGCGATACTTTTGACTTGAGAAATTTCTTTGATTCATCTGCTCAGGATTAATACATAATGGCCTTGACAACATACTTGACTCCAGCATATCTTAAATAAAATACAGTTTAATATAATCCAAGTTAAGCGCGTTCCGAAGTAGAAAAATTTAAGGTATCATTATTTATTTCATTGCGTGTTTCCACATTGATTTCATAGCTTAAAAAAAATGCCGGTTCCCATTAACAATACATTGCGTAGAAATGTAGAAATGAAATTAATTAAAATTTAAGTTTTAATAAATAAATTCAGTTACATGAAACCACTATATTTAAAAAAATATATTTGCCTTATGTACTCGCAGAAATCTGCTACAAATTTAAGTAAAGAATTTCTTATTTAAAATTTCTTTAAATGTGAGTATAAAAAAACATACTTCTAAAAGAAATATTCGTGCAGTTTAGGGTTAACCCGGGTCATATTAAGTCATATTTTATGAAGAATAGTGTGAGGTATGCTATGGTAGATAGTACATTTTCTGTTTCTAAAATAGGTCTCGTATCGTACGTAGCTTTTTACATGAACACATTAAAAAAATTTAATTTATAGTCGTCTACTGCGTTTCAAAATGAGCGACTTTGGCAACAATGGTGTTTAAGTGAATGTGGATATAACAATACAAGTTGCCACAAAAAGCACTGTATTATGCCAAACCTCTCTCACTAAAATACGCCGCCTTATAATAAGTAAATATTAGCGCAAAAAAGGTAAGAAACAATTCCTTGATGTTAGTTTTAATTTTCTTTCTTAAAATTTCTCGTTAACACGTTCACTGTCGGGTTAAAATTACCGGAATTGTATTTTATTTAGAAAATTCGAATTCATACCAGAAAATACTAATAGCAATATTTACTTTATTTAATTATTCCGCGATTATATAAAAGAAAAATTCTTCTCTCTAAATTTCCGGTACGAATTCGTAATTTTAGATTTAAAAACCTCAAGTATACTCGTAGTTGGCAGCGAATTGGTTAACCCTTTCCGGTACAGACAAATTCTGTTCGTAAAAGGAAAAATTACTGACTGACACCAGAATTTACAAACGACTTTTTTAGAAAATAAGAACTCCTTAGTTTAAGCTTTAATTATAGAAACAAAATTTTATTCAAATATTCTTGGTGTCGTATGCAAGTTTGGAATTAAAATTAGATGTGCCCGCAATGGAACCACTGTGGCGGAAAGGGTTAACACCTGCGCGACGAGCATCGTTTAGTAATTTTTACGTTTAAATAATTCGTTTAAATAATTCGTTTAAATAATTTTTTAAAGTGGTACGAATCGAATAAAAAAAATTGTCGCTGTGACATACGGTGTCCCAACCCCATAATCAAAGAGTTACCTGCGCAACAAGCATCATG
The DNA here is from genome assembly GCA_963931845.1 of Maratus michaelseni. Taxonomy (NCBI): domain Eukaryota; kingdom Metazoa; phylum Arthropoda; class Arachnida; order Araneae; family Salticidae; genus Maratus; species Maratus michaelseni. Next base: position 264,772,655 of record OZ007595.1, on the reverse strand, counting down.
TAAATAATTTTTAATCCTTTTGTCACCGGCATCTCGTAATAAAGATTTTCCCCTAATTGATTCGCAGTAATTCTGCAATAAGGTCTATTCTAAATTACTGGTAAGAATAATCAAGAATTCTGAGCACTCTGTACGTCATGTATATTATATAGGACCAGAGGTGCTAAGCTCCCACTAACCTTCCATAATATGTGGGTTAATTTGATCCAGGTTTAATACGTTTCGCACCAGAATTGTTTTAACCCTTTAACGTTCATTGGTTTCTCTAGGAAACCACAAAACTTTAATTACGAAATTGATCAATGACACCAGAATTTTAATAGAAATGTTTTCCATTTATTATGTATGTGTAATATCGCTTTTTTATTGTGTAAAAATAAATTTGTTTATAATTTCCGGTGTCAATCATTTAGTTCGACATTTTAGCAATTGAAGTGCTTCATCCGTTAAAGGGTTAAGAAACGAATTTAAATAAATTTCGCTTAAAAAACAAAACCCTGAAATTAAATAAACTTAAATTTATCAAATAAATTTTCTGGTACGAACGTTGTTAAACTGGGTCAAATTAATTCACATATTACGGAAGATTAGTGGGAGCTTGGTACCTCTGTATACGACGCTCGTAGAAAAGGAGTTAATTATTTATTCAAATTGCAATCAAAGGTGACATAAAATTTCTGTTATATTGATAAATTACAGAAATTTTAATTTATTTATCAATAACATAATTCAAATTCCATTCAAAAATGGCCACAAATTTACATTATAAACTCAATCCAATGACTGCAATTATTATTTATTTATTGCGCTGTGCAGAATGTAAGAGTGTAAGTACATTTTTAACTCTTTCACTTCAAAAAATGAAAGACCGTTACAGTTTTTCAGCACTCATTCATTGCATAAATATTCTTCGTTTAAAACAAGGGAGAACTATTGAAATACAAGAAGTATTAAAATTATGAACAATGACTACATTATGAATTATTAATACTGGAGAAGTTAGAATGAAGTCATGGACGCATGTAACGCTGTTCATTCATTAAAACCTTCCATATTTCAAGGTAAAAATTTAGCTTCAGATATTAATTTTCAAGTCATTCGGAAGTAAAATTTTTGAATAAGTGTTTAATTAGCTAATGAAATCGAGGATTCATTTCTACAAATTGTATAATTGGAAGTGAAATAGGTATAAAAAACTTTCCAGGAAGTAATATGAGAAAAATCTACAAAGAGTTCAATTAAATACTTGATTATTAAAGTTAATTCGAATCATTTCGTAGCTCCCTAAATCATCAATACATATTATAATATATACTTTCAGCAAAGAACATGTATTCAATATCAACAAAAAAATTTAATTTCCAACATGATCCTCATATTAGTTTTATTTATAAGACACCGCTTTGTCAAATTAAATAAAACATCGGTGCCCGCAAGGGATGGCAGGGACGGTAATTGTCCCTCCTAGAATTTTCAAATATAATTCAAGGACAACTGATATGGCAATTGAACTTTTTTTATTATCATTTTTATAGAAAGTTAATTCATTTAACACACTGTGTGCGGGCGATTTTTCTAAAATGAACGCAAAAATTATTTGTACGCAAATGACTCTAAGGTAAACTGTGACAATGGAACAATGGAAGTATCTTCTTGGACTACCTAGTTTCGGTGCAACTGAACATCCAGTTGAACGGTTAGCGAGTTGCAGGGGCAATAGGGAGCCAGAGATAGAAAAATGTTTAACTGTGGTAAAAACTAGATAAAAATAATAAAAGTTCAAAATTTGGATAAAAAAGTGTATTAAATAGTTTAACTAGTTCAACCCTTTCAGGGGCTAGCAATCGTGTTCCTGTAACGTCGAATTCATACCAGTATTTACGAAAGAATTTAGTTCAAAATAAGGAAAAGCAATTTTTCAACTTTATCCCGTCAAAGTTAAAAAAGTAAAATTTTATTAAAAGCAATTGAATCCATTTGGACATTACACTGTTAACTAGTTATTTTAAAAACACAAATTGCACAAATTGTGCCTATTAGTTGCTAAAATCAGTGTAAAAATTTAGCTTTTATGAGTTTAAAACAATTTTTACACTGATTATAGCAACTAATAGGCACAATTTGTGCAATTTGTGTTTTATTAAAAGTTTCTGGTTTGAATCGGATTAAAATTAGGTGGTATATAATATATACCACCGACCCTCAAAGGGTTAACAATTTAAAATTAAATAAAAAAGAGGATAAATAAAAAAGGAAATTCCGTTAGATCCAAAAAGACAGACGAAATATAACTAAAAATCGAACCCATCTCACAAAAAAAAAAAAAAAAAAAAAAAAAAAAAAAAAAAAAAGACTTTTTAGAGAGACCAGACGCCATACATTTAAATATAAGAGATACAAATGCTACTAAAACAGTCTAAATAAATGTTGTTGTTTTTTAACGTTACAAAAAATGTATGGTTTTTTTAAAATGAAGTTGGTGCAGAATCATGTTTTTTTTTTTTTTTTTTTTTTTTTTTTCTCTCTCTCTCTCTTTTACGTGACTTTTTATTCAACCAAACGCTGCTAAGTGCCAAAGTTGCACCTGGGCGAAAGTCATCTCAATGTTTCTAAATCCTCAAATGCGTACAGAAGAGGAATGTACCAACGATCTTGGGGGATATAGAAGAAGCTTGACATTACAAGACAAAAATAATGAAAATTCTAAAATTTCAAAAACAGTACATAAGTATCAAAAATCAATTAATAATAATACTAATAATAAATTAGGCTCAAAATATTACTTACAAGACGGAAAAATAAATAATTTACAGCAATATAAAAAATTGGAATTATATACCATTTTTTTTATATATAATTTCTTGTTTTCATCTGTTTTTCTATACTTTTCTGATACATTCCCTTAAAAAAGGGGGGGAAGGGTGATAGGCTTAGATCAGGGGTGTCAAATTGCGGCCCACCGGATACCACTAAAAATTTACAGTAAACTTTGCTTTAAACTTGTTAAACTTGTCAAATCATCGAATTTCTGCGATTCAAGAACTCGACTATTTCTTTAAACAATTAGTGGTATCTGGCGAATCTCAGTTTGACACCCCTGGCTCAGATGGTATCTAAGGGAAACAACATAGAGTAATTTCCGGCCTATAATCCGCAGATCAAAAAATCATGTTTCGACCCAGAAATTTTATTTGATACAATTTAGATTACTAGATCGCTGTAAATATTTCAATTCAATTATAAAATAAAATTTCTGGGTCGAAACATGATTGTTTGATCTGCGGATTATAGGTCGGGAATTTCGATATATGATTTTTCCTGCTGTGGGACCTATAGAACAAATCTACGAGTATATAGTTGACAAACCTTGGAAAAATACAATCAATTTTCACCTATGTCAAGGAAATTGGTCGTTTCGGCACACGTTCTAATTAATGTTGGTCATTAAATGCCACAGCTTTTCGAATCTAGAGTAAAATTAAATATTTTGTATTATATTTTATGTCATAACGAAATTTTGTGATTGGGGATTTTCTTTACCTCACTAGACTTTCATCTTCGGATAATAAATTATTGTTTTATATCTTCCCCATTAATTATTCTGATATACATGTGATAGATTTTTATTATTATTATTATTTGATTAATAACTCGTATATGCTATTTCGTAAACTTGTAATAAATCCCTTGCTGCAGTGAACGTTTAGATTTTTTATTCGGTTTTTCTAACCATCTGCAATAGATAGCTAGTAGCTCGATTTTCACCAAGATTAAAAATTATTTTTTCTTAACGTTTTCATTTTTATTACTTAAATCTTTCTGTTTTTTTTTTCTTTTTCTGGTATAGTTTTTTAATACAATTTTCAATGTCAAAATTACATCGTGGCTATATGTGCATATTATATCAGTGAAAGTTGTACTCAATTATAAGACTTATATATAAGGTCATGTATTCAGTTGATAACAATCCTTAACCTTTCAATGGGCCATTGTCGAATTTTTTCCTTAGAATAGTTAGGCAGTAAAAATATTAATTTCGTATTGTAGTACCGTAATTTCGCGCGTATACGCCGCACCTCAGACAATCCGATTTCCTACCAGAATTTATTTTAAATAAAATGTGACTTACTTCTGCTTAGCACTTATTTGACTTCTTATTTTCAATAAAATTTCCGGTTTGAAAAAGACTTAACTAAGATGCGGCTCATACGCGCGAAATTACGGTACATATAAATTGTACTACTAATACACTTCTTCCACAGGGCTGCCAACTACTACGCCTTTTTAAATCAAATATTCATGTTTAGAACCAGAAAAATATTAATAAATTGCATACTGAATTTAATTAATGATATGCAATGCTTTATACTTTATTGCGTTTGTTATCTAAAATTTCCGTTTCTAAAAGAATTATTTGACTCGAAATAAGCGTAGTAGTTGGCAGCCCTGCTTCCATAGCTCTCTATAATAATGGAGCTATGAATAAAGAGGGGGAAACACATAGTGCAGTGCATGGAGATAGAAATAAGAAGGAGAACAGTGAAGATAGGCTTTCAAGATCACAACATGGACCGGGAATTAGTACCCAGTTTGTGGCGCTGGTGCTCTCTGCTCTTCCTGCATTTTGGTTTCGAGCATGGTAAAGAGATAGAGGGCGCTACACTTCCTAAAGGCCCAAAAGACCAGAAACGCCGCCATACTAGGTACCGCTTTTAGTTCCATAAGTAGAAACATTATCTTTGTTCTCCTTCTTTCTATCTCCCTGGTGCAGTGTCTGCCGGTTGCCAGTGAAGTAACTGAGGATGTAGTCACAAGATGGCGGTTGTTGTTTGTTTACATTGGATCAGGGCCTGATTAAAGACAGAAAAAACTTCCAACTGTAAAAACGAAAATAAATATGCTTTATTTATGACAAAAATGCTGCATGAATAACGCGTTTAAATATGGCGAAATTTTCTATTCCAATTTACTGGTGGAAGTTTGCCCCGGCGGTAATCAAATTCACTGACATTCACAGGATGATGGTTTATGTTGTCACAACATAGTGGAACTGCAGGGCTTGACTACCACCGGGGCAATCTTCCACCTATAAAAACGAATTGTTATTTTTGTTTTAATTATGACAGACATTTTGAAGGAATAAGTCGTTTAAATATAAAAGCAATTTTTATTCAAATTTAAAGATGGAAGTTTACCCCGGAGATAAAAGGACCCTGAGGAAACCGGTTACAGTTGAAACTTCACCATTTTGAGGCTACGTCAATTCCTCTTTACTCATAGTGGTGATATGATGATGTCCTATGATGTGATACACAATTTTCTCATTTCTAAAGCGTGGAGCTGTCTGGCACCTAGGAAACCCCTGATGTCATTCACTGTTCCTAATATAAGTGTATGGCAGAGATTATTTGCCCAAAAGTGGGAAGAACGGAAAAAACAGGTCCCGACCCGTAGTCAACTTTCCCTATCTATCGGCAAGGGGTTCTAATTATATTTGTAAATGAACCCTGAAGATATTTTTGCTTATTTCAGGAATTTCGAATGTCGCATTTTATTTTTGTGACTTGCAAAATGACAGCAATTTTAAACAGCTATCACATGTTCTACAATATTTTGACAGAAAAACTACTTGCTATATTTCGTGTAAGGTATGTACGGTAAAACTATTTACTATCCGTGATTTGATAAACCGGATATTCGACTATCCGTGGAAAATATCTGCTTGAGAGTTTATTTATTTATTTATTTATCTATTGTTTGAAATAAAATAACATAGCCTGGGTTTAAAAAGGAAAACATGGATTTATCATTATTTATTATCATCAAAAATAATCATGAGAGGTATAAGTATTGAAAATTCTTTATTTTTCTAGATTTATGATATATTTCTCATAATATGTAAAGCTGCACAATGTTTAAAAATATGTATTTAAAAGAATATGTTTCTTAAATTCTGAATCTCGTGATATTGTTTAAACTGCACAATATTTTCTAATATGTATTCATGTTCTGAGTCCTATAATATATTTAAAATTTAATATTTTTTAGACTACAGAACTCAAAATTGACAAATTTTACTTTAATTCAATTAACCGTTGATTTCGAATCTCTTTCCGTTCATTTCCGCCTCATTATTAGAGTAGATAATCTAGGTTCCACTGTAATGTTAAAATAGTTTTTAAATTAAAATTTTAACAATGGCGAAATAATCATTATTTTTATAGTGTAATAAATATTTTACAACTCATTTAACATTAGATTTCCTTAAGCATAATTAAGGAAACTCATAAATCGTAGCTATTGCGTCAGAAATTCGACACGATGTGTAAATTTTCAGAGATTTAATTTTTTTGAAAAATCGGTGATTTAAATTAAAAATATTTAATAACAACCAATCTTCCATTTTCTTTCAAGTAAAAAGGATACATGATACCATACAATTCATTTTAAAAATGTGTTTAACAATGTAACTTGTCTTCCTGTGATACTTATTTGATTTCTTTACATAAGAAAATTTTGTTAGTTAAAAATGGGTTTTTATTCGACTTAAAAAGACCGGAAAGATTGGCAACTATGCTAATGACTTTTAACCAGAGAACTACCGGAAATTTTACTCAACCTTGATAGAAACAATTCACACCAGAATTTTTATTTAAGACTATTAAACTTATATATTTACGTTATGCAAGGTAAATTTGAATGGCTGCTTTATGCAAGATAAATTTGATTGGCTGGCTTACTTATTTCGGACTGGCTGACGAAGTTCTCAGTCGAATCTTTTACTTTTCTTTTGTTTTCTAGTGCTAATGTGATACATTTACACTTTTATTCTCGTGGCTCCTCTATGATGTGATATACAACTACTCATATACAGGGAGTGGGGTTGTCTTACAACTGGCAATCCCATTGAAACAATAAACTTTTTCTGTGATTTATATTTATTTTATGAAACAAATTCTAGTTCCAATAGACATTTTGAATGGACCCGTCTAGAAGGTGGAGGGCTAAAATGATAATTTTATTAACATTTTAAAGGGCTTTGGTATATTATTTACACCATTTAATTTTAATCCCGAAATGACAAAATTGCATCAGAAATCCTGAATAAAATTTTTCTTTTATAATGTACGCGTAGATAAAGAAAAAAAAAAGAAAAATCGATTTTGAGATTTTTAATAGAAGAAGTAGTAAAAAGTTGTTCCAATCGCATGGAGAGAGCAGTACGTCAGTGTAAAGCTGAGATATGCATACATGGATATCATATGATTTATTTATTTTCAAATCATTGTATTTGTAAATTCTGGTGGCAGCCACTTATTTCAACATAGTAGCAATATAACTGCTTTGCTCCTGAAAGAGTTAAGTACTAAGACGAGAAAATGTTTACAAAGTTTTAATGATAATTGAGGCATAGACATGTGAAAGGTAGTAAGTCAAGAAAACCTAATTTTACAGGGGAAGCAAAAAACGGTTTTACACTGCTAAATTACAAAGTTTTATTCACAAAAAATTAGCACATGAGATCCATGTATAGATATCTCAGCTTTACACTGACTTACTGCTCTTTCCATGCGATTGGCACAACTTTTTACTACTTCTTCTATTAAAAATCTCAAAATTGATTTTTCGTGACTTACTACCTTTTCCAGATCAATGCTTCAATTAGTATAGAAAGTCATAAATCAAATGTTTCTTCCTTGTGAAAAAAACTATTTTTACTGTAATTCTGCTTACACTAACTTATTTTATTTTTACGAGTCATGCAATGAGAGAATTTTTAAACAACTACCATATGCTCCATTGAAGATTTTTATAGAAACTTCAACCTCATATATTTCAGAAATGTTGTAAATAATTTAAATTTCTAGATATAATTTTACCAATGACGAAATAATCAATATTTTTATGAATAATTTATTAATTTTCTCATTTAAGATTACATTTCTTCGATTTCTTTCCGTAAAGAAAGTTATAAATAGAAGTTCAGTTCTCGGAAATTGAATTTCGAAAGGACTTAAATTTTTGCAAACATCGCATATTAATGTTAATGACATTGGAGCTATAATTATAATTAGCTTCCTGACTGGAAGACATTTTCTTTAATTATCGAATTCTTCTGTTAAATGAAGATGACTTCTTATTTTTTTTATAATTCGCAGGATTTCTAAAATTTAATATGTCTAAAAATTTAGCTTCATTTCATATTCTATATTTTGCATTTTGAAACAACATGTTTTAACACGAAAAAAAAAAGTACAAAAAAAAAAAAAAAAAAAAAAAAAGATTTCAAAATGTTTTAATGTTATTCTTATCAAGAAATATCACAAAAAAATCTGGAGACACTCCACTTGACTTTAATTTTATATGAGCACTTATTTTTTTTTTCCCGAACACTGCCAAGGTTGACAGTTTAGTATTGATTTTTTTTTTCTGAAATTCTAAATTTATACCAGAAATTCCGAAAAAAAAATTAGTTTAGCTGATCACGAAATGTATGTGATTAAATAAAGCTTCAATTACTATTAGGATTTTCGGGTATGAATTAGGATTTGTCGAATTTAAGAAAAGGCCAAACTGGCAACCCTGAACAATGCCGAATAGTGAAACAGCATTGAGGGGCTTCCTAGTTGCAATCATCTTAATGCCCAGACTAAAGATAAGATGTCTTGAATGGAAATGAGAGGTAGATAGAGAGTATAACTGTAGTGAATAGTACTTCAAGAACGTAAAGGAAAAATAAGAAAACAGCAAGTACAAATTTTTGAAAAGGTGAATGAAACTGTTGTAAAACTACTGATGAGGTAGAGAAAAAGAAGAATTAATGTATAAGAAAAAATTCGGAACTTGTTCGAAAATGCCAAACAGTCGGTAAAGTAGACAATTAAACAGGAAAAGGATTAAAATAGGTTCCATGTAAGAACATGAAACTAGATAACATATATGTATATTATTTCTGTTGCCAACATCCCTTTAGCTATGAATTTACGAAACGCACAACAACGAATGAAATATCATTCGAAAGGTTTTTGTAGCGGCTTCTGACATAGTACACTCACATTTCGTTAAAGCATGTTTTTTGATTAAAAATTGCAGTTACCGTAATTTCCGGCGTATAATCCGCAGCTCAAAGAGTCGTTTTTCGACCTAGATTTTTTATTTAATAATTGTAGTTAAATATTTACAGCGATCTTTTAAGTTACATTTTATAAAATAATATTTCTGGGTCGAAAAACGACTCTTTGAGCTGCGGATTATACGCCGGAAATTACGGTAATATAAAATTAAATCGGCATTGTTTCATAAATGAAATAAAAGGTTTCCCTCAAATTAGTGTTGCCACAAAAATAAAATACGACATTTATATGATGCTCAGCAATGATTATAAAAAAATCTGCGAATCATGGGTTTATTTTATATTTATAATTAAAAAGCAAAATTGATATTGAAATGTTTAGATTTATATTTCCTTGTTCCATGTTTTTCCCGAAGCGGATGATGTCATCCTCTAATCAGGGCTCGTACGGCTCCTGGATATTTTGCGACCAGGAAATTCTTCTGTACTAGTATTTTCTTACAGACAATATCTTGTTAAAAAAAGACGAAGTTTGTGAGTTTAAGGTAGATTTCTTTTTCTATAAAGAAAATACTGATGAATTTCCTGGAAAATTCCCTGATCCGTACGAACCCTGTCTAATGCAATTAAAATACGATTGTTATTATTTTTTTCTCTCGCGCGTATATTTTGCTATCTTGGATCAGTTTTTATTGTAACTTTGAAGGAATAAATGAGTTAATATTCTGGCTTGACTAAAAACTAAATGTTGTTTGCAGATATTTTTATCCTTACTTTTTCTTCAGAAGTTTAAACCTGCATCTAAAAAATATTAGGTATTGCTAAAAAACATTAGATTGCATTGCGAAATCCTCGCACGGACCGACTGGTATATTATATTTTCAGATATATTTTCTGGTTAGAAATGACTTTAACCTGGATCAAATTAACTCACATTGTACAGAAGTTTAGTTGAAAGTTGGCACGTATGTGCTAATGGTGCAAATGGGTCCATAAGCATCCAAACGATATAACACTTGCGTATTCTTTCATTACATACAACTGAGTTCATTTCTCATGTTAAATTCCCTTCTAAATTATATTTATTTTCTTTATTGTTCTTCATATCTTTTATAAAAAATATTTTATAGGGATTTTTGTACTATTTAAATAATAAGCATTTCCGCCATCATTTCCCTTTATAAACATTTTTATAATATGAAAATAAGAAACGAATTTAAAATTATTTATGTAATTTCGACTAAACTAAAATTTTACAAATACAGGTCAGAGAGGAATAGTGTAAATTATTTTTTTTCAATTTCAAAAAACTAAATAAATAAATAAATTTATAAAATATCCGTCCAGATTAATGCGGTATTGTTCGTAAAATTTTGAGAGTCGCTGTATTTTTAACAAGGCCGTTCGTTAAATTTCTTTGAACAATAGTCCAAGACCTTTTTAACTTTTTCCATTCCATGACGTGAACTAATGATATTTATGAATGCACCATAAAGCAATTTTGGCTGTATCTTAGAAATTTTAAAGAACCCATTTTATTTTTATAATCTTTCATGGGGAAATTTCTAAACATCTATCACATTTTCCATAGAGGATTTTGATGGAACTTCTGCATGATATATTTCAGAAATGGCGAAGTAAACCTATTGTTAAAGTAGTTTCTAAATTTAATTTTAACTAAGATGAAATAATCAATATTTTTATGGAGTAATAAATATTTTACAACCCATTAGCGAATAGATTTCCTAGGAGATAATTATAGAAAGACATGTTAGAGTTAGAAGTTAGAATTTCGGGATGTCTTACTTTTTTTTTTTTCAAAAATCGCTAAGTAATAATAATGACTTTGATATTTAATTATGTTCTGAACCCAGACTTCACAACATTTACAGTAAATCACGTATTGTCCCGTTATATAAAAAGTTTCATTTGAAATGCAGAACTACCACTAGCGACTATTTTTATATTCTACTCGCACCACTATCTTTTAAAAATAAATTTTATACCTTGATTGTCTTTCACTTCTTCAAACGTTCTTGAAGTGTATGCAAAAAGCTTTTACCTTGGTAAAGTGTTGCGATATAGAATTATAAAATAGTCGGTAATCGCCGTCCTGAAAATATTAATTTGTTTAAACTCTTGAGGGGCGGTGGTATATATTATATACCACCTAATTTTAATCCGATTCGAACCAGAAACTTTTAATTAAATTTTACTTTTTTAACTTTGAAGGGAAAAAGTTAAAAAATTGCTTTTCATTATTTTGAACTAAATTCTTTTGTAAATTCCGGTGGGAATTCAACGTTACAAGAACACAATTGCTTGCCCCTAAAAGGGTTAACAATATTTTTCTTTGTATTTCTTATGGAAATAACTTCATAGGGTTTTTTTCTGATATTTTAACACTAGAACTACCGGAAATTTTACTCAAGTTTTATCAAATTATTTCGCACCAGAATTTTTATTTTAAACTAATTAACTCTCTCATTTAACATATTTCTGTGAGTTTTCTATTTAATTTATTTTTAAAATATATTTCTGGTTCGAATCGGAATGTATTCAATCGTCAAAATGACGGCTCATGGTAGTTCTAGTGTTAATGCTAAGTATTTCTAACATTAATTACTTTAAAAGTTTTTCTACTATTAAAATTAAATAACAAAAACATTTTTTTTTCAATATTATTTAGAAATCGCGAAATCTAAGACTTCACGAATGCAGATTTAAAAGGTAATAGAGTAAAGGAATATTTTTTTCCGCGTAACTCAAAAAGAAAATGTTTCCTTCAAGACAAATACGACATTGTTCGTAAAAATACGAAAGTCGCAGTAATTTTTAACGAGGTCGTTTCTTAAAGTTCTTTGAACAATAGTCCAAGACGTCATTAACTTTCCTCATTCCATGGCAGAATTCTAATGATCATTATGAATGCATCATAAAGGAACTTTTGCTGTGTTTCTGAAATTTAAAGCAACTTATTTTATTTTTACAACTTTTTATGGGAAGAAATTTTTATCAGCGACCACGTGTCCCATTGACGATTTTGATGGAAACTTCTGCCTGATATATTTCCTGTAAAATACCATATATACTTATGTACAGGGGTCGGAAAAACTATTTTCTTATTGTAGCGAACTACAACTACAACTAATTCATAGAAAATGTAGTTAACTACAACTACTTGTTTAAAAAAGTGCCGACTACAAACTACTTTTCAAAAGTACCGACTACAAACTACTTTTCAAAAGTACCGACTACAAACTACTTTTCAAAAGTAGTCACTACTTCGCTACTTTCCGATTTTGTCAAAGAGTTCAATTTACAGTCGAAATTGAAGACACGGATTAAATAATAAAGCGGCTGCTCACTATATCGTGTCTGCCGCGGGATACAATTACAGACCTGCCAAGTCTCCGGCTTTTTGGATACCAGTAATTCAGTACAGAAAATATTGTTTTATTTAATCGGAGCATTTTACGATTTAAAAGAAAAATATTTTATTTAAAAAATTACTGGTGTGCTAAAAGCCGGAGACTTGGCAACTCTGCAATTAAATAAATGCGATATAACAGAGGTCTTTAATATTTTAAGAACGATCATTCAATTTCATGCAAGAAATTGCGTTTGTCTCAAAAATGCAAGTTTATACACAAATTACATATTTCATAGCAAAATTAAAAGATATATTATAAAAGCATTAAAAAAACTTCTTAATAACAACATAAAAATAAGGAATGCGTTATTAAGGAGTTTTTTTTTGTATGTTTTTATAGTATCACACCAGTTCATTCAATTCATTAATGAGAGATATTATAATCTAAAAAATGACAGAAAAACAACTCTAAATGCATACAATAAATAAATCTGTAAATAAAGCAATTTCGAACAATAAGAAACCCAGCTTAAAACATGAGGATCTAATAACGAGTATATAAACAAGTGTTGCCAGCAATAAAATTAATTCCTGTGGTGGGTTAGTACCTGATTTTAGCCACAAGTGTGAATGGGAAAAATGCTATGACTTCATGTGGCGTGTTGCTATACACTGCAGCTGAGATTTGTCGCTGAGATTCTCAAATTGTTGAGCAGACCAAATTTTCCACAAAAGCAGCAACTTTCGACCAAGTGATTAGCAAAATGGCAACCCCCCCCCCCAACATCACCTTAAGTAGCGTTAAAAGTAGCGTCGGTTTTCGCTATAAACTACTAATTTTTTGTATCGCGCTACTCGCTACACTACATAATTCAAAATGTAGCACGATACGCTACAAACTACTGTAAAAAGTAGTGACTACTGTAGTTTCGCTACTTGTAGCACGCTACTTCCGACCCCTGATCATGTATAAGTCGACCCCTAAATTCGAGACTAAAACAAGGTTCGTGCGCTTTCACCACATTTTTTAATTAAATTTTTCGCTTTATTTAAATGCAGAAAAGTATTACAAATCCTGTAATTCAACGAGGCGTCTACAATTGCTTCTATTCAAATATTAAATAGAAAAATCCTATTAAAAAATTGTGGTAAAAGCATACGAAACCTGTAAAAAGAAGTAAATGCCAGTATTTCCTACTTGATTTCTTCTACTTATTTAATCGAAGAATTTATAATAGTTTTCTCGATAAAATAAAGCGTAGATAATTATTATTAAATATTGGTATTTTACCTGGTTTCCCTCTCTAATTTGAGGGTCGACTTATACTCAAGTATATACGGTATATGATGCAAAACAAGTTTCCCAACTTAATTTTAATAAAGGCAAAGTAATCTATACTTTTATTGCGTTAAACAATTTACAAGTCATTTTCATCTGTAAAAGATAATTATGGAAACTGATATATTCAAATTATTCCATCAGAAACTAGACGTAGAGACTTATCAAATTTTGTGAACAACGGTAATTAATAATAATGACTTTCAAAATGGTAATTGTATTAAGTACTCAGGCGTCACAACTTTTACTAAATACAGAGCGGACATAAATTAGCAGGGCGAAAATGATGGTTTGTTATTTACAGTTACAGCTGAATATGAGAGTAAAAATTATTTTAAGACAGAAAAACTCATAAAGTTTACCTTTCTTTTAATTGCTCGATTTGGATTCATTTTGCTACCCCACCAAAAAAAGAAGAAGAAAATACACGTTTTTTAACCCTTAATTGCATAGTGATGTAAATTTCCATCACTGTTTATTTAACTTTTAATAAATAAATCAACTTCTTCGCCACCACTATATTTATATAGAAATATTAATTCAGTAAATTTCCCGTGAACTATGTTGCTGAACATAGTTAAAAATCTATCTTAAAATTTCTGGTGTCTAATATTTAATATATGTATAAAAAAACACAATTGTAAAAGAAAAACTCATGCAAAGAAGGGTTAAATGAGTTCTTTTAAATGAGTCTTTTGTCAGTGAACAAACTTACCTCGATCAAACCCTGTTCAATTCTGATTCCTGATTTCATTTCAGGAATGGATAGTCTGAACGTCAGACTGTAAACTTGACCTTTATTCCTGTATTGCGTATTGATACATATATGAATCAATTACCTTAGTGAAATAAATTCAGTTCCTCGCAACCACTATACTCAGGGCCTGATTACTGACAATGCACACTTCCACCAGTAAAATTTAATAGAAATTTTCATCTTATTAAAACGCCCTATTCATGTAAAATTACTCCTATGAATAAGGAAAAAAATTCTATTCTTTTTTACTGGTGGAAATGTGCCCCGTAGGTAATCAGGCCTTGACTACACTTAAATAAAAATATTTGCCTTAAGCAGGACTTCGACTAGCGACTATCTTTTATTTCTTCTGTTACCACTTTTTTCAAACAAATTTTTCTCAAATACATCATTTACAAGAGAAATAAGCAAAATGAAATTATTTTATAAAAATCGTAGTACCATTAGAATATAAAACTAGCTGCTAGTGGCAGCCCTGCATCCTGCACTGTCGGGAGTGACATCTATGTTCTATAGACTTCGTTTCCTAGTCCGAGGAGTACCTCTCGGGCAGTCAAAAGTAGTCACAGAGGTCTGCTGATAAATTAGGTGCAGAAATACTCTTTAAAATTTCTGGTATCTATCCCAAAATATAAGTATAAAAAAATACCCCCAAAAGAAAATTTCCTGCTGTACAGGGTTTATAACCCCACACACTGAAATCTACTGATGAAAGGACTGGAGATCTTGATGGCTTTGAAATAACCCCTTTAGACCAATATAAATAGAGACTTCAGAATGAGATAAGAAGTATATTTTCAAGCATATGATACAGTTCGAATAATCTACCTGTATACTGGTACCTCACAATTAATATTTTGCAAATTATTCACTTACGAATTGTCCAACTAATTTATGTCCACCATATATTATCAATATGCGGAATCGTAAATCCGAAACAGGATTTCGAAAGTTAGATCTCGAGGTTTTTTTAATTTTTTTTTTTTTTTTTTTTTTTTTTAGCAAATATTGTAAATTAATAACAACGTTTTAGAAAATGTATTTGTATTAAGCATCCAGACTTCATATTTTTTATTACCTGCGTATTTTTACAACATGTAAATTAGACTTTATTTATTATAATTTGTATTCTAAAGTTTACAGTTCTTTCCTAAAATTTACAATTTTAATTTTAATTTATATTTTTAATTTCATGCTTTCGAATAATGCGGTAAAAGAACAAGTATAGCTCACCATGAGTAATTTTTTTTGGGGGGGTGGGGGGTGCTAAACAGCGTTCTATTTATTTTATGTATCCTCCACCACTATTTACAAAAAAAAAATCTTCATAGCATTATCCGTTTGAAGATGCTAAATAAAACTGCCACGAATTTTATAGTTTGGAAATAGTGGTAAGACATATTAAAAAATATAGGACGCTCTGCTAAACCGTAAAATGACGAAGTACACTCCCGGCTAAATTGGTTTTAAAAGTTTCTACTACCACAAAATTTAAACAGTTTCTAATTGAAAATAATTACAATTTCATCCAAGTAAAAGTGACATTTTTGAGTAATGTGTTTTCTGTAACCAAAAAAAAAAAAAAATAAGCTTCTTTTATGCACGATTTTTTCACGGTTAAATTTTACCGGAAATGAATCATTAAAAAATAGTTTCAGAGATATTTCAGTTTAACCCTTACAGGACCATAAGATATCCAAGACTAAATATGCCAATACAACACAATACTTTAGCTATTGTGGGTGTAAAGTAAGAGAATATCGCCATGTCTCTGTGATACGCTTTAACCCTTTAACGAACATTGGTTTCCCTATGAAACCACAAAATTTTACCACAAAATTTTAATTACGAAATTCAACAATGACAGCAAAATTTTAATAGAAATGTTTTCCATTTATTATGAATGTGAAATATCGCTTTTTTCTTATATACAAATAAATTTGTTCATAATTTCCGGTGTCAATCATTTATTTCAACATTTTTGCATAAGGGAAAAATATTTCCCTTGAGCGTGAAAGGGTTAAATAAATTCCTATCTTTAACACGTTCACTGCCGGGTTAAAATTACCGTAATTTTATTTTATTTAGAAAGTTTGAATTCATACCAGAAAATACTAATAGCAATATTTGCTTTATTTATAAACATTTCGTAATTATCTAAACTAAAAATTCTTCTTTCGAAATTTCTGGTACGAATTCGTAATTTTAGATTAAAGCAGCAAATAATCGCAGTCAAATAATCGCATCGAATGGGTTAAATATCCCAAAAATTAGAGAGTTTAATCAGTCAAATATCGTGTAAAATACTTTTGATTCTGTTTAAATAAGTCTAACCCAAAATTCAAGAAAAAAAAGGTGAATACCAGTATTTCCTAATGGATTGTTTCATCTTATTTAATTGAAGAATTCGTAACAACTTTTTTTGACTAAATAAAATGAAGATATTTTTTTTTAAATTCTGGTATTCAATTTGCTTTCCCTCTCTAATTTCGGGATCGACTTATACTCGAGTATATACGGTATTTAGATATTTTTTACCTATAAACTTAACAATAATAGCATAATGAATATTGTTATAAATAGTTTATGACTTACTTAAAATTAACCTTCATTGTTCACAATTATGGAATAGGATATATATCAACCGTTATTGGCTTTTAAAGTTTTCTTAATTAAAATTTTCAGACTATTTAGAGAGCTTCGACGAAATTAAAAACTTCACAACTGCAAATTTAAAATAAAAGGGATGTAAATTAATAGTCCTCCATATTCTTAAAAATCAGAGAACAAAAAGTACTTCTCTTCAGATTAATGCCAAATCGTTCCTAAAACTACGGAAGTCGCTGTACTTTTTAACAAGATCGTTTGTTAAAGTTCTTTGAACAACTCCAAAAAGTCGTTAACTTTACTCATTGCATTGCAAGGTCTCTAATGATCTTTATGAGTGCACCATAAAGCAATTTTTGCTGAATTTCCGAAATTTAAAGCAGTTTATTTTATTTTTACGGCCTTTAATGGGAGAGTTTTTAAACAGCTAGCACATGTTCTATACGGAATATTTTAATAGAAACATCTGCTTGCTATATTTCATGTAGTGTAGATATTCTTAAAGAAGTTTCTAAATTTAATTTTAACAATGACAAAATAATCAATATTTTTATGACGTAATAAATATTTTATTACTCATTTAAGTTTAGATTTTCTTAGAGATAATAATGGAAACAAATAAATCCTAGTTACTACGCAGAAATTAGACGTAGATACATTTTAATTTTTTTCAAGCATCGGTGATGGAAATTAATAGTAATGATTTCAAAGTGGTAATCGTGTTAACAAGGTGCGTACATTTCTTAGAATTTCACTGGAATATGGCACCACTATTTCAGATTAGAAATCTTTGCTTAATCTTTTTTCTTCAGATTAAACATATATTTTGCAAATAATTGCAAAATTTGTAACATTTATCTGCGATTAAATAAGGCTACAAGTTCTATACGAAAATTGCGGTAGAACCGTATGCACCTTGTATTAAGTACGGTGTTGCCAGTTTGGCCTTCTTTTTTATTCAGAAATTCCGAGTTAATAACGGAGATTCCAAAGAAATTTTTACTTTATGTAATCACGAAATGCCTGTTATTAAATAAGGTAAAAATTACTGTTTGAAACTTCTGGTAACATGTTCGTATAACAAAAATGACCGAATCTCTTGTTTAAATCTGGCATGTAATAATATTTTGCATTAATTCTTATGGTTTAAAATATATACATAATATATACATTTTGTACTTCATGGACAAGTTCGAAAACTCGAGTAGAGTTACTCCAGATTTTTTAATATTATAGAGAAAACTTAGGCGGTAAAATTTATTATTACTAAAATGATTTTAAGAATATTTTAGATTAAAGATATTCTTATCATAAAGAAAAATAGAGAATTAATGAGACACACGTATAAAAAATTATTTTGCATCCTTTATGAAAAATTGTATTTAGGTATCTTTCGCTTATTAGCTTAACAATGATGGTATAATCAATATTGTTTTAGCGTAATAAATATTCTATAACTCATTTAAAGTTAGATTTCCTTATGAATAATAATGGAAAGTCATAAATCCAAGTTATTTAGTGAAAAATTAGTCAAATCAATTTTAATTTGTGCAAACATTAGAGATCACAAATTAATGATAATGACTTTCAAAACTGTAATCGCATTAAGTGCTCAGGCGTCATAATAACTTTTGCTATAAATCACGAATTTTTCAAATTTATAATTTCGAGTTCATTTCTTATGATTAGCATCATTTTAAAAACTTGCAGTGCAAAGCTTTAATGAAAAGCATAGTTTTACTTTTTATTTATATATAAATTTATTTATTTTTGGTTTAACCCAATCGCTGTGTATCGTCGCCCAATACTCGTGTTTTTTCAATCTAAAATTACGAATTCGTACCGGAAATTCCATAAGAAGAATTTTTATTTTATGTTATCACGAAATGTCTGTAATTACCGTAAATTCCGGTCAAAGCCATTAAATAATAAGCCCAGTCAGATAAATGGGAAACTTTTCACAAGTTGAAAATAGCGCCATCTAGCGGTTGGGAGTGCTGCATTCGGCACCAAGAATATTTTAATAAAATTTTGCTTCTAAAATTAAAGCTTAAAATAAGGAGTTCATATTTTCTAAGAAAGTCGTTTGTAAATTCCGGGTCAGTAATTTCACATTTTACGAACATAATTTGTCTGTGCCGGAAAGGGTTAATTGCATAGTGATGTAAATTTCCATCACTTTTTATTTAACTTTTAATAAATAAATCAACTTCTTCGCCATCACTATATTTATATAGAAATATTAATCCAGTAAATTTCCACATTTTTTTTTCATTATAGTTTTAACTTTAATGTAAAAGATCCCAATAATTAGGAAGCTTTTAAAGGAAGTGCAAAAACAAAACATCGATAAAAATCGTATAAAATATCGATATAAATAAATCGTATCGTTTCTCTGCGACCCACTTCTGTTTTGTCCTCCTTCCGCAGCAGAGGTTTGGCGCTAGTGTGTCGCTAACAAATTTAGCACTATCTGACTGGGCTTATTATTTAATGGCTTTGATTCCGGTGTATAATCCACGGATCTGGGTCGAAACATGATTGTTTAATCATGTTTCGACCCACAAATTTGATTTTATAAAATGTAACTTTCTAAATCGCTGTAAATATTTGGCATCAGTTATTGAATAAAATTTCTGGGTTGAAACAGAATTGTTCGATCCGCGGATCATATGCCGGAAATTACGGTAAATAAAGTAAATATTGCTATTAATATTTTCTAGTATGAATTTGAACTTTCTAAATAAAATAAAATTCCGGTAATTTTAACCCGGCAGTGAACATGTTAAAGTTTTAGGATAGGAAATTAGCTAACCCTAACGGTCGAATGACTTCACTACGGGGACATCTCACTTTCCCGGCGATCATCAATTACTTTTTTTTTTTTTTTCTTTTTGGCACCAATTTTTCTGACAAACTTTTTTTGTATTAATTAATTTCTGCAATTTTGATCTTAGAAGTGGCGACATTTTCTGTGGAAAAATACTGATGTCCGTTTCAAATATTTTGCATACTCTAATATACGTCACATATACGCAAGTATTTTTGCATAGAATGTTTCGCTTTATTTAATCTCAAAATTTCAGCAATTCAATAATTCAAAAAAAAGTTTGTCAGAAAAAGTGATGGCAAAAAAATAAAAGAAGTGTAAGTGATGCTCTTCGTGAAAGTGTGATTTTACCGTAGCGGGCCTTTCGAGCGTTAATCTAGAGAAAATTAATTATCACAAAAAGTTGTTTCATTGAGTTCTTTTTTAATGAAATACAGTAAAACTCCGATTACACGAACTTCAGTAATAAAAGAAGGATAAATATTCTGATCTATATAAAAAATAAACGAGTGCTTTTCCATCAAATACAAAATTTCTGAAAATTCGAACCATATGTAAACGTTTATAAAATATAATTTCTTTGAACTTTTAAACCAGTGTTAACATTTATGTTTAAAATTATGCAAGTCATGCCAAAGTGTATTCAATTATTTAAATTTTTGGTAAATTCTGTATCATTATTTCACCAACAAAGATATTGTGGGAAAAAAGTTATACCCCATCGTAATTCACCTAAAATCATCATATATAAAAGTTACTGGGCCCAGTGGCGTTGTCAGGTTTGGGGGTCCGGATGCTCTGGATATCACTAATTTTATAAAATTGTCTTTGACTCATCTAATTGGAGAACTTTCTGCAACAATCAATGCCAAGAAAACTTTGCATTATTACTGGTATACAGAGCATTTGGAACCCTCCATGGCTACGCCGCTGACTGGGTTGATTCACAATAACATCTACCGTAATTTCCGGCGTATAACCCGCAGCTCAAAGAGTCGTTTTTCGACCCAGAAATATTATTTTATAAAAGGTAACTTAAAAGATCGCTGTAAATATTTAACTACAATTATTGAATAAATTTTCTGGGTCGAAAAACGATTGTTTGAGCTGCGGATTATACGCCGGAAATTACGGTACTATAAAGCACAGATTATGGTTTTAGGGCGGCTACATACTAAAAATTGTACCAACTTTGACTTTCTTAAATTATATCATACACTTTTGACACAATACTTGAGTTCCTTGGAGTTCAGAAAAGGATGTATTTTTTACAGTTTTACGTCTTCATAATGCTGTATAAGAAAATATCTCACGGGTATATCTATAAATTTCACAAAATAAAATTAAGATCATCCAAGAAGAAGTACTTTGAACATTCAAATAGTTAAATTCACTTAATTACTTATAATGTTGATTATGAACAGTAAAAAATAAAATTAAATAAGCAAAAATAAAATAAATAAATTAAACTGCAATTTTACGTCCATGTGGTTTAACCACCGCCCCTTGGATACTAATCCTACGCACTGGCACAAAAATGGCGGGTGTCGTAGGTGGATTTTTTTCAACATTAGTACGGTCCTTTCAATTTTACTACTAATACAGGGCTCCCTCTGGTCCGTTTTTTGAAAACCAGTATTTTTTTAGAAAGATAATTGTGGTAGGTATTTGCAACAGTTGCAACTAAAACGTGCTTCGAAGTTTGTTTCTACAAAAATTGTAAAGAAGATTTTTCGTTAAAAAAAAGTGGTGTTCAAAAAACGGACCGAGTGGGAGCCCTGCTAATATGTTCTCCTCCATATTTTACCGAAATTGAATTAGTCAAAGTTTTAGAAATTATTGCTGTGGAATTATTCAGGGAACTGTACAAATGCTTAAAAAAAATCCGCCCACGACAGTCGTCATTTTTGTGTCAGTGCGGTTTAACTCAAGCGGACGTCATGTGTTGGCTTCGCTTCCGATTAATAAGTCTGCAAAAAAAGAAAAACTTAATATTTATTATTTTATTATTACTTATTATAAAAAAATCATTCATTCTTTTCTTTTAATGATGCTTTGGTTTTAACGAATATTATTGGAACAAATACTTTATTCCTGAATATATAATGACTAGTTTCATTTTATGCGTATAAAGATATTTAGATACGTACGAATTAATTAGACTTCTTTAATTATTATTAATTTTTATGTATAGTACCGCAACACATGAAATAAATTTTATATCTCGTTCTATATGATTTATTCATGTTTTAATTTAACGCATAGCTTTTGTTTAAAAGAAAGATGCCATTCACTATCCGAAAATTTTAATTTTAATACATAACACACACATACACACACACACACACACATACACACACACATACACAAACATGGTCAGCTAGTAACTTTAAATTAATGTAAAACGCACCTTTTTTTTACTTTGAATTAACAAAATGTATCTATTCAAATTTTAATATCTAGTACAGCACACGAAACAATATGCTAACTAAATTCATTTTGAAAGCATTTCGTATTGTTTTAAACCATAAATACATGGACGTTCAAATTGTAAACATAGTAAATAGTTTACTAATGATGAAATTGGTTATGTTGTTCAGTTAAAATGCTCCAATTCTCAGCTCCAATTCTATAGATGTAGGATTTGAACACGACAGCATGTCTCTGAATTAGACATACAATTATGACCACAACCATGTGATATGCATGACAAAAGCAGAAACATTTGAATGTTTATTAAACAAGAGTTTGAATGAATTAAGATAATTCTGCATAAATATTTTAACATTTTAAGTTTGTGAATATAAATGTAACAATTATTTAATAAATATGGCTTTTTTTTCTTTAAATTAATCGTTTAAATACTTTTCATATTACTTTTGTATACTAAATTGCACTTTGATGTAATTTTGTTAACCCCTTGGGTACAGATTTATTTGGAAAAAAAAACATACAAAACAGACACACCAGAAATTTGGAATAGTGTTTTTTCTGTATTTGTTGACAGATATTCCCTGATTAAAAAGAAGCGAGAAGTACTGTTTGAATTTTCTGATACAAATTCAAAATTTCTAAATTTAAAAAAAAAAAAAATAAAAATAAAAAAAATAAAAATCCGTGGACAATACTGATGACGAGTCTCAGTCGTCAAATGTACCCAAGGGGTTAATAACTTTTTTAGTTATATCTCCTTTTGTTTGTCAATTTTTTTCACTACTTTTTCTGACAAATGTTTTTTACATTATTAATTCGTGGAATTACGAGATTAGAATTGGTGAAATTTTCTGTGTAAAAATACCGGTGTCCAAATTTAAAGATTTTGCACTTTATATACGGCACATATACACAAGTACTTTTGCTTTGAAAGTTCAGCGTTATTTAATCTTATAATTCCAGCTATTAAATCATCCAAAAAAAGTGGTGGCAAAGAAATAAAAGAAATGTAATTGATGTTCTTCGTGAAAGTGTGATGTCCCCGCATTGGGGCCTTTCGACCGTTAAGAGTTAATATCGGAAGGAATCTCGAAAAAATTAACAAAGGAGAAAAGAAACATAGTGAATGAATTTGAAATTTTTTTATTGAAGAATGGAAATATATTTTAAAATAAAACTCAAACATTTCCAATAAAAGGTTAAAATATACATTACTGAAACTCTTTTCTTTTTTCAAACTTCTGCAAAAAAATATGGAGCTAGATTTGAAGACACAAAGCTAAAAAAAAAAAAAAAGTTGGATTAATTTTTAATGATTCTTTTTTATTATTATTATTCGCAAAGTATTATGCCGCTTTTGAAACATTTTAATACAAAATTCAAAAGTATTCCATTATTAAATCATTTTGGAAATTCTGAAATTAAGGATATTTGAACTTTGATATTATTAGATCATTTTGAGAAAACGTTCAGAATTTACTTTCATTAAATGATTTTGAAGAAAAAATGTAAAGTAACGCCCTAATTGAAATATTTAACAGAAAAATTAGAATCAATCTGTACATCATTTTGGAATCATTGTTAAAAAAAATCCAAAATATACCATTATTAACATTTTACAGGAAGAAAAACATAAAGTACGCCATTAACTTATTCTTAACGAAAAATCCAAAGTACCACCATTAAAATAGCATTTTGTAAAAAAGTAACTACAAAAATTGTATTGCCATTTCACAATCAAAAATAAAATGTTAAACTTAACCCATTTGCTCTTAGAATTCTTTCTTTTGTTTTGTTTTTAAATTCAAATTGTTTGATTGCTACCACACTTTTGAAATAGAAATATTCGCATTATTTAATCTATCATTAAATAAGGCAAATATCACTATATCCTAAAAGTGATAGCAATCAATCAATCAATCTAAATAAAATAAAAAAAATTTCAAAGTAACAACACTGTTAGGCAGAAAATCTTGCCATTTGGACAGTTAAGAGAATTAAATTGTTTTTAATATCTCAACATATTTCCAACTGGCAATTTAGTATGAAATCTAAAACAGTATTAACCCTTTGAGGGGCGGTGGTATATATTATATACCACTTAATTTTAATCCGATTCAAACCAGAAACTTTTAATTAAATTTTACTTTTCTAACTTTGACGAGAAAAAGTTGAAAAATTGCTTATTCTTATTTTGAACTAAATTCTTTCCTAAATTCCGGTGGGAATTCAACGTTACAGGAGCACAAGTGCTTGCCCCTGAAAGGGTTAACTCATCTCTCTTCTGACAGTCTTTCGTAAATTTAGAGATGCCCCTGGCGAAAATTTTTTAATTCTATTTCGCACCACTTTTTTAAAACTAAACTTTTTCGTAAAAGTATAACGTGTGCAAGAGAAATATACTTTAAAATTTGTTTTAAAAAATAATGGTGCAAATTTAATATAAAAATTGCCGCTAGTGACTGCCCTGTAAATTGGTTTCCTAGATAGTTTTCTTAACCCTTTGAGGGGCGGTGATATATATTATATACCACCTAATTTTAATCCGATTCAAACCAGAAACTTTTAATTAAATTTTACTTTTTTAACTTTGACGGGAAAAAGTTAAAAAATTGCTTTTCCTTATTTTTAACTAAATTCTTTCCTAAATTCCGGTGAGAATTCAACGTTACAGGAGCACACGTGCTTGCCCCTGAAAGTGTTAAGTCCACGCAGTTGTAAATATCTTTCAATATACAGATTTATTACAAAATGTCTTACAATCTAAACAAGATGTGGACAACATGATATAAATGAATTTTTTGTAAGGTAAAATCTCTGCCCTTAGGTCAATGATGTTTGGTTAAATAAAAATGAGAATTCTCCTACCCGGGCGGCAAAGTGTTAATGTACCTTAAATAACTGGGGGTGGGGGGGCGCTTTGTAATATTTCTTGATATGTGGAAAAGGTCCAAAATACTCCATTATTAAGAAATTTTGAGCTGTAATTCACGTTATTGTTAAATTACTCTTAACAGAAAACCCAAAGTATGTTATTATTAAAACAGAATCTCATAAAAGAGTTCTAAATATCTACTTTCCTTTCACAATCAGAAATAAAATGCTAAACATAACAAAGTAGTTTCTTAGAGTCTTAATGCACCTGTATAAAAAGCTGCTTTGTAATCTTTCATGATAGTGGGAAATGTTCAAAATGTACCATTATTAAATGGTTTTATACAAAAATTCTCAAGTATGTCATTGTTAAATATACATTAACCAAAAATTTCAAGTGCAGCATTATTACATTAGCAAATCATAAAAGAACATATGCTAAAATGTTATTGTCAATTCGAAAAAAAATTATAACGCTAAAAATGAGAAAATTAAAATGTTTTCAATGCGTATCGCCCATATGCACTTGAATTGAAAAGCAACTTCGTAATCGAACCTGCATTTTTAAAAATATATAAAATGTACCACAATGCGAAAAAATTGTTGATTTTAGAGTATAATACTGGCATCCCAGCTGCCAGTATTATACCGTAAAATTAACAGTAATAAACAGTAAAATAAGCAGTAATACGCTGCGCGCATGTCCGGCAACATATTACTGCTTATTATACTGTTTATTACTGTTTATTACTATTCATTATACTACATACTTCTGTTTATTATACTGTTTAATACTATATTTGCAGTGCATAATTAAAACAGTACTTAAAAAGAGAGCAGATTCTAATACTGTTTTAAATATTTTAAAATGCCGCATACGTACATGCCAACTTGTGGTGTATTTTCTTAGCACAAAAATTTAATAGTAAATTTTGCTAAATTTAATCGACAAAATTTTTAGATTTTTAATGATTAAATAAAGCAAAAACTTGTATTTAATTTTAGTGATAACAAAAAAAGTGCAAGTTGGCAGCTATACATGTAATAGAAATTTATGTTTTACTGTTTTACAGTTACAGGCTTTTTACCTTTATTCAAAATCCATCAAGCTTCAGTACCTTTAAGCAAAAGGAAAATTCATCAACCGAACATCTAAAGGGATTTTCGTAGACAGTAACACAAAGGACAAAATTAATAATAATGACTTTAAAAACACTAAAAATGTTTATTTCGGTCAACGGAAACAAACCGTCAAACCATTGTTATCGTCAGTTACAATAACAGAATACACAACTAAAATCCAATGTACAAAGTAACTCTTTATCGTATAATATATTTTTTGCACATATATGATATTAAAATTTAATATTCATAGCATAATATTCTTAATTTAAACACAAATACAAATTCACCCACTTTCTAACAACATTTCATAAAAGAATGGCTTTTAAAACAATTACAGGATTAAATCTGTAATTTGTTCCTGTTATTTGCATCTCGAATTCCTATGCAGTTTAAAGCAACATGGTACAAAAGTTTTATTATTTAATATTTGCATTTCAATACGAAAATGTCGAAAGTTTCCGAAAGAATCTTTTAGAATACAGAGGAGAACCCCGGAAATGCAAACATTAATAATCCTTTTCCTTTGTTTCCGTTAATTAGCGGGAAGCGTGTTATGTGAAAGCAAGGGGAAAAAACAAACGTAACTGTGTCACCTGTTGTATAGTTGTTTGATGTAAGGGAGTAATGCTACGCAGGAACAAACAACGTAACGGTTTGATGTCAGAGGGTTTTCAGTTTTAGATTGTGTCAGCTAGGAATTTTTGTGTAAAAAATTACGTACGTTTTAAAATATATTTACAATAAGGTAGTTTTAGAGCATAGAAGTCCCGTGCTTTATTTTTTTAAGATTCAGAGTTCAAGAATACTGCTAAACAAATATAAAATTTTATAAATTTAAAAGCGTCTCTAACAAGGCCGTACAAAGAAAATAATGTCAGGAAAGGTGGAATTATTCGACATAAAGAACATATTCCGTTATCACGTTACCACAGTAATGGAGTTATGTATAAAGAGAAAATACATATGGTGTAGTGTAGTTCCTACTAGTTTTAAGTGAAGTAACCAAGAATGTAGTCAGAAGATGGCGGTTATTTTTATTATTATTATATTCAGATGGTTTGATTGCCACCACTTTTTTAAAATAGTATAATTCGCCTTATTTTCGCACTATATAATCTGTCATTATGTAAGGCGATATATTTCTACTTCAAAAACGTGGTGGCAATCAAGCAATCTGATTTTTTTTTTTTTTTTTTTTTTTTTTTAAGTAGCGAAATGGTAATCCTGGGCAGTTCTTGTTTATTGACTTGGAATCAACAGGCCCTGATTACCGTCGGAGCAAACCTCCACTTGTAAATTGAAATAGAAATTTTCACCTTAATTAAACGTCTTATTTATGCAAAATTTCTGTCGTAAATAAAGCAAAACTTTATATTCGTTTTTATTGGTGGAAGTGTGCCCCGGTGGTATAATAATCTTTTACAGACATCGAAAGAAGAAATGTTTATGTAGTCACATTATAGCTGAACAGCAGGGCCTGACTACCGCCGGGCCAATCTTAAACCAGTAAAAACAAATACAGTGGCCTCTCACTTATACGCGATGTTCAGTAATTACTTTTTCAGACCACTATTTTAAAACAGTAAAATTTGATTTATAAATTCTGAGATTAAATAAGGAGAAAATTATTTTAAAAAGAAACTCGTGCCGAAAAATAATTACCGTGTAATGCGTATAATTGAGAGGTCACTGTAGATATTTTTCACTTAGTTATGCCAGAAATTCTCGTTTAAGGAGAAAATTCCTGTTCCAATTTACTGGTGGAAGTTTGCCTCTGCGGAACTGGTGACAATTGAAACCAGATGATTTTGAGAATGTGTCAACATATCTGTTAACTATTACGGTTTTTTCTTACCACTATTTTTGAAAAGAAAGTTTTTGATTATTTCTCCGCAGCTTTTCTCATTTAAATAGATAAATTTTTTAATTAAAAAATAGTGGTATTAAAAAGCGTAAAGTTGGCAGCTATGTGTCCATTCCTGTTTATTCTTAGTTCCATGATCACAGAAAACTGAAATTCTGCAACTAATAAGCAGAACTAATCATAAAGAATGGAAGAATCATGTCTTCGGTAATTTCAAGTTATTTTCTCTTTTAAAAATATCGATGAAAAACGTTTATGTAAGTCTGCAGAAGATAGGTATTAAAATCAATACTTCTCTATAGATAATAACAAGTTATAACCATATTTAATCAAATTATTTTAGCAGCAAGCATTATTTACGTGACAATACCTTTGCCAACACCATTTTCTAATTATATTTAACACTAAATCTGTTTTCAATTAGTCAGAGTGAAGATCACAACGCGATCAGAAACAATTGCAGTCTAATAACTAATTTGGACACATATTCAATTATGTAGGACACAAGAAATGATTCTTTGATGATGTGCGTGACACCTTACAAAATACCTGATGAAAGATATACAATTGTTGGTACTTCTTACAAATACGTTTACTACAAATAATATAACCGATAAGGTTATGCATACCTCGAGTTTTCTACGAGGGCATTGACTTATGCAAATTTATTTGTTGTTCAAATTAAAAATTAATTACATAGTAATAACTTTACCAGTCACGGTAGGAAGAATTAATGTGTTGTCGATAAATTTTTGATTTGTTAAGTATTCACGCAAACTTGCCTGATAATATACTAATGCAGAAAGATAATTTCTCTGATGTACGGGATAAAAGATGAATGATGGATATAAGCTCATGATGAAAGAACGTGATGATATGAGAGGTATCAAGATGAAATATTGTGAAAATACAAGACGTCAAATACAAGAGGTTCTTATTAAATCAGTTTAATAAGAATAGAAAAAAAATACAAGGTTCCCAAAAACATTGACATTGGCTTTTATTCCTTAAATATTGATCATAGACATATACAGGGTGTCCCAAAAGTCTCCGTACAACTTCAAAAAATTATTACAAAAAAAATAATAACAGGCCTACAGCAAAAATAATTACAACAGTACCTAGAGTAACTTAAAAAGTTTTTTTTTTCTACTGCCTTAGTAAACTTCAACATGAGATCCTTTCGTAGCACGAAGAATATCAAGACGATATTCCAATTCAATCCACGAACGTTTTTCATGCAAACTTCAACAGTAGCTACTGCTGTTTGGATCTTTTGTTTCAATTCCATGATACTATTAACTTTTGTTCAGATTTCATCAAACAGTTGTAACTACTGTTGATGTTAGCATGCTGAAACGCACGTGGATGGAATTGGAATATCGACTTGATATCCTTTGTGCAACGAAAGGATCTCATGTACAAGTATACTAAGGTAGTAGAAAAAAACTTTTTAAGTTACTCTATGTACTGTTGTAATTATTTTTGCTGTAGGCCTATTATTATTATTTTTTTTGTAATAAATTTTTGAAGTTTTACGGAGACTTTTGGGACACCCTGTATTATACATTAAAAAGTTACGTAAAAAAAGGTACCGCATTTTATGAAATCGATTAAAATTTTCGGGGGATTAAATTTGAAGAAATACAAAATTTAAATTTTTATACAGCCCTCGTTTAAAAAAATTTCCCAATGAATAAAATGTGTCCCATACACTAATTAGGCTATGTACAAAATTTCAGCATTTTATCGTAAAAAGTCACAAGAATATGAAAATACATAAATACTGACCAATTTTCTATACCTGGATATGAGTTCTCAAATATGAAAAATCATGTCAGATGATCACGTTTTAGGGGTCGTATATAGATTAAGAAAGAAAACAATGATTGCATAAATAAATAATTATTGTGTTATTTATTGCTATAAAAGTATCTAAACTGTGTAGAAATAATAATTTTACGCGAGGACAGGGATGAGATTTCTCCGCTTTTTTGCATACGAGTATAATCTTAGAGAAAACACTGTTCTGTTAAATTGCAGAATGTTCCGATTAAATAAAAAAACATTTTCTGTAAGATTATACTGGTATGAAAAAAACCGGAGAAATCTCATCCCTGCGCGAGGATTACAAAGCTTGTGCAAAATGCTTACATTATGTTTACATTTATGTCAAACATTTCTAAGCTGTTTTAATGTTCATTCACTGTGCCATTTCCAAGTTTTATTCTGTAATTCATCATGTAAATTTTTAAAGTATTTTTCAGGAAGAATAGGTTTGTAAATTTGTAAAGAAAACTAAAGATAAGAGGCGTATTTTATTTGCTTATGACGCATTTCTGCGTCGCATCATCTGCACTCTAACTGTAAACATTTACATTTTAATTTATGATTAACTCCTCGCCAACTTTGTTTAAACATATCTCTGAGACTTTTTATGATAAAATACTCAAATTTTGTACATGGCCTTATTAGTATATGGGGCACAATTTACTAATTGAGAAATTTTTTTGTACGGGGGTTGTACAAAAATTTAAATTTTGTATTTCTTCAAATTTAATCTTCTGAAAATGTTAATCGATTTCATAAAATTCTGTACCACTTTTTATCTAACTTTGTAATTTAAAATATATGTCTACAGGGCCTGATTTACCGGCGGGGCAAACGTCCACCAGTAAAATTGACTAGTATTGTTTGCCTTATTGTTGACAGAAATTATTCATGAATATGGCGTTTAAATAAGGCGAAAATTTCTATTTCGTTTTACTGGTGGAAGTTTGCTCCGCAGGTAATCAAGCCCTGTATGTCTATGATCAATATTTAACCCTTTCAGGGGCAAGCACTTGTGTTCCCGTAACGTTGAATTCTCACCGGAATTTAGGAAAAAATTTAGTTCAAAATAATGAAAAGCAATTTTTCAACCTTCCCCCCCCCCCCCCCCCCCGACAAAGTTAAAAAAGTAAAATTTAATTAAAAGTTTCTGGTTCGAATCGGATTAAAATTAGGTGGGATATAATATATCCCACCGCCCCTCAAAGGGTTTTAAGGAATGAAAGCCGAGGTCAATGTTTTTGGGACTCCCTGTATGTGTTGAGTTAATGATCTAGTTCCAACTGAAAAAAAAAAAAAAAAAAAAAAAAAACAGTTTGTATATGATAATAATGGACTGAAATTGAAAGAGAAATTTGATGCATCTTACTGTAATGTCTGTAGAAAAAACAAACAATCGCCCTGATGCAAAATTCTTATTATGATCTAGAAATGAAATTCTTGAGAACAAGAAAAAAATCAATGCCACAGAATACGTTTAGTAGAACTCTTTTAACAGAAGTTTGTCTCTTTTCTTTTGAAAAATTAACTGTCGACATTTCTTACCAAACAGGTCGACTACAAGTAAAACTAGTCGTTGGGGGCCACCGTAATACTTACCCATCATGGATATGCATAATGTAAAATATTAAAATTAAAAAATGTGTAAACTACTTATAAAATGCATTGCAATTCGAATAAAATTGTGGCTTGATGACGTCGTGAACTTTAAAGGCTCGATTACTGAATTGCTTAAAAGAAACATCCTTATAACTCCAAAAATAATAATCATATTAACTCGCGGTTTATTGCATCTGATTAAGAGTCTCATTTCCAATTAAAATATATCTTTGAATTGAAATTTGGATGAAATACAGGGTCATGAAAAATCGAAGAGTGTGGTAAATAGGATTACAAATATCTCGTCAACTCATTATCCAATCAACTTCATGCTTTATGCAAAATTTATGAGTTTTTTTTTTATTGTCTTTTATATTCATTCCTTAAAATAAACAATTTCGAAAATTTTTATATACCTTTTATCAGAACGAATATTTCGAGAGTCCGATAAAAATAGTGCCGGATAATCGAGGTTACTGAAATTCAATAAGCTTCTTCCCATTATTACATACGAAGTACATACCAAATTTCAAGTCTCTATCTCAATTTTTTCGGGAGATAGAGCTTTTACAGACACACAGACGCACGGCATTTTTTTTTTTCTAAGAATATGTTTTTCGGAATTTCCAGTGTCTGAAACGTGTAAATCCGTCAAAAAAATTTTCGATTTTCAAAACGATTACAAGACTTACCCTATACTACGTATGATGGGTAAGTAAAATGAATTACCTCAATGATAGCTGCCGATGATAACATAGCTGCCAACCCTCCGATTTTTTCTTGTCAAAAAACTATGGTACTATGGTACATTAAAATCTTAATAAAATTATTTAATAATACAACTTGTTTCTTATGGGGTTATTTGATTTCATTTCTCAAGAAAGATTTCTGTTTCAAAGAGTGTTTATTTGCCTTAAAAAATCGGGAAGGTTGGCAGCCATGATACAGTCATTAGTTTACGAAGGATGCATAAATGTACAATCGACAAAATTTCGCTTCATTAAATGTTCACAAAAATTTTCTAGATGATAAAGTAATAATTCAAAGTTACTATGTCTCTGATACACGCCACAAAAAATTATAATTCTTATGTATTATTGAATAACAACTGTCGGATATGAGATTAACTTTTGCAGGACGAACTGTTGTTACAGAACTATTTTGAAAATGTAGACATATAGTAATTACAAAACAGGATTTTAAACTTAATATAAAAGAGGAAATAAGGAAAAACAAAAAATTAGTAACAATCATCCAACGAAATGTCTTAAATGAAATAATTTGTGCTAGTTATATACTCAAATTACAACAATATAATTTTTAAAAAGTCGCTACTTTTACGAACCTTTTCAAGCAAGTACTACATATTTCAAAACTCGGATAAATTTGTAAACAAATAAATTAAAATAAAAATTTATAGAAACCGGAAATTTTTAAAAGAAATTAAATAAACATTTTAAAATTTATTACAAAAAGCAAAAAAAAAAAAAATCTGTAGTTATTATGTATTATTTTGTAACTTTTAAACTAAACGTATAGTCTCTGAAAGGAGTTTTTTTCCTTTTTTTTGAGATATGTTCGACCCTCGGTAGGTTTCGTCTGTCATTTTTTTGGATCTAATGGAATTTTTTTTTATTTACTTTTTTTACTATTTTTGTTATACATTTGTTCCATTATTATATTTTTAAATATTTTTATTTAATTTTTAACTTTTTAAATTTCTCACGGCTCCCTTCCCTCACATGCCAAATTACCTTTATCCTGGAAGTTCAGTTGGTAGGCAACGAGGTATCCCATGCTGCTAACTACATTGTGCCATTGTTACATAAGATCCCTTTGTTACATTTATACTTTTTTTTTTATCCTGGCTCCTCTGAGATATGTTATACAACTACTCACATAATGGGAGTAGAGTTGATTACAGCTGGGAATCCTACTGAAACACTCAACTGTTTCTGTTTTTTTTTTTTTAAGATTGTAATAAATTTATCGCTTAATATAACATTTTCTAATGATAATTAATTAAAACTTATTCAACATTGTTATACATATATTTTTTTTCCTTTTGCTAAATTTTTGTTACTATTTAATTATTTATTACTATTTGATTATTATTATTTTATTTCTATTTGAAACAAAATTAAAATAATCTTTTTAGAACAATTTTAAAAATAATGTGTTTCTTCAAGTAAACTTTAAAGATAAAATTATTCTAGTTATTTTGTTTAAAAAAAAAATTATGGTTTTTGATAATTATTATTTGGTTAAAGATAAAATTATTTTTACACAGAATGAAATCTTCGAGTTTCAAAAATTCTGCTAATTACGAAAAATGAACTCATTTTTCTGTAGGGGAAGAAAACTTGAGTTTAATGGAAGCTGTGAAATTTGAATGCCTAATGAGGTGGAGTTATTATTACTGTGCGATGACTAACATTTGTAATAATTTAAGATATCTCGACTTGAATTTTCATTGAATAATTTATCATTTATTATAATTATTCGTAAGTAATTCTACCTTGAAATGCGTTGTAAAGTACACATTACACTATAAAAATGTTGATTTTAAAATTAAATGCAGATAAACTTTTTATGTAATTTCTCGAATCCTAATACAGTAGACTCCCTTAAATTTGCATAGTTTAAAACCAGACGTTGTGCAGATTTTAAAATTTCTGGTCACTGTTTTGTTTACATTTTTTAAACAATAATTTGAATGTAATAAATGTAATAATGCACTCGAGATTATAATGCATGCTTACGATAATAAAGTAAAATAATAAAAATTAAGAAAATTAAAATATATATATATATTAAAAGTGAAGGTCAAGTAAATAATTAATAATGCATAACTAAATATGCAATATGATATACTTTTTTTTTAATTATTCAGTGAAACTTACCGTATAAATAAACACTAATAATTTACTTCAAAATCTTAAATTAGCAAAGTTTTATTTCATATTTAGCCATACTTAATAGCCAAAAAAACTTGATTAATGCTATTAATTACTAAAATTATTTGGTAAAAATATCGTGATTGCCACTAATATCAGCGCTATCTTAAATTTTTTCAGAAATAAATTTATACTTTTCTCATGAGAAAACATGAGTTGAATCATATTAACCAGAATTACACATTAAAATGTGTACAGAATGATATAAAAATTTAAAAAACTTGAATTTTACACCTACATCTTAACAGTAAGTTTCATTGTTTACATCGAAAATGATGTGCAGATTTTATGTATTTGTGGATTTTAGGGTGACATATTTGTGGGAGTCTGTTGTAATATTAAACACGTGAATATTTGTGGAACTATGGTACTAAAATGGTTGAATTAATTCCTTTGAAATTTCTACATAGGTAGATTATAACCAAAAATAGTGAACCGATCCATTTTTACTTTATTCTATCTTTACAAGAAGAAAGTACTGGATTCGTAAAAAAAATTCGAATTCCTGTTTTCGATGGATTTATATGTTTTAAAAGGTCTGAAGACGATTCGACTTCTTTTAGAAAATGTCTGTCTGTCTGTATGTGACAATATTTTGTGGGCGCTCTATCTCAAGAATTAGTGTACGGAATTTAATATAACTTTAGAATAAGTTACACCTTAATAAAAATTGGTTCTGATTGGTTTTTGATGTAAATCACACAACAGGTGGCGCTGCATTTTTCACGATTTCTGCAATAGTTCTATTTCAAGAACTAATGCACGGATTTTCATCAAACTTTAGATTCAATTAGACATTGACGTAAGTTGCTGCTGATTAGGTTTTTGTGTAAATCTCACAACAGATGGTGCTGTTATGCTGCATTTTTAAGGCTTCATTCAATTTTACCGATAGTCATATCTCAAAAACTAATACATGGAATTTCATCAAACTTCACAATCTGATAGATTTTGACATAAGATTTCGCTCATTAGATTTTCGTGCAAATCATATAACAAGTGGCGCTGCATAAATATTTTTATTTATTTATTTACTTCCCATGCTTTCATATTTAATGTGTATCCCAAATATTGAATACAGACTAAATCAAAAAGAAAGAAAATGAAATTGTAAATGTCATGCGTCTCCAAACTAATGAAAGTCTTTCTAAATTGTTTTTCGAATAATGGCTTTTAAATTTAGTGAAATTGATCCCATTACTAGGAAAATGGTTTATAAATCAGTAAGCGGAATGAAATAAATCGTTTCACAGTAAACGTTTTAATTGCATTTACCTCAGCTGAACGTGATAAAAAAATCTACTAATTTCATATTAAGCTAAAAGAATCATTTATCAGATTAAATTAATTTGTCAGCTTTAAATTACTCTATCTGATTTAGTTTAATTATTCAGATTAAATTAGAAGAGTCTATATTATTCTGAAACGCATCGAGAATTTTTGCTAAACTAGAAGAATAATTCGTATTTGTAACTAATATTATTTTAGATTTGTGTTTTTAATAGAGTTTTTAATTATAACAGAATCAGGTTGCGACAACAATTTTTAATGGAATGTTTCGTCTTATTTAATCGCAGAAAAATATTACAAATTCTGAATAAAATAAGGTGATTACAAAATCTAAGATTTAAATATTGCGTAGAAAATTTAGTATTTCCTTGTTATATTGGCCTTGGTGTGAGACAGGAAAGTTTGAATTTGGCGAGAAAAACAAAATTTTCAAAATCACTTTATTTACAATTAGAAAACATCAGCAGATTGTTATATCTTTATGAAAGAACTACAGGGTTCGTACGCTTCTACCACAGTTTTTAAGAGAGTTTTTCTATTTAATATTTAAGTGGCAGAAGTAGTAGACGCCTTGTTTAATTGTAGGATTTTCAGTACTTTTCTGCATTTAAATAAGGCGAATAATTATATTAAAAAATTGTGGTACAAGCGTACGAACCCTGAATTAACGGCTCGTCCCGACTTCGCTGGATTCAATGTGTCGAACTCCTTGGAAAACTGTCTTACGCAAAATATCTAATCCAAAATCAGCAATAGTTGTCTTATTCGTCTAATCTTCCATAATCGGGTTCATTGCCGATGTTGGCAACGAAATCGCTAAAACAGCTGAAATACGAGTTTGACTATTTTTTAGCAGATTGGTGTAGTTGTATTTTATGTATTTCATTGTTGTAACTATTGTTGCGACTTTATTTTTGTAACTGTATTGTTTTTTTTTACCTAACACTACTGATTAAATATGGCAAACAACTGTCAACCCCTCTATTTAACCCCCTTAGGGGGTGAATTTCTGAAATCGCTGAAATACGTGTTTAACCATTTTTTTAGTAGATTTGTGTTCCTGAATTTCGCGCTCATTCTTAAAACTGCTGCTGAGATATGGCGAAATGAACTAAAACTCTCGACCCCCCCTTTAATCCTCTTTGGGTGGGAATTTTCAAAAGTCCTTTCTTATTGCTTGTCTAGGTCATAACAGAAATCTATTGTCCAAATTTCGTGACCCTGACTTTAGTCGTTTCAGCTGGGCGCAATAAGTCAGTCAGTCAGGCGTTCTCTCTTTATATAATAGTATAGAAGATCAATGTATCAAATGCACATACAATTGTTTTTATATTTATGCCATTAAAATCATACGTTGAGAAGCAATTTTTTTAATCTATACTAATGTTATAAATTCCACATCCATTTCAAAGGCACACAAGTACCACTTGGTATATTTCAACGGTTTTGCTAGTTTATACATAAATAAGTCATACATCAATTTATTACAAAATATATGACATAGAAAAGCCATATAAAAATTTTTCATTGGTCACCGTTTCACTTTCGTGATTGTTTATAATATTTGGCGCGGACCCTCACTTCCTTAAGAC
The DNA here is from genome assembly GCA_963931845.1 of Maratus michaelseni. Classification (NCBI taxonomy): domain Eukaryota; kingdom Metazoa; phylum Arthropoda; class Arachnida; order Araneae; family Salticidae; genus Maratus; species Maratus michaelseni. The sequence goes on along the minus strand of OZ007595.1, from coordinate 264,735,112 downwards.
TGAGTTATACCAAGGCCCTTATAACAAAGAAGTCCCGAAAATGTTTAATCTTATATAGTGGTTTCATACGTATCCTGTAGAGTTGTGTTGTGATATTCGCGCGCTAAAGCAGAGTGGGTGAAATGTAAGGGAAACTTAAATAAGCTCGCAAAAAACTCTTTCATTGATTCAACCTTTCAATTCTAATGAAATAAAGATTTATTGTCTTCTTACTTTTATTTCGCGATAGCTTAAAATAAAGAATATAAAATATACTGTATTTTAAATGTTCACTTAAAAACAACTATATTACCCATTCTGCAAAACTGTGCAGAAAGGGTTACTTTTAAATAAAGCTGAAAATACCTCCTCGACAGTCGTCAATTGGCAATTAAATGGCGTACGAGAGTACGATTTGGGCGAAACTGCTTCCCGAGATCAAAAGTTTTGTTAAACAAATTAAGAAATTTAGTTCAAAATTTGCCCTTAAATTATCCTACATTCAAAACTCTCAAAAAGCGTCAAAAGCTCAAAATAAAAAGTTACTTGATTTGTATCATGTACTACCATATTTTAACGTGTGTGCGCCTTTTGTGACTCGAACAGGGTTCGTACGCACTCCTGGAATTTTCAGGATAGTTACCGTATTTTCTTATAGAAAAACTCGCCTTATATAATCGCGCGAATACATAAGGCGAGTTTTTCTATAAGCAAATACTGGTACTTTCCCCGAAAATTCCAGGAGTCCGAACGAACCCTGTCGAACCACATCCAAATAGTATTTAGTATCATTCTATATGTAGTAGATTGTACAAATTTTGAGTTCGAAAATTCCAGGAGTCTGAACGAACCCTGTCGAACCACATCCAAATAGTATTTAGTCTCATTCTACATGTAGTAGATTGTACAAATTTTGAGTTCGAAAATTCCAGGAGTCCGAACGAACCCTGTCGAACCACATCCAAATAGTATTTAGTCTCATTCTACATGTAGTAGATTGTACAAATTTTGAGTTCGAAAATTCCAGGAGTCCGAACGAACCTTGTCTAACCACATCCAAATAGTATTTAGTCTCCTTCTATATGTAGTAGATTGTACAAATTTTGAGTTCGAAAATTCCAGGAGTCCGAACGAACCCTGTCGAACCACATCCAAATAGTATTTAGTCTCATTCTACATGTAGTAGATTGTACAAATTTTGAGTTCGAAAATTCCAGTAGTCCGAAAAAAACCCTGTTGAACCACATCCAAATAGTATTTAATCTCATTCTACATGTAGTAGATCGTACAAATTTTGAGTTTTTTTATACTTTTTTTTTTTTGTACAAATTTGGTGGTATGTGCCTGTTTATTTTGAGTTTTTTTATACTTTTTTACAGCTTTAAAGATGCAGTGACATGTATGGTAAATTTTTAGAACTAATTTTGTTTAATTTTCATAAACAAAACTTTCGATCATTGGAAGCATTTTCGTTCAAACCGCATGCCGATTCATTGATATTTTTAAATGAATTTTTAAATGTTTCAAGGACTTTTGGCCAACCCTGTATATTGCATGTCAAAGTACGGCAGTCTTACAAAGAAACATACAAAAATATATCGCAATAGCGCACTTTTAGATTTCCTCCATTCATATATTTTAATCCTTCTATAATTACTCTTTCCTTGAAGAGAAAAGAAAACTCTTCTCTTATTTGACATTTTTATTTTCTTTTTCAAGACAAAACAGGTACGTTTCATCTAAAACAACTGCATAAAGGATTATGAAGGATTTCGTAAAACACAGTATTTGGTTTTAACTGACTCCTAATGATGCAAACGAAACAAAAACTTCTCTTCACGCATGGCGTCACTTGTGACATAATCTTTTCTCGATTGCGTCATACGAAATCTGACTTTGGCGAAGAGATATAGAAAACTGCGTACAACTTCCGTATCTTAAGAATCAAATCATATTCATAATAATTATTGCTTTGGAATTATCCGGTGATTTTTAATTATATCTTATTGGTGTTGTAACAATTCAAAGATTTTAATAGTAGATAAAATTCGCGTGTTTGTAATCATTATGTTTCTTAAATTGATAAGTTTCTTGGAAAGTTATATAGTATAAATCTTAACTGTACTGTTAACATGACTAACAAAGAAAAATAGAACATTAACCGACGCGTCAGTTCAAATATGATAAATAAACTATTTTTGCTAAGTTTTGTGTTTATTATTTTTAAAAACTTAGCGAAAACAGTTTATTTAACATTTTCGATCATGAAGAAGTCGCCATTTGACTGTACGAAACATGCGTTTCGTAACATTTAACCCCTTCAAGAGCTGTGGATATTATATATCCCGCTTAATTTTAATCACCAAATGCCACAATGGCACCAGAATTTTTGAATAAAATTGCCTTTTATAGTGTACGCCAGAAAGAACTTTTACTGATTTTCAAATAAATTTGTTGGTAAATACTGGTGTCAATCAATCATGTCAATATTTTAAATACAAAGGTACTTTGCCCCTGAAAGGATTAAAGGACTAACGGGAAAAAGCAAACTTGCACGATTTTTGTACGACAGCGTTCGTACGCCTTTTACCACAATATTTTAATAGAATTTTTCGCCTTATTTAAATACAGAAAACTATTACAAATCCTGTAATTAAACGAGGCATCTACAATATCTGCTATTTAATTATTAAATAGAAAAATTCTATTAAAAAAATTGCTGTAAAAGCGGGCGAACCCTGTACGAATAAAATGGAGCGAAAATATTTGACATCAACCATGCACTTGGTCCAGGAATGTGAGTACAAAAAATTTCGCGGTGAAAATAAGAGCAGAGCTCGATTACCACCGGAGCAATCAGCGTTGCCAAATAGTCATGTTCCCCAAAAATTTTGAAAATTTCCCCAAATCAGTGGGATTTTTTTGTTGTTGTTGTTTGTTTGTTTGTTTTTTCGAAAAAGTCCCTGGCGCAGTTTCTGCTTAAAAGAGTATTTTTTTAATTTTTAATTTACCACTATAAAAAATATTTAACTAATTTATGCTCAAAATAATCCCCAAATCAAGCCTTTTTTAAAAAAAATTCCCCAATTACAAAATAATAATAATAATAATAATAATTAATAATAATAAAATAACGAAATTGCTAAATGACATTTTTTATGTGATTGATTACTTTCTTGGAAAAAATAACACGAATTATGAAAAGATAAATATATATTAGAAATAGATAACAAATAAATTTTAATTTGAAATACGTGTAAACTGTAAACAACGAGCACGAGGATAATTTATAATTGATTGTTGATAATTGATATAAATTTCTGAATCGACGAATCAAGATCCGGTATTGCCAGATGACTAAAAGTAAACTTTAACCTGAAAACGTGAAATAATGAAAAAATTCCCATGTTTTTCCCCAAAAATTTTGCTATTTCCCAAATATTTCCTCACTAAGACTTGTCCCCAAAAAATTCGCCTGAAGTTTCAAAATCCCCAATCAGGTAACATTGGAGCAAATTGCCACCAGTATATTAGAATAAAAAATTTTGCTGTTTTAAAACTGAGCACTTTTGTTTTAAATAAGGCAAAAAATACTTTTATAAAATACCGGTGGGAGTTTCCGCCTGCGTTAATCGGGCTTTGAATGAGAGTCTTGAGGATAAAGCGCAACGAAAGAGACAGACCGGGGTACATCCAGGCATTTTGGATGTCACATGATCACGATAGGCCGGTTTCCACCAATTTTCGATCTGCCGTATGATCAAGGTAGGCTGAAAAACAGTTGAGATGAACGGAGCACCGCTGGCTGTCTTTTTCTTTGGCTGAGGTCGTGGAAGGGATTCTGTTGCTGACAATGCGAAATTTAAAGTATCAGTTAAGCCTTTGACTACGCATCGGGACATATACGTCCCAAAGTACTTTTTGAAAGATAATCTCCGATATACACTTATATAAGAATATTTTGAAGAGAAAACTACTACAAAGAAAATTACTTGTAAATTGTGGTGCGATTGAATATAAAAATAATCGCCACTCTTGGCCTGTAATCAAAGGGTTTACTCATTAACCCTTTAGCGTGCAGTGTCCACAAAAAAGGACACCTATTTTTAATTCCGAAACTGACAAACGGCATTAAGAATATTTAATGAAATTTTTCCTGTATGGGGAAAATAAGCAAGTGTTTATTTTCAAATTAATTCTTTTGTAAATTCTGGTGTCAGTCCATAATTTCATCATTTTAAAAACAAACTTACGCCGCGCCGGATAGGGTTCACTGCCAAAACTATGTGGGCGGAGTCTTCGATATTTTTACTGAAATTCTTTTTCCCACTTAAATTCTGAAAGATAATATTTGGTAATTTTAATAGCAAAGTTTTTGTCATTAAATAAAGTATTTTTCAACATATTAAAATAGTGGTGGCTAGGCAGTTTTTATTATTATTATTATTATTATTATTATTATTATTATTATTATTATTATTATTATTATTATTATTATTATACACTTTTATTTTGAATGTTGACAACCACGAGTATACTCATGGTTGTCAGCGAATGGTTTAAAGTTAATCCACGTAACGCAGTCTAAGACATAGCTGACAACTTTTATGCTTTTTTTTATATATCGCTAAAATATAAAAGTACATTTTGACTTATTTGATCGCCGAAATCTGCGGTTAAGTTAATCAAAAATTTCTATTAAATTTAGTGTTAACAATAAAGTGTAAACGTTGGAGTCTAGAAGTTTGCAGCTGAACTTTCAGTATATTTTGAAATTATCTCCAACAACACAAAAATTAAATATCAGAAACCGATTTTATATATATACAGGGTGATTAGAAAATGAGTATACATTTGAAAAATTAATAATTCACGGAATAATGTAGGTACAGAGGTAAAAATTGACACACATGCTTGGAATGACATGGGGATTTATTGTAACAACACAAAAAAAAGGTTAAAAAAAAGGCCGACAGATGGCACTGAACAGCAAAACGTCAGTGACTCTGCTTGAGAGTCGTGTATAAAAGGAGCTGTAATGAGAGTGGAGAGAATCAGATGCACCAGCAATCGCAGCATGTTGACGTTACCAGAAAAGGCAATGTTAGTGAAGCTCTACTATCAAAATGGGAAATCTGCCGCGATCGACCGACATCAATAGGCATGCTAAAAGACAACATCCAACGCCAATTTCTCACCATAACTACAGATATGCTGCACAGTGTGCTGTGCACAACATTGTCCCTCGTCTACAGCTATTGTTGCGGGATGACGGTGGACATGTTGAGCATTCGTTCTGAAGAACATTGTCTTTGCTTTGTCATAATTTGTTATGCTAATTATTGCTTTTCTTATCACACGAAGCGCCATCTGTCGGCCATTTTATGAACTTTTTTGTGGATACAATAAAACCCCATGTCATTCCAAGCATGTGTGTCAATTTTTAAATCTCTACCTACATTATTCCGTGAATTATTAATTTTTCAAATTTATACTCATTTTCTGATCACCCTGTATATATATAACCTTATGTATCAGTTTTTATTTCATTTTCGGTTATATTGCATAGTAGAAAATATTTTTAATACACATTATTCTCTTTGCGTTTAAAATTATTCTCCACCAGACATGAATGGAATAAAATTTTTGTTATTCATTTATTAGGCTCTTGGAGTAGAGCATTTTTATTACTATAAAAAATCAAAATCAAAATAGAATTTTTAAATTTTATTGCTAATTTTGTATTTTAGAAGTTACGACATAGTTTTTTTCACTTGAAAATTTCGGTTATATATACCATGCTAATTTAATAAATAACGATTGTTGGGCAAAATATTTTCAGATGCTGACGCCATGAATAAAATATCATGCAGATAATAAAAGTAATTTTTTTAAATGATTTTATTAGAATTTTTTGTATTATTCAACAATATAATTTCTTTGTTTGTATGTCTTTTACCAAGCATACATACATTGATAGTTTTTGCTTGGTTATTTTCTCTTACATATTTCGAATTATAAAAATAGTTTTTTTAAAGAAAAAAAAGGAAAAAAGCTGTTGTTAATAGGATTTGAAAATACCTTTACTTTAGAATTTACTTTTAGTTTAATAAAATGAAAAAAAAACTAATGCCATTTATCTCGAAATAACGTTGAGTGTTTTGCCTTCGGTAACTGCATTAGAAATACATTAAAGACTGCTTTAATGGTATTATCTAAGCTGTCTAATTTAAGTTAACTCTAAGACATATGAACAATTTTTAGGCATTTAATAAATAATTTTAAAAAGATTTTTTTTTCTGTTTTTTAAAATCGAAGCAGGATTTCTTAAATATACTCATATTTTTCCAAATGCTGTAAAATCAGAACATTTTCCTGATTATCTTTCACTAGAATTCCTGAGAAATTTATAAAATAGTGATAAATCGTTTTTAAATATAATTGATCTTCCAATGCATCACTTTTTTAATGTATTTTCTTTCTGGATGTTACAGAAATATATAAATATATTATAACATAGCTGCTAACTTTTACGCTTTTTTATTACCGCTAAAATTTAGTAAAATTTTTTGTTTTATTTATTCGAAAAATTTTGGCGACGAGATAAGCCAAATTTACCATTAACCAATCTTTGCATGAGTTTTTCTTTTACAATTGTGTTTTTTTTATACATATATTAAATATTAGACACCAGAAATTTTAAGATAGATTTTTAAATTTGTTTAACAACATAGTTCACGGGGAATTTAATGGATTAATATTTCTATATAAATATAGTGGTGGCGAAGGAGTTGATTTATTTATTAAAAGTTAAATAAAAAGTGATGAAAATTTACATCACTATGCAATTAAGGGTTAAAAAAGCGTAAATGTTGGAGTATCTGATTATAATAAAAAAAATAGAAGAAACGGAATAATCGACCACACTTCCGGTGTGACGTCATAATGCCAAAGTTATTATTTTATATAAAGTAAAACTACAAGTTAGTATTGTTCTTTAAAGTTTATTTATATAAATAAATCTAATGAAGTGAGTATGTAACTAATAAAGTGGATATTTAACTAAATATTAATTATGAACTATTATAATACCAATAGATGGCGACACTTTACCTTTCAGGTAGTTGTAGATAATACTGTTAATATTATATTTAATTTAACTATAGAGGGAGCTATTGATTGTATATTAATTTTACTTTCAGGAATTAAAATTGGATGGAGTAATATATATTCACGGATATAAATTTGTTATAAGTGTATTAAAACCAGAATTATTTTGAGTGTTTTTGAATCATTTTGTGATTGGGTGTCATTTATGGGGTTGTATTTTAAAAAAAGTGTGCTCTCAACTTGTCTTACAAATCATTTCTCTCAACTCGACTTAGTTAACATGTATGATGCATTGCCATGTGGATGTGAATATTATGTAGACGTTGTGACATTTTAAGGATTCTGTATAATTATTGTGAGTAAAATATTTTATCTACACTTTACGCGTTCATATTTCCAATTTTATTATTTCAAAACTGTTATCTCGTGGTAATTTAGTGAGGTGTTAATTACAGTTTTTTGGATAATCGATGTGAGTGAAATATATTGTATTTTCTTAATGGTTTTTTATTTCCTATTTAAATATTTCCAAATTTTAATATTTCCAATTGTTGTCTGGTAATAATTCAGTGTACCTGGATGATTCTACTGATCTTAGCATTATGCCAGTAGAATTATGAAACACTGAATTATTATTTAAAACACATGTGGGTGCATCCAGGCTGATGAGTACATGTGCATGTGTTTTTCCATGTCCAATTCATATTTAATTCTCATGTGGTCCAATTTTCCATTGTGTATGGTTCATATTTAATTTGTTAATCCATTTGTGTTTACTTAATTGCAACTCCAATTTATAATTTTTTTTCCCCCTTTCTCTCTATTTCTTTTTTCAATATTCTTTTGGTATGAGTAAAATTTGGCCAATTACCATTGAAGCATCAGCTATGGTAATATTATGTTTGCACATGTTAATTATTAGCTATGTGGTATTCTGTATACACAGTATCATTGATTATCTCTTTGGAGATTTATGTAGAATAGAACTTGATATGTTTTTTTAAATTCATAGATATTATAATTATTTAACATTCTATAAAATTATGCTGCATTGCGCAAATTGGTATGGAATGGTTTTTACAAATTCTTTTCAATATTCTTTTCAACAATTAGCTAGTTAAAATATTGATTTTTATATGATACCATAATTTAGCCTAATTGGCTCACAAATCACTTTGATTAACTTCTGTTTGAAATACATAGTTATTATAGCTGCATTGCGCTTTTAATGGTGTATTTAATAATAATTTAATAATAATAATATTTTAGTATTACTATTATTTCCTGGTATCATTTGTTTATCTATTGAATTTTCAAGGGCATCTTTATAAAATCTTATTCAGGTTCTAATGATTTTTTTTTTTTTTTTTTTTTTTTACCAACATTAATTTTGTACTGACTTATGACTGCTAGGGGTTTTTATATTGTTGTCTTTTGATGTTAGTTTGCTTAATGGGACTTTATGTATATATGTAAATAGTTTTATTATATAGCTTTATTATATTTAATCAAGTATTAAACAGTCAATCTTAATATTTTTTTTTATTTTTTTTTTTTTATGGATATTCAAGTAATATTAAGATTGATTCATAACAATTTTTTTTTTTTTAAATATGTTATAGATATATTTAATATGTATTTCTTGCAATTTTTATTGCTATCAAACAAATATGGCAGTTATTAGTAAAATGTTAGATACTGGCAATTTAGGCCTTGGTGGATCCAGGACTAATGCTCGGTACAGGAAGATTATTAGGGATCTTCCTGGATCGTTATCAGATAACCTATTCTATTGTCCCAAGCCTGTACTATGTTTTCGAGAGTGTGAATCTAAGCGTTGTCTTACATGTCCATTAGCTGATAAGTCACAGATTTCAAATAATAACAATCTTAATTTGGTAAAATTTTGCAAAGCATACAATGTAATCTATTCATTGAAATGCAATTCGTGTAACATGGAATATATTGGACAGTCTTGTCAAAAATTACATAAGCGGCTAAATTTACATCGTTCTCATATTGATAAATATAAAAATTCTAAATTTCAAACAACTCATAATATTGAATATACTCATTTCAAAAATCATGATTTTAAAAATATTACTATTAAAATACTTAAAATACAAAAAAATTTTACTGAACGACTTTTTCTAGAATCTAAATATATAAGACATTTTAATACTACATATCCTTATGGATTAAATCAATTAGTATACAAAAAATCACATCCTGTATTTTCAGATTTAACTAAATATGAAAATTATAAAAATCTTTATTCCGGATTAAATTTTTCAAACTTAAAAAAAACTTCTAGATCTGGTAGAGGTAAACATAATAACAAAAAATTCACTGATGATATTGTGATTCAACAGGAGCTTGATAATCTTGAGGCACAATTTTGTAATGATTATTGTTGGCTTGCTATAAGAAAACATGTTTTTAGTATAAAAAAGAAATATATAAACCAATATTTCAAGGTATTTAAAAAGAATCAATATTCTCCACATTTTTGTGATATCTTTTATGATATTCTACATTATAGAGCAAACCTATTAAATACAAGTCTTTCTAATAAACCTAAATATAAAACTAATAATACACAATTAATTATAAATTTTTCCAATCATGTATTTAATAATATAAATTTACACAATATAATAAACAACATTAATAATAATTTTCCAATAAAAAATTTTACCATTCACAGGACATATAAATATAATCGCACACTTGGACGTAAAATTTTTAATTACAATTCTTTTGCAAAAAATTTGGTCTCTTCAAAGAATTACCCATGTTATTGTAATGACCCAAAATATCAAAAGTATATAAATACAACACATGGTCATATCATTACTGGTGATCTTAATATTGTAGAACAACCTATTTTACAAAACTTAATGCATAATGGCACTAAATTTCGTCTTCCATATAAGTGTAATATCAAATCCATAATATTGCAGTTTATTCAAGATATTGATTTGTTTATATATAAAATTGCTGTTGATTACAATAAACCAATCGAATATTTCAGTGAATGGAGATTTTCTGTAATTGATAAATTAAAAAATGAAATTATAAAAAATTATCATCATATTACACATGCAGCTTTTAAAAACATAAATAAACATATATCAGAATTACAAAACAAATTTATAATTACTTATGTAGATAAATCTCCAAATAATTATGCTATCATTTGTAAAGAATACTATAAAGTGTTAATTCACAATGCAATCAACACAAGTAATATTTTTAATAAAACTAAATTAAATATTGAAATAAATAACAGAAAATTATTAAATTATCACAAATTACTAAAAATCAAATGTAATAATTTTAATTATCCTTATCTTGTTATAATTCCAAAATTTCATAAAAATCCTATTAAATTTCGCACTGTTACCATCGGTTGTAACACATATAATAAAAATGCAAGCAATTTACTACTTAATATTTTAAAGCAGATATATGATATAACGCTAAAACATAATAACCAACATTGCCTAAAAAATAGTTTTCAACTCATTAATAAAATACATAATATCAATCCGGTAAAATTCATAAAAACATTGGATTTTAATGATTTATTTAATAACATTGATATAAAAGACTTACATAAAACAATGTGTATATTATTTAAAGAATTTAAATCTCAATTAAAATTAAAAGAACATATTTCAGTAAATTTTTTTAAAACTTTACTAAATTTTACATTGCATAATAATTACATTATATATGACAATATTATCTATAAACAATGCCAGGGAATTCCGCAGGGCGGAACCGCATCTAGTATTCTCTCTGACCTTTACTTATATTATTATGAAAGAAATATAAGTCCGAACAATGATTATGTATTTTATCGCTATATTGATGACATTATCATATTTTATTTCAATGAAAAAAATTGCACATCACCACTCAATTTTTATCCTACTCAGCTTAAATTAAGCGAAAATGATTTAATTAATAATAATATAAACTTTCTTGACTTAAAAATTAATATTACTAATAATTATAAATTAATTTTTGATATTTATGATAAGAGATTTGATTTCCCATTTAAAGTAAATATTTTTACCAATTATGCTTCATGTTTACATAAATCTGTTTATAAAAATATAATTATCAATTATCTACATCGTACAAAATACTTATGCTCAGATATAAATAAAAACAAAAATATTAGATATATTCGAGATCAAGCAAAAATATATGGATATCCTATTTTTATGATAAATTCAATCATCAACTCTTTTAAATAACATTTATTATATAATTTAAATATAAACATGGTATGTAATAAATTATTGTTTTAGTGTGCGATAACATATAACAAAAGATATAGAAAATAATAATTATAACATACATTATTACAATTATAACATATTAGGAAATTTAATATTTAATATTTGTTTGAACATTATATACACTTTATGTAGAAAATTACAAATATAACATACATAATTACAATTATAACATATTAGGAAATTTAATATTTGATTGAACATTATTTATACTTTGTATAGTTGTGATTGTGCGTTGCCGATCACCTCTGTTTAAGGTATTATTGATGTGCAGTTTTCATACATTTATAAATTAACTTATACAATAACAAATTAAATTATACAATGATAACATTGGTGATTATAACTCATATATATATATCTATTTGCAATATATATAAAAATAAATATATATAGTTTTTATTTTTGTCTATGAATAATTAAAATTAACAAGTATTTTAATTACTGCATTGCATTAATTTGATTGAAAAACAGTAGTAATACTATTAATTATCAACATTATAAATTTTGAGATATTTTGAATTGTTTATGAATTATTTAATTAGATATTTAAATTAATCTATAAATATAAAATATATTTACAATGTAGTATAAATTAAACATTAATTATTTAAAAACAAGTCTAATATTTATTTAAGTAGTAGTAAAAATAACACATTAATTATTTAATAAATGTCTATAATATCAGTGGATTAACACAGCTGGCAGCAAAAATAATTTGAATTAAAATAATATTTCTTTTACATAATATATTCTTGTTAAGAATATCTGAAATGCTGTGCAAGTTGAATTAATTCTGTGTAGATTTATTCATATAGTAGTATTATATTTTATTTGAATTTTAAGTAAAACTACAAGTTAGTATTGTTCTTTAAAGTTTATTTATATAAATAAATCTAATGAAGTGAGTATGTAACTAATAAAGTGGATATTTAACTAAATATTAATTATGAACTATTATAATACCAATAGATGGCGACACTTTACCTTTCAGGTAGTTGTAGATAATACTGTTAATATTATATTTAATTTAACTATAGAGGGAGCTATTGATTGTATATTAATTTTACTTTCAGGAATTAAAATTGGATGGAGTAATATATATTCACGGATATAAATTTGTTATAAGTGTATTAAAACCAGAATTATTTTGTGTGTTTTTGAATCATTTTGTGATTGGGTGTCATTTATGGGGTTGTATTTTAAAAAAAGTGTGCTCTCAACTTGTCTTACAAATCATTTCTCTCAACTCGACTTAGTTAACATGTATGATGCATTGCCATGTGGATGTGAATATTATGTAGACGTTGTGACATTTTAAGGATTCTGTATAATTATTGTGAGTAAAATATTTTATCTACACTTTACGCGTTCATATTTCCAATTTTATTATTTCAAAACTGTTATCTCGTGGTAATTTAGTGAGGTGTTAATTACAGTTTTTTGGATAATCGATGTGAGTGAAATATATTGTATTTTCTTAATGGTTTTTTATTTCCTATTTAAATATTTCCAAATTTTAATATTTCCAATTGTTGTCTGGTAATAATTCAGTGTACCTGGATGATTCTACTGATCTTAGCATTATGCCAGTAGAATTATGAAACACTGAATTATTATTTAAAACACATGTGGGTGCATCCAGGCTGATGAGTACATGTGCATGTGTTTTTCCATGTCCAATTCATATTTAATTCTCATGTGGTCCAATTTTCCATTGTGTATGGTTCATATTTAATTTGTTAATCCATTTGTGTTTACTTAATTGCAACTCCAATTTATAATTTTTTTTCCCCCTTTCTCTCTATTTCTTTTTTCAATATTCTTTTGGTATGAGTAAAATTTGGCCAATTACCATTGAAGCATCAGCTATGGTAATATTATGTTTGCACATGTTAATTATTAGCTATGTGGTATTCTGTATACACAGTATCATTGATTATCTCTTTGGAGATTTATGTAGAATAGAACTTGATATGTTTTTTGAAATTCATAGATATTATAATTATATATATATATATATATATATATATAAGAAAAATATTGAATTTGGTACAATTTAATAATCTGGTACGATATATAATTGCATATAGTAAAGTTTGAGTGTACGCACACACAAAAGTATTACTGTACTTAATACTTTCATATCAGAATATAGCTTTATAAAACAACCCTTCATTATTTGAATTAGAAAGTATTTAGTTTAAATTATTACTTCTTTAATAGAAGAACATTAATTTATGACGAATATATATTCGATGATAAGTAGTTTCACGACAGTATTAACCACTCAAGTGGTTATGGCGTATAATAAACCATGGAAATATAAATAAAGAGGAATTGGCATAACCTCAAAATGGTGAAGCTTCTTCAACTATAGGCGGTTGCGCAGAAGCTGATTACCACAGGGGCGAACTTCCACCAGTATATTTGAATAAAAAGTTTCTCCTTATTTAAGCGCCTTATTTATGCAGAACTTCTGTCATAATTAAGGCAAATATATCTATTAATTTTTACTTGTGGAAGTTTTCCTTTGCGGTAGTCTGGTCCTGCAGTTCTGCCATATTGTGACAACATGAACAAACCTACTATCAATGTCATTGAAAGACATCATAATATCGCCCAGGTCCAAAGCGAACAGCAAAAACAAATAAAACATTTTGCCTTACTTATGACAGAATTTTTACATGAATAAAGCGTTTAAATAAGACAAAAATTTCTATGCATATTTACTGGTGGAAGTTTGTACAGGTAGTAATCAAGCCCTAACCCTTAATTACATAGTGAAGTAAATTTACATCACTTTTTATTTAACTTTTAATAAATAAATCAACTTCTTCGCCACCACTATATTTATATAGAAATATTAATCCAGTAAATTTCCCGTAAACTATTTTGCTGAACAAAGTTAAAAATCTATCTTAAAATTCCTGGTGTCTAATGTTTAATATATTTATAAAAAAACACAATTGTAAAAGAAAAACTCATGCAAAGAAGGGTTAAGGATCTGATGTGAACAAACAACAACCACCATCTCGTGACTACACCCTCAGTTACTTTACTCGCAACTGGTAGATACTGCACTATATGTCTGCTCCTCGTCATTCATAGCTTCATTATATAAACTAGCCTCGACGCGCCGCCGTCGCCGGCTTTAAATCCGACTCGTCTCAGTGCGATATAATAAATAGAAAAGAGACGACTTTTTGTAATTTTAATTTTGTATAATATTTTTAATACTGTCCGAAAAATGGGAAACGGAAAAAGAAAATTTGTTTTGATTTTATACTTCCCATTTGAGTCATAGAAGTTACAAGTATTCTTAAATTCTTTTCTATACTTTTAGGACATCGCATATATACTTAATCGCACACTAAAATCAGCCATTTTTTAAAATAAAATTCTATAGTTTTAAGAATTTTTGTTTTTCAAGAAAATATTTTAAGCTAAATTTTTTCCACTTTATTAGAAATTTTAATTCTGTACATTTGCTTTATGATATATATTGTTGGGAGTGTATTTATTTGCATTTTTTTAAATAAATTATAAATTTGTGTTACGATTCGTGTTGCACATACTAGAAAATATAATTGTGTATTTAGCAAAAAATGTAGCGCGTACATTTTCTTTGGAAATATTCTAAGTGCTATATTTCTTCTCAGTTTTCCTAAAAAGTTAATAACTACTTTTATCAGTTGTAAAATTTCTATTAGTTAATATTTTATAACAATTTTTCTGGAATATTCTTCTAATTGTTTAAAAAATTAAGTTGTCAAATGCGATTGATATATATTTTTTACTTCAAAGCAGATAAAGTTTAATAATCTTTTCATACTTTCATAATTAATTATCTTTTTTTTTATTTTCTGCTGTTTCATTATTATAATTAGGTGCATATGCTAACTTTTTATAGTTTTTATAATACATAATTTTGTAAATATTTCTGTTTATATTGGCGAAGCGAACTTTATTGAAACGAATAGTGAGCCAAACTACACATTCCTGAGAAAAATTAACCCTTTGATTATGGGGTAGGACTGGCGACTATTTTTATATTCAGTCGTACCACAATTTACAATAAGTTTTCTTTGTGGTAGATTTCTCTTCAAAATCCTTCTCTGCGCCCAATTACCGCAGGGGCAGACTTCCACCAGTATTATAGTATAGAAAATTTCACTTTATTTAACCCTACAGTGCCTGAATTTTTCTTTTACAATTGTGTTTTTTTTTATACTTATATTAAGAATTCGACACCAGAAATTTTAAGATAGATTTTTAACTATATTTAGAAGCATATTTATGTTCATTCTACAGGATTAATATTTCCATATAAATATAGTGGTTGCAAAGAACTTGATTTATTTATTAAGTTAAATAGAAAGTGTTGCCAATTGGCTACACTATGCACTGTAGGGTTAAGCGCATAATTTTTGTTTTATGTAAGGGTAAAAATTCTATTATAAAGTACTAGTTGAAATTTGCCCTTGCGCTAATCAGGCTGTGATTCCACTATTCCTTTTATCTCCAAACTTTGTTAGGGAAAAAAAAAGCCCACTAACTATTATAAAAACTATATGAAAAAATCGACTTTCTATCCTTAAGTTAAATTAAACCGCAAAGAAAATAAGGCTGAAATAATCTTTAATCTATTTCTTTACTGTTGATGGGAAACTACTTATTTCTGAACGTAATTCCGACAAAAATGACTTTAGTTTCTTCGACTGAAGTAAAAGTAATTTAAAGGAAGCATGTTCTAACACAACTAAAAATAAGTTACTTTCCGAAACAATGCTGTGTAATATAAAATATATCAGCAAGTAAAAGTCTAAGAGAAAACTCCGAAATACATGCGATTCTCAAAAATTCATCGAGACAAAAGAAACGGGAGAAAGCATTCTGGTGCATGATAACAAAAAATGTTAATCAAACTTAATAGAAAACTTTCTTTATAAAACCAACTCAGCATAATATTAAAGCAGAAATTGAGTTAATCAAAACTAACCTTTTTAATATTCTTCTATCATCCTTATTTTCTATCTTCATTAGGAAAAAACTTCTATTAACACAATCAAAATCGAAAAATACACCTTTTATTTCAAAGTTAAATTAAGCGCTGAGAAATTATTAGCAAAATCATTTATTTAATTATCGTTGTTGGGCAGGTACTTAACTCTGAACATAATTCTGGCATGTTCTAGATCTAACTCAATTAATAAAGAAATATTTTTCGAGGACACGCTGGTTAATAAAAAATGTGCCAGCTGAAAAAAAAAAAAATTAAAATACATGCAATTTTGCACAGATTTATGCATGCAAAAGAAACACAAAAATTTATTTTGAAGTAACAAAAATAAAATTTTCAATGAAAATTATTACGAAACTTTTGAATGACGGCTAATGGATCATTATAATAAGGAAGTAAAAATTTAAATTTTATGATGAAAAATGCACAAATATTTCGGCTTTATAAAAGACTGTTTGTTCTTCTAATATTCATTTATAATCCTTATTTCCAAACTTCAATGGGGCAGAAATCAAAAGTATAAAACTTTAAAAATCGACCTTCCATTTTCAATCAAACCTCTATAAAATATTTAAAAAAAATAAACTATTTATTTATTGTTTTTGGGAAGTTGTATAGCTCTGAATGTAATTCCGACAAAAAAAAATTAAAAAAATTAGGTTGTTTATTAAAGTAAAAGTAATTTCACCTGTTTGGGTCTGGAGTGTCTTTTCATTGACTATTACTTTTTCTTACAACTATTTTTGTTAATATCGGTATGTAATATTATGTATAATAAGATACATTATAAAAATATATAATATTATATATTATATATTATTTAAAAAATAAATAAATAAAAAATAACAAACCATATCTACGTTTATTTTCCTTTCGATTGGTGTAATCCGTTTTAAAAAATATTAATATTAAACCTTTAAAAAAATTCGTTTGCGAAAATCAATTTCGCGATTTTCTTTTTTCTTGCAATATTTAAAAATCGGCATCCGCTTTGAAAATCGAAATTTAAAAAAAAAAACTAAAAATTCCCAATTAACCAGCATACGTTTGTTTTAACCCTTTCAGGGGCAAAGTACCTATGATGGGAAAATCTTGAAATACTGAATGACACCAAAATTTATGAACAAATTTATTTGAAAATAATAAAACTTTTCTACGCGTACTTTATAAAAACAAAATTTTATACCAAAATTCTATTGCCATTGTGGCATTTGGGGATTAAAATTAAGGGATATATAAATGTTCGACCGCCCTTTAACCATATCGTCGCTACCACGTCAAACTATCGAATGTGAAAAAAATGCATTTTGTATTACTTTTAAAAATGGGCCGATTGACACCACTAAATGTTATTAGAATTAATCGCCTAGTAAGAATACTAATAAAATTTCTGGCCCTTTTATTTATTTAGAGATGCTGAAATCCCACCGGAAATTTTAAGAGAAAAATTTGTACTTTAAGTTTTCAATAAATGGTCTGTCATTAAATAAAGCAAAAATTTTTCTTTAAAATTTCTGGTGTGGGTTCAGATTTTTTGAATGAAAAGGGATGCCAAACTGGCAAGCCTGGTGAAGAATACTATTAAAATTTATTGTTGACAATCGGCTCATTTTTAAAATTAATGAAAAATGCAATTTTTCACATTCGATAGTTTGACATGGTACCGACGATATTACCGCTCAATTGTTTTATTTTTTTAATCTTCTCGACCATAGTAAATTGCATAGTAAATTGTGCAGGAGTTTACAAATCAATTAAAATATCAACATTTTCACATGTAATATATAACAATTATCGCAATTACAATAAATTCAATGCAAAAAAAAACCCTTTTTTTTTCAGTGTGCATTATTTATATATATACGCACACAAAGGAAAACCCCCAAAATGCCCTAAATATAAAATCGTTTCAGAATCTCCCCTTGCACGGGCAAAGTACTTTTGTTACTTAAATGTTGAAGTGATGGAAGGAAACTAGAATTTACGAACATTTGTATTTGGAAATAACAGGGTTCGTACGGCTCCTGAAATTTTGCGACCAAGAAATTCTTTGGTACCGTATTTTCTTACAGATAATATCTCCTTAAAAGAAGACGAAGTTTCGCGAGTTTAACCTAGATTTCTTTTTCTATAAAGAAAATACTGGTGAACGTCCTGGAAAATTCCTTGATCCGTACGAAACCCTGAAATAAGTAAAATATTTTCTTCACGTAAATTGTTACTAACGAAAAATTTACTAACTGAAAAATTTTATTACAAAATACTAGTGCCTTTGTGGTATTTGAAGATTAAAATTAAGTGTTATAAAAATCACTACTCATGAATGTATGAATCAATTAAAATTTAACCTTTAATAAATATATTCAGTCCATTTCTACCACCATATTTAATTGAAAATACTTGTGTTGTATATTTTCAGAAGTTGACCATTAAATAAAACAAAAAATCACTCTTTAAATTTTGTGGTACAGCACCCTAGATATGAACGTGAAAATACATTCTTCCAAAAGAAAAAATCGTGGAGTGTAGCTCTTGACATAATTCCGATAAAATTAATTTTACTTTATCTTATTAAAAGTAAAGTAATTTAAAGTAGTAATTTCTAACACAACTAACATCAAGCTGTCATTGAAAAAAGTGTAATAGTGGAAAAGTATCTAGCATAAAATACATACAATTCGCGAAAACCTATCCAAACAAAAGAAAAAGAACGAATTACTCTGATATATGATGAGGGGGAAAATAAAGAAGAAATTGACCTAGCCAAAATTAGTAGAAAACTTTGTTCATAGAGTCCACAATCAGATATCTATAATATTAAGCAAAGATTTGATTTAATAATGGAAAATGTTTAAATATTTTTGGCTATGATAAAGACGATAAAACATATATTCTGTTAAAAACGTATTTATTATTTTCGTATGGAAAATACTGTTATTTAAAATATCAGAATCCAAAAAACTGGCATCGTATCTTAAATTAATCGCTACAAACAAATAAGTAGAATATTTAAACTCTTTAATGTTTTGGGAAGGAATTTAGGTATGCACATAATTCGGACAAAAATCACTTCAGCTTTATTAATGCGTTTCTCAAAATAATATTTCTCCTTGCTTAACTTGAAACGTTATGACTCTTTTTTTATAATTATAAAAGCACACTTGCAGGTATGATTATTGAAGTGGTTTGTAATCGAACAGTTTTCTTTTTTTTTTCTCTTTATTTTACAATAAATTAATTACATGTTGAGTTATAAGCGATTGTTTCCTTGGGATGGCAGTTTTATTTTCTTTCCTGAGCTGTACCTGGAGATTCGGTTCAAAACGTCCACTTTGACACCATTTTCAGAAAACTCTTCTAACTTCACTGAAAAATGTAAAAAATACTTCAATTACAGAGTTTCTTAATAAGAGCAGCTGCCAATTTGTTACGTTTCCGAACGAAAACTAATTAAGAAGAGTGTCAGAAAATAGCCAGTTTGGATTTGAGTAAAAGAAAGTTTAAGTAAGTAAAATGTAAAAGAAATTAAAATAAAAGCCAAAAAAAATTTAAAGTAAATAATGTTCTAACAGAACTAATAAAACAACAGTTTTTCTTTCTTTTTTTAACACGTGATGTTTAAAAAATGATGACCCGAAAAGAACTGATATTCTGTACTTCCATCAGAAGAGAGAACATGTACTGTCATAATCGAGAAGGTCATTTGTTTTCTTTGACGCAAAATATTCATATCTATACTTTCAAATAAAGTAATATCTTCCAATAAATAATGTGTTTTAACACTAGAAAAACTGGAAATTTTACTCAAGTTTATAATAATATTTTACACCAGAATTTTTATTTAAAACTATTTAATTTATTTATTTATCTTATTTCAGTAAATCTTGTAGTTAATAGTGCATCTTAACTTTTTCCAACAGCTCAGTTTAATACAAGACACTCTACTTACAATAGACTGGGCTTTAAGTTGATTGCAACTCGGAAGCCTCTTAACCATTTCAGGGGCAGTGGTATGTTTATGAAACCACTTAATTTTAATTCCCAAATGCCACAAATAGCACCAGGAATTTGCTAAAATTTTTCCCATTTAATATGTATGTGATTTTTTGCCCTTTTTTCTTATTTACAAATAAATTTCTAAGTTAATTCCGGTGCCAGTCATTTATTTCAACATCTTAGTACTGAAAGTACTTTGCCCCTGAAAGGGTTAACCGACATCAACTATTCGGCAACTGTTCGGTATGACATATATTTAGAGAAATTGTTTATGTAGTTATTTTCACAGCCTAAGAGGGACTGCTCAGACGAGGAGGCCAAGTCTGTAGAGCATAGATGTCCCTCCCGGTACCTTTATTAAGGTTTTTAAAAAATCCGTTTCAGCTGAGCTGAGCGCGCCGGAAAACGTGACTGGGGGCGGGGTGAATTGGCTTGGGCCAAAATTTCCCGAAATTCACAGAACAAATCCCTCGCTGGCAGAGAACAGATCTCTCTCTCGACACGGGGCTGCGAGGTGCCGAGTCTCTTGAAATTGACTTGAGAATGGTGTGCTGCACAGCACCTGGTTATCAGACAGCAGATGAGCTAGAGGGTTGCGACAAGGGGCCCTGTGGCATTACCAGAGTAACACTACTCGCGACAAGTGCAGGCCCTAACTATCGCACGGGCACCCGGGGCCCGTGCCCTGGGCACAAAATTTATGAAAGGCACGAAATTTTCCATAATTTCATCTAAATTTCCATTAAAAAATCATAATTTTTCCAACGTTTTTATTTCTGAAAAATTAAGCATAGCAAATCTAATGGTTAATTTGGGAATACACTTTTCTAACTTTTTTTCATTTCCGTCTCATGTCACTTGAAATCTGAAATTGTGCAAAAAAATTTGTATTATGGAAAAGTTAAAAATACATGTAGTGCAATGTACTCGCAGCCAATTTTCCTGAAATAAGAACTTAATCGTTTCTCTAGTGTCGCATTTCAATGAATAACAGAAAAAATATTTTATTTTTATTCCTGGAACCGTTTTTGAATTTTCCGGAAAACTTATTATTTTTAAAAGACAGTTTTTGAATTAGTGTGTAATATGTAAAAAAAAAAAAAACTAGTATTATCAGTAAATCAACCAATCTAAGGGGCACGAAAAATTGAAAGTGCCCTGGGCACAGAAACTTGCTAGTCGGGCCCTGGGCACAGAAACTTGCTAGCCGGGCCCTGGACAAGAGGCGATGCCATACGAGGAAATGGGAGTTGCTCTGGGTACAAACTAGCTTGTGAGGTTGGAGATGTGTGCTAAGTGTTAGTGTATGTGTTTGAGTTTGTTCAGAAGTGTGAGTGTTGTAAGAATATTTTGCAGCCATCTCTTAGGGGGAGTGGCTGGACGTTTAATGTGCCAGCGTGCAGTAAGTGTGCATTTGGGGTAGGCGCGGGTAGGATATCTCACCTCGCCGCACTCTTTTCTTTCTTCCCCCTCTCTCTTACATTTTTTTCTATTTTATTTATTGTAATTTTACATCAAACAGCCAAGAAGCACCTCCCCCTAAATTCTAGGCCTACGCGCTGGCATAAAAATGGCGGCTGACGTAGGAGGATTTATTTCAGCGTTTGTACGGTCCCTTGAATTTGAATACCAGTAATTTCTAAAAGGTTTTTCCGTCTTTCTGAGATTAAATAAGTGAAAGAAGAATTTTAGAAATTACTATGGTGTGTGGATTCAGGGGGCCGTACAAATGCTGAAAAACAGAAAAAAATCCTCCTACGACAGCCGCCATTTTTGTGTCAGCGCGTTGCCCTAGTATTCACGGGGCGGTGCAAGAATCCGTAAAAACAAAATTCAGAAATATATTTAATTAAAATATTTAAGTTGCGGTCGAATCTGAAGAAATTGAAGTTGGAAATATTTGCTACAATGAATTAAGGCTTGGAGAAACATATGATTATTCAGAAATTCTAAAGAAAATGACAATCAAAAGAATCAAATATATTTTTTATGTTTAATAATGAAACATAGAACATTAAAGAGTAATGAAATCCTCAGTACGACTTGCGCATTTTGTAATAATAACACAGTATATTACATGATTTATAGTAGACGATAGCAACTGCGTCATATACTTAATAGTAGAACGTCACGGCATACCGTATGCTTTATTATAAATAATCACGAAACAGCATCACTTTATGGTAAACCATTACGACATTTTCTATAATTTATAGTAGACCATTATGAAATATTGCATATTTTATCATAAACCGTAGAAACATACCGTACATTTTATACCAAACTTTATGGCATTTTGCAGGTTTTATTACAAATCACCATGATCTATCTTGTGTTTTCAGCCAGACAGAGAAGAGGATCATATACAAATTACATCACATTGCAACAGGTGGATAAGGCCGCAAAGTGTGACACAATGTAACAGTAGGTGGGGATAAGTTAGCCCATTATGACATCACATCTAAATTATGAAAATATTTAAGTAGGCATTGCTTGCAAAAGTAATAAAATATATTCATAAAACTATACATTTATGCTCAAGCAGTATTAGGTATATTTTTTCTTTAAAATACAACATCTTACAGTAAAATATACGAGATCTATGGGGTTTTATAATTTTCATTTCAATAGATAATAAATAGTATATAAAAATAATAATTACAACATTGATTTAGTATAAATTAGCTCTAAATAACAGGTGCAAAATATGTGACGTAACAACAAGAGAGGGGAAATGACATTAGTGCGACAACCTCAATATTATTATCATTTATTATTATCATTAGGTTGTTTTCTGTTATTATTTGCATCATAGAAAAAAAATCTTAGAAAGAAAAGTTGCATAAAAATGTTTTCATATAAAATTAGTTTATTTAATATTATGATTTTTATACAATTTTGTGGATTATTATTTGAATGACACTGGTATATTTTCAATGTAATATCGTAATTTTATTATTTAATTAAAGCGGGGGAGGGGTGTACGCCTAAAACATTTTATTTTGTAACTCTATGAAGATTTGAGAAAAAGTGTATGAACCTTACTTTTTTGAGCTAATTTGATCCAAAGAAATCAAATAGAATCAAACGTGTCTATTAACATTTGACAAATTATAGCTGATACAATTTTTAATATGCAGATGACCCCCAAAGTGTTACTTATCAGATCCCGATTACCACAGGGGCAAACTCGAACAACTATGTTAATACAGAAAATTTCGCCTTCTGGAGATGTAGATTTTTTGTTTTAAGACAAAATATACTGTTATAAAATACTGGTGAAAATTTGCCCCTGGATTAATCGAGCTGTGTAAATTATGAACAACATTTAATAGCAGACATTATTCCCATTCGACTGATACCTATATTTTTTACATGATTATTTGCAGCAGAATTAGTAGGTGTTTTTTTTTTTTTTTTTTTTTTTTTTTTTTGTCTAGGACCGTTTAATAACCCTATATTGTCATTGTTGCATATATGCTATCATCAGTGTTACCAATTTAATGGATTTTTTTATTCCGATATTCCAAATTCATACCAGAAAATCGAAATCGAAATTTTTGCTTTATTTAATGACAAACAGTCCGTGATTAAAAAGAAACAAAAATTAATAGTTGTATTTTTTGGTGTAAATTCCGATTTTTTTTATTTCGGAATTTCTAGAATACATTTTACCATGGGCATTAGAGGGATAAATGCGCTTTTATGAATACATTTATGATAAGTCACTGCACGACAAGAAATACAAGTAAATTGATACAGAATTAATTATTTTTTTGTTTCAGTTGCGCAATAGTCTTTTCTTTAATCGAGTTTCAGATTTTCTGTATTTATATAAGTTATTATTTATTTTCCTTTTTTTCTTTCTTATTCAGTTTCAAATTTAAAAAAAATGTTGTTATTTACAGCTCTGTATTTCTTTCTCTAGGTACGTATTGAATCTTTCCTAGCATTCAGTGTGTTCTTAAAGATTTTTCCGTGAGTATTTTTTTCCTTAATTTGTTAATTTTTGTATGTCTTTATGCCAGCGGTTCCCAAACTACGTGTCATGACACACTGGTGTGTCAAGGAACGATTGGTTAGGTCTTCAAAAACACATAATTAATTTTATCTGCTGCAATAATCAAGGTGGGTACACTAGTTTGAATTTCAACGGAGTCTGGTACCGCTATTTCTAAATAGAAAATTTCTATTTTATATTTAAACTAGCAAGCTTCGTTCGCTACGCTGTCCTTAAAGTTGGGCAGAATGAATGATTTTGATATTGGAATGAATCATTCGAGCATGCGCAGAAACATATCTGCCAAACTTCTCTTTATATTTTTTTATTTAATAGTTACCAGAAATTTTTAAACGAAAATGAATTTTTTAATTTTAATTAGAGTTAGATAATGAGCGAAATAAAAATGGAAAATGTCTTTTGTTTTGCAAAATTTCTGGGGGAAATTGATTAAAAGGAATACGAATTTGTTTTCCTTCTTTTTTGTTTACAAAATCTCTCATAGTGATTGATTAACAAAATACGAATGTTGGTAACTATGATTTTGCACATGCGCGAATGATTCACTCAAATGAAAAAATCATTCATTATGCCCATCACTAGCTGCCATGGTCTGACCTTGAATCAAACGAAATATATCGATGAATTTGACGTTGCGTTTTAAAGCAATATTGACCTTTAACTAAAATGTCCTTCCGCGTTCCTCGAAACGATACGAATGCCATTGCGCTATTATATTTTTTAATGTGTTAGACAACATTTGGACGGTTACGAACCAACTCGTCAGTTGATCATTTACAGTAGGATTTGGTGTACTTTTAAAAAAGGGTAGGCTTCAGGCCCTCATTTCTCAGTTGGCTTATTTAACTTTTTTTTTTTTTAATCGGTTGCGTTCAGGTACCTTTAACTGTTTAAAATTGGATAGGGTTCAGATCCTCATTTTTTTAAGCTTTTTTATTTGAGTATTTGTAAAAAAAGGTTTTCTACAACTTTGTACATGCTCTGTATAATACTCTTATTCATATATTTTGAGTATTTTATTCCAGCTAGCTCGACAACTGGTTACTATCAAAACAATAATTGTCTTAAAACAAAATACAGATCATAAACTTAATAAATTTGATTAGCATCGAACTGAATTATAAATTTTACCAATGGGACATCAGAAATACTTGAATTATTAAACAATACCTGTACTCTGAGACATGTCTTATTCCAACATTACCATATTCAGGGGTGCAAAAATCTAGGCGCCAATAGACCGATTTCTACCACTAAATTTTTGTATTCTTCGCTTAATAAGAATACTGATAAAATTTAGGCAAAGTATACTAATAAAATTTGACGAAGAATACTGATAAAATTTAGTAGTGGGAATCAGCCCATTGGTGCCTAGATTTTTGCACCCCTGACCATATTCATGCGATACGATTGTAATATGAACGTATTAATCTTAAATATATGAGAAAAACATCATTTATCTTGTTTAACTCCTGAAATAGGGGAGACCCAGACCTGCCAAGTCTCCGGCTTTTTGGACACCAGTAATATAGTACAGAAAATGTTTTATTTAATCAGAGCATTTTGTGATTTAAGATAACAACATTTTCTCTAAAAAATTACTGGTGTGCAAAAATCCGGAGACTTGGCAACTCTGGGAGACCCCTGTACCTAGAGCCACCTTTTTTTTTTACACACAAACACTAAATTACTAACCACTTTTAATGTAAATATCATACATTCTTAAAATGGTAAATTATGCGAAATAAATTAATTTTCCTAAAACAATGCTTAGGACCCTGGACACAAGACATCAATGTACCTAAAGCTGGTAGTTGTTGTACCTTAGGCCATTCAGTGAAATTTTGAATTTACACTCTATAAAAAACAAGAAACCTATATTAAAATTTTATAAAACAAACAGTCATCATCAGATAACACATCAGTCAAAACTACACTGGTTTGAAATGTGTTTAAAATTGCTTGTTTTTAATAATGTGAAAAAACAAATCGCAAATTAACATACTACTAACCCACAATATAAGAATTATTTAAATTTCAAAAATGTTCCAAAATTCTAGCACGTAGGCTTACATAAAATGGAAATGTTTCTTTAATAATTATTCTACATTACAATTTGAAATTTTATCTAGAGTTATGCATTTGGGTACAAAGCAATTATCTGATCCTAGGTACAGCATTGAGTGATTTCACACAAAATGGGCTCTATGAAAATTCCACATGGATAGGTGATATATCTCATATCGCATTTAGAACTAGAGAGAACAAATGAGACAAGATGCTGTCTTTAAAAGAAAAATATTTTTCTTACCTTTGTAAAATAATTAAAAAATCCAGCTGCAAAATTTTACTTATGTGCTTTCAAATCAGTTTTCTATCTTTAATTTCTCAGAACGCCATTCTTTTGAAATTCAAAATGGCGGTAATAATAAAAACTGATGTTGCCACTCACCCATGAATAATAAAACTGAGATCCAAATCATTTTCATACTGAAATTGTACCAAACTGTGAAATTTGCAATACAAACGCCTAAATTTGGCATCATATTTCGCTTTCTCGGTAAATTTACTCTATGATATCAAACGAGAAATAATTCGGCCAAGCAGTTCAGAAATTATGATGGGTTAACGTTTGGAACTCTTTATTTGTTTAATTATTCGCGTATTCAAGTAAATCCGAGGTTCTATTTATAAATTTTATGTTCCAGTTTGGCTTTTACTTAAATTTATTGAGTTTATGATTTCTAATTTGTTTTAAAATGTTTATAATAATTTTGTAATCTGCAATTTAATAAATAAGCTGTAGTGGATATATCCACTATAACTGTCACTCTCAAGGTCAGAAAACAATGCACAACTGAAAATCTATGTCACAGGAACATTTTTAGACTATTAAAACGTGTTTGTTCTACTTATATTATTCGAGAACTAAATTAAGGCTTCGACATAGTAACGTTTTCACGTCGAATTTAATCTTCGTATCGCATATAAATCTTTAAAAGATTTAATGACATTTGATTCCTTTCATGTAAGTAAAAATAAAAATAATTAATGTATTGTCTGCAATTAGGATAGCTGGGGAGACTCATGTAGAGTCGGCCAAAAAAAAAAAAAAAAAAAAAAAAAAAAAAACATACAATTTCAATCTCCAAATTGTCACAGAAAAAAAAGAAACAAGCGGGAAAAATTCTACCTTACGACAGAATATAGATGGGCCACCCACGGCTTTTATCGTTGAGATTTTTTCAGCCAAGTCTAACTCGTCAAAAAAAAATTGTTAGCATAAGCCAGCTTTTTCACTTTAGAATTTAGTTAGCGCTCTAAGATTTTTTGTGAGGCTGGTGGAACATATTAGGCACGAACCCACCAAGTTTTAAAAAGATTCGGTGACTAGAAGTATTTTTAATAAATATAATAGTAAAAAGATGTTGCTCCAATGGTCTGAGATGTGGCGAGGTAGTTGTTGTGGAACATGTTTTAATAGTCAAATAATTTTCCCGTGACTTACAGTTTTAGATCTGCATGGTTTTCTGACCTTAGGAATAGAAGTTATAGTATATATTTAGAACATTTATAAAATGTCAGACACTAAGAAAATGTAATAATTTGTTTTTTTCATTTCTAGAAGATATAAATTGGAACATAAATTTTATAAATGGAAATTCAGCTTTACTTGAACACTTAAATAATTAATCAAATGTCTGTGTTTTGAGACATGTATTATTTCAACATTGCCATATTCATGCGATTCGATTAGAATATACACGTATTAATCTTGAATATGCGAGAATAAAAGATAACTTATGTAGTTTGACTCCTAAAATGCTGTTCCAATTCCAGGCTATACTTCAGATTCTTTGTTTAACTTTCATGAAAGGGATCAAATGTGATATTCTTTTTATGATGTTTATATTTGATACAAAGATTGAATTCCACACTAAGCGTTTACAATGTCAAAGCATTACCGTAATTTCCGGCGTATAATCCGCAGCTCAAAGAGTCGTTTTTCGACCCAGAAATTTTATTCAAAAATTGTAGTTAAATATTTACAGCGATCTTTTAAGTTACATTTTATAAAATAATATTTCTGGGTCGAAAAACGACTCTTTGAGCTGCGGATTATACTCCGGAAATTACGGTAATTAGTTCTGGAATAATAAAAGTGGAGCATGTTTTAATAGTAAGAAAAAATGTTCCTGTGACATAGAGCTTCAGTTCTGTATTATTGTCTAACCTTGCAAGTGGAAGTTATAGTGTATATCTGGGATATTTATGAAATATCATTGAAAAATCATTTTCGGAAAACAAAAAACTCCCATTAACCCTTAAACAAAATTGTAAAATAAATTTTATCAATGGAACCTCAGATTTACTTGAATACTTAAACAATTAAACAAATGTCTGCATTTCGAGACTTGTATTATCCCAACATTACCATATTCATGCGATTTAATTAAAATATGCAGGCATTAATCTTGAATATGCAAGATCCTAAAATACTCTACTAATTCCAGGCTATACATCAGATTGTTTATTTAAATTTCATGAAAGAGATCAAATATGATTTAAATTCTTTTTAAGATATTTATATTTGATACAAAGTTTAAATTCGATGCGAAACATTTACAATGTTTCTTGTCAATGTTCAATGTCTTAATTTAATTCTGGAATAATAAAAGTGGAGCATGTTTTAATAGTCAAAGAATGTTCCTGTGATATAAAGCTTCAGTTCTGCATTGTTTTACGACCTTGGGAGTGGAAGTTATAGTGTATATTTATAACATTTATGAAATATCATTAAAAGAAATATTATTTGGAAAACAAAAAACTTCCATGAACCCTTAAACAAAATTGTAAAATAAACTTTATCAGTTAAACCCCAGATTTATTTGAAGACTTAAACAATTAAACAAATGTCTGTATTTTGAGACGTGTATTATCCCAACATTATCCTATTCATGCGATTCGATTAGAATATATACGCATTAATCTTGAATATGAGAGAAAAAAAATAACTTATCTAGTTTGACTCCTAAAATACTCTCCTAATTCCAGGCTATACATCAGATTCTTTATTTAACTTTCATGAACGGGATCAAATATGATTTAAATTCTTTTTCAGATATTTATATATGATACAAAGATTAAATTCTATGCGAAACATTTACAATGCCGAAGTCTTAATTTAGTTCTGGAATAATAAAAGTGGAGCATGTTTTAATAGTCAAAAAATGTTCCTGTGACATAGAGCTTCAGTTCTGCATTGTTTTCCGACCTTGGGAGTGGAAGTTATAGTATATATCTACTGCTTATTCTTTTCCCTCTTTTCACTTGTCATCTACTGTCCGTGATCTCAAGGTTCGTTGATTCTTCCTCTAGGGACGGTTTTGGGGTCAGTAGTGTTGCTATAATAATGACATAGCGTTATCATCTCTGTCTACCGGGAAAACGGGCGCTGGGGTTTTATTCTTTCTTTTTATTATATTTTCATTTCATTTGGACAATAGGAGCGTTATTTTCGTGGGAGTAAATTGCAGACGCTCGCTCATTTACGCTGTTTTTTCCTGATAGTTTGAATTTTATTCATTCGTTATTTGGAGAAATGGGGGGGTAGGCGGGGGAATCCTGGAATTTAACGAGAATATCGTTAACATTTTTTTCCTCATAATCAGAGCAACTATTCAACAAGAAAAGTGTAATTTACGAAATACAAAGAATGGGAATTATCACTTTACTAAACAGCGTAGAACCACTAGAGTGAAAAAATGTCCAGACCAGGGTGCAATCCCGGATCCCTTGGTTTAGCGCACCAAGTGCTTTACCAATTAAGCTATCCAGACGACATCCAGTCTAGCATTCTCTCACTCTTATATGGCAAGGCTACAAACACGCAGCACAAGATTTTCACTCTAGTGGTTCTACGCTGTTTAGTAAAGTGATAAATCACATTCTTCGTATTTCATTAATTTACAGCGTAAATTCAGCTCTGCTGAAAAATTAATAAGTGTATAAGTGTAATTTACTTTGACATTTTAGCGACCGTGTGCTAAAATATGTCATTTTTTCTATACTTACTTCCATGGATATTCAGATTAATTTAATTTATGGTGTATAACGGAAATTAGAGCCACAACTGTAAGAAATAAAAATACACGTCAATACAAATATTTTTTATATTGAACCAGAGTCCATTTATTCAGACAAAAGCACAGTGTGTCTCATTCAAAACCGACTCTATATTTTCGTTCATAAATCAAACAGTAATAATGAAAGTATTTTAATGAAATCGACTAACTTTGAACTAGAGTCAGAGCCCAATTAAAGCTCTCTGGGGCCCAAGGCCTAGCAAATTTTTGGGGATTCTCAAATAAAAATACTAGCTAGAAGTTTCTTCGAAGATTATTATTAGATATTATGATACAGTTGCCAAGTTAAGCAAAATCTTTTTGATTGGTTTTTGAAAAATCACTGCAGGAAACTTCATTTTCAGAAACTTTTTCAAAATAATTTTATTCATTTTGAGGCCTTTTATCATCAGTGGGCCCAAGGCTGTGGCCTAGTTGGCCTGTTCGTTAATCAGGCCCTGACTAGAGTCATGCATCGGGCCAGGTAATCAGACTTTACCCGAACGCGAGTCGTGTCGAGTTGACATTATTATTTGTTATCTAGGGTTTGGTTTCGGGCGGAATGACTTAAAACGTTTCGTGTTGGGTGTTGACTCTTTCGAATATTGGAATCGGGTTGATCCAAATTTTCTAAAGAAAGTCCTGAATATTTTTTAAATGCAAAAACTATTTATTTGAATATTAATAAGTATGAAATATGTTAATGGGTGTTAAATATGTTAAATTTTATACAAAAAGATTAAATTGATATTTGCGGTATAATTGTAGACTGCTTTTCCGGAATGGTATTAATCTATAGATTACTTTTCTTTCACTTCGGGTTCGGGTATGAATATTTTGTATTCGGGTCGTTTTAGGGTTGATGTTTGTCGGGTTCAAATCGGATTTTGTGCTAACGAAGTCGGGTTCAGGTTGACTTTAAATTAAATTTCGTGTTCAACTTGGCCCTAACTGATAAACAGACTAACTTTGCTTTCTGTGAAATGGGATGACATTACGGAAATTAATTATTATTCGGTGTCTAACATTGTATGTATTGTCAACTGCATTCCAAATTGTAGAGCGTCTAGCTCAGTGTGGCTTGGATTCAGATGGTGACCATTACCAGTACTTCTCGCGATGCCATTGCATAATAGAACTTTATTATTATTATTATTATTATTATTATTATTATTATTATTAAGAAAGAAACTAGCGGAAGAAGTCTGGCATTGTGTTCACACCTAAATTGTTTTATCGCCATGTCCTAAGAATAAATTGGAGTATAGAAAACAATTTACAAAAAGATGAGAATATATATTATATTTGAGATAGTGAGGAAAGCATGCTTACACAACTTTAAAAATTATGTTTCTTACTCTGTTTTAAAATACAGGCATATTTCATAATGAAATTAAGGCCTTATAGGAAAGATTACATAATACATTAATTGAAATATTTTAATAAAATGTTTCATTAAAATTTCGGAACGCCTCCTTACTCTATTCCGATTTTCTATTCTATTCTATTACTCCTTCCGAATTCTCCTTACTCTATTAGAAATTGTCTTAATTTTGGGTGACAAATAGAATTCCTTAATTCATTTGGCACTCCATTCAGATATTAAATTGAAATCTTTGAACACTTAAATTAATATGTCAAACTGCATAATGTTCTTAATAACTAACCCATTTTCTTAAGTAGTTTAAACCCCTCAAGATCATTTAAAGATTTTTTTTTCGTCTATGGTAATAGGATAAAATATCAAAATAAATCACAATCTCTTTCGTGTAAAAACTGATAGTAGATTTTATAAGAGCACAGTTTTTGTAAGCAAGAAATTTCTATCTTACTTCTAAGATCTGAACTAAGATCTGCTTCTAAACTCTGAAATTTTCGCATTAAATAATTAGATAACATCAAGAAATATTATAGGATGTAGAGCAGGGTTGCCAGTTTGGCCTTTTTTTTTTTTTTTTTTTTTTTTTTTTTTTTCGCATTTATACCAGAAATTCCATGCAATATTCTTTTCTTTATTTAATGATAGACTTTTCGTAGTTACTTAAATTAAAAATTCTTCTTTTAGAATTTCCGGTAAGAATTTGAAATTTTTGTATTAAAAAAGGGCCAACCTGATGCAGAGCACTGCTAGCCGACCCCCGTAACGACACATTCGAAAAATTTTTACAAGCAACAACGAATACTGCGCATCTATCTGTGTTTCTGTTGTTAAACTACGTATTTAAAAATTTGAAAACTATATAAAAGAAATTATATTTACGGTGTGAAATTTCCATTAATTCAATTGCTAATTAAATTTAAATAGAGGGCTCCCACTGGCCTGTATTTTGAATACCAATATTTCTGGAAAATATTTTTCATGTAAGGTTTTTACAACATTTACACCAAAAGTTACTTTCCAGGTACGTTTCTACAAAACTTGTAAGAAAAATATAATAAGAAGAATTTTCTTTGAAAAATGTGGTATTCTAATATCGGACCGAGTGGGAGACCTGTTAACATAAAACGTTTGCCAACATTTTTCTGAAAGCAAGACCACCAATGGCGGATTTTGTTTTTCTTTTTGTCTACTACTATTTGAAAACTACAATATTACTACTATTTCTGTAATTTTCGAGATAGATTATTATTATTTAAAAAAGTGGTAGATATAATATTGAAAACAAAAAGTTACCAAAGGTACCCTGTAAAGGAATCATTACCAGTACTGTAGCCGTTAAGGTGGTTCTCAAATTACCTGCTCAACAACGTGAAAAATTCTGACAGATTTTCTGGCTCATTTTTAAACGCACAGGCATAAAATTGGGCAGGTCTGACTATTGAAGCAATTTGCAATCGAAATGAGTTTTCCATTTGTTGATAAATAAAATATTTATCGAGTTATAAGAGATCCGTGTCACGTGACCACACGTTTTCCCCTCCCTGATGCTGCAAGTATTGGGAATTCGGTTCCAAGCTCCGATTTTGACTGCATTTTCTTAAAAATCTTCTGTTTTTGCTAAAAAATATAAAAAAAAATGTATTTCGATTACATTGTTCCTGAATAACAACACTTGCCAATTTCATGTATTTCCGAGCAAAAATGAATTCAGAATGTCAGAAAGTAGCCCTTTTGGATTTGAAAACAGCCTTAAAAAACCAGATGGTATACGCCAGGGTTGTCTGTTTAGCCTCATTTTTACATGCTTTCTTTTACATTACTATTATGTATGTACAGGGCCTGATTACTAGCAAACTTCCACCAGTAAATTAAAAAAAAAAAAAAATTGGCTTTGAATGCCTTATTCATGCAGAATTTATGTCAAAAACAAGAAAAGATTTTGTGTTCATTTTTACTGGTGGAAGTTTGCCACGCCGGTAATCAGGCCCTGAGTATGTATGTGGCAATCAAATCATGTCACTCATTTTTCACCCACTTCCTTTTGACATAGAGCTTTGAAATTTTCAATATGCAGGGTGAATCTAAACTCTTGGGCAAAACTTTAAGGGGTGATAGTACACATCACGACAAACAATATTAAATAGGAAACTAAGGGTCCCAAACGTCTTCCGAAGGAGATAGGCGCCATTAAAGTTTAGGATCCAAAATTTCAAATGATTATAAAAAACGGAAAAATTGGTCGATTCGTTTGCGGTTCTCGCTAAAACTGTTCTTTATGTTATTTTTTTCTTAAAAATAAATTTTAAAGAAAAAGTTTAAAAAATGTCGATAGAGGGCGCTTTAGACTTTGGAGTAACGAACAACTATTTTTTACCGTTATTTTTTGTATCTGATTAAATGCTTTCAAAAGCTTAGACTTAAACTTAAATTTTGAGTGCAAAATCTGAATCGTTGGGAGTGGTTAAGTAGCGCAAACTGAACTGTGTTCAGGAGTTGAAATTTGAACCCCCCCCCCCCCCCCTGAACACAGTTCAGTTAGTCCCGATCTTTGTGTTGTAGACCAGGCAGAAACTACTACCCCCTACACGTAAAATTAACGATAGAGGGATGACAAAATTAAATAAAAAACTTATATAAAAAATAAATTTTAAAGATAAAGTTCAAAAAGACCGATAGAGGGCGTTTTAGACTTTGGAGTAATGAACAACTATTTTTTACCGTCG
Organism: Maratus michaelseni; assembly: GCA_963931845.1. Taxonomy (NCBI): domain Eukaryota; kingdom Metazoa; phylum Arthropoda; class Arachnida; order Araneae; family Salticidae; genus Maratus; species Maratus michaelseni. The sequence goes on along the minus strand of OZ007595.1, from coordinate 264,700,444 downwards.
ACTCCGACGAGGACCTGGTTGCGAGGATTGCCGTCGCAGTAGGCGATATCCGGGAGATGCCCGGGGTATTCACTAATGTTCGCAACTCCCTCCGCCGGCGGCGTGAAACCTACATCGTTGCTGGTGGGCACTCTTTCGACCAGTTTTTGTGATTCATCACGAACATCAAGCGTGTACGATTTTCTACGTGTCAACCTCCATTAATCTTGCGCACTACATGCATACATCAAATAGTTTCTTTTTATTTTGCGCGGAGAAATTGCTCATGTCTGTTATGAATCAATTTTCTATTTAATTTTGTCATTACTCTATCGTTTATTTTATGTGTAAGGGGTAGTAGTTACTGTCTGGATTAATTTTAACACAATTATTCAAATTGGTAAAGAAATCATATGAGTTGTAATTTTCCAACTGCGCGAGAAATGTCCGGGCCAGGATTCGAACCTGCAATCTCTTGGCTGAATCCTGCCATGCTCTACCAACTGAGCTATCCCGGTTGAATCTGGGTGAATTATGCCCTCCAGATTCAACTGGGATAGCTCAGTTGGTAGAGCATGGCAGCTTCAAGAGATCCCAGATTCGAATCCTGGCCCGGACATTTTTCGTCCAGTTGGAAAATTACAACTCATATTGTTTCTGCCTGGTCTATGACACCAAGATCGGGAATAACTGATCTGTGTCCAGGTGTGGGGAGGGAGGGAGGGAGGTGTTTCAAATTTCAACTCCTGAACTCAGTTCAGTTTGCGCTACTTAATCACTCCCAACGATTCAGATTTTGAGCTCAAAATTTAATTTTAAGTCTGAGCTTTTGAAAGCATTTAATGAGATACAAAAAATAACGGTAAAAAATAGTTTTTCGTTACTCCAAAGTCTAAAGCGCCCTCTATCGACATTTCTTGAACTTTATCTTTAAAATTTATTTATAAGAAAATACTGACATAAAGAATAGTTTTAGCGAAAACCGCAAACGAATCGACAAATTTTTCCGTTTTTTATAATCATTTGAAATTTTGAACCCTAAACTTTAATAGGGCCTATCTCCTTCGGAAGACGTTTGGGACCCTTAGTTTCCTGTTTAATATTGTTTGCCTTGTGTGTACTATCACCCCTTAAAATTTTGCCCAAGAGTTTAGATTCACCCTGTATATGTATTCCTGAGGGTAATACATGAATTGGACATTGATTTTTTAAAATTCGATTACTAAGGGGGAAGTAAACTTCGGCCCAAAACTTGCATTTTCCCCATAGAAATAACATTATATATTGATGAATACATATGAATACAACGAGTATTTGTTGAAAAGTACTAATGACAGAATTACCACAACTGCGCCAAATTTTTGCCTACTTGGCGAAATATCGCAAAATTTGGCGACAAAAACAAGTTGCCATACATGAAGCCAACTTGGCGATATCTGGGTAATTTTGCGAAATTCCCAATTAAATCCATTAATGCTCATAATCTTCTTCCATTGGCATAGCCTACTATATTTGCTATAAAGTGCCATAAGACAGATTTTTTTTAAGTATGTTTTTCTTTTTTTTCTTTTTTTTTTTTTTTTTTTGGGGGGGGGGGGGTGTTTAAAGGCCATTATACTTATTTATTAGAAATTACGAGTAATTTTTGCTTTATTCAACAAAGACATTTTGTGGTTACTTAAAGTAAAACATTTTCTTTCAGAATTTCTGGTGTGAATTCATAATTTCCGTATAAAAAAAGGAGGTTAAATTGGTAATCCTGATATACCCTATAGAGTATTATCGACCACTACAGCCCTAATCAATACTTTTTTGCAGTCACTGTCGACGAATTCTAACATGAATATAACTTATTATTTCAAAGCCAGTTTATTTTACTCTTTAAAATAACCTAACTTGTCTCTTACTAGTATATAAACTAGAAACACTTACCGAAGAAAACATTAAAAAGTATGATAGCCTTTGGATCATAAAACAGACGAAACCTTGACTGCTTATCCTTCTACCGGGGTGACGGCAGGTGTGAAGGCCTTTGTGTTTAATCAGTATTTGTCTCTCCCACTTCCGGTAGTTAAGGTATTAGAATAGACTTCTGGTTATGAAATTAGATGAGGTAAACATTTCTCAGTGCTTAAAAAAATAATAATTTTTTCCTATTGCTTTATGCTTGGTTGGTTGATTCGTTCATTGTAATATTTATAGAAGGAACTAAAGACGGGAAATGATACAATGTTGTAGTTGTTTCTAACCCTTTCTGTTCATTTTCTAAGACGCAATCAGGACCTGATTACCGCTTAGGGAAACTCCCACCACTATTTTTGAAAATAAATGTTTGCCGTAGTTAATCGCAGAGTTCTGTCATTTAAATAATGTGATTCAAAATAAGTGGAGGGAGATTGTCTAGGCGCTAATTGAATTCTGGCCAAATCCAGGGCCAAATTTAGGCATAGATAGAAAGGGGAAGGGGGACTTTTCAGCGCTGGAAGTTTCGAGAACTTGTGTTTGTTTTGGTCTGAAAGTGCAAAAGTGCAAATCCCTCCCGGAACTCCATACTGACCCCCCCCCCCCACCTCTTCCTTGAAGCTTTAAAATTCCTTCCCGGAGAAAAATGTCTAAATTCAACACTAGTACGTGGGGTACGAACGTAGGGTCCTTAAAGAAATTTAAAATGCCTTAAATCTGCAGAGTTTTTTTTTTTTTTTTTTTTTTTTTTTTTTTTTTTTTTTTATGTAGTACAGTTTTATGATTTACATAATGTTATGTTGTATTGCAGCAAAGTGGGAATATTATGGTATAAAAATTCCTTTTCCTTTTTTTCAAGCTCGCTAAGTGGGGGACCCAAAATGCATTAGCTCTTGTTTCATTTTTATTATAACCCTATCATGTTACTGAGTAAATGTACTTCTATTTGTAAATCTGAAACTCTTTTATTTTTGAAACAAACGTTCCTCAGACATTTTAAAGAATATGTTAAATTAAACATATTTTTGTAAGCTATACGCAGTAATTTAGTTTAGGCCTAATTTTTTCTAAAAGTCTAATTTTGATTAGACTTAATAGTTGTATAAGCGAAAACGGAAAAAAGTTCAAACATTTTATCTTACTACATACTATATACATGGGAGCCGCGTATCGACTCTGTGCCGTTAAAAATTTTTAACGCCCGTACTACAGGGTGCTCATAAAATATAATTGGAGTTTCCTTAGGTCAATAACATTTGATTTATGAAAAGGACAAAAAATATTACATATTCGTAAAGTACAACTCAAAATGTTTTTTTAATAACACAAACAAAATTGCATACGCGTAAAGTTGAAACTCAAAACTTTATAATCAAATAACGATTATAATTAATCGATAATTAATATTAACATTTTATAACATTTATTAAAAACGTATCTTCTGTACGTACTCCTGAAGCGATGCATATTGGTCTGAAAGGACCAAAAAATGGCAAAAACTGTAGGAAAGTTTCGTTTTAATGAAAAGAATTAGAAACAACCCGTTTCTTCTAGTTTTTGAGTTAGTTGAATCGATCTAGACTCTAGACCAGTGGTTCCCAACGGGGGGCGTACGCCCCACAGAGGGGCAATTTGACTTTTCAGGGGGGCAATTTAACTTTTCAAGGGGACAATTCAGAATTTCTGTGAACCCATACCTTCTGAATTGTTTTTCTAATAGTAATGTTGTAGACTGAAAATAAAAGTTATACATTCAAATTTCAAAAACAAAATTTAAAAAAATAGTTTTTTATTCAATTTTTAAAAAGTATCCATTCAAAAGTTTTAAATACAATCCTACCAGAATAATTATAGAAAAAAACATTTTAAGATATTTAGATACTTTTATATATTTAAAATTTCTTATAATTTTTCTGATTTATAAGTATTTTAGAATTTTAAGCAACTTTTTCGATTATTTATTGAATGAATCGCACTGCACTATGTCACATGAAAATCAATTTTACAGATGAAACTATTCAAGTGTACATTTAACAATGACTTGACGACCTTACTTTACCGAATCTTTTATCACGTTTCATTCTGATTAGAAATTGATTAGTAATTTAATCACAGAAATTCTGTGATTAAATAAGACAAAAATGTTTTATTCAAAATTATTGATTTTTCTAATCAAGGATTCTGAGCACTCTATACATCACGCATATGTGGCGACCGTGTGCCAGTAAACTACGAGGAGTATCAGATGATTATAAAAAATATTTGATTCATCCATTACCTTCGGCACGTTTCAGGATCAATGTTAAATGTTTTTTTACTCTGTCAGGAGCAAATTCTTTTAAAATGTTATGAAAATTATATGTTATAGGGGGAGGGGGGGGCATCATCATTTTAGAGATGTTTCGGTGGGGCGCGGCTAAAAAAAGGTTGGGAAATACTGCTCTAGGTCTAGACTATTGTCAAGTTCGTAGTATCAACCGTTTCAAATGTAAAGTTTATAGTTCAGTTGATAGAAGAACGATTCTTTTACAATAATTAGTTTTCATGTTTTCTGTATGCTAAAGCATTGCATTGTCATCTACAGGGACCTCTCACTTAGTTATAAGCAACACACGGTAATTATTTTTCGGCATCAGTTTCTTTATAAAGTAATTTTCTCTTTATTTAATCGCAGAATTTACAAATTGAATTTTAGTGTTTTAAAATAGTGGTGCGAAAAGGTAATTCCTGAACATCGCGTATAAATGAGAGGTCACTGTATTTGGATGAACTTACGAAAACAAATACCGTAATTTCCGGCGTATAATCCGCAGCTCAAAGAGTCGTTTTTCGACCTAGAAATATTATTTTATAAAATGTAACTTAAAAGATCGCTGTAAATATTTAAATACAATTATTGAATAAAATTTCTGGGTCGAAAAACGACTCTTTGAGCTGCGGATTATACGCCGGAAATTACGGTAAATTGCTAAAATAACAAATTATAGAATATGTATGACGATGACGGTATCTCGTAATTAATAAATGATGATGAAAAGGCAGTCCTAATGCTGAAAGAATAATGTTTATATTTGTGCAAACTTGTACCTACGTATTTTACTCATTTATTTACAAAATATGTGAATATATTATATAGGTACATGGCGATTTTTGATGTCATTACGAAAGTCAAGTTTTTATTTTGTTTGATATGATTTTTGTGCAAAAACCTGCGAGAACTCGTAGGTTGTCTCAGCTGAAACTTGTTTCTTTGGTTTACATAGAGTCTGATTTTTTTTTTTTTTTTTTTTTTTTTTTTTATTGTCTGGCATAAGTTGGTGCGCACATTAGCGTAAGATAGATATACTTTTCTGAACTTATAAAAACGCTATTACATTCTGAGTGATTAAAATTGTGAAAAAAACTTTTTGAAAAAGTGGAGAAATATTGTTTTGGCAGAATTTCTAAAACCATTATACTTATAAAGTAGAAAAAAATATTTATTTTGGCATCGCTTCATTTTATTACAAATATTGATCATATTTATAAGTGCTTGGTGTTATGCTGAAAACCAAGCAGTGTGGCATTCCCGACTGTCTAAGCAGGTAGAAGAATGCGAATTTATTTTTTCTATGAATAAATCCTCGAAATGTTTATTTTGCAATGTAAACTTCAAAACGTTGATCAGTTTGATTTTTCATGAAACCTTAACCCTTAATTGCATAGTGATGTAAATTTCCATCACTTTTTATTTAACTTTTAATAAATAAATCAACTTCTTCGCCACCACTATATTTATATAGAAATATTAATCCAGTAAATTTCCCGTGAACTATGTTGCTGAACAAAGTTTAAAATCTATCTTAAAATTTCTGGTGTCTGATATTTAATATATGTATAAAAAAAAATACAATTGTAAAAGAAAAACTCATGCAAAGAAGGGTTTAAATTTGTGGTTTATGACAGTTCCGGAGCACTGTGTGACGTGGTGACGGATTTTGTTTCGAAGAACCACGGTACGCACAATACTTTCTCTTGTGCACTCGCTTTTTGGAATTCACAGGTATCTTTCTACAATGTGACGATGCCTCTAACGTTGCCGTAATAAATTGGCGGAGAATAGTTAATTTTGTTAGTGTTATTTTAAAAAACTTTGGAGTTGTACTTTACAAATATGTAATAATACTTTTCGTCATGTTCTCAAATCAAAAATTATGAGATAAGGAAGCCCTGACAATACTTTATGGGCAACGTCTATATTCAGGCGAAGTTTCATAAAGAATCGATAGCTAAAAATATACGAAAAATGCTTTTTACCACATTCATTTATGTTTAAATGATTCGGAGAATTTTCAAAAAATATTAAAGAATGAATTCAGTGGATTCTTTAAATTCACTTTTCTCATTCTGTGTTCTATCAATCTATCAGTATGATCAAAATGCTGAAACTGCAACTTATATTTTTCAATTGACTCGATTTTCCTAATGGATGTTCCTTAAGGTGCATTTCATAAAACTAAGTATCGGATTTTCAGTAGTATAAATAGTCTATTTAAAATAATAATAATAATAGCAAATAGTCATTTTTACATATGTCACGACAATTTAATTGTTTTATTGCACTATTTAACTTTTTGAAAATCTGGCTCTTAACAGTTATACAGATGTAAAAAAAATGTATGAAAAAATTGTTCTAAAAAGTTCAAAATTGTAGGAGTGCAGGCCTCGGAGCGGTCTCTATAAAAAGAGACTAAAACAAAGTTTTGTCCACCACTGTTTCCTTACAAAAATTTTCTGTTTAGATTTATCATGCATATATCGTAAAAACTCGCTTCGTGAAGGGCGTTTTCTTGCAACTGTTGCAGAAATCTCCTACCAATTTAATATTTAAAAAATACCGGTGGAGCGGTCCGAGGCAATTTAAAAATTTTCCTTTTTTTTTTTTTTTTTAAATTTAATTATAAGAATCTGATTTTTTTTTATTAAATCTTGATTTAATTATTATACCAAACGTTAGATGTACAAAAAAATGTCGATGCAAGCTGAAGAATTTAAAACCCACATGCAGTTTAATTCAATAGACACCACTAAATTCGTGCCATATCCTCAAAGTCTGTAATTTGAAATTTGTTGTATACCCTATGCCAGTGGTTCCCAAACTTTTAGGCTCGCGGAGCCCTTTTTGGGAAGAATTTCTAAGGCGGAGCCCCTTAACTCCACGGTGCTCTATGGTTTACAAATTAATGTTTTTTATGCCTATGGAGCAGAGAAAGATCTGCTGGATAAGAGTCCGAACTTGTAGTTTACAAAATGGGGCCAAGGTTCTCAGTTTGGCCCTTTTCTTGATACAGAAATTCTGAATTCATACTAGAAATTTTGAAAATCAAATTTTCTATTATTTCAGAGTGGCTAGTGGTCAGGGAAATATACAGTAAAAAAAAAGTGATAAACACCAGTGTATTCTTAAAGAAAAATTCATGTTGATTATTTGATCGAATAATCAAGATGAATTTTTCTATAAAAATATACTGGTTTTTATCACTTTTTCTTATTGTATTTTTCCTCGACCACTAGCCACCCTGTATTTAACCCCTTAATAGTTTTATTTAACATTACTATTATTGGACACTATAAATTAAAAATAAGGACTTAAAACCACTTTTTTCGTATTAAAATAACTGCCTTGTATAATCGAGATTATTCCGCCAAATACAGCAAAAATTATAGATAAAAATTTGTGGTTTCTGAAAGCTTTTAGTAACGAAGAAAAGAAACTCTTCTTACCCGAGCTACGTTCGAGCAATACTGTTAAGGGGTTAATGACATCCATTTTTAAAATAAAAAATATTCTTTCGGGATTTCCAGTATGAACTCGGAATTAAAGATCAAAATGGTAACCCTGTCTCGGTCATGTATTTCATTGAGGCTTACGGGAAACTAATATTATTTATGGCGAAAACCACACACACAGAGAAAAAAAAGGTAAGTTATACAGATTTCGTTTACAACGAGAGATTTCTGTATAATCTCAATAGGTTACTCGCAAAAAGAAGAAAAATTTGTAGGCCCAGTCGCCCATGAGTAATTATATAACACGTTTTCCATAGTCCCGCCCACCAGTAAGAGAATTAAGCGATTACGGATTCTTTTTTCATTCTTCATTACGTTTCTAGTACTTCTAAACATGCAACGAAAACGAATCGCCTGTGAGTTTCTACTTTTGAACCATTTTTTAAAAACACATTTAGAAGCAAATCATAATTTTAGTGTTTAAGTGGTCGGGGCAAAATCTATAACCTGTATTGTTAGGTGCAGTATCCTTCACTTTATTTGGATATTTTATTTGAAGTATTTACCTATTAATTATAGTTTTGAAAGAAACTTTCTTTCACCATTGTTTTTGCCTCAAAATAGATATACGGTTAAAAACTACACACGTTAAAAGAGCTGCAGCTAGGAGCAAAAACTTTAATAACAAAACGAGATATATGGGTGGCGTTAAATTTATATCAGGGGGGTACTCATTGACGAAAAGTCTAAGCAAGGGGAGGAGCTGAGCAAAAGTTTAGATTGTTAGTGTGATAACAAATGTAAAAAAACAATATATATATATATATTTAAATTGCTACAGCCTTATTTCTGATAGGAAAATGTGGCATCATAACATAAGAATGTAATTCAATACATAACATGAGAATATAATCCAATAATCTTATCCAATGCCGAGACCAATTAAAACAAAATTTTACAGAGGGGTTGTTAAGTGATACAAGATTTTAAAAAAATGACTTAAACTTAATGAAAACAATGACTTAAAAAATGACTTAAAAAAATGATCTAAAAACTTAAATAACTAAGAATTACTAAAAATAAAATAAACAGATTAAAGGAATTAAAGTTACAAAAAGAAAAAAGAAAACTATATTTACAACGTATACAAATATTAAATGAATTTAATGAGGGGTTTATTAAAGATAGAAGATGTTACTAAAAAGAGGTGTTTTAATCGACAAACATTGTTTTGATTCACATTGTGCATTCCATAGAGAATACTATTTCTTGTAGCTTATTTTGAATCCAATTTTTAAAACACATTAAATGCAGAAACATAAAATAAAGTAGTTCAAACCAAAAATATTATATAGAAAATGAATACATGTATAATGCAAATTTTTATATAATTTTAAAAGATATATAATAGTTTCAACAAAGTAATAGATGTATTTATTTTTGACACACACACAAATTCTTATATACTTTCGAAAAATTTTCCCTTGCAATATGGTAATTTCTTTCATGTTTTGTTTATTTTCCTGGAACGCCGCGGAGCCCCAGAAAAGTATAGGCGAAGCCCCAAGGGCTCCGCGGAGCACACTTTGGGAACCTCTGCCCTATGCGTACTGTGCACTGCAAAAAACAATTTTTGTCATTTATTATCTAAATTTAATAAAATAATATACGAAAATGTAACAAAATGTTTTCTCTCTCTCATTTCTTGCACTATTATTTTATAGGGAAAAAATTTACTTTATTTTCACCACATTTTCCACATGCAGCAGAAATAATAACAAACAAACTGATGAAAATAATGGCTACAAAATAACACTTTCCGTGTAATCATCATTTTTGTAACGAGGTTACACAGTCTATAGAGCAAGAAAATTCTTCCGGAAAATGCATATTTCTCACAATTTGCCATCATGAGCATGACTTGCTGTTTCTCATGGAGGGGAAAACATGTTTGTAACATCCGGTAGACACAGTTTCAACCCTTCCTTTATTACTGTTAATTTAACCCTTTAAATATTTTTCTTTTATAGATCCGGCATGATTTTATTATTTTTATTTTATTTTCTCCAAGCAAACATTTACGATGTCTTTCGGAAATATTTTAGCAGGTATAATGACGAAACTGATTATGTGCAATTCGTTTTATTACAATTCATTTTTAATCAGGAATTTAAAAACATAATAATGATTTAGTATTTTAAACAACCTTTTTTCATATCCAGTGAGTTGCCTCAATTGAGTATATTTTCATTTTATGCCAAAGAGTTCGTATTACTTTTTCTTAACTATAATCCTTACTACAATAAATGTAAGCCAAATACACTACAAACTTTTTATTTAAAAAATAGTAGTGCGACTATAATATAAAAAAAATTCGCCTGCATCCATGAAGCTGGGTGATAATTCCAGGCTTAAAGGTATATTTTAGATTTTCATGAAGGATGCTTGGATGCTTTAGATCTTTAGAATGATTTAAAAAGCAGATATCATTTCCGTTTTGGCTGTTAGTTCGTACACTGTTATTTTACATCTTAAAAATTGCTCAATAAAACAGTGTTCGTACTCTTTTACCAAAAATTCTTAATAGAGTTTTTCGACTTATTTAAATGTGGAAAAGTATTATAAATTCTTGAATTAAACGAAGCGTCTGCAATTTCTGTTATTTAAATATTAAATAGAAAATTTCTATAAAATATTGTGGTAAAAAGAGTACGAACTTTGTAAAACAATGCATTGACGACAAATTTTATCAAAAACCCAATGCTTATGCCATAGTACATATAAAGTACCGTAATTTCCGGCGTATAACCCTTTGAGGGGCGGTGGTATATACTATATACCACCTAATTTTAATCCGATTCAAACCAGAAACTTTTAATTAAATTTTACTTTTTTAACTTTGATGTGAAAAATTTGAAAAATTGCTTATTCTTATTTTGAACTAAATTATTTCCTAAATTCCGGTGGGAATTCAACGTTACAGGAGCACAAGTGCTTGACCCTGAAAGGGATAATCCGCAGCTCAAAGAGTCGTTTTTCGACACAGAAAATTTATTCAATAATTGTAGTTAAATATTTACAGCGATCTTTTAAGTTACATTTTATAAAATAATATTTCTGGGTCGAAAAACGACTCTTTGAGCTGCGGATTATACGCCGGAAATTACGATAACACCGTTGGTTAATAAAAACTGATTTCAATGGTATTTAGATGTTTTATTTGTAAATTTTAAAGAAATCATCTCAAACCCTAAATAAGATTTCATATCTTTCCATACGTTCACATAATCACATTTTTCTTGTTGATTCTGTGGAAAATCTTTTTTCGGTAAATATCCAGAAAGTGGAAGGAAATTACAAGGTTCGTACGCTGTTACCACAATTTTTAATAAAATTTTTCGCCTTATTTAAATGCAGAAAACTATTACAAATCCTGCAATTAAACGAGACTTTTACAATTTCTGCCATTTAAATATTAAATAGAAAAATTCTATTAAAAAATTGTGGTAAAGGCGTACGAACCTGAATTAAAGTTGCATTGATTGCCAATAAATTTAGTATTTTTTATTGTTTCTTATACTTGATCATGTCAGATGTACGTTTTTGATATAATTGGAGAGTCCTGGAAAAATATGAATGGTTTTCCCTACTAATTCTGCCGTAAATCATCATTTAAAAATGTTACTGATACCAATCGATTAGTAATAACGTCTATAACTAACTGATGCTATATGTTTAACCCCTTAATCGTCGCGCCCGAAAAGTGTAGGCTACATTTTTAAAATTCAGATTGCTTGATTACCACCAGTTTTTTTTTAAGTAGAAATATTCGCCTTATTTAATAGGCAGATAAAATAATGCGAGAATAAAGCCAATTATACTATTTTAAAAAACTGGTGGTAATGAAACAATCTGAATAAAACAGGCGTAGCCTAGGCTGCCCGTGAATGTCTCGGGCACGACGATTAAGGGGTTAATCCTTTAACAGTTTTTTTTCGACACAATAAACTAAAAATAGGGACAATCATCACTTATAAAATCCTTATTTGCCTTATAAAATCAAAAATTGTCTGTCAATTAATAAATTGAAGATTTAAGTTAAAAATTAGTGGTATATAAATACTTTTAGTAACGTCACAAGTAAATTCTTCTTGACCGAGCGGCGTTTGGGAAAAACTATTAAGCGGTTAATTTTTGCTTAGGGGATCATCTACATATAGAAATTGAAACAAACTTTAACACTTTTCATACTAAAATTGAATTTTAACATCATATTTGGATTCTTTGGAAAATTTTACTTCCGGTTACTAAATGGGAAGTCCTTAGAAATACTTTTTTTTTTTTTTTTTTTTTTTAATACCGCAAACCAGGCCCCTACCTGTCCGGCATGAATGCCTAGCTTCACGGGTTAGTACCTGGGTGCGGGGCGGAAATCGCCTGATCGCAGCATGGCTGTGATCCACCTGAATACAGATTTGTTCACATCGCTGCTGTTGCTTGCTCTCTTGTGGATTGCTACAGTTATCTTTGTTTGCCGGTTCAAAGTTTCTGTTTAACTTTGTTGAATTGGCAGATTTAATAGGTCTCGTAATTTAGAACCTTGATCAGGTGACGAGACCCTCACCTGACTAGGCACCCCCAGAGGTATAATTCACAGGTAACTTGGAGGGCTTTGCACCCACGACGGATTTTACATGCACCAGGTGCCTTTAGCGTACATAGATTTACATATTTATCATGTCTGTTGGCTTGTAACGTTCATGGTGGGTTGTCGCTGTAGTGTTTATGGCCTCTTTTATGGGCTGATTTCACTTCTTGTTGTATTTTTGTCTCTGTCAAGGTTTTTTGGCGTTTTTATAGGCTCACCCCTGTTGTGGGTTGTTTTTGTCTATCATTCATTGGGTTTTCCTTAGAAATACATAAGATCTACTGGGCGGAATGAAATGCAACTTTTTGCATATTCGCATAATTAAAGCATCTAGAAATCGATTTCTGTTAAAAAAATGCATACGTTGCAATTCATATATTTTTTAACCCTCTAAGCGTGTAGAACGTAATATTCCGTTCACTAAGCTCCAGGTTTCACTGCAATATATGCAAGGTTTAAGATAATATAATTCTATAGATTTAATGAATTTTCAAAACATTTAAGAATGATTAATACTCTCAAGGGTTAGATTCATATTTGTAATTAAGTTTTATTGATAATGCTGAAAGAATCGTATTTTTTTAGCATTTAAAACAAAATGCAGAGAAAACAACATTACAATTTTACCCTTTTTCAAAACGCTCAGAGGGTTAATTAACTCCTAAAATATATATTTTTGGAAATTAATTTTAAAGAAAAAATATATGAATTGTAACCAATGCATATTTTAACAGAAATCCATTTCTAAAAGTTTCAAATATGCGAATCTAAAATTACAGCACATTCCACCAAGTAGTTTTTAAGTTATGCTTAAAACGTTGTTGAGTTGTGCTACCCGCATTGCAATTTGTTTTGCAACGGTTAAAAATAAATTTAACATTAGGCGTGCTAAAATTTAATTAAACCTGCATAATTTTTAACTATTTGACCGAATGTCTAATTGTTTGGTATTCGATGGTAAAAGTTGCCGAAAAATCCAAATATGATGTCAAAATTAGGGGTTAGCATTATTTTTTTAAAGTTTAGTATAATTTCTGCATGTAGACGACCCCTAAGAAAAATGTAAGTATAGCATTAATTAGTAGGCGCAATTGGTACCAGTCACATTTTTATACGACGTTTTACGGCAGAGCTAGTAGGACACTTTTTTTTTTTTTTTTTTTTTTTTTTTTTTTTTTTTTACAGTATTGTACTTAAAAAATAGGTTCAAGTTCTCATTCTTGCGTATTTCAATGAGTGAACAGTGTTTAAACACTTTTTCTATGATGTGATAACCTTACTTTAATAATGTTAGGAACACCAGAAGGTGTCTAGAAAATATACGTACAATCTTTGGAGGAAGGTTGACATTACAACAAATATTTTTCTTATAAGAAACTATGTTCGCAATTCCGTTATTCAGTCAAAATTACAGGGCGTCACAAATCTAGTCCGAATAGGGATTCTTAGTTCCTAGCTTTAACAACAATGATGGTAAGCAGATTTACATTGTTTTGCATGATGAAACACGAAACACGGTGAAGATAAAATATAGTGATGTGATTACTGTCTTGTCTGATGTTTGCTAGATATATTGTGAAGTTATGACAGCTCTTGAAGCTGGATTCGCTTTAACACTAGGGCAACTGGAAATGTTACTCAAGTTTTATAAAAATATTTTACACTAGGCTAATTCCATGCGTGGATGTAGTATCAGTCACAGAGATATAAATGGTTGCGGTGTTTTATGACCATTATTATACAAAAAGGAAAATTTTACTTATTCAATCCCATATGTCTACAGTTAAATACAGTGAAGAATTAAAAAAAAAAAAAAAAGTACCGGTGACCAAGAACGATAAACTTTTGCAGCTATGTGACTTACACTACTTTAACGCATGGAATTAGCCACCAGAATTTTTATTTAAATATCTATTTAATTTATTTATTTAGCTAATTTCTGTTATTTTACTTATTTTATATAAAAAAAAAATCAGTTTGAATCGACATTAATTAATTTTGGCCGTGGTCAAATTGACCGGCTACTGATCGTTCTAGTGTTAAATTCTCTTATTATACAGGGTTCGTACGAGTACCGTTATTTTTCCAGGTGAACTACCAGTATATTTTTCTAAAAAAATACATCAGGTTCAAACGTGCAAAATTTCACCTTATTTAAGAAGAGATTATCTATAATAAAATACTGGTACCGAAGAATTTCCTGGTCTTAAAATTCCAGGACCCGTACGAACCCTGTTATATTAATATCATATTAATTATTTCTCTTTTCATTTTAATGAGCTCTTTCGGTCTTTCTGTCCACTTTAATCTACCTATTTAGTGTATTTTTAAATGTTTCCCTTTGCTGTAATATGGCTCCTGTTTTGCTATTTCGCAAATTTGTAATTATTTTCCTTTTTCCTTCAACTTTAGTACAATTTTTTTGCGTTTCTATAGATGTTACTTCCACATACAAAAAATCTCTAAAAAATTTTCGAAAAAAAAAATTAGAACAAAATTTAAAAGAGATTATTATAGACAGGGCCTGATTACCAACGGGGCACACTTCCACTAGTAAAGAAGGATAGAAATTGTTTCCTTCTCCACGGCAGTAATTTTACATGAATTGGGCGTTTTAATAAGACGAAAATTTCACTGGTGGAAGTGTGTCCCGTCGGCAATCGGGCCCTGATTAGATATTGAAATTAATTAATTTAAAAATTATGTAAGAAAAAAAATGGTGAACGACCGAAATTAACAGAAAGTTGAAGAATACATTTAGTTACGAGTGTTTATTTTCTCTTTGACACATAAGAATCGATGTAATTTAGGATTAAGTTAATATTTCTTTTTGTATTTTGTTTTTGTTGAATTTTATAAGGAATTAGACTGTTATTAAATAACTTATTAATTCTCTGTTATAACTTTATATTATTAGTCAATAACATATTTACATTAAAGCATTTAATGTATGAAAAATGAGTGTTTATTTATTTATTTATTTATTTAGCACTCACTGTAGAACAATATGTTTAACCCTTAATTGCATAGTGATGTAAATTTCCATCACTTTTTATTTAACTTTTAATAAATAAATCAACTTCTTCCCCACCACTATATTTATATAGAAATATTAATCCAGTAAATTTCCCGTGAACTATGTTGCTGGACAAAGTTAAAAATTTATCTTAAAATTTCTGGTGTCTAATATTTAATATATGCATAAAAAAACACAATTGTAAAAGAAAAACTCATGCAAAGAAGGGTTAACTCTTTACGACACTAACACTGTTATAAAATGGCACGTGTTTCTGGCAATACATACCTCTTCACATTCTACAAACATAATGCCCAGTGTAACACTTTCATTGACAGGATACTAAATTAAGCTATTTAATCCGCAAAATACAAGTCTGGCTCAGACGATAATGATGCATCCCAAACCATTATTCGAGCTTTAGCATCCAGAGAAGAATGACATCGTCTGAAACAGCCCCTATGCGGGTGATCATCCCGTTTACAATAATGAAGGCCCCAAAACAATAACTACATTTGACACGCTGACCTGTTTCGAAAGCTGTAACATTGTCGCTAAGTTGTCAAATCAGAGAATCTGCAATGTTCCGTATGTAAAGCTGTTGTACGATAAAGACTTGGGACATTAATTAGTTGGGTGCGGTGTAGTATTACCTGTCAGACTCAACTCTTAGTTTATGTAATGCCTCGTTTAAGAAGAGGTGTTTATTTTGGAGTAGTCAACGTTAGTTAACTTCATAGAATATGAATATGCTTCCCCCTGATGGTAAGATTTTTTAATTGTTTTTTTCACATACGTTTAAGTGTGTCATTCAATACTTTCACTTTCCTAGCTCGATAATATGGATCTTTCTGTCACGCATGTAAAAATATTTTTATTTTTCTTATTTAATGATTCTTTTTTTACTTTTTCACCATGAAACTGGTATTTTAAGATTTTTCTCAAAATCTATCACCATTAACTGCTTGAGGACCAATATTGACGCATCTGGCGGATTTTTTATTCAAAATTCGATTTCACACCAGAAATTTTAAAAAGTAACTTTTTTAATATGTTATTCACGTCATTTATAATCTATCTTTACATAAGGCAAAAATAACTATTTAAAATTTCTAGTGAGAATTCGGAATTTCTGAATAAAAGATCCGCCAAATGTGGCAACACTGTTTAGGACAGACGTCATTTAATGATATTTTAATTATTCATATAGGTAATTCAATATATAGTATTTTTCATTTAATTAGAGAATTCTACGATTTTACAAAGCAAAGATGACGACTAAAATATCCTAGTACAAAAAAATAAAAACCATACGCACACTATATGGAACTCGTACGCACATCTGCCTACTTTTGCGCTTTTTTCGTACCACTATTTTTAAAAAGGAAATTTTGCCTTATTTAATCGTACATTTTTCTCGATTAAGTAAGACAAATATTACAATTAAAAAATAGTGGTATTTAAAAAGCGTAAAAATTGGCAACTGTGCAATGGTGAGATTCAAAGAATTTAACAACCGGTTATCTGACCTAAAGACTGTATCAAGTATACACAAGAAAGAAAAATGATGTCACACTCATATATTTTGAAACACTTTCCAACGTTATAAGAACATTGTTACAAAATTTTTGACTTTTGGTACATTAAAAAAATGTCTCTTAAAATGTTGACTGTCGTTGAACGTATGCAGTTTCTTTAGTAAACATGTGAAGATCATGTGCACGATCGACTCTTTTGTATATGGCGCTGCAAGACACTTGCATTCATTTGTGCCACTTAGGTATGCAAATACTTTTTTAAAAGTAACGTATTAATAATAACAACAAACAGAATATCAGAGCTCCTTGCAGAATGGCTTTTTCTTATTTCTTTAATTTATTTGAATAATGTCTGTGATAAAAAAAGAGTGCGTAAAATTCTATAAAAGCATGCATTCACTCTGAATTAATTACAGTGACCTCTCACTTATACGCAATGTTCAGTAATTACTTTTTCGTACCACTATTTTAAAACAGTAAAATTCGAGTTATAAATTCTGCGATTAAATAAGGAGAACATTACTTTAAAAAGAAACTGGTGCCGAAAAATAATTACCGTGTATCGCATATAAGTGAGGGGCAGTATTACGTGCTTAACAAATTCTACTAAAATCATGAATGTTTGGATAATAATTATGAATGTTACATGTTACAAACAGAAGACGTTTACAAATTATCTAATTACAGCATTGCATGTAATTCAACTGATTTAACCTTTTGAAGAGAAATGTTATTGATTAAACTGCTTAAGTTTTAATAAAAGTCCACATAACAGTTTTTTAATAAAATTTTGCTTTTATATTTCATGTTAAAATCATTTTTTTATATATATTCGAATGAAACTGTTCATAAATACTAGGGAGTTTTCAACAATACAGCAACATAATTATTTTCTCCTGACAGGGTTGAATAAAGAAAAGGTCAAACAAAGTTAGTTGGTTACAGACCATATCCTACATCTAATGCCAGAAATCACAAAGATTTCTAAAAAAAGAAACTAGAATAAAAATTTCAATTTTAATAAAAGTCCACATAACAGTTTTTTAATAAAACTTTGCTTTTATATTTCACGTTAAAATCATTTTTTTTATATATTCGAATGAAACTGTTCATAAATACTAGGGAGTTTTCAACAATACAGCAACATAATTATTTTCCCCTGACAGGGTTGAATAAAGAAAAGGTCAAACAAAGTTAGATGGTTACAGACCATATCCTACATATTATGCCAGAAATCACAAAGATTTCTAAAAAAAAAGAAACTAAAATTAAGTTAAATACTTAATAAAACAATGAATCTAGGGAGTGAACGAGTACTTTATTAATACAAACACTCTATCGGCCTCGAAGGCATAGGTAGGTAGCTCGATTTATGGTTACCTATTTGCTGAGATTGCTCAAACAAATTATTTATTTATTTAATACAATAATTTTACTATGTTTTTCTGGTATCTAATTTTCAATATTTGTATTTCATTAAAATATCATTACAGATTTTTCTGTATTGTTTTATTTTTTTCACGGGTTAGCTAGCTGACTTTGTGTTTCTCTCATTAGTGGCAGTTTCAGATGTGCAGCTATTATTAGAAATTTGTGTTACATTGAGTCGTTGCCAGCTAATTTTCACGTGTTTGTAAGTGTGTAGGTTTATAGTTGAGACGTTTTATTACTATTTATTTCCCGATTCTTCTTCAATATTTCTAAAATCAATAATGATGTCGGACCAAAGTACTGTTTTTCTTCGGCTATACAAACCCAAATTCTGTAACAATATACGCATTTGTTTTATTGCCATCTATTATTCAGATTTTACTGTAGGGATCCTATTCCTTTTTTTGGATTGAATGTGAATGATTTCTTTTCGTATTTTCTTCTAACATTAATGATCATTGCATTGTTGGAATATATTTATAACGATACCATTTACAGCATCTTTTTCAAAGTGTGAAGAAGAGCAAGTGATAGGAGTTCAGACATAAAACAGCACAATTTAAAACATTTTAATTTTAGTATGTTGTATTTTAACATGCGCAAACTACTAGTTTTATTACGCTTGGGCGTCAGAGATTCAAGTTACTACCAGTAGCGGCTCGTTAGCTCACAATCGCTTTAATATCAGTAATTTCGGAAGCTAAATTTCTCCTTCTTTAATCGTAGAACAGCCCACGATTAAATAAAATCAAATTTTATATACTAAAGTTCTGATAGTAAAACTACTATTCACTATGCTGATTATTTGGTTAAGTATTTCGAATCCATTCCACGATGTGTTTTGGTTTATATTATTAGGTCAATTATTGTCCAGTTTTCAAATAATTTTCTGATTGTTGATGACAGAGATTTTCTATATGCCTAGTGCATTTCGGAAATATACTAATATTTTCTTTCAGTTTGCTCCCGTTGAGCGTTGGCACTTACTATCTGCGTGATGATTCATTTGGTGATGTACTTCGGTCCTTAATTAATTGGAATAATTCTTCTCGTGGCATACAACTGTAGTTTTTTGGAAGTTTACAGGATGTGGAAGTTGCAACGCATTTAAAAATTTAATATTCTCCTTTTTTGTTTATTTCAGTGTCATAACCTATGATCATCTTCGGTGATGCTCTTGGCACATTCGAATGACAGTAATAATAATTTTTATACTGATTTCTGTATCATCTTTTTCGATATTTCGAATGAGTTTGCGTATAGAAACACTAATATATGTACCTGGTGCATAATTCGTACAGAACACAGCAGTAAACGAATAAGGACATGTCAAGATGATATTCATTAAAACACTGTTGCACATGTGAGTATTTAGAGAATGTTAGGAATGTAAATTTGTGGTTTTTAATTGCGATACCATTTTAACAATCGATTCGCCAAATTCAACAAAACATTAGGTACTGGCCCAGCCGAACCGGTGCAAACCGACTGAATCCCACCACTGCGAGCTATATATACATGATACCGGTCCTGAAGGAATTAAAAAAATTCAATCCTTAAAATATTCCTTTAAATTAAAATAGATATGGTTAATTTTATCGAAGTCTTCGCCAAAGTCAAAATTGTTTTCTGCTTTTGAAAGTCTTCTTCGAAAATATGCTAATTGTCAGGATAGATAATTGTACCACTAAATAAATAAGAGTCAGTATTTTATGAAATATACAGAAAACTAATGACGGTTAAATTAAACATACAGTATACCATGTAGTAAAGTTTTATGAACCTCACTGCAAAATTCCAACAGTTTCATGGATTAAATTAAATTAAATAATTAAAACACCATTAAAAAAGTAGCGTAATAAAGCTGTTAAAATTACTCATGTTCAGGAATCCCACTAGTATGTGCTTAAATACCAGATTTTTTTAAGAACAAATTTCGTGGTACGATTTTACAATATTTGTAGGAAAACTAAGTTTCCTTCTTCAAATATTGCAAGAGAAATCTAAAAAGAAGATTTCTCTTTGAAAATAGTGATGTGAAAAAAAAAACGGACCGAGTGGCAACGTGTTGTACAGGAAATATTTCAAATATCTTTAATCATTCTTTATTTCGCCTACAGTGGCGGCTCGTGACTAGATTTATTTGGCGCACTAAATGCATGGCTGCCAAATTTACTATTGTCTTACCACTTCTTTTTTTAAGAAAATTTTGTTTTATTTCTTGGCAGAAAGTACTGCCATTATACAAGAAAAAGTTTTCTTAAAAAAAATAATGGTGCGAAAAGAATAAATTTTACATCCATGTATTTAGTGCCCTAATAATTGTCACTGTTCGCCGAAATCCTGAATTTATTAATTAATTTCATCCAATTTCTACGCATATTTATCAGAGAAATATGTATAAAATTATTAAATTACTCATTCTATCGTAGTTTTTCATAAAATTCTTTTATACTTACAATGGAAACCGATTCAAGCATTCTTCATGAAACAAAATTAATCGCAAACATTAAAAATGATTGAAAAAATAGAGCAACATTTTAAAACAGTGAAATAATTATTCATTGTTTTAAATATTCACAACATGAAAGTATGAGCTAAAATAAACTATTATGTAATTACACAATGCCATAAGGATTTGCTAAACATAGGACATTAATCAAGAGTTATACAAAGTTCTGCATAGAATAAAGTGCGTACCCTCCTTGGAAGTTCCAAAGAGTCTGGCACCGCTATTTCTGATTATAAAATTTCTATTTAATATTTAAATCGCAGAACTTGTAACTGCCACCTTTAACACTAAATATACCACGAATCAGACATTTGACCGGTACTAAATGAAAATATTTTGATTCGAACCAGAGTTTTTTTCATAACACAATTCACATAGAAATAAGTTAAATAAAATAGTTAAATAGTTTTATATGAAAGTGGTGTAAAATATTTTTATAAAACTTGAGTAAATTTCCTGGTGTGTTTAATGTTAAACAAAGAATTTGTAACAATTTTGTGCCGAATGAAAATATTTCGATTTGAACCAGAATTTTCCACAACGCAAATCACCTAGAAATAAGTTAAATAAAATAAGTAGTTTTATGTAAAAGTGGGGTAAAATATCATATAATTTATTTTATAAAACTTGAGTAAAATTCCTGGTGTGTTTAATGTTAAACAAAGAAATTGTAACATTTTTGGTGAAATAAAATAAGGCGCAAAAATTAATTAATAATTTGTTATAAAAATGTACACACCCTAGTAGAAATAGTGCAATTTTTTCCGGATTTTAAGAGCATTTTTCTAATTTTCGCCAGTGCACAACGTGAAAAACGAAGCAGAAATGTATTAAATAGACTATCAGGAGTAACATTTTAAAATTAGTAGCAAACTTTTCAAGTTTTTAAAAACATTCTTAATAAATAACTCTTTTTTTTCTGTATTAAAATAATTCTTTTCAACATCTATTCAATACCAAAAATAATGTTAAAAATATGTTTAAAAAATTCATTTATTTGTTTATTTCATGTTTCTGAACCCCTTTAATTACCCATTTCAGGAAGCAAATCCTGATATATTGGTTTAGGTTTTTGTTTACTTCAACAATTCTATACTTTGTGGTTTTGACTTCTCGTTGAATGAAAGTTCAGCCCATAAATTTCAGAGGAGTTTTTGAATAGTGAATGTAACTCAACTATTCTCTTGTTTCCAAACAATAGTTGATATATAATTTATCAGGACGTTCTTTGATTCGTGTATGTAAAAAACAGAAAAATTAACCTTGGAGGCAACACAAAATGCAACTGAGGATATAAAGCTGATTTACACACTGACTCATATTATTTATACGAACACTTTTTTTTTTCTTTTTTAAGATTACGCATTTCACTTTATTATGCAGTTTTACGCTATTGAAATTTATTATTTCCGCATGGACATCTATTTCGTAAGCACAGCAATTAAGAATGATTTGTTTCATTTTTTATGTGTTTGTAAAATTATGTTATGGTGTAAAAATATGCAAGCAATTTAATTTTAAAAAAATACTTCAACAAATCATCATCAGTGTGCTGAAAATGTAAGATCAATTAAAATATAGGAAAATTATATTGTTCTGCAATTAGTAATGATTGATCTAATTTATATTTGACTGTAGAATATTTTTTTGACTTACAAAAAATAAATATAAGAACAAAATCACTAAATAATGTTTTTAAAAAATAACAACTAATTAAATATTAAAATCTTAATAGCTTTAACTAAAAGTCCATTCAAATGGATTTGATTGGAACATATATAATGCTCTTTGCTGAAGAGATTATATAAGAAATATGGAACAAAAATATTTTCACAATTACGTAAGTTAAAGACATTTTGTACGTCAAATATGATTTTTTTTTTTTTTATGATTTGCTACAAATAGAAACATATTATTTATTTACGAAGAAGAGTAATTTTTGCAATACATAATACTGTTATTTTTCCTTGGTGGTAAATAAATAGGTATGTTGTTTTATGTTATTTTTGGTGGTGGAGTTTTTAAAAATGGTTTTCCATTTTGTATTAATTTAATTTGTTAATGGTTTACCTTTTTGTAAAATAAGGGTGGAAATGAACAGAATTTGAAAACTAAGTTTTGAAATTTACGTAATACAAATTGAATAATTTTATTTCCAAGGGTAAATCAATTAGATAGGAGATTTATTAACACTTTTTTTTAATATAGTTGATTAGTGTTTATGAATTCAATTTGCCTGTCTGCCGTCTGTTGGACCGTACTCTTACTCTAATAAATATACTCCGATTATCATGAAATCTTCTACTTATAATAAAATCCGAAGGCAAGAAACTGTCTGTAACCATTCCAGGCAGGACCACTCTGATCTGCGAATCGACCGTAGTTAAACGCCATGTTAGGCTTAATGAAAAAATTTGCTAACAAATGAAGGTAAATTATAATTTCTGCTACTTAAAATCATGTCTGTTCAGCATATTTTCGTATAAAACATGTATATTATATCTAGTTATAATGTTTTAAGTTTTAAATTAAAAATAACAGATTAAACATCGGATTACCTGATGTAAAGAAACAAATGTTGTTGCCATTCAGAATCATAAATCCCTTATCTAGAATAAAATGAATGACTCACGTTTCATTAAAATATCCAATTATGCTCTTAAAATATTTGTAAACGCATATTATAGTCTTTAAATATTTAAAGGATTTTTTCAATTTATTTCTGTAAGCATTTTATTCCTGTAGCACTTTTTCAGAAATAGGGATGATACCTTTCGAGGCTTTGCGATGATCTACCAGCATTTTAGATTTCGTTCCTAAATACTGTTCTGGCGCCATCTATTGACAATAAATACAAATTATACCTTTCTGTTGGAAAAAATATATATAACATAATTATTAAGTTGTAAAATAATATAAAATGTACATAAGCATATTTTTAAAATAAGAAAATTCAGGATGTATTGATTTATTACAAGATCAACTTTTTTAATGATTTAAATTATTTTTATTATTAATTTTGAAAGGGAAATATTTGACTTTGTGTAAAAATTAATGCATTCTTTTAGATTATGAATAAACTAAAAGATCGTTTTCGTATTATTGAGAGCGAAAATTAATACCTATAATTTACTTACCATAATTAATTATTGAGATCGCTATTAGGATTAAGATTTTAATTATTCAGAAAAATATTTGGAAATTTTGAGTTGAAAAACAAAAATAAAGAAAAAGATTACGTTTCGTAAAATATACCATTAACATAAGGTATGTACAGTCGTGGAAAAAAAACGGAACACCTCCCACTAACTCTGCAACAAATTATAGTAGAAGGACGTGACTGGTACCAAACGATTGGAAATAAAGTCTACTTTTAAGTGATGTATCTAAAATTTGCTTAAGGGGCCATCTACATATTAAAACCAGCCTAAACTTTAATTATTTCAATGGCAACACCCACTTTTGACATGATATTTTAAATCTTCGGTTCAAACTATGCCTAGATACAAAGTTTTAAGTCATTTGGATGATAAGTTTTTGAGTTATAAACATTCAAATTTTAGAGCTTCTAATGTTAAATTACATTTTCATATTTTTATTAATATCTCCTGAAATTATAATCCTAAGGTGCTAACGTTTTGTTTGGTTATAAAACTCAAAAACCCAAACATAACTACGTCAAATTTGTAATTTTTAAAATTTTATAATATGAATTATGAATTATGAAATTAATATTCGAAAAAATTATGAATTGCAACCTACAATTTTTTTGATGGATTTATATTCATTATGTCCTGCTTTATGTGTATTCAAAATTTCATTTTTTTTTCCAAGTAGTTTTCAAATTATGCTTAAAAACGACAAAATGATGCTTTAAGGGGCCGTCTATGATGTGCATTAAAGCATAGTTTGAATAGGGATGGGAGCGTTCCGACTCGAAATCCCGATTGACACCACTAAATTTATAGTATTTGTTACCTTATTCAAGGACAACATTTCTGAAATTCTTTACGTTGGAGAATACTATTAAAATTTAGTGGTAAGAATCGATATTCAGATCGGAGAGCTCTCATTCCTCTTTGAGAAAATATTATACTCATAGGCTGGGATTATAGTGACTTGATAAACTTAGAGATTAAGTCTGTCTTACACTATAAACAATGCGTAAACCGTATTTCAATGCTTCGTGATCTTACGTTAAACAACTCTGACAACGACCTGCGATTGTAGTAAGATATAAGATAGCGAGGCACCAGAACCCCAGCCTTTATTAAAGTATATATATATATATATATATATATATATATATCTTTTACTTTTTCAATGTCTGCTTTAAAACTTTTTATTAAAATTACGTAAAACGTATTTGCATGAGATATATGTTTTCATTTATGGAAAATACTTTCGCTGTTATTTTTAAATTAATAAAGCTCATTTTTGAAAAATATGATCAGTTCTACCTTAGAAAAAACTTAATCATTTTTGTTACCTTTAAATGGATTTATAGCTTCTTTTCCAGTCTAATAAAGCTATATTGTTTTTGCTGCAGTATATATGTTTGAAGTGAAGTTTATTATAAATGCATATGTGTAGAGTATTTGCTGAAACAAAATGGCCCCACAATTAACTGAAGCAACGAAAGGCCAAATGATTGGCATGTGGCAAGCTGGAAGAAGTTTTCGTTATATAGCTGGGCATTTTCAAGCGTCTCTTCAAACTGTTTCAACATGGATTAATAGGTAAGGTTTATATTGGTAGTTTATTGCGAAGAAAAAATTACAATATTTCTTCTATAACTTTCGTATTTAAATCTATTCGATTAAACAGGCTAATTGAAAAAAAATTACTAGTTATTTTTATGGTTTTCTGATAGGCAAGATTATTTCCCAATCGCTAGCAGTGTGCAAAAAAAAAAAAAATCTAATAATAATAATAATAATAATAAAATAATAAATGTCATATGGCAAGTTTTCTTGCCAGGATGCATTAATGAGTTAATTGTAAAATTTCAAATGAACTACCAGAATAGGTTTAATCATAGAATTATTACCCCTATTCCGAAGGAGAATAACGGATGTAAAGTTATTCAGATGTCTTTATAACATATATTTAGTTTTAGGTCTTCAAATAAATTTGAATGTAAATTCTGCGAACATATCTCAAAACAAGACACACCCCCCCCCCCCTCTCGCTACTAAAAAAAAAGCAATGTCTGGATTTATTTTCAGACTAAAAAACAATTTATCTGCGGGTTTTTTTTTTTGTTATTTTTACTTTGTTTCATTACGCTGCTTTATACTATTTTTTTTAATTCTAAATTTTGTATCTGTCAATATTATTCACGTTTCTGCCAATAAACTAAAGAAAAGGCGAGTTAAATAGATGCAAAATCTGAGAAAAAGCATTATAAAAGCACCTGTAAAATTCCAATAACATTTACATATTCTAAGACAATTTAATTACAAATAATCTTATGGTTTTTTAATCCCTTCGTGACGAGAGTCTATTACAGAATTTTTAATAATTTACCACCGGTTTTTCAAAACAGAAATTTTCGTCTAATTGAATTTTGGAAATGCTAAGATATAATAACGCAAAGCTTGCAATAAAAAATAACTGGTGGGAAAAATCGAGGATACTGAGCATCTTATGCGTCACGCATACGTGTCGCTCGTCCCCAAGGGGTTAAAATGGGATAATTAAAACTTGTAAACATTATCTTACAGCATATAACAATAACCGAAACTTATTAAGTGAGTAAAATGGTCATATCGGTAAAACATAATACATTAAAAGGTGACATTCTGCAGCATTTCAACAATCGAGTACCGAACTTCAATTTGGATACAGCCCCTTAAATATGCTCATTATAAAGTAATTAATTTCTCAGAAACTAATCGTAGGAATTTAATGAAATTTGGTATCTAGGCATAGTTTGAACTGCAGATTTCAAATATGTTGTCAAATTTGGGTCTTGCTATTGAAAAAAACAAAGTTTGGGTGTGTTTTTATATGTATATAGCCCTCTAAGCAAATTTTATATACATCACTTAAAAGTAGACTTTATTTCCAATCGTTTGGTACCAGTCACTTCCTTCTACTATAATTTGCTGCAGAGTTAGTGGGGGGTGTTCCGTTTTTTTTTTCCACGACTGTACATTCAGGATGTATTGAATTATTACAAGATCAACTTTTTTTAATGATTTAAATTATTTTTATTATTAATTTTGAAAGGGAAATATTTGACTTTGTGTAAAAATAAATGCATTCTTTTAGATTATGAAGAAACTAAAAGATCGTTTTCGTATTATTGAGAGCGAAAATTAATACCTATAATTTACTTACCATAATTAATTATTGAGACCTTAATCAATTATTGAGATCGTTATTAGGATTAAGATTTTAATTATTCAGAAAAATATTCGGAAAATTTTAAGTTGAAAAACAAAAATAAAGAAAAAGATTACGTTTCGTAATATTTACCATTAACATAACTACCGTTAACAGTAAAATTTACCATTAACCCTGAACTTAACGGTTCAGGTCAGTTTTCCTTATTGTTGATAAACAGTATATGAATAATTTTATCTATTATTTAAAATTTTAACTGAAAACCCCAATTTCTACCCACCGTCCTATGACGGGCATTCACACTAGTATTTATATGTTATTCAGGTTTACTACAGAATGTTTTGTATTTAAAATGAAATGTATAGAATTTATAGTTCGTTTACAGAGACACACAAAAGAATTTGTTACAATGATCTATGGCGAAAAATCGCTTGCGGTGCATTTTATTGATGTTACGATATTTCAAACATAATAAGATTGATACATCATTGCGATGAACTATAGCATACTTTCTCAGAAGTATAGAATAGGTAGAATTTATAGTTCGTTTACATGGACGCACAAAAGGATCCATTACATTATTATGGGTAAAAATCGTTTCCGGTGCATTTTAGTAATTTTGTTATACTTCAAACATAACGAAATCACTGAAGTGCACTGCGTGTTTTTATAACATTTATCGTTCATTTATAGAGACACAGAAAATAATTCGGTTAAAGGACTGACTAAGATCGATAATAGCGCGTTTTTCTCTGTGGTATGCATTTTTATACTAATCAAATTTTGAGTGTATCAGGTGGTGTGTATAAATTTAATAAATCACATATATTGCCAGACGAAAGGCTTCGCACATATTACCGGATATGGACAGCAATTACTTAAAATGGATTTTTAATGAATTACGCGTATTTTTTGTTTCTGTTTTTTTTTAACCCTCTAACGCCCACGGTATCATATTTCAAATTAAGTAGATTTTTTAATTCAGACATTCCATATTCACTTCAGAATTTTAAAATACCAATATTTACTTGATTTAGAAACAAACATTCTGTCATTAAATGAAGCTAAATTTATTATTGAAATTTTCTGGTATAATTTCAGATTTTCTGAATTACGAGATTTGTAGAACGTATTATAACATGGGAATTAATTAGTCAAGTTGCTTACCGTAATTTCGTGCGTAGGCGCCGCACCTCAGACAATTCGATTTCCTATCAGAATTTATTTTAAATAAAATCTGACTTATTTCTGCTTAGCACTTATTTGACTTCTTATTTTCAATAAAATTTAAGGTTTGAAAAAGACTTAACTAAGACGGGCGCATACGCGCGAAATTACGGTATTTAGAATTCTCATTTCATTCTATGAAAAAGGGATTTTTTTTTTTAAATAATATCTTGTTAGTGTTGGAAAGTGTTTCATATTCTATGCCCGATGCATGATTTTCATTATTTTTTATATGAATAGAAAATGTTTAAATTGTTATCATAGCAAACATGATAAGTTTTTACGATGTAAAAACCCTTTTGGCATTGTTTTATTCATCAAACGTTCATTTATTTAATCGCTAGCATTATGAACAAACTTAAAGAACCTATTTCGGTTTCAAACAGTATGCTTATAAAACTTTTAACAAATGGAAATGTCAAACCTATTTAAAATTGTCATAGATTGAATGTACAATTCAGAAATAACATAATATCAAGATATCAAGTTGTTTATAAATTGCCGTGAAGAATGTGAAACAAGGCGATCAAATTATAGACTGGCTCACAAACGGCGAAACTGTTCCACTGAAGCAGAAACTCATAATGTTCCACTAACATTTTTGGGATTTACGTTGTATTTTGTATATAGATTTCCTTAACACGTTCACTGCCGGGTTAAAATTACCGTAATTTTATTTTATTTAGAATGTTTGATTTCATACCAGAAAATACTAATAGCAATGTTTACTTTATTTAGTTACAGGCATTTCGCGAATACATAAAACAAAAATTCTTCTTTCGAAATTTCCGGTACGAATTCGTAATTTAGATTGAAAAACCACGAGTACACTCGCGGTTGGCAACGAATGGGTTGACACGTGGTCACGGGTTAGACGCAGGCTTATTTTCAAACCAGAAAAAGTTCATATGGCTGTACAAACTTGATTTCTATCACATAGATCTGACGATTATTACATAAAATGCAGACTTAAATGCTTAAAGTGATAAAAACAGAACACAAAAAAGCTTATACAAACCTTTTAATATGATAATCGACATGTTTCGAACGCACAAACGGTCCATTACCAAGATCTACATGATAAACAAACTATTCTCGCAAAAAATTTAAATAAAATTGAAAACGTAAACCACGAGATCATATGTGTAACAAAAGCAGGTGCTTTAAAATAATCAACTGTAAAGTGAAAATTAATATTTCCTTATTGCTTTTTTTAAATTGAAAACATCTCGTGCCAAATTTTAGATATTTTTAAAATTGAAAAATATATCGTGACAAATTTTAGATATTTTTAAAATTGAAAAACATATCGTGACAAATTTTAGTTTTTTTTTTAAATTGAAAAACATTTTGCGCCAATTTTTTTTTTAATTGAAAAACATCTTGTGCTATATTTTTTTAATTATAAAACATCTTGTGCGAAACATGTCGATCATCATATTAAAAGGTTTTTATAAACCTTTTTGTGTTCTGTTATCACTTTAATCATTTACATCTGTATTTTAATGATAATTAGTGATTTTATTATATGGTTATAATTATCACATATATCACATAGATTCACTCATTTTGACGTTTCTTACTATACTTGGACTATTTTGTGCATTGATATTCTTCATGAGAGACTATATATAATACAGTATAGTAGACTATTTTGTGCATTGATATTCTTCATGAGAGACTATATATAATACAGTATAGTAGACTATTTTGTGCATTGATATTCTTCATGAGAGACTATATATAATACAGTATAATAGACTATTTTGTGCATTGATATTCTTCATGAGAGACGTATATATAATACAGTATAGTAGACTATTTTGTGCATTGATATTCTTCATGAGAGACTATATATAATACAGTATAGTAGACTATTTTGTGCATTGATATTCTTCATGAGAGACGTATATATAATACAGTATAGTAGACTATTTTGTGCATTGATATTCTTCATGAGAGACTATATATAATACAGTATAGTAGACTATTTTGTGCATTGATATTCTTCATGAGAGACGTATATATAATACAGTATAGTAGACTATTTTGTGCATTGATATACTTCATGAGAGACGTATATATAATACAGTATAGTAGACTATTTTGTGCATTGATATTCTTCATGAGAGACTATATATAATACAGTATAGTAGACTATTTTGTGCATTGATATTCTTCATGAGAGACGTATATATAATACAGTATAGTAATATTAATTTTTTGAGAAGAATAAACCCGCCCATCAGTCCTAAAATGCTTTATTCCGATCTTAATCTCTGTTCATCTTCTCGGAAACAATGCATGATCTTACATAACTGGTGTAACGAAATTAAAATTTCGATGCAGAACACCGGTCATTTTCCATATAATCTAAACCAGGGCTGCCCGTTTGGCTTCTTAGAAATTTCGAATTCATATAAGAATTTTTGAATAGTAATTTTTGCTTTATTTAATAACAGACATATCGTGATTACATAAAATAAAAATTCTTCTTTCGTAATTTTCGTTATGAATTCGGAATTTCTCAATACAAAGGAGGCCAAATTAGCAACTGGGCCAAATTAGCAACCTGGTCCAAATTAGCAACCTGGTCAAAATAGTAACCTGGTCAATAGCCAAATTAGCAACCTGGTATAAACTTACCATCTTCGGGCTAGCATTAGTTTCGATTCGTTTAGGACGGTTCTCAAAAAAATATTTTATCCCCCTCTCAACATTGTGAAACTTTCTAACTCATTTTTTAACATAAAAGCATGATAATTGCTGGCATGGTTATAAAAGTTATTTGAAATCTAACAGTTGTTTTCATTTTTCGATAAGTGAATGATATTTTGAGTTATAAGCAATTATTATCTCTGGACGGCAGTTTTTTTTCCCTTTCCAGCCCTGACGCGTCCGGAAATTGGATTCTGTCAAAGTTGGCGTTTGAACATCATTTTCTGAAAATCTTCTGCGTTTTCCAAAAAAAAAAAACACTTCGATTACATAGTTTCTCAATAAGAGCACCTGCCAATTTTATGTTTGTGAACAAAAATGAATTAAAAAATGTATTAAAAAATAGCTAGTTTGGATTTCAGAACAGCCTTAACCCATTAAAGCCGGAATTATTTTTCTCTTTAAAATTCAAAAATTGCATTTCATACCAATTTTTTAAAGTAGCAACTTTAGTCCCTTTTTATTACGGAGTTTCTGTCATCAGATAAAGAAAATATTTCTCTTAAAATATACGGGTATACAAACAACAAAATGGAGGGCATCTATCCCGGTACCATATGGTACCGATAGGCTTTAATGGGTTAAAGATGCGTTAAGAGAAAAAAGATTTCCATCATACGGAGAATTCAAAGACGTTTTGTGTAATAGACTTCATTCACGTCTTAACCCCTTAATATTCGCGCCCGATACATTCACGGGCAGTGTAGGCTACGTTTTTTAATTTCAGATTGTTTGATTCCCACCAGTTTTTTAAAATAGTGTAATTGGCTTTACGCTCGCATTATTTTATCTGCCATTAAGTAATCCGAATATTTCTACTTAAAAAAAATTGGTAGCAATCAAGCAATCTGAATTTTAAAAAAGTAGTCTACGCTTATCGGTTCCAACGATTAAGGGGTTAATTCATTTTGCTATATAAGAATTTAAAAAAAACTTGCAATATGTCTGAAAAAGTGTGCTACCAAAAGCAATCTAGGAAAACAAAATATGTATAATTTTCGTAAATAATATATATAAAATAATCTAGTAAAATATCTCATTTATATTTCCGGGTTCGTACTACAATTTTGTAATATAATTTTTCGCCTTATTTAAATGCAGAAAAGCATTACAAATCGTCCAGTTAAACGAGGCGTCTATTATTTTTCCTATTTAAATGCTAAATAGAAATTTCTAATCAGAAAAAGTGTTGCTAGACTACTTGGAAGTTCCAATACGCACCTTGAAAAGGCAAAAAATTCTGTTAAATATTTGTGGTACAGGGTTACGAACTTTGTATTTGGTTCACACTCGTATTTATTTTACAACAGAAAATAAATCTTGAAATTTATCTATATTTTTTTTTCTCGGTGGTAAATAAGAGGTTAAGTTATTCTGTGGCAACTCTGTTAAAATAACATTCTCTTCCCGAACACTGGTTTTGAAATATGTGTATTATAATTTATCTTTCAACGAAAAAAAAGTTCTTGTGAAAGTTTAACGCGGAAAATATATTAAACCTGTAGAATACCATAGATGATTTAAAGCATAAATTTATATACGTTATGAACCTAAATTTTTTAGTAACTTGCGGCTGAAGTTTATCTCAAACACTATTTTGTTTTAAAGTGAGACACCGACGTATAGACTTGCGAGTAAATTGCTTTTAATAACTTTTTTTTTTTTTTTTTTTTTTTTTTTTTTTTTAATAAACTTTGACTCAATTTCTCCCTCCTCCTCTTATTTGCATTTTTTTTAAAAATATCTAGTATAGTTTTATTCGATTTTGTTTAACATTAAATAAGTAATACTATTTAAAGTAATTCACTACTTCAGACTTATTTCGGACTACTGGATCCCGATCAAGATAAAACGGGGCCCAGAGCCTTGTGTTAATTCGGGTTGATTTACTGATGTCTTACATTACATGTAAGTACATATTTAGATAAATATATATTCTTTTTTATCCTCATCTTATCTTAACAGTACAAAATATGCATCATAATCAGTACTACTGAGTCAAAACTAATTAAAAATTTCTTTAGAGCATGCTGAGTTCATTCACTGCATTCGAATAAAATAGTCAAATTTCTGTTTATTTTCATTTGGTTTTAGATGTAAAATTTTTATGAATTATTAAGTAAAAACCAGAAATATTAACAAATGTTTTGAAATGAAATATTTAAACTGCACAGCATATATTCAGTGTTTCAGAATTAAAAAATTAACGACCCTGAGTCTGGACTATAGATCAAATTGTTCTTCTTTTTTTTTTTTTTGCAGGTTCTGTACAGCAGAATTGCCAGTTTAACCTACCCTTTTATTCAGAAATTTCCGAATCCTAATAATTACCATATTTAATGACAGCTATTTCATGATTGCATAAAGTAAAAAATTTCCTTTTCGAATTTCTGCATAAAATTTATGCATTGTCCGAGTGGCGTTAGGGTAAAACTTAAGTGGTTATTTTTTTCTCAGGGGATCGTCTACATACAAAAATAAAATTTTCTATACTAAAATTGCATTTTAACACCATATTTGGATTCTTCGGAAAAGTTTATTTTTGGATACCAAACGGGAAATCCTTAGAAATACTCAAAATCTACTTGGCGGGATGAAATGCAATTTTTTGCATATTCGCATATTTAAAACTTCTAGAAATCGATTTCTGTTTTAAATGCATAGATTAAAATTCATAAATTTAAAAATCGCGGATACATAAAACAAAAATTCTTCTTCCGGTACGAATTCGTAATTTAGATTGAAAAACCACGAGTACACTCGCGGTTGGCAACGAATGGGTTGACACGTGGTCACGGGTTAGACGCAGGCTTATTTTCAAACCACAAAAAGTTCATATGGCTGTACATACAAAAAACAAATGCCAGTGTACAACAAACGTAAAAATCATATTTCAAAATTCTTAACCGATTACTTCTAATCTGTAAAACTTTGTGTTTACACCCCATTGTAAGATTGTAGTCAGAGTTCGGATAATTGGAGTTCTACTTACTTAAATAAAGCTAATATTTCAAATTCAATAGTGGATAACTTAAATAAAAGGGGGTTTTTGTACCATTGACACCAACTAGATTAACCCTTAATTGCAGAGTGATGTAAATTTCCATCACTTTTTATTTAACTTTTAATAAATAAATCAACTTCTTCGCCACCGCTATATTTATATAGAAATATTAATCCAGTAAATTTCCTATGAACTATGTTGCTGAACAAAGTTAAAAATCTATCTTAAAATTTCTGGTGTCTAATATTTAATATATGTATAAAAAAAACACAATTGTAAAAGAAAAAATCATGCAATTAAGGGTTAATGTTATCCTTAAATTGTGCTTAGGGGGTAGCCTACATATAGAAATTGTAAGTAACGTTAAAATTTTCTATACTAACAGCTAATTTTAAGATCATATTTGACTTATTGGGTAAATTTTATCTTTGGATATCATGCGGCAAGTCATTCGGTTAAGTAGTTTAGGAATTATTTAGTTTTGAATTTTGAACGAATAATTTTCAATTTATTTTTAATCCTTGCAAAACAAATTGCAATGCAGGTTATTTTTTAAACGTAACTAATAAACTACTTGGCGGAATGAGTTGTAATTTCGGATTCGCATATTTAAAGTTTCCAGAAATCAATTTCTGTTTTAAAAAATTATATGTTACGATTCATATATATATTTTTTTTTCGAAAATTTATTTTGAAATTATTTTTTGAAAAAGTATGAATTGTAAGTAATAAATTTTTTAACAGAAATCGATTTCTAGACGCTTCAATTATGGGAATGCAGCTCTTTTCGCTAAGTAGTTTTTGAGATATGCTTGACAAACTATCCGCATTGAAACCTATTTTGCAATGATTAAAAATGAATTCAACATAACATTAGGCGTTCAAAATTTAACACCTGCAAAATTCCTAAATCTCTTAACTGAATGACTTTCCTTTTGACATCTGAAGGTAAAATTTACCGCAGAACTCAAATATGATGTCAAAATATGGGTTAGTTTTGAAAATTGGGTACGAAAATTTTTTGAAAGTTTGGTACAATTTCTATATGTAGACGACCCCTAAGCAAAATTTAAGTATATCATAAAAGTATAGCCTTTATTACTAATATATTTGTTCAAGTCATATTTTTATACATTGATTTGAGGCAAAGTTAGTAGGGGTGATCATCTCCTTCCCCGCTCCCCCCCTGAGAATGCACATGTTAACGTTTCATGTGCAATAATTTAGAATCATTGTTTAGTAAATTCTGAAAGAAAGTTTTTCTCCATTTTATAACTAATCATCCTACGCATCCTGTTTAGTAATAAAATGACATTCACGATATGAAATCAAAATTTCATATGTACTTCTGTTGACTGTATCTTTCAGTGACTCATTCATGTCATAAATTTTGGAATATTCATTTGAACCATTCAGAATTCTACGCGGAATTGCAAGATGAATCAAACTTCATTCACTCCTACAATTTATATTGTCTTTCTGAATAATTTGGTTTACGATTATACTTCTACTATCCTTGTATTAATCTTCTTTCTTCTGAAGAAGGAAAAAAAATGTAACCACAAAAATGTAAGTAAAACACGAATCCTCTCACTTTTGGCATAAATTCCGTGTATAAAAAAGAGGCGTAAATGCAAGCTTCCTGTCGTAAACAGCTTATTATAGATTCTTGTATATGTTAACGGAAAGCTATCTGTATTAAAAGCTTGAACGTGAATTTTCACAATTGTAGATAACAAGGTAAAGAGGCTGGGATTTACCCTTGCTATTCTACCAAATTACAATTTTTTCTACGATTTAAGTTTCTGAAGTTCTCATCCAGGTAATTTTCCATCCTATTTCTTTCTTTGCAGATGTTAGTTTTTTTCTTCTTTTTTTTTTTTTTTTCTTTTTTTTTTTTTTTGGGGGGGGGGGGGGCTTTTATTCCATTTTAAAATCCTTTGAAAATATTGGTGAATTGTTCAATTGTGTTTCATTTTAGAAAATTCTATGCATACGACACAGATGCAATATTTTTTCCCTAAATAGTTTTTTAACAACCCATAGTATAATAATTCATTTTACGTCAAATTTATCATTCCTTTTTTTAAAGACATATAATAATAAATCAAAATTCTAAAAGTACAATTCATTAACTTTACTCTGTAAATATATGCAATGAAATTCGTAAGTAACGAAAACATTTTGCTCTCCTTTAAAAATATTTATAACGGGTAGAGGAGAAAATAATTTATTTAATATTTACTTTTATCTGCTGTAACCGTTTATATATATATATAAAAAAATAATAATAAGTGAATTTAAGGTTTTAAAAATAAATTCTTGTATAGCATTATCCGGAAGATATCAGCATTAAAAGCTTGAACTGGAATTTTCACAATTGTAGGTAACATGGTAAAGAGGATGTGATTTCCGTTGCTGTTCTACCAAACTGTAAGTTTTCTTCGATTTAAGTTTCTGAAGTTTCCATTCAGTTAACTCAGGTTTCTATTGGCATAAATTCCGTGTGTAAAAAAAAAAGGCGTAAATGCATGCTTCCTGTCATAAAAAGTTAGCTTATTATAGATTCTTGTATATCTTAACGGAAGGCATCGGCATTAAATGTTTGAACGTGAATCTCTACAGTTGTAAGTATTAATGTAAAGAGGGTGTGATATCCGTTGCCATTCCACCAAATTGCAATTTTTTTGCTACGATTTGAGTTTTCGAAGTTGTCATTCAGCTAAATTTTTTTCTTTCTTTGTACATTTTAGTTGTTTTTTTTCTCATTTTTCGTGCTTGTTTTTCCATTTTAAAATCCTTTAAAAATATTGATGTGTTTTTCACTTGTTTTAGATGGGTTCGTAACTATATATATACGTCGCACCTACAGTCGTCGTCTTACTTGGATTTTTTTTAATAGGCTTTTATTGAGAGGATGTTTTGCATTTTGATGTTAACATTATTTTCATTTTTACTGGACTTATCTATATATATGCAGATTTGATTTTTAAAAATCTTCCCTACATTGTTACTTGATTATACAGAGTGTACCAAAAGGATTGAAAGGCGCTTTAATTTATTTTTTTTTACCTATTGGAGATACGTAGGCAATGTGTCAATATAAGGAAGAAATTAAGATTACGTTGATGAAATGGTCCTGACAGTTTTCAAAAAGAGACACTTTTAAAATTTGTATACGGTCCCTGAGAACTATAAGTTAAATTTAGAAAAAAATCCACCATGTTCTGCGCAAAAGTAAAAATCCAGTTCTTCTACAACCAAAACTCACCGAGTTATAATACTTTGAATTTTATATAATTTCAAATTTTTACTGTACTGAAAATTGTCTGTCCATTTTTAATGCAGGAAAGCTCTGAAATTTCATAAAATTCAAAGTATCGTAATTCGGTGAATTTCAGTCGTATAAGATTGAAATTTTTGGTGCTTTACTTGTTTTAATTAACAAAATAAGTTTATCATTTCATTTCAATAACAAAATAAGTTTCATTATAATGTTATTAATTAAAGTAAATGCACTTTTTAAATTCATTTATGAAAAGGAACATAAAGCGATAATTTAACTAAAATTGCTAATGACAATCAATATTTTTTGTTTAATCCGAATAAATATATCTGATGACAAATTTTGATTAGATTTATTTCATTATTTTTGTAAGGGGTGTGATAATTATTTAACATTTTATTATAATTATATTAATAATTGTAAAACATAAAGTTTTTTAATCTTTAACAAGTTTTAATTAACTTATCCCCACAACCTTTTTTTTTTATGTTCAATGTGATTTTTTTTTTATGTGTCTAAATATAAAGTATTAAACAGCGTTAAGAAATACTTTTGTTACAAAATAATTTTATCATTATATTTTTAATATTCAAACTAATGATTAAATTTAAAATAACTTTGATTTAAAATATTTTTACATTCATTTATGAAAAGGGACATAAAGCAATAATTTAACTAAAATTGCTAATAACAATCAATATTTTTTGTTTAATCAGAATATCTAATGATAAATTTGGATTAGATTTGCTTCATTATTTCTGCAAGGAGTGTGATAATTATTTAACATGTTATTATAATTATATAAATAATTGTAAAACGTAAAAATTTGCGTTAAGAAATACTTTTGTACAAAATAGTATTATCATTATATTTTCATTATTTAAAGTAATGATTGAATTTAAACAAACTTTGATTTAATGCACTTTTTAAATTCATTTATAAAAAGGGACATAAAACGATAATTTAAATAAAATTGCTAATAAAAATTAATATATATATATTTTTTTTTTTTTTTGTATAATCAGAATAAATATATAGGATGATTAATTTTGATTAGATTTGTTTTATTATTTCTGTAAGGAGTGTGATAATTATTTAACATTTTATTATAATTATATAAGTTAATTGTAAAATATAAAAGTTTTAGAGTTTTAATCAATTTATCCCCACAACCTTTCTTTTTGATTTCAAATTTATAATATGTATTTTAAAAATTCTTTGTTATTTATATTTTGTTGTTAAAATTTACAATGTATGTACTTTATAAACAAATTTCAAAATTTTTTTAAGCAACGGGAATAATAAAACATTAATATTTTTCAGATTTTCGCAAAGTATAAAAATTATTACCGAGAATGTGCTTCTGGCATTTGGGATATTCACGTTGGAGATTTAAAAACTAATTTATCATATCCAACCCACATTGTACTAATACACTAAACGTGAAATTTCCTTTTATATGTAAAATATTACCACACTTAACGTAAAAGCTTTTCTACACAATGGCTGTATCATATCTACACAATGGCTGTATTTCTTTTTTTTTTGTTTTGCTACTGTAAAATTTAGATTAAATTCAAAGTGGGTTGTATTTTGGATTTAATACAAAAATCAGAGTTTCTTTAAGAGTTATTATTATTTCTTTTGACCTTTTGTAAATAAAAAAAAGGAGGATTTTATGTAAATGAATTTTAATATTTTAAGAGACAGTTCTTTCAGAAAGACAATAAAAAATATTTAGTAAATTTTAGTAAATACTTAGAGATCTCTATAAAATATGATTTATTCTATGAGATTATTTCGATATAAATTATCTTATTTTATAATTTATTTATTTTTAATAGTACTTTATTGTCATTGGTTAAAAGTTTTCTATCTATTATTAATTGATTACTTGGATTTTATTAATTAATTTAATTATATATATATATATATATATATATATATATATATATATATTTGCATGTGAAAGATTAATGTATTAAATTAATTTCATAAGAGTTTTAAATGCTTCGTAAAATATTTAATGAAATCTAGAACTTCCATATTTTGTCTCTACCCCTTTTGCATAGTTAGAAATTTATTTTTATTGATATGAAGTATTTTAATCAGTTTATGGAAAATATTTGTAAATCTTTATAACTTTCATTAAAATATTCACACATATGCACCCATGTACCCATGCACCTACATTTGTAAATCTTCATGCAAATCCTGGTCACAAGAAAAATTAACAGTAACAAAAAAAAATTCTGCAATATCGCAGACTGTTATAAATAATATTAACCTTAATGACTTGCATAGAATTCTCAGTCAAATATTTAAAAATATTTTATATTTTACAACTGCAACATAATAAATTATACGCATGAATTGTAAAATATGAAAGCCTTTTCAAGTTTTAGTTATTTTTAATAAAATTATGTCCTAGACTTCCATTATTTCTTTTGTAAATTATTCATAGACTTTATAAAATTTCATTTTTAAAAAGTAAATAGCTGGAGTGATAGACATGTTAATATTTTTCATAATTTCAAAAGGAATATAAGCTATCACAAAGAATGTGTGCCTAGAATTCGAGGTATTCACACAGGCGATTTAAAAACTAATTTATCATCCCCGTCCACACTTTACTAATACATTAAACGCGGAATACCCTTTTTCATGTAAAAATTCTACTTCACTTAATGTAAAAGCTACATAATATAGAGTGTTTTTTTTTTCTTTTCGACTAAGAATTTCAATATTTGTTACTGTAAAAAGCAGATTAAATTGCATGTTGCATTTTGGATTTGATAGTTATTTTGATAGCGATTTGAGTGATATTTGTATTTGATAGTTATTTTTGTTTTCTTTGACATTTTGTAAAAAAATAATTATTAAATAAATTTTAAAGTTTTGAAAGAAATTATTTTGGTAAAAAAATTACGAAAATTTCTTTGATGACTACATTGTATGAAGAAATATGCTTTCATTAAAAAGGCTGTTAAGCTTCGGTATTCAAACTATCCTATTTTGAATACAAATATACTTTTATTTATTATTTTATGGCTTTGCTTTTTATAGCTCCGTTTTTCTTTTAAAT
This sequence comes from Maratus michaelseni, assembly GCA_963931845.1. NCBI lineage: Eukaryota > Metazoa > Arthropoda > Arachnida > Araneae > Salticidae > Maratus > Maratus michaelseni. The sequence continues at coordinate 264,659,918 of OZ007595.1, read as the reverse complement.
ATCTGAAAATTAATCTTTGATTATGTGTGTTTCTAATTGATATAAGAAATATTACTAAAACCAAAAAATATAAATTTAAAGATTTTTTTAACAATATTAACCTAAATGACTTGCATAATTTCTTCAATCAGTTATTTAAAAAACGTTTATATTTTACATGTAATATTAATATGCAATATAATAAATTATGCGCACGAATTATAATTTTCTATCTTTAGTTATTTTAAATAAATTTGTGTTCAAAACTTTCCATTCTTTCTTCTTTAAAGTATTCATAGACTTTATAAAATTTCATTTTTTAAGTAAATAATTGAAGTGATAAACACATTAATATTTTTCATAATTACACAAGAAATATAAACTATCGCAAAGAATGTGTACCGAGAATTCTAGGTACTCACGCAAGGTGATTTAAAAACTAATTTATCATCCCCGACCACACTTTACTAATACATTAAACGCGCTTTACCCCTCTTTTATGTAACAATTCTACTTCACTTAATGTAAAAGCTACATCATATAGAGTGTTTTTAAAAAATATATATAATAAAATTACTAAAATATAGAAAAAAATTACTAAAATTCCTGTCATGGCTACATTGTATGAAGAAATATGCTTTCATTAACCCTTTAACGGGCGGTGTCCGCAAAAAAGGACACCTAATTTTAATTCCAAAGCTGACAAACGGCACCAAGAATATATAATTAAAATTTTCCTTTTATTAAGTACCGGAAAATAAGCAAGTTTCTATTTTCTAATGAATTTGTTTGTAATTTCTGGTGTCAGTCCATTATTTCATCATTTTACAAACAGACTTATTCCACGCCAGAAAGGGTTAAAAAGGCTGTTAAGGTTCGGTATTCAAACTATCCTATTTTGAATACAAATGTAGTTTTATTTATTATTTTATGGCTTTGCTTTTTATAGCTCCGTTTTTCTTTTAAATTTCTGTAAATTAATCTTTTATTATGTGTGTTTCTGATTGATATAATAAATATTACTAAAATCAAAAATTATAAATTTAAAGATTTTTAATAATTGTAACTTAAATGACTTGCATAAATTCCTCAATCAATTATTTAAAAAAAAATTATATTTTACATGAAATATTAATATGCACTATAATAAATTATACGCACGATTTAAAAAATATGGAATAAAATCTTTAGTTATTTTTAATAAATTTGTGCTGGAAACTTTCATTCTTTCTCCTTTAAATTATTCATAGACTTTATAAAATTTCATTTTTTTAACGTAAATAGCTGAAGAGATAAACACTTTAATATATTTTTTAATTACACAAGAAATATAAAATACCACAAAGAATGTGTGCCTAGAATTCGAGGTATTCACACAGGCGATTTAAAAACTAATTTATCATCCCCGTCCACACTTTACTAATATATTAAAAGCGGAATACCCCTTTTTCATGTAAAAATTCTAATTCACTTAATATAAAAGCTGTATGGTATAGAGTGCTTTTTTTTTTTTTTTTTTTTTTTTTTTTTTTTGACTAAGAATTTCAGTGTTTAATACTTTAAAAAGCAGATTAAATTGTATGTTGCATTTTGGATTTGATAGTTATTTTGATACATATTTGAGTGATTATTTGGATTTGAGATTATTTGATAGCCATTTTTATTTGCTTGGACCTTTCGTAAAAAAATAAATATTAAATGAATTTTAAAGTTTTATGAGAAAATTATTTTGGTAAAAAAATTACGAAAATTCCTTCGATGACTACATTGTATGAAAAAAATATGCTTTCATTAAAAGGCTGTTAAGCTGCTATACTCAAACTATGCTATTTTGAATACAAATTTACTTTCATTTAATATTTTATAGATTTTCTTTTTATTGCTCGGTTTACTTTTAAATGTCTGTAAATTAATTTTTGATTACGTGGGTTTCTATTGGGCTGTTCGGAAAGTTTCTTCCGTTTGGGAAATCCAATTCCTACCGGAAAATTCTGCCCGTCAATTATTATACATTAGATATCGGAATTAATGTCTAATAATTAGATGATAGACATTTTCAGTACGAACCAACTTTCCCAAATGAAAAGAAATTTCCGAACAACCCAATAATTAATTTTATTGTATATTGATATATAAAGTAAATGAATATATTATTTGGCACATCTATACATCAAAATTACTTTAAATGCATCATTAATTATTAAAAGAAATATATATCTTTACAAATTTTAAAAAGCGTGACCGGAATTTAGGATTTAATAATAATATATATTTTGCATTATATTATGTTTTATACAAGCATTTTCAATATTTAATCAATTAATCTCAACAACCATCATTATTTCTTTTATATTTTCTCTTAGACTTTATATCAGCTCCTTTTTAACACTAGAACCGTGATGATGGGCCATTTTGACCCGTACTAAATGAGTAGATGTTGACTCGCACCAGAAATTTTTTTTATAAAATAAGTTAAATATGTGCTACCCAAAAATAATTTAAATAAATAAGTTAAATAATTTTAAATAAAATTTCTGGTGTGAAATATTTTTATATAAATTTGAGTAAAATTTCCTGCGGTACTAGTGTTAATAAGCAAACTGGAATCAGTAAGACGGTAATGATTTTCAGAATCAGGGATCCTACAAGTCAGGTGATTTCCAGACCATAAAATTCCTCGAAACCTGTATTTTCTTACAGAGAGGCTCAAATAAGACGAAATCTTTGTATCAAGGCTTAACATTTAAACAAAAAATAAATTTGAATATCTAATTATATATATATATATATATATATATATATATATATATATTAGTTTTAAATGTTTTAGTGACCGCCATTTTGAAACAAGATGGCGGACCAATCTGGCAAACAAACTTGGTCAAGATATTGGTGAGTTTAATACATATACTTAGTTACATCCAAATCGGTTTATAAATACGAGTGTTGAATGTTGTCATATGACAAAGATTATATATATATATATATATATATATATATATATATAATCTAATCAAATGATGATATATATATATATATATATATATATATGTATGTATATATATCATCATTTGAACGGAACGGAGGGTGGTTTTGAGGTAAGGGAGTTATGATCGGTGAAAACATACCGAAAGTTTCCAGAATTCTTTTCCTCCAAACAGCTGCAATAGGTAACTTTTTACTTTTTGTAATGAACGCTGCCTAATAATCGCTGGGACGACATATGTCCCAAACTCGTAATCAAAAGATTAAAGAATGTAAAAGTTGAAGCAAAAAAATCTGAAATTTTGACTCAAAGAAGTAGAATTTCCCCTTAAGAATTTTCTTTTTCTTTTTCTTTTTCTTTTTTTTTTTTTTTTTTTGCTTCATTTATGTTTATTTGAATTTTTTAAAAAAACGGAAGGTTGGCAGCGAGTTTTTTTTTTTCAATACAAACATTTTTTTATAGATACTGTCATTTATTAAATATATAAAAGTTTTTACAACCTTTTATCATCTTAAATAATTTTATGCTTACAACATCCATTCCATATTTTGTAAGTTATCATAGACTTTATAAAAATTCTCCCATTCTATTTTTCTAAGCAACTGGAATGATAAACACATTAATATGTGCCATAATTTCACAAAGCATAAAACATACCATAAAGAAAGTGGGCCTGGCATTTGGGAGATTTGTATACCAGCTTTTAAAACTAAATTTATCATCTCCGCCCACACTTTACTAATACAGTAAACTCGGAATTCCCTTTTTTATGTAAAAATATTATACTACACTTAACGTAAAAGCTTTCTTCTACGATGGTGCCTCATATAATGTGCATCCCCCCTCCTCCCCCGACTAACATAAAATTGCAAATGTTTGCTACTGCAGAACGCAGATTAAATTCAAAGAAGGTTGTTCTTCTGATTTTTTTAAAAAAAGGGAAAAGAAGAATTTATTTAATAGTTATTTTTATTTCCCCTGACCTTTTGCAAAGAATAAAAAACAAATTAAGTGAATTTTAAAGTTTTATGAGAAAGTTGTAATTCGAATGGAAAAGGAAATTTTTTGAAATAGATTCATCAGAGAAAGTCTTTTTTAAAAGCAGGGTAGTTTTATTATTATTATTATTATTATTATTATTATTATTATCTTATTTTTAATACGAAAATTTTAGTTCATAGGATCGATTTTCTTTTAAATCTTCTCTCTATTTTTACTTTATTATGTGGTTCGATTAATGTAATTAATTATATATTACTGCGTTTGACAATGACCTTAATTTCCGGCTTATAAGCAGTGATAAAATAAGTGTGTTTCAAACCAGAAATTTTACTTAATAAATGAAGTCAAATAAGTAACAAAGTACTTCTGCTTGTCCGATCTGGAAACTAATGTTAACTATTTTTACGGAAGTCATAGTAAAACTTTACTTACCGGGTGTCATAAAAATGACTGATGGATTTTAAAATTCAATAACTTGCAAACGATGACAGATATTAAAAGAATTCTTGCAGGAGGGTTATGTATGATGTCAGGAGTTTTCTTACTGTGATTCTTGATTTTAGTTTGAATTTCAAACAATAGATGGCGCTGACAACGATTCGGCTTTATTCCGCATTATTTAATTTGTGCAGTAGAACTTCAATTATCCGAATAAATTGGGACCGGACCCCATTCGGATAATCAAAAATTCGGATAATTAGATTTTTTCCGAAAAAAGGGTTTATTTTAATTAATTACTGTATTATGTTGAAAATGGGAGAAAAAAAACTATTGTTAAACAAAAAGAGCCTTTAATTAATTAAATGAAAAGGCAACACTTTTACATGTTAAGCGTACTTACAAGTGTTGTACATTAGTACAGTATGTACGTACCGTACTGTAAATGAAAGTCATTGCTTGCTGAACAACTCGGTCAAAGTAAGCTGTTTGACAGTCTTCATCCGTTTTCGGGCAGCCAAGTCGCGCATCCGCTTGACAGTGGGAAGTTGCATGTGGTCACACTCTGGCTGACGCTCCATCCACTTCAACGCAGTTTCAAGGCCGGCAAATGCTTCACTAGCTGATGGTTCAGTGTCTGCTTCAACTTCGACATGAAGGTCATCTTCTTCCTCGACACTTCCTTCTATCACACTTTCAATAAGTTCATCATCATTTAGAGTTATAAACCAAGGGCCTGACGAATCACGCACCATCCACTCTCCTATATCTTCAGCACTAACTTCTGAACATCCAGGAATTTTCAAAAGAATGTTTCTGAATTCCTCAAGTGGCACGTTATCCTCATCTTCTCCTGTCTCTCCCCTTTCCCTTTCTAGATCTTCTTTTTCCTTTTTCTCCTTTTCTTTCTCTTCGTCAGTTGATATGCCTTTCAACTTGTTCCACGCACGTTTTAAAGTGACTGCCTTCTCCAAGCTTCCGCCACCATGTAAGCGCAATCTTTCAAATTTACTTTTTTTAGGTTAGCCAACACACCTTCTTCGTCTTCGCCCTTTATCAAAAGTTTCTTTAAAAGTTGCCTTCTGTAATGGGGTTTCATGGTTCGCCTACACTAGTTTCGCGGAGGGAAGGACAATAGCGTGCGTAGACAGAATCATTATTTTGCGAATCGCAGTACGTTTCCGTCTTAATTTTTTTTTTTTTTTTTGAAATTCTGAAAGCGATTCGGATAATCAGTGATTCGGACAGTCGGAGTTCGGATAATTGGAGTTCTACCGTACTTAAATAAAGCGAATATTGCTAATTCAAAAAAGTGGTAGCAATCAAGCTATCCGAATACAAAAAAGACTGGTAACACAGGGTTGCCAGCTTGGCCATTTTTTAAATTCCGAATTTCAAAATTCGCACCGGAAATTTTGAAAGAAGAATTATTACTTTGAGAAGACAGTAAATGTCTCTCATTCAATAAAACAAAATTTACACCTATTAATTTCTGGGGTAGATTCAAAATTCTGAATTTAAAAAAAAAAAAAAAAAGGCCAACCTGGTAACCCTGTGGCAACACTGCAGAGTATGACATATTCTGTTTACATACTGTTTTGCATTTATCTTTTGCCACCACTATTTTAGAACAGTAATTTTAGCTTTATTTTACTGCAAAAGTTTCTGAAAATTTCCTAAGGGAACGATTTTTATATAAAAATTGGCAATACATGCATTATTTGGCGAGAAAATAAAAACCGTACGTACTTTGCATGAGTGGTTATTCTATTTTGATACTTAAATTATCTCATTTTAAATACAACAATTTTTATACACTGTATTGCACGCATCATTTATGAAATATAAAAGTGTTTCAATATTTTATCATCTGAAATCTTTTTTTTTTTTTTTTACAATTTTTTTTTTTTTTTTTTTTTTTTTTTGCATGTTATGGACTTTATAAAAAAATCTTCCACTTATTTTTCTAAGCAACTAGAATGATAAACATGTCTATATTTGCCAGAATTTCATAAATAATAAAAAATACCTCAAAAAATGTGTGGCTGGCATTTGGGGCATTCACATACACGATTTAAAATCTAATTTATCATCGCCGCCTCCACTTTACTAAAACACTAAACGCGGAAATTCCTTTTTTATGTAAAAATATCACTACACTTAACGTAAAAGCTTTTCTCTGTATTGGCCACATTATTTCTCAACTAAGATTGTAAATGTTTGTTATTATAAAAGGTAGAATAAATTCAAAGTGGATTGTATTTTGGATTGAATGTAGAAAAAAAAAAGAGTTTGTTTAATAGTTGCTTTATTTGCTTTGACTTTAAAAACGCTCTTTTAAAAGTGAATTTTAAAGTTTTAGGTTCTTTTGAAATAAAAATAAATAAAATTACACGAAAGAAATAATATTGTATTGCAACTTTAAAAGAAGTATAATCATTAAATAGTTTCGCAAAAAGCGTATATTAATTTTTAAAAAAATAATCTGCGTTTTTGTGGACAGATTTCCGTTAAGCGCCAAAGTGCCGTGTTTTATGGTTAAAAATCTGTAATCGGGTCCATAGTCAAATGTCGTATTTTATCAAATGCTATTTACAAGCTTCTGAGCGGTATCTTTTAACATTTTGTTGACCGGTCACGTGTTAACTCTTGTTTATTTTTTTGATTGTAAGAAATTTTTTATTAAATACGTACATTGTACTATATTTACTGTCGCATAAACTTGAAAACCTCTCTAGAAAAGCATTTAACGAAACACTTTTAAAAGAGGGTGGAGCTTCGACTGTTTTAAAATCAAGGTTTCACTCAAAATCGCCGGTCAAAAAAGTGTTAAAAGAGACCAAATCACACTTTTCGCCATCACTACTTCCACTGAAAATTTTCCTTTTATTTTTATCTTGGAAATTTCGTAAACAGTCGTTTCGTGATGAGCTGTTTCTCGCAAGTGTTGTAGTAATGTACCCCGAAAATTGTTTAAAAATATTAGTGGTGATAAAAAAAAAAAAGAGTGTTCCGGGGAAGTGTGGCCAGTAGCTTTTTTTTTTATTCAGATAGTTTGATTCCCACCACTTTATTGAAGTAGAAATAGTCGCCTTATTTAATGACAGATTAAATATTGCGAGAATAAGGCCAATTACACTATTTTAAAAAATTGATACAGATCAAACAATCTTAATAATAAAAAAAAAGAATAGTCTACTGGAAACACTGCTCCGAGGCCTGTATTTGGCACACGTGTTCTTTTTAAATCGTTAGTGGTATCCACATTCACTTTAAAGGATATAGTAGCCATGAAGGCAATGCTTCGAAGTGAACCCAATTACGAAAAATTAATGTGGAAAAAACAAAAACGAAAGAAAGTTCTTTTAAATTGCGTAGTATCCTAACTAGCCCTCATTACTCATCATAATGTTTGATTTCTTTATTTTCTCATTATAACTCTGACGAGAAATTATTTTGTTGAAGACCGACTTTTGGATTGGCTTTAGAGTTATCCATTTTGCTTTTCAAATTCACTTCAATTTCAAAACCACTTTTCGAAAATGAAAGATCCAGCCTAAAGAAAAACAAATCTAATTTTTTGTAAAAATCTTACACGGTGTTCCTTTAAGCCCGAATGGTGATAAATTGAGATATTCAACAAATTTAGCCCTAAAGAATTTAATTTGGTTCTGGCACGTATTTTGACAAGACATCCTACTAGTCCATTTTTTTAAACTAGTATTTCTGAAGAAAAAATTCAGTGGTAGATTTTAAAAACACTTGTAACAAAAATAATCTCTTCACTACTGAGTATTAATGTTATATATTTTTTATTATTACTAAATTATTTCTTCTCAAATTCTACGTCAGAGAAAGAGACTGCAATTTATTTGCATTATTTCGAATCTTGGACATCGAAGCATATCATTATATCAGATTAATTTTAACACAATTATTCAAATTGGTAAAGAAATCATAGGAGTTGTAATTTTCCAACTGGACGAAAAATGTCCGGGCCAGGATTCGAACCTGGTATATCTTGGCTGAAGCTGCCAGGCTCTACCAACTGAGCCATCCCGGTAGAATCTGGAGGACATAATTCAACCAGTTAACCTTATTGATCATAGCATATGGTCTGATATTTGAATCACCGCAACAGAATAGATCGCAGGTAATGGAACTCCAGTAAACGCTGGATACGTGATTACACTAGATTAATTTTAACACAGTTATTCAGATTGGTAAAGAAATCATAGGAGTTGTAATATCAGACCAGATTCTATGATCAATAAGGTTAACTGGATGAATTATGTCCTCCAGATTCGACCGGGATAGCTCAGTTGGTAGAGCCTGGCAGCTTCAGCTAAGATATCCCAAGTTCGAATCTTTGCCCGGACATTTTTTGTCCAGTTGGAAAATTACAACTCCTATGATTTATTTACCAATTTGAATAATTGTGTTAAAATTAATCTATTGTAAACACGTATCCAGTGTTTACTGGAGTTCCATTACCTGCGATCTATTCTGTTGAGCTGATTCAAATATCAGACCAGATGGTATGATCAATAAGGTTAACTGGAAGAATTGTGTCCTCCTGATTCGACCGGTATGGCTCAGTTGGTAGAGCCTGGCAGCTTCAGCCCCGATATCCCAGGTTCGAATCTTGGCCTGGACATTTTTCGTCCAGTTGGAAAATTACAAAACCCATATCAGGATATGATCGGAATTTCAATTATGTTAGAGTATCTTGTTTAAAAGGGAAAGAATTGAGGTGTGGACCTACGGAGTGAAGAAGGTAAACTTTGAAGTAGTTTTGCATTTACAAAATTTGTGAGAGAAATCTAAAAAGATTTCTCTTCTAAAACAATGGTGGGCAAAAAACGAACCGTGTGGGATCCCTGATTTTGGTCCTTTTTAAACCTTTCTAACATAGTTGAAAAGTGCTTATGACTTCTGTTTGTATGCCACCTGCGAACTGTCTGTGCTCTAACTCTTGTAAATATACTCGAATTGCCATGTAATTTATACATTATTGATGTTTATTATCACCTGCTCGCTATTAAAAATGGAGGGCGAAGCATTTATAGTTCTTTGCATGGGCACGCAAAAGTAACCCGTAAATTATGGTTCATGGGGAAATATAGTTTGCGGTATATTTTAGTGATGTTACACTATTTCAGACATAATGAAATTTATATACATTATTCAGGTACAGTACAAGATGCTTACTGTGGAATATTATGTACATAAAAGTCATCGTTTATTTACAGGGACACAAAAAATATTTCGGTTGCAGTATTGTCCAGGGCCTGATTGCCAACTGTGCACGCTTCCACCAGTAAAAAAGAATAGAAATTATTTCCTTATACATGGATGTTTATGGATGACATTCCTTATACATGGATGACAGCCATTTTGCATGAATAGGGCGTTTTTATAACACGAAAATTTCTATTAAGTTTTACTGGTGGAATTGTGCCCCGTTGGTAATCAGCCCCTGGTACTGTCTATAAACCGTAAATGGTGGAAATGCATTTTCAACTGTGATATGTATTTGGTTTTAAGTTTTGCTAAATTTTTCCATACTTGCGTGGTGTGTATAGATTCTATAGATAATATACAGAACTACACAAAATAATTCGAGAATTACTCTTTATAAGCGTGAATTGCTTAAGGGTGATCTAAACTGAGTTAAACATTTTCCAGCTGAACTATATTTAGTATACTAGATGTTTGTAGAATATAAATAAATTTATATACAGAGCCACACAAAGAACTGGATACATTGCCGTCTGTGGATGGTAATTTGTTAATGACGTTTTGAGTTGTATAATGCGTCTTTTCTTTTTTCTAATTTAAATATTTGTTTAATATGAGGCGACTGCTTAAAAATTTGTACTAGGTTGTACAAAATTATTATACATTTCCGTCTATCAGCGGAAATTTTTGAAATTGAATTTTCAACTGTGTTATACGTTTTGTACCTAAGATAAATATTCACACACTATGTAGTATATGTACAATTATATAGCTCATAGGGATGCACAAAATAATTCGAGTACCTTTCCGGCTACGTACAGTAATTGCTGAAATTTGATTTTCAGATGTGTTATGATTTACTTAGCTATGATCTTTCACCTTTTTTAAACGGTGAAGTTCCGTTATAATATTCTGGAAGTATTGGAAAACAGCAGCCACCATTTTCGTGTCAGCACGTAAGCCTGGTATTTAGAAGGCTCTGATCCAGTGCATATTCCAGGTATGAGATTTCTCCGCTTTTTTGTATACCAGTATAATCTTACAGAAAATGTTTCTTTATTTAATCAGAACATTCTGTGATTTAAAATAACAACATTTTCTCAAAGATTTTACTAGTATGAAAAAAAGCGGAGAAATCTCATCCCTAGCATATTCTTTGTAGATTTTTTTAAACTTTGTGACGTTCTGGAAAATATTAATGCGTTATCACCCCAGTTGTTTCAAAAAAATGAAAGAATTTTAACAAACTAAGTCTATTACTAACTTACTAAAAGATGAAAAACAATGCATAACATAATCCAGAATGATAAACGGTCGAATAAATTAACGCTATGACTAATTTACTAATATATGGAAAAACGATCCATGCATAAGACAATTCAGAGTGATAAATGGCGGAATAAACTAAGGCTATGACTAATTTACTAAAATATGTAAAAACGATCAGTGCTTAAAATAATTCTAGAATGATAAAAGGCGGGATTCTCTTCATTTTTTTTTCTTTTCTTACTTACATCCCCGTCGTCCACATTTCCTATTTAGTATTCTATCATCTGGGGTTTTATCTAAAGCATTATAGTTATTAATTAACAAATGAACATTGATCAAATGGTACAGCAGTAATAAATGTATGCATTGGCTTATGTACTAGTATATTTCAATACAATACCTTCATTTGGAAAAATTAACATCCAGCTATACAATACACTCTGGTGTGTAACTAAAATGCGAAAAAACTTCTAAGTTCATTTTTTATTATTATTTAATTCACTTAAAATCAATGGAATTTGAATGCTCTTGAAACCAGTAATATTATAAAGTTTTCTTCGCCTTCAATATCGCATAAAATTCTCCGATTAAATAAGACAAAAATATTTTTGTAAAATTAATGGTATCCAAACCATCTGGACCTCTACCCTGTCTACGCCACTGCTAGAAAATATCGCTGCGATCGACCCGTTATCTTTTCAGCATCGTTCTACATTTATCGGATTCAATTTTTTAGTACTATTTTGCAGCCGTTTTCCTCACTGTGTATTCTAGGTGCTTTAGTCAAAGGGTTAACAAATGAATGTTGAGTAAATGGTACGTCAATAATAACACATGTATTCAATGTAGCCAGTTGGGTGATTTTATTTTACTTAGATTGTTTGTTGCTACCACTTCTTGGAAATAAAAATATTTGCCTTATTTAATGACAGATTAGTGCAGCATATTTAACAAGGCAAATATTACAATTTCAGAAAAGTGATAACAATCAAGCAATCTTAATAAATAAAGGTAGCACATCTGGCACCGCTTCATGTATTGGCTTTAAATATATTTCTACATAATATCTTGATTTGAACCATTAGCAATAAATTGTGCACGGTACTCGTAATTAAAATGTGACAAAAACTTTTAGATTTCATTTATTTCATTTATTTATTTATGTATTTAGAAAATCTTAAAATTCGTGAAAAGTTGAGAAGACAATTCAAACACTAGTTTGTAAGAAATTAGACCCAATAGAGCCATATCAACTATCAGGTGTTTATGAAATCCTGTTCACTAGAGCAGATGGAACATTACAATATTCTATAAGAATGATAATTAGAAAGCTTAAAACAAGATTAAAAAAGCATACGGCACATATCAAATATGACAGAAGTACTACAGCATTGGCAAGACTACATAAAACTGAGACTTTTAAAATTGGTTTTAAAAGTAGTAGAATAATTTATCCATCAAGAGTTTATTTCCCATCTATTTTCCGTAAATAAATAGAAATCTATATGCATAACAAGAACATTTGCAACGAATCAGTCTCATTTGATTTACTTAAAATTTGGCACGAAGTATTTTCCGTTTAAAAAAAAGCAATAAAGAAATATTAATTTTCACGTTTCACAGTTGACTATTTTAAGCACCTGCTTTTTTATATGTATGATCTCGTGATTTATGTTTTTCAAGTTTATTTTCAAATATTTGCGAGAATAGTTTGTTCATCGTTGCAGTTCTCGATAATGGCGCCGTTTGAGCGTTGTTGAAACATATGTCGATCTTATATTAAAAGGTTTTTATAAGCCTTTTTGTATTCTGTTTGTATCACTTAAGTATTTTTATCTATATTTTAACTATTAAAAGTAACATAATTTTAATATCTAAATATTTTTTCAATAAAAAATTCTGTTTCAGTAAATATTAGTTCTCTGAATACCAATTTTGAATTTTTATTATTCAAGTACTTTTTGGAATCATTAGTTTTCGTTATATCAACATTCCATTCACTAAAAAAAAAAAAAAAAAACAGCGTTTTTTTAAAAAGTCACGCCTGATAAAAATACTTATTGAATATTATTTTTCTTTATTGCACATAAAATACAACCCACCTTCTATTTCATGTTTTAAAGTACAAATATTTACATTTGCAGTCTAAAAAATGAATACTAATGCATAAAAATGCATTATATAAGAAGTTACTATTCAGAAAAATCTATACTAAGTATAGTAAGGTTTAACATTAAAAAAGGACAGATCTGTTTTTATGTAGGTATATTAGTAAAGTTTTGGAGGCAATGATAAATTACTTTTTTAAAACTACGGGAGAATATTCACATATTTTGCTTGGATTTTTTTAAGCTTTGTTTATCTATTAAATATTAAAAGTGTTTATCATTCCAGTTGCTTAAAAAACATAGAAGGATTCTGACATTTGCGGCCCTTCGCGAGAATCATCGTGTTTGCAAAACTGTCCCCTTTTATTTGTTGTTGTTATTGTAGTAATTTTGAAAAATAATTTCCGCCTTACTTAATCACAGATTTCTGCGATTAAATATGACGAAAAATAATTTTAAAACATACTAGAAGAAAAAATCTTTTTTTAAAAAATGATTTAATTTTAATTGCCGATTAAAAAAGTATTAACCCATTCGCTGCCGCTGCCAACCACGAGTATACTCGTAGATTTCAATCTAAAATTACGAATTCGTACCGAAAATTTCGAAAGGAGAATTTTTGTTATTTGTAAACACGAAATGTCTGTAATTAAATAAACTAAATATTGCTATTAATATTTTCTGGTGTGAATTCGAACTTTCTAAATAAAATAAAATTCCGGTAATTTTAACCCGGCAGTGAACTTGTTAATGAACTAACGCTATGATTAGATTACTAAAATATGAGGAAACGATCAATACATAAATTAATTCACCATTATAAACGGCAGGGTTCTTTGCATTAGTTTTAAATATATAATCTCCTCTTCCAAATTTTTATTAATTATTATCTCAAACGAGAGAATTTTTTGCAATTTTTTAAAAAATATAATCCCTTCTTCCATCCATATTTTCTATTAATTATTATCTAATCTGTAATTTTAGATAAAGTATTATAGTTTTAACAATTAACAAATCAATGTTGGCAGGGCCCTATTATCGCAGGGGCAAACTTCCACAGGTAAAATTTTACACAGTTGCCAACTCCCGATTTTTTTATACCAATATTTTTATTTAAAAATATTTATTTTATTTAATCATACAGGCTCTGCAATTTAATAAAGCGAAAATTTTTGTAAGGTTTTACTAGTATTCAAAAAATTAGGAGGTTGGCAACTATTATTTTAAAATAATCGCCGCCTTATTTAAACTCAGAATCGCTCTCATAAATAAGGCGAGATTTTCTTTTCAAAATTACTGGTGGAAATTTGCTTTTGCGATAATCAGGTCTCGAATGCAGGGATGAGATTTTTCCACTTTTTTGCATATAATCTTACAGAAAATGTAATTTTATTTAATCGGAACATTCTGCAATTTAATATAACAACGTTTTCTCTAAGATTTTACTGGTATGCAAAAAAGCGGAGAAATCTCATCCCCGACTAACGGTACGTCAATATTAATTTGTATTGACTTAAATATATTTTATTACGAATGCTTTTATTCAGATGTATTAGCAACCAGCTGTACAAGGCACTCTGAACATTCATATTTTGAATTTAACATTGGAGAGAAAATAATTAATTACTGTTGTAACCCCATTTTCCAAATTATACTGTTAATAATTTTAGTAGTAGAAAAGGAAACAGGACTTTTTTTTCTTGATTAGTAATCCTCATACATTAATTAGTATTTACACATATTTGTTGAAAAATGTGACAATAAATATATAATATAAAACTTCAAGAAATTTCCACTAATTGATCAATCTTACTGGTGCACTTTAGTAAAGCTTGATATTTGAATAATTTTAAAGCTTTACTTTTCACTTGCATTTCGACAGAAATTTTTATTATATCATCTGCATATTTCATTTTTAAACAACATTAAAAAAAAATGTGTTTTCAAATGTCACAGAAAAATAGCTCCTAAATAAACCTTTTTTCTATTAAATACAAAAGACAATCCAATTTCTGTTTTATCTACCTTTACAGAACAAATATTTACAGCCATAGTGTCAAAAATACATATTTTATTATGCAGTTATTATAGAGGAAATATTTTATGCTAAGCCTAGTAATACTTAGCATATAAAAGGTATTCAGATCTTTTGTACATTAGTAAAGTGTAGGACGGTATGATGAATTACATTTTAAAACTTATAGCTGAAAATGCATCGCATTTTATAAGAGGATTTTATTTTTATTTATTTAGTGAAATTCTGGTAAATATTAATTTCTTTATCATGGTAGTGGCTTTAAAAAATAGAATTTTAATAGACTAAAACAATAAACCAACTTACTGAAAAATGAATAATCGTTCAATGCATAAGTTAATTAAAAATGATGAAAAGCTGAAAAAATATTAATTTTTTCTTTATGATTAACGACATATAATCTCTTCGTTTATATTTTCTATTAATCATTATCTCATCTGCCATTTTAATTAAATCATTGTATTTATCTAGAAATAACGGATTTTGACCAGATGGCGCGCCAGTATCGTATTTATTGACTTTAAGCTTAAAATATTTCAATATAATACCTTCGTCACAGAAAATTTAGCATAATTTTATTAAAAACATTTATGTTGAAATATCAATATTGCTTATTTTTACAATATTATTCGGAACGTTTAATTTTAATACAAATAATTCCCTCATATTGGCTCTACGTTGTAAATATTTGTAAAATATTATGCTAGCATTTCACATTGAGTAGGTATTGGTAGGAATGCATTATTGATGTACTAAAAGTACACCCGCTCTTCGCACGGTCGAGAATTTAAAAAAAAATCTCATAAACTCGGAACATAGAAAGACGCAATATGTTTCCACCGATGAGAGTAACGTGCGCAAAAGTATATAGGCAATTTTCATTTTTAAAAGTAGAACATATTACAAAGATTGCTTAAACGAGATGCAATTTTCACTTTTATTTTCAGTTTAGACTAGATTAAAATCCCACATCACATAGATTAAGTGGATTAAGGAATTTTCACGGATTAACCAAGTTGTGAAACAATTAAGTTGGCTAAATGCCAAAATAAGTTATTGAAATTGAGTCATTTTTGAAATAAAACGGGCATTTTAAAGCATGAATCTGAAGTATTTAATTTATGACGGCGCAAAAATGAGTCATTTCCTCTTAAATCTCAGAATTCTCATTATAATGTGGAAAATAAAATTATTTTTTTTTTACCACTTTATCTTTAAATTTTGGCGAAACAATCTTTTTGTGGGGTTTATTTTATAATGCAACATCATATAAGATTATCATGCATGAAAGTCCAACTCTCTAAATACTGGTCCTGACACAAAAATAGCGGTTGTCGTATGCGGATTTTTTTCAGCATTTGTACAATCCCTTCGTTCAGCAATTTCTAGATATAAATACCAGCATTTTCTAAAATTATTTTTCGTATTATTTTATAGCAGAAAAACGAGAAAAATATTTTTAGTAAATAATAGTATTCAAATTCAAGGGACCACACAAATGCTGAAACAAATTCCTCTACGACAGCTGCCATTTATGTGTCAGCGCGTCAGCCTACTAATTCAGGGGCTCTGATGAGACAGTTAATATACCCGTTGCAGTAGTATGATTTTATATCCCTCCATGGTACCTAGTGTTTAAGGCGCTAGCTTTGCTTAGGACCCTATTACCACAAAATCAAACGTCCACCAATAATTTAATACAGCAATTTTCTTCTTATTGAAAATTGAAATTTTTGTCTTAACCCTTTATATCCTGAATTAATTTTCCAGCTACTTTTTAGATGTTCAGAATCCTCGATTATTCCCACCAGTTATTTTTTTGTAAAGTTTTCCTTATTTAATCATAGCATTTTTGCGATTCAATTAGGTGAAAATTTCTCATTTGAAAAACCGGTGGTAACAGATTAAAAATTCTGTAAAAGACGTTCGTCGCGAAGGGGTTAAAGTGGTACTTATAAGTACCATCAGGATAAAAAGGGTTAAAGAAGAAGAAAATATCTGTTATTAATGGATTAAATTAATGATAGAAGTTTGCACCTGCGGTTATCAGGCTCTGCGCTAGCTACAATTTCTGATCAAGACGTTCGAATTTGATTACAGTGTTGCCAGTGGGCTACTTTTTAAAAAATTCAGGTTACTTGATTGGCATCACTTTTTTGAAATGGTATAAATCGTCTCATCTTCGCCTTTATTTAATCTGTAATTAATTAAGGCTAATTTTACTTTCTTAAAATACTGGTGGAAATCAGGAAAATTTAATTTAAAAAAAAGTAGCCTACTGGCAACACTGCTTAATTAATAGCTCCAGTTTGTAAATTTGTGGTGGCTTAAAAAGCATTTTAACAGAGATATTCCAATTTAACTACAACTGTTTTGGATAAAATGGCTAGATAGAAAGTACAAGCAAATTTTTTAAAAAAATCGAGATTTTATGTAATTATAACCGTTTGATTACGGGCCGGGACTGGCGATTATTTTTACATTCAGTCGTACTACAATTTACAAAAATTTTCTATGTGATACATTTTTTAAAAAAAATAGTCAAAAGTTTAATAATGATTAGCATAGAAATTGTAAGAGAAAAAAATATTTCCACAGTTTTAACTGTAATTCATGCTTTAAATCTGTATTTCATAGACATTGTTTATATTTTCATGTTTTAAAATATCTTCTTATTTTACAGAACATGTGAAATGACCAGAAAAAAAATGCAGAACTTTACATGAAGGTATTTTTTCCAATGTTTTTTACCCTATTTTGAAACATGATTTATATTTTTAAATTTTTCGATTTACTTCTTTCTCAACATTGTTATTAATACTAGTTTTATTATTATTATTACAGGGGTACCATGCTCTTGAATTTCATGGCACTGCTGATAACAATAGTGGTAAATTTTTATCAAAACTTTTAAATCATTTTGTATCCACTGTCCTACTAATAGTGCATGTATTTGTAGCAATACACAGGGTATACTTTCTCATCGTTGTCCAGTAGCTAACTAACTATTAGCTTTAGAGGTATAGTTCCAATTGCAAAAACGTCTTAAATGTTGTTCTTAGTCATAGCAAAACAATTTACGTCAAATTAGTTCTTTTTGAAAAAATTACGAAATTAAAATTTTTGTACGGTCCTTGGATTTTATGAGTTACATTTGGAAATCTTTTTTCCTTCCTCTAACAAATAAAACAACGAAAATCCCATTCTTTATGTGCAAAACTAACCGAATTAGGATACATTGAATTTTATGAATTTTCAGTTGTTATTGCCACTGTCAGGTAGATTTCGTAAGAAATACTACCTATTACATTCTCCTCTAAGTTGGAATTTCTGGAAAAGTTTTGCAAATCTACACCGATCATGATTCCTAGAACTCAAAACAAGCCCCAGTTCAACACTTTATGTATCTATCTATATCACTTTTTTATGGACACGATAAATTCCATAAATCTGCACAAATCTCTTCCAAAATTATACATAAAATCAAGCGACATAAAATCTCGGTCAAATTTGTTAATGGGCAAAATCGAACCAGTGGTGGGGGGAAGGGAATGGGGGTCTTTTGTGAAAACAGAAAACAACCCATAATTTCTTAATTATGATACATATTGAATCCGTTTAAAGTTATTATTACTTCTAGAAAAAGGGCCAAAAAGTTATGTATGACAGATTTTTTAGGTAATTAAAAATGCCCTCAAGGTGGGGGGGGGGGGGGGGAATAGGGGTTTAAGAAGAAAAAAATTCATAGCTTCGTCAATTCACAAGATATAAAATCCGCTTAAATTTATTATAAATGTTCTTATTATTATCTACAACTTTTATATTGACAAGATTTTTATATCTTGTATATATATTTTATATTTTTTTATATCATTTTTTTATATCTCTTACAGCAAAATATAATAATAATAATAATAAAATATCCCTGCTGGTTCTGACTACAGGCACAGGTATATATCAAAGTGGGTAGTCCCAACTGCCGCATCATGGCAAAAAGGTCTTTCTTCTACAATTCCCAATAAACAGGTGCGCCACGGTCTGCGTCTTCTAAATCTACCTGTACCTGTACGACGAGCCGTCAGGGATTTTTTTTTTAATGTGATACTTAGACTACAGCTTTCTGAATACTAGATCTACGGGCTGCCACAAAAAATGGCAGATATTATAGACATTTTCTTCTGAATTTGTACGGTTCCTTATATTTTAATACCGGTATTTTCTAAAAGTGTGTTTCATCTTATTTAATCGAAAAAAGTAAAGCGAAGAGTACTTTAAGAAAATAACTAGTATTCAGATTCAAGGGATCGTACTAATGCCGGAAAAAATTCTGCGTACGACAGCCGCCATTTTTGCGTCAGCGCATTGGCCTAGTATTCAGGGGGCTTTGCTTAGACGTTAGACGAAGGACAACATCTTTTCAAATATCAGTTTAAAGGTAAAGCGACAGTATAAAAAAATTAATTTCATATTCTAGTATGTATACAATTCATTTCAAAACAAATGCATTGTCTTAAAACAGTACTTCATTTGTATACTCTTTGTAATAGGAGGTGTTAGAGATAATCGTCATCAGTGTTACCATCAGACTACTTTTTTATGCAGATCGCTTGATTGCCACTACTTTTTAAAGTAGAAACATTCGCCTTATTTAATGACAGATTAAATAATGCGACAATAAGACCAATTACACTATTTTAAAACTAGTTGGATATGCCAATCCCGAAACTTTCTTCTATCTCATACATATTAATACTTCCAAATTCGCTATCACACCGCCCAAAAAATCAATATTTTTCGTCATTCTGTTGTACGTCAGCTGCTTGCGAATTCTCGGGTTACCTGGATGCGAGCAGCCGATGTATTATACTAAACTACGAAAAGTCCTTCTGGCCTGTGCCGGCAGGAAAGGATTGCCTCCCTATTGCTTGGTTTTAAGATTTTAGCTAATTTTACTGAAAAACACGAAGCTAAAATGCGTGGAACCCGATTACAGAAGAGTCATTCCCAGTTCTCGTCAACACTGAACTTGAATGAGAATATCGTCAAATTGGACAGATATAGTCGTTGACTTCATGTATGTCAACGTATTTTTGTCGCCAAATTTGGCGATATTTCGCCAATTGTCGCAAAGCTTGGCGAGTGAAGTTGGCGAACATAAATATATAGTGTTAAGCATGTAAGAGTCCAAACGATGGTTACAACAATGAAAAAAATTTTGCCGAAACCATGTTCACTTAAACTCATAAATTAAACCCGTTTATGGAGGAATCCTGCTATATTGTTTCAAAATGTCAGCCACCCTATAATTTCAAACTGCTATATCTCAGCCATTTTATAAGATAGGGGCAAAACAAAAAATGCTCTGGAATCCTTAGATCAAGGCCGAACATTTACCGTAAAAAATTTTTAGGATTTCTAGTTTTTTGTAATTTTTTTTTAATCTGAAATCCTTAAATGGCTATCACAGTGCCCCCTCCCGATACAATATCGCCAAATTCAACCGGGACCTTCAGGCCATAGTCAAAAATATGTACAAAAAGTTTGGTATCTGCATAACTTCATACACTTTTCGATGTTACAATAGTGAACATGGAACAAAAATCGCTATTACAGCGCCTCCTTTCGTCGTAACATCCCCAAATTGAAGTGGGACCTGCTGGTCATAACTAAAAACCTCCAAATGAAATTTGGTTCAATTTTAAGCATAACTTCTTATACTTTTCGATGATACAAAGAGGACATACACACGGGTTGGGTTGGGTTGATTATTGACGGCCAATTATCTACACTAGGGATATAGGCCCGGGGGGAGTGCCCTTCGTGGGGGTCTTTCTAAGGGAACCTAACCCGTATTTACGCATGGATAAATCCACGGCTCGAAGAAAACCACGAAAACTCCGAACGATTAGGCCGACGGGCGCGATTGGGATCGAACCCAGCACCTCCCGTCTACCAGCTTCGAGAGCACAACCTGTCAGCCACTGGTGGGGCGACATACACACGGACAGAAAGACATTTTGTAAAAACATGTTTTTCGGAATCTATTACCCCTAAAACATGTAAATCCGTCGAAAACTGGAAGTCGAAAAAAATTCTCGATTACATTACTTTCTTTTTTCTATATTATAGATAGAATAAAGTAAAAATAGTAGGAATCAAACAGTCTGAATTTTTAAAAAGTAGCCTACCGACAACACTGATAGTCATTACAATATCGTTCGAATTATCCATTATACATAATGTAAAGCGAAGAAATGAAATGCTAATGCAATATTATAACGTTAATAGTTACCATAAACCCTGCTTATCTTATTCACATTAAGTAATACAATGTTAACTTGAACTCAATGACAATTTCATAATTCAGGCACTGTCAAACACATTTCGAAACTAACGGTATTTATCGATAGCTCACGATCACGAACATAAAGTCAAACGGCTATTATAGTTAATACCTGCAATATATTCAAACTGTTTAAGTTCGTGTCCAGCTGAGAAAAGTATGTTGACAAAAGAAACTATTAATTTGTTTGCGTGTTACCTTTTTGGAACAATAATTTGTTCATTGTTCCTATTTGGATCTATTTTCGAAAGATTTTTTTTTCGATGGCTGAAGAATGATTAAATACTCGTGACGTGAACGTAATGACCACACAGTCGTAATTGATTGGTAAAATGTTTTGTTTGAAGGACACGGGGACAATAGTGTGGTCACTGCTTAAATAGAAATGACGAACATAATCTCACGCCGCTGTCGAAAATTGTTAATAATATATTGAGAATAACGTTTCAGAAATGCTAACGTAGTTTACAGTCTTATCTGCTTGAAATAAGGATTTATCGCCTTCACGAAATGTGATCGTTAAAGGATTTAGCAAATATAGTAATAAAGATGAAAGGAAATATATTTATATCAAATGTTTTGAGTTCTAAGGCGCTTTTGTTTGAACTAATCGTTATAGACTATAATATACCCTAATTTATAGAAGAGGCTTAATACATAATAAAGAAAACTGCCCAGGTAAACTGGTGGCATTGGGGTCACAGACTCACACTAATTGTATATTATACTCCTATTTCAAAGAATAATGCCCCTCGAAAAATAAAGATATCGACAATAAATTAAGGGGATTAGCCCCCCGTTCCCCCCTTTATACTTAACCAATGAACCCCGAAAACTAATCAGGGAAGCGCCTTATCACAATGAACTTATATACAAAATTTTAAACAAATCGGATATTTCTGAATGAAAAACCCATTTATCTAAATTAAAGAGCGTATTAGCCCCCATTCTCCCCCCTTTACACTTATCCAATGAATCCCCAAAACAAATCAGGGAAGCGCTTTACCATAATCAACTTATATACAAAATTTGAAGCAAATCGGATAATTCTGCATGAAAAACCCATTTATCTAAATTAAGGAGGGATTAGCCTGCCGTTAACCTCTCTTTATACTTAACCAATGAACCACCAAAACTAATCACGGATGCGCCTTATCACAATGAACCTATAAACAAAAGTTAAAGTAAATCGGATAATTCTACATAAAAAACCCATTTATCTAAATTAAGGGGCTGGATTAGCTCCCGTTCCCCCCTTTATACTTAACCAATGAACCCCCAGAACTAATCAGGGAAGCGACTTATCACAATGAACCTATAAACAAAATTTGAAGCAAAACGGGTATTTTTTTCAAGAGGTATAGCGTTACGTACATCCATCCATACGCACAAACATACATACAGAACTTTCGGGCACATTAGCTCTCAAGCTTTGATAGCCTGTGAGCTAAAAAACTAATTCGAACGCAGGCTATAATTTCATCTCTAACTGATTCAAGAAGAAAAGAAAAAATGTTCTTTAATTCATAATTATTGTAAAAATTGTGTGTGGTTTATTTTAACCTTACATTATATAGTGATGCACATAAGAATCAATTAAAATTTAACATTTAATAAATAAATTCTGTTTCTGACTACCATTATATTTAAAGAAAAATATTCGGCTTATGTAATCACACAAAATTTTGATTAAATAAGGCGAATAATTACTTTTAAGATTTGTGGTATCTAATCCTATGTGATTATAAAAAAAAAAAGAACATACTTCCAAAAGAAAAATTGGTGTTACTAAAATTTACTTATTAACTATAATTTACTATAATTTACTATAATTTTTATAATTATTACTATAATTATTACTATAATTATTACTATTACTATAATTTACTATAATTTCTTATTACTTATATAACTATAATTTTCTTATTGTTCCGATTTAGATTGTTGGGATCTATAGTTTATCTAACACTTAATAACTGTAATAATTTTTACCGGTAAGCATAAGAATTAAAACATAATACAATTTATTTCCACAAATTATACTGTATAGTTTAAATTTGAATTTCAACGACATTTTTTATATATTCCTGTTTTAAAACATCTTCTTTATCAAAAAATTTGATTACTTGATTTGAATGTATTTTCTGAAGACTTTTTTCGATGTCTGAAGAATGACCGTGACAGTAAACGTAAATGTACACAGTCGTTATTAATTGGTACAGTTTTTTGTTTGAATGGCGTGAGGACAAGTGTTTCGCCACAGCTTTAATAGAAATAACAAATATAACTTTTCCCAACCGTTGAAAACTGCTAATAATACATTCATAACAACGTTTCAGCATTGCTAACGTATTTTACAGCTTTATTTGTTTCAAATGAGAATTTGTTGACTTCATGAAATAAATTTAACAGTAGACATATCGGAAATTTTCTCAAGTTTTATAAAAAAAAAATATTTAACATCAGAATTTTTATTTAGAACTATTTAACTTTCAGATTTAAGCTACTTCTGTGCATGTTTCATTTTTATTAACACTTTCCAACCTAGTTGAAAAGTGTTTAAGACTTCGGTTTGTCTGGCCGTCTGGCCGTGCTCTAGCTCGCATAAATATACTTGGATTG
Source organism: Maratus michaelseni (assembly GCA_963931845.1). Classification (NCBI taxonomy): domain Eukaryota; kingdom Metazoa; phylum Arthropoda; class Arachnida; order Araneae; family Salticidae; genus Maratus; species Maratus michaelseni. The sequence goes on along the minus strand of OZ007595.1, from coordinate 264,635,895 downwards.
CCCTGAAATTTTTGTATGTTTTTGTCGTCTACTACAGCATGTTCCCTATTTCAAATGAAGGGTGCAGCACTTATAGTTTTTTTTTACAGGGACAGTCAAAAGTATTTCGTTACATTGCAGTGACTGGGAAATAATCGTTTCAAGTGCATTTCGATGATGTTACGACATTTGAAACATGATTAAATTGACATATACTTATGAATCGGTTTAAATCATGCTTTTTGTAGAATATGGGGTACAAAACATTTATTATTCATTTAACAGAGACAAACAAAAGAATTCTGTTACACATTGTTCGACGGAAAAAAATCGTTTGCAGTTTAATTCAATTATGTTTCACTATTTCAAAGATAGTGAGAATTATACGAATTACTGAGGTGCACTATAAGTTGCTCGCTTAAAAGTATGGTGTGCATTGCGTTTATCGTTCATTTAGAGCAGTGGTTCCCAACCTGTTTTTAGCCGCGCCCCACCAAAACTTCTCTAAAATGATGATGCCCCCCTCTCCCTATAACATATAATTCTTATAAAATTTTAAAAGAATTTACTCCTGATAGAGTAAAAAGCATTTAACATTGATCCTGAAACGTGCCGAAGGTAATGGATGAATCAAATATTTTTTATAATCATCTGATACTTCTCGTAGTTTACTGGCACACGGTCGCCACGTATGCGTGGTGTATAGAGTGCTCAGAATCCTTGATTAGAAAAATCGATAATTTTGAATAAAACATTTTTGTCTTATTTAATCACAGAATTTTTACGATTAAATTACGCAACAATTTCTAATCAGAATAAAACGTGATAAAGGAAGGTCGTCAAGTAATTGTTAAATATACACTTGAATAGTTTCATGTGTAAAATTGATTTTCATGTGACATATTGCAGTGCGACTCATTCAATAAATAATCGAAAAAGTTGTTTAAAATTCTAAAATACTTATAAATCAGAAAAATTATAAAGAATTTTTAAATATATAAAAGGTATCTAAATATGTTAAAAAGTCTTTTCCATAATTGTTCTGGTAGAATTGTATTTAAAACTTTTGAATGGATATTTTTTTTTAATTGAATAAAAAACTTTTTTTTTATATATATATTTTTTTTAATTTGAATGTGGAACTTTTATTTACAGTCTACAACATTACTATTAGAAAAACAATTCAGAAGGTATGGGTTCACAGAAATTCCGAATTGTCCCCTTGAAAAGTTAAATTGCCCCCCTGAAAAGTCAAATTGCCCCCCTGTGGGGCGTACGCCCCCGTTGGGAACCACTGATTTAGAGGGACACACAAAACAATTCGGTTATAGTACGTATTATCGCACATATAGTGCGATAATTACAGTCTATGCGTGGTAAGTGCGTTTTCAAGTTTGGTTTGCGTTGTTAAGTTTAACTAATTTTTTTCATATTACTTGGTGTGTTACTCGGTTGATCATATACAGGGCTACACAAGGGAATTCATAAGTATTACGCACTATCGGATTGAATTGCTTAAGGGTAGTTTTTAATTGTGTTCCGCATTTTCTTGCTGCACTATATTTAGTACACCCTATGCACACAAACTTATATTAGTCAATATAAGTTTGTGTGCATGGGGTTCATTCGCTTTGACCACAAATTTAATATTTAAATAGCAGAAACTGTAGACGCCTCGTTTAACTGCAGGATTTGTAATACTTTTCTGCCGTTAAATAAGGCGAAAAATTCTGTTAAAAATTGTGGTAAAAGCGTACGAACCCTGTTGCAGGCTCTACCTTCAGTTATAATTTATTAAAAGAAAAAAAAATCTTTTAATTTCTTATAAAGTATTTTGTTAACAATATTATTATTTAACAATAATTTACTCATTGTTTCAATTTGGACCTTTTTAGATTAGTTGTATTTTTTTCTATCACTTTTTAACAGTCTTAATAAATACCGATAAGCATAGGAATGAAAGCAGAATAGAATTTATTTCAGTAATTTAACTTTATATTTTAACAACATTATTTTCATTGGGATATTTTAAAGAATATTTTGTGTTTTCAGAGATTCGATTAATTTATTTGGATCAATTTTGGCAAGAATTTTTTTGACGGTTTAAGAATTATTAAATACTTGTGATGACGTAGACATAAATGACCTACACAACTGATTGATAAAAGATTTTGTTTGAAGGACGCGAGAACAATAGTTTGGCCACTGTTTAAATATAAATAGAGAACTTAATCCCATGCCACTGTCAAAAATTGCTAATGATATGTTGAGGATAACTTCTCAGCAATGCTAACATTATTTAGAGTCCTATTTGTTTTAAATGAAAATTTATCGCTTCACGAAATGCGATCGTTAAAGGATTTAGCAAATATAGTCACCAAGATGAAAGGAACATTTATTTCTTTTGTTTCTGTTTTAAAGCTTTTTTGTTTGAACTGCCATTATAGACGATGATTTAACCAAAATGAGATACACTTCTTAGCTATTCAAGTCCCATTTTGTCCCATTTCTGCGTAGTATAAACGAGACATACGTACATACTCTTGTGACAAAAGCGGAATCTACATTTGTTTTTTCTTTTCCAAACCGGTCTTTTATTTCCCGCGCAGAAAAGAATTTTAAAGAGACTTTATTTATAAACAGATAAAACAACTTTTTAACTAATTGCAGCCTCGGTAGCACTCAGCGTACCGTTATCCACAGAGTTCTAAGCAAGTCCATAGAACTAAAGAAAGACCTCTAACGAAATAGTGTTAATATCGTGTCGCGACTTTGGAACGCAATGGCAGCTGCACATCTACGCGCACGGTTCTGCGCAGTCGACAAGAATCCCTCCCAAGACAGCGCTATCTACAACATCAAACTGAAACTGTATATCAGATATGCACCAGACGACAGACGGTTTGAAGAAGTAGAAGAACTGATGACGTATGGAGAAGCTGTCCTACACATGCGCCACCTATTTGAGACATTTTTCCAGGAATGATTTTCTTCTTGGAAAGGCTATTTCGTTAGAAGTCCTTCTTTAGATCTATGTTCATGGTTCTAAGTATAATAGATATGCAGTATACAGTCAAAACGGTTTGCAATAGCACCCGGTTATCACTCAAATTTAAATGTCCTCATTCGATCCAAACAAGACAAGCACGATCATTCTTTGAAGCCTTTTGTACCTAACTTTCTTACTGTGAGTGACAGACCCCTAGAGCTGTTTCCCTACAGCTCCGTGTGTTTAATCCGAATTTTAATCGACTTTAGAGTCGCACTTTTGGCTTCAAGCAAAAGCTGTACGTTTCTTAGTATATATCACAGCTCTCACATCCGTCCGGAATGACTTCGCTACACTGTGCACGCAGTGCTGAACCGTCTCTTCCAAAATCAATTAGCAACCGACAAACTAAAAAAAAAAGCAATTAAAGCAACAAGACGCACTGAGGCCACGTCGGCCTATAGATTTATCAAACACATCTTCATCATCCGTTTCCAGGCATCAACCCGTTGAGCTAGGCAAAAGCCTGGCAGGAAGGTGCTTGGTCAGCGGTCTAAAAAAAGCTGCACCTTTCATCTCTATTAATCTTAAAATTCTGTGACCGTTATCAGTTTAAAGAACGATGGAATTTTGCCCCTATATGTGGATAAGAAGCGGATTCGAGGTATAGGTTTGTTGACCAATAGAATTACATGAAATTACATAGGAATTTGGGCAGGGAAAGAAACTAATGGCTATTCCCTGTAATTCTATTGATCAGTAAAAATATCCCTCGAATCCGCGGTAGAATTCCATCATTCTATGCACAGGGCAGCCACTGGCGATTATTTTTTTAATTCTGCTGCACCACTTTCTGAATACAGAAATCTTTAACATACCCTTTGACAACATTTGCAAACAAAATTTTCTACAAAAATTAATTTTTAAAAATAGTGGTGCAAGTAAAATATAAAAATAGTCGGCAGTAGCAGCTCTTGTTTGCGCTGATGACGGAATTGCTATCGAAATCAGTTTGCATTTAGTTATAAAAGTTCTAGTGCTTTATCGGTCTGTGTTGCATTGCGAGGAGTATCACTTTAATTGCCAAAGACATTATTTGACATCGTAAAGAGAAGTGAGTCTTTTTGGTAAATAGCTGTAGAATTCAAAAGGAGTTGAAATTTATAACATCTATATGTAAGCATATTCTGTTTCTGAGATACCATTACAACTAAATGTTCGATTAAGTCAGGTATACTTGCAAACTTCCCGCTATTCTTCAGTAAAAATTGGGATAACATGTTTCTAACCAGAATATTTATTTAAAAATATAATCAAATAAAATAAATTCCACATAAAACATGAAATTAAAAGTAATGAAATATTTAATAAATATTCTAGTTCAAAACGTGTTTTTTATTTGAGTAAAACTAATTCAGTTTTTACGGAAAATTAGTGGAAGGTTAGCAGGTATGGTCAGGGCCTGATTATGGCCTAGGCACAGTAGGAATAAGTTTAGAAAACTCAAGTTATGGAGGCCCCGAAACAAATTTTAGAGTTTTATTTATATCTAAGACATAATAAACAAAAAAAAAATTAAGAACATTTTAAATAAAAATATTTTTTGAACTACTCCCTTAAAATAACTATGAAAGAATGAACAAAGCATAGGCATCCTCTTGTTATGCTTGAGATTTACTCAATCCGAGCGACAATAATGAAATGACTAATGACATTAAAAATTTTCATGAAATATTATCAGCTACGGTTGGAAATATGCTGCTCTATCTGTAACTAGCTGACCTGCCCGGCATTGCCCGAGCCCCTGATAATAACCTTAAATACAGTAATCAGTTAACAATCGGGAAGGTTACGTTCGAAGAAAACCTCGCGAATGTTAAATCCATCTCTCTGTACTAAAAAAAGGAGTTACGTTAGAGTGGCACAGCATTTCAAAGAACAAAAGATTATATGTATTAATAAAACGTTATGCATAACATATAGGTAGAAGGTGAATGTACACATATATTTATAAATATAAAAAAAAAATATATTGAAGATAATTCAAATTAACTGACTGGAGAAATAATTACAGTTAAAAAAGCATAGGTTTTTGTATAAAGTCATTTCAGCTCTCTGTTTTCGCAACGAAATGGTAATGTATTAGTATGCGATACAATATTAAAATACGATATTTAAATACAGCTAAATGCTTTAGAAATGCTGTTATTTTCTATCTAAGTGCGGCTTCAGCTCCATCTCTACAAAAACCTCCACATTTAAAATTAATAGATTGAAGATGCTGTTACCTTACCACTTCTAATGTTGAGTATTCTTCTGTTATTATTCTGCTTTCCTACAGCACTGGCTCCTCTTTCAGTTGAAAACTGAAAATTGGTTTGTAAAAAGATACTAAGAAAACACAGGGGAAATAATCTTTTACCGCTATAAATTCTAGGGAAAAAAAATCGCGCATAATCAAGTCAGATTCTCCCGAATTGTTAAGTCTTTCCGCATTTTCATATTCGCGAATAATCAAAACTCGCGAAAGTTGAGAGATTACTGTATTCCTATAATCAGTTTTGAATGATTTTATATTTTTAGACGAAAATCTTTACAAACGAACTTAATGTTGGCTGCGACAGGGGAATAATGGAATATTTGAATCTGAAAGAAATACTTTGAGCAATGTAGCGTTTCTTCACGTGAAATTAATATATTTGTTTTTATATTTCACTCTGAACTAGTTCTCCCTATTAAACGTATATACGAGTATACTTATAATACGTATTATACGGGGTACACATTTTGGATACGTATGATACGGTCAAGGCGTGTAATAGGTATAATAGGAAACATTATATACGGTACAGCGTATATACGGATCTTACCCCAGTGGCTAAACGTATAAATGGTTAAACGATTTTCATTCATTGCGTGAAAAAAAAGAGGATTTTTCTGCTGCTGGTCTGCGGATCAGAGATACTGAGAAACACCTGCTAGAGTCCTGCATTCACAATGGCATATAACAACCATAATGGCAAATTTAAGAAATATAAAACACTTTAAATTGCTCCAGCAAATTTATATAACATTTTATCACTTAATTCAATAAAAATTATAATTAACATAAATTAATCAAAATATTTATAGGGGAAAAATAACAAGAACCTATGTATGAAACATATTATGCAGATTGCTACGGTAATGCCACTGATTCCCAACTTTTTTCTCCATTCAGTGACGTAAGGCTGGTGACGTCCATTCGTAATAAAAGTAAATACGTATATTGAAACATACGTATCCTTGAATTATACATTTAACTGGTGTACGCTTATACGTATCCGGATACGTTTAAACGTATATTTTAAGGTATACGTATTTGTTACATACGTATTATACGTATATACATATATCGGTTAAACATATAACTGAAATACGTATCACGTCAGGAGCACTACTCCGAACAGAAATTTTAAGTTTACAGTGTTTTAAAATTTTGATTTGGTTTAAAATAAAAGAAAGCTTTGAGCAAACTTTATCTTTCGTAGAAAGAGGTCAGAAGGTGGGGGAGCATAAAAGGAGCTGAACGTCTAGCGTAATTATAGTACCGTAATTTCCGGCGTATAATCCGCAGCTCAAAGAGTCGTTTTTCGACCCAGAAATATTATTTTATAAAATGTAACTTAAAAGATCGCTGTAAATATTTAACTACAATTATTGAATAAAATTTCTGGGTCGAAAAACGACTCTTTGAGCTGCGGATTATACGCCGGAAATTACGGTAATTCTTGGAGAGCCTAAAAAAAATGCAGTGTCTAGACCTAGGGCCCCTAAATGTCCTGAGTTGAGTATTTCAGATAATACAACAAAATCGGATTGTTTCCAGTGCTCTAGTCATAACAAAAACGAGATGGCATACGTTATAAACAGAGGATATACATCAGAGAGTATGCTCTATAACTTTACATGGGAAACAAGAGTGTATACGATGTTTCTTTAAAAAATTCAGATATGACGTATAGCACCGCATACACTCCACTATAAGTTTGATTCTTACTAAGGAAAATAATATATATACTAGTATATATATACATATATATCTTAATTAAGGTCTATAATTTGAATTGAAGCAATTTTTGCTCTGGTATTGAAAATATATTTTTTTTTTTCATTTTGTTCTGTTAATAGATTCAACATAGCATATTCATATGCGTTGCATGCATTCAATTCTGTTCAATCTTCCTCTTTTTTATCAATATGTTTAGCTTCCTGTAATTACATGATCTGTATCTGTGCGACGAATATTTGTGATTCGTTCATCTCATTTTTGATTCATCTGCTGTATTTGTAAATATTTTTTGCAACAATTGCATTTTTGCAAATCATGCTTCTGGGATTATGTGAGGATGATGCTTCATTAATACAAATTTTTATTCTGTTATTCAAATTCATATTCGTGTTTTGTAATGCGCGATAGCCAGAATCATGTATTGTTTTGGCTAATTTAGCTTATACATGGATGAAGTCGTACATTTTTTATGGTATATGTAGCAATTCGGGGCCTGATGATTCTACTACAATGCCACAAATCATTAATTAACTCATTTTTTTCTCTTTTCTTCCCCTCCAATACATTTTATATTACCGTAATTTCCGGCGTATAATCCGCAGCTCAAAGAGTCGTTTTTCGACCCAGAAATTTTATTCAATAATTGTAGTTAAATATTTACAGCGATCTTTTAAGTTACATTTTATAAAATAATATTTCTGGGTCGAAAAACGACTCTTTGAGCTGCGGATTATACGCCGGAAATTACGGTATCTTGATGATATCGTCGCTACCATGTCAAACTATCGAATATGAAAAAAAATGCATTTTTCATTACTTTTAAAAATGGGCCGATTGTCACCACTAAATTTTATTAGAATTCTTCGCCTAGTAAAAATACTAATAAAATTTCTGTGGAGAAAAGGGTTACCAGTTTGGCCTCCCTTTCTATTCAGAGAAGTCAAATTCTTACCGGAAATTTTGATAGAAAAATATTTACTTTAAGTAATCACGAAATAGGCTGTCATTATATAAAGCAAAAATTTCTATTTTAAATTTCTGGTATGGATTCGAAATTTCTGAATGAAAAAGGAGGCCAAACTGGCAACCCTGGTGATGTTGCAACCCTGAAACCTTATTAAAATTTAGTGGTGACAATCGGCTCATTTTTAAAAGTAATGAAAAATGCATTTTTTCACATTCGATAATTCGACATGGTAGCGACGATATATTCTATTTTTCTTTTCTTCTATATATTTCTGGTTGTTTTTCAAACAGGCATGTTTGCATTTTTCATAATTATTTTTATTTCCGATTGTTAAATGATTTTTCTGTGTTGTCTTTTAACGGTTATATATATATGTATTGATCTATTTACGTTTATTGCAACGTTATTGAAAAATATTTTTATTTTATAACTAAGTAATAAAGTTATATCAAATATTTTGGAAGTAAGTTACAATACATAACATTTTTACGAATAAAAAGAAAATTATTTCGTTAAAAAATGTTTATCAAAGTTTGACTTACTTTTTGCTAATAGCAGTATTATTATAAGATATAATTCAGAAATTAAGTTAAAATACATAAGGTTTTTTTATAAATGTATTGGTAAACAAATTTGAACAAGAAAATCTTGGAGATGTTTCACTTTTTTATCCTGATTGTACAGTTATTAAAGGATAAATTTCTTTTATAATTAAATATTTATTTCAGATTAATTATTTGGAAACTCAGTTCAAATATGTAAGACTATCAAGACTATCATGGATGAACTGATAAGTTTACTATGGTGAAAACTATTTGATCAAAAAAGTTCTTGAAAGGTTTAGTTCATTTTATCTTTACTGCAATGTTATTAAAAGATATATTTCTTTTATAACTAGATAGTAATTTCTGATCAAGTTAGGAATTGTGTTAAAATATATAAAATTTCTATGAATGGACTGGTAAAAATTATTTGATAAGAAAAGTTTATGAAACATTTTGTTTACTTTTTGTTTAATGCAGTGTTACTAAAAGATATATTTTTTTTTATAACGAAATAATAATTCCAAATGAATTATTTGTGAACTAGTCTAAAATATATTAGGTTTTTTTTATTAAATAGGGTATTAAAAATAATAAAATATGTGATACTCTATTTTTTTTAAATATAGTATTGAAAGTCATTTGATCAAAAAAGTCTCTGAAATGTTTTTCCTTATTTTATGTGTACTACAGTTATATTAAAAGATGTATTTCTTTTACGCTAAATAATAATTTAATAATCTAAACAAGAATCATTTTAGGAATTATGTTAAATTATATGAGATTTTTATAAATTATTGGACCAGCCATATCTCTAAAATATTTGACTTATTTTATACTTTTAGCAGGGTTATTAAAAGATGTATTTCTTTTATAACTAAATATTAATTTCAGATCAATTATTTACAAAATAAATAATTTTTCTAGATAGATTTGTTAAAATTATTTTATCAATAAAATTTCTGAAAACACTTTCAGGGGTGATTGTGTTCCGGTATTTTGTACACCACTAAATTTATATAGCAATCTTTTCCTTTAATCGATAGATTCTTCGGTGACATACTAAGAATATTCCTATATAAATTTAGTGGTGCACAAAATGTATTTATTCAGGGTTCGTACGGGTGTTACCTTTTCCACTTACCTTTTCTCTCTTGTATACCAGTATTTCTATAAAGAAAATTTCACTGTATGTAATTTGATTATATACAAAGAAAATTTCTCTATAGAAATATTGGTATCGAAAAGGAAAAAAGTATGTAGAAAAGTGTGCGCTCCTACGAACCCTTTTTAAATGTATATAAATATTATAACTAAATAATAAGTGTGTATAAATAGCACAACTAAATAACAATTTCAAATCAATTATTTAAAACTAAGTTAAAATGCATAAAATATGAATGAATTAGTGGAAATATTTCAGTCATTGTGTCGGAAGCTAACATTTTTGTAATTTTTTAGAACAATTCTGAGTAATTTATTTTTATTTTAGCCCATGGTTTCTGCTCAAGAAAACGTTATTCATCAGGGAGATACTGGCGGCTCCCAAAGCGTCATTGTCACGGCCAGGACAAGATGTAAGACATTTTCATTTATTTATATTTTAACCATTTCTGAGGCAGTGAGAAGTATTTTTCTCATTTAATTTTAATTCTCAAACGCCAATTTTTTTTTATCAGAATTGTTTAATAAAATTTTTCTTTTGTAATGTACGTGACGAATATCATTTATAGTCTTCTCACGATAACTTAGCCCAGATTTTTCTAAAGTGTGGTAACCCTTGGGCAAAGCCATTATATATATAAAGCTTGCGCAGATGGATGGAACAAATTTTGCGAATCAAAAATAGTGCCCTCTTATGACTGATTGTATTTTTGCATGCTGACGCGGAAAAAAAGAAAAGAAAGAAACCAGAAAACTCACAAAGAGAAATTGCAAAATATTAATCGAGGTAAAGTGAGTACCTAGTTTAATGTGTACGCCAGTTAAAAACCCCGCACTTCTCTTACAGTAAGCAGAATGCACTGCACAGTTGCCAGGAAAGTACTAAAATTTTATTTTGAGTACTACTATTTTCGTACAGGAATTTGCCTTATTTATTTAATTGGAGAAATTTTGCGATAAAATCAGGCGAATAATACTATATAAAAATAGTGGTATTTTAAAAAAAAATAGTATTTTCCTGGCAATTCTGGTGCGATGGATGGATGGTGAGAAAGGTTTAGACTGTGACTTTATACAAATTACGAATACTTGAACTTAGGAATTACAAGTACCGTAATTTCCGGCGTATAATCCGCAGCTCAAATAGTCGTTTTTCGACCCAGAAATATTATTTTATAAAATGTAACTTAAAAGATCGCTGTAAATATTTAACTACAATTATTGAATAAATTTTCTGGGTCGAAAAACGATTGTTTGAGCTGCGGATTATACGCCGGAAATTACGGTAGCTGATTTTTTTGCGACGAACTTCTATTTTGACAACTCGCCGCAGAGGAAGAAAGTGGCGCTCATCTATGCAAACAAAATTTACATGTAATGCGCACGCTTTAAGAGAGAAGCACTTTACCTTTGGGGATACGCAACTTGCCAGTGTCAGCAACCAACATAAGACACGATGCAGCTAAATGAGTCAGTAAAAAGTTTTTCCATGTGATTGACTGACAAAAAAATTTAAACACACTAGGACTAGATGTTAAAGATAAATTATGATCGTACCTCAGCAAACTAACACTGAAATTTCATAAAAAATTCACGTGTAAACAAATGCAACCGTCACGTTAAAACACTTACACGTAAAGGTACATTAAATATAAATAAAAGTATGTTTATTTATATCCATTCGTTGCAATTTTTGTTTCTATTGTCTAATTATAAAATTTGACTAAAAGAGAGGGGTAGGGTGTGGGGGGAACTTTAAGTTACGTGGGCACCATGGAAATAAGAATAAAGAGAAATTGACATAGCCTGAAAATGATCAAGCTTCAACTCTAACCGGCTCTGCAGAGGCTGATTACTGGCGGGCCAAACTTCCACCAGTAAATTTTAATAGAAATTTTCACCTAATTTAAACGTGTCATTCATGCAGAATTTCTGTCATAATTGAGGTAAAAATATTTATTCGTTTTTACTGGTGGAAGTTTTTTTCTCGGTAGTCAGGCCACCGCCCCCCCCCTCCCTGAATACTAGGCCTGAACGCTGACACAAAAATGGCGTCGGTCGAGGGCCGATTTTGTAAAACCTTTGTACGGTCCCCTAATTTTACACCCCAGTATTTTCTGAAAGTTTTCTTTGACTTATTGAATCTCAGACAAATAAAGCGGAGAAAACTTTAAAAAATTATTGGTATTGAATTTCAAGGGACCGTACACAGCCTGAAAAATTTCCGCCTACGAGAGCATCAATTTTTGTGTCAGTGCTCAGGCCTAATATTCAGTGGGCGGTGGTCAGACCCTGCAGTTCGCCTTATTGTGACTACATAAACAATTCTCCTTTAATGTCAATGAACGAGATTATAATACCACCGGGACAAACTTCCATCAATACAAACGAATAGAATTTTTTACCTTATTTATAATAGAAATTTTGCGCATAAGTTTCTTAAATAATGCTGAAATTTCTATTCGGATTTACTGGTGGAAGTTTGCCCCGACGGAAATCAGGCCCTGGAATCGATGTAAACAAACAACATACACTATCTTTTGTTACACACATCCTCAATTACTTTCACCCCTTAATTCTCGCTCCCGTCATATTCATGGGCTGTGTATTCTACTTTTTTTTAATTCAGATTCTTTGATTCCCACCAGTTTTTTAAAGGAGTGAAACTAGCTTTATTCTCGCATAAATTTATCAGCCATTAAATAAGGTGAATATTTCTACTTCATAAAAGTGGTGGCAATCAAACAATTTGAAATTAAAAAAAAAGTAGCCTACACAAAAATATAGCGACGCTGAAGGGGTTAATCGCAACTGGTAGACACTATACTATGTATCTCCTCTTCTTTATACACAGTTCCATTATTCATGCACGCATTATTTTCATGGTGCTTATTTATTTAAGGCTATTCTTAAATACAAAACTATTATTTTCTGACACCTTCACGTAATCATATGAGAATATCTGAAATTTTCTAAATACTTAATGCATACAGTTCTTAAATAACTTTTGAATTGAATTTTTCGCCTTATTTCATCGCATAAAAATATTATAAATTCTTCAATTAAATAAAGCGGTTTCAAATTCTGAGATTTAAATATTAAATAGAAAATCCCTAATCTAAAATACAGATTGCATACTCTTTAGAAATTCTAAAACGTGTAAGCACTTTGTGGTTGTATCTTTCAATCTCTCATAATAAATTTAAAATTTAAAATTTAAAATTTAAAATTTAAAATTTATTATAGAAGAGAGGGAATAGAATTTAATAGAATAATAGAAAACTCAAAAAGAGTTTAAAGTGGAATGGCACATTCACCTTGCAGTTAAAATAGATAAAATACTTATTAAAATTACTAAAAAGGTGCATACAATTTATTTAAGACATATATATAAAATGTTATTACGTACTTTAACCCCGTTATCTTTCGATCACGAACGTTATCATTTTTCAAGGGAATACGTGAATTGAAGTGTGGCTTTTGCTAAGCTGCAGGGTTGCCAGTTTGGCCTTTATTTTAAATTCAGAAATTTGGAATTCGTACCGGAAATTTTGAAAGAAGAATTTTTACTTTGAACTATTATGAAATGTCTGTCGTTAAAGAACATTTTAGAAAATTTCTGGTATGAATGCGAAATTTCGGAATTAAAAAAAGAAAAAAAGCTAAACTGGTAACCCTGGCGTGCTGTTACATAACGGTTTTGAACAAGAACCACTCTATTAATCTGTACGGGTGTATAAAAAGTTCGCACATTCAGGGGTTGAAGTCCTTTATATTTTTAAAATATTGAACCACATCTCAGGTATGCTGTAAGATGAACCATCATTACATGCGCTATTTCCTTTACTCAAAATTTCTAATGATTCCCTGATTTTAGAAGTATAATAGTTCGTTGTAAGTAATAGATTTTATTAAAAAATACATATACTTTTTTTTATCATAATGATGCAAGACAAGTTCTTTCAGGGTAGTCTTTCAAGAGGAAATAAATAAACTTGATTGTCGGTTTCTTACAAACCTGAGAAACCTTCCGCATTCAATCCGTACAGCGCTTTCGGAATCGAACCTACGATTTCCAACTCAAAATTCCTCATATTTGTGGGCAAATAATTGTGAACCTTAATTTTTTTAGAACTTTTATATTAAATTTCGGATTATCTAACCTAATTTCATCTGAAAAAAAAAATTAATGAATATTTAGGCAAATTAAAGAGAAAATAAAATGGATTTACTAGATATCTCACTTAAGGGTTTTGTTTTAATACAGACATTTGCCTTAACTGACACTAACTGTGTTTAAATACTTATTATATCACTCTTAATTTTTGTAGTTAACATATAAAAAACAAGTATATAGTATATAAAACAAGATGAATTCTCAAAACTTAATAGATTTCCCTAGAGATCCAGTATAAAAAATATAAGCAGTTTCTGATTTAAAGAAAAAACTGTGTAAGCCGTTAAAACACATTACAAAGAATCCCTTACTAATTAAGATATTTTTTTTAACATAAACTATGATTACACAACTAACAATTGGATTTTTTAGGAGCTTAAAAAATAATGATTGTTCAATTATTTCGAAACATACAATATCGAATTCTACCCCTGAAAATAGTGTAATTGATCCACCACCTAATTACTGATAACTGATAATGGATAATTATTCGATACTTCCTTTTTTATAGCTTCCCCTATTCAACTTTTTTTAATCGATATAATGTCAAATGTAATTGAGTCGAAGATTTAGATTTTGTTTATCCAAATAAATAAAAAAGATATAAAGGCTAATTACGTTCGTTTTTAGTTTCAACAAACAAAATATCGCTAAAAGTATATAACTTTAAAAAAAAAAAAAAATGTAAATTATAAATATTGAAAAATATGCATTCCATTGTCATTTTTGCAACATCTTATTAAAAATGCAATCTAAAAAAAAAATGCTCTTTGAATAGAATAAAGAGTAAAATATTGAAAAAGTTCGAAATTTATAATAAAGTTGAAAAGATTTGCTGGGTGCTATTGCTGGAAAACCTGATTTACAGATAATGTGCAATAATTGTATAATACAGGGCAAATCATCATTTTCCTATTGAGCATGCCTTTCTCACCAGTAATTTCTAGTAATTTTTTCTAATAAGTTTTCTTTGAAGCTTTTACAATTAACACTAAATATACCAACAACCGGTTATTATATATATATGAAAATATTTTGATTCGGTTGGAAGGTTGCGAGTTCGATTGCGCTGGAAGTATAATCAGGATATATATTTCATTACTATAATATATATGTAAAATAAATTTGCTTACCTTCATTTTCAGCATTCGGTCCAGGACTCATAGTAATCCAGGTTTGACAAGAGAAGTTAGCACGTTATATATATCCTAGTTTTAGAAGTATTCCATGATTGTAGAAGTATCCGTAGAATTTATTTGTTACACTATTTATAATCATTGTCGATTTCTGAATAGATTTTGCTAAAGTGTAAGATATTATATTAGTAATTTAAATAATAATCACTGGATTTGTTCATTTTAAAATTTAATTATATATATATATATATATATATATATATATATATATATATATATATATATATATCAAAATGTGGTACATTTACAAATATGGTTTTACTTTTAAATATTTAAGAAAGAGCAAATACATTTTTGCATCTTTAGCGCGTGAGAAACATTATCGGAAGAAGTGAAAATAAATAGAAAGTTTTTGAGTTCTTTAAATGACATCATTTTTAAGGCCTTTGATTGGAGAAAACTTATATAATATTTTTTGCATCATTGGAAATTATAAGGTTCCTTCTATCACTTCTTTAACCCTTTCCGGCACAGTGGTCCCACTCCGGGCACACTTAATTTTAATTTCACACTTGCATTCGGCACCAAGAATATTTTAATAAAATTTTGCTTCTATAATGAAAGCTTAAAATAAGGAGTTCTTATTTTCTAAAAAAGTTGTTTGTAAATTCCGGTGTCAGTCAGTAATTTCGCATTTTACGAACATAATTTGTCTGTGCCGGAAAGGGTTAACGCAATAGAAAAAAAAAACCTCTTTTGCACGTGTTTTATTTTCCGGTTGAAATCTGCGGTCTTTTCATTCATAAAGCTGGTTTCAATCAATGTTTCTTTCTTTTACTATTGATAATCAATTGCAGAGATTACTTTCGGATTAATTTCCAACAGATTCGAACGAGAAATTTCTTCATAAAATAAATAAAATGAAAATTACATAGAAACAAGTTAAATAACAATGGTAAATAGTTTTAAATAAAAGTTCTGATGTGAAATATTTTTATGAAACTTGATTAAAATTCTCGGTATGTTTAGTGTTAAATATGGCGATGAAAACTATGAGAAAAAATTACTGAAAAAGAGCATGTCCAACAGGATTCGCCACTGATATAATATATTGATTTTGGCGACCGAATTTGGCACTTACTTTTTCTCAATTTGTTTACTCATTAAAGTGCTCACTGGTGGCTCAGTGGTTCACTTTAGCTTAATCTTAGTTTAATTTAATCAGAGACCTTCAAGTATAACATTCAAACCTCTGCACAAGCACAGACACAAGCACTTTGAAACTCCCAAAACATTCCTATATACAGGAAATTTCAAAAAGATGCAACAAACTTTAAAAAAACACAGTACACACCAAAAAAGAATATATGAAGGGTATAGATGCAAAATTCACAGTCTCCACTTAACCTAGTTTTTAGAAAAATTAACAAAACTGATTATCATTAATAAACATGATATATTGGCACAATTTTTTTTGTCATATATTTGTTGCTATAACATATGTCATATATTTGTTGCTGCAACTAGTTAGTTGCACATAGTCCTAAACCTGTAATAATTGTGGTAAAGCTAGAATTTAAATTTAAGTATGGAAAATGTGAGTTTTGCAGTAAACTTTTATGGTTAATGTTAGTTATAAACCAAAATAGTTATGAATTTAAAACAACAAAAACCAAGAAAAAAAAATCTGATCATTAGTTTTTATTAAGTTATTTTGAAGAATAATAAACAACAAAAACAAAACGCAAAAAACATTGATTAAAAAAAAAATTGTGCAAAAATTTTTCTATTAGATATGGCTCAACTTCCTCACTGTCATTAAACTAGTAGAACATTTTACACTACTTCTTACTTCTTTACTTCCCTGATTGGTTGAATTGGAGAGTGTGAGTTTTGCTGCAAAACAGTTGTTGAATAATGTAAGTTATGTATCAAAACGAGATTTTTAGCATTTTTTTCAACCTTTATATGTTTTTTTATTGTCCAAATCACTATTACAGTCCGATTTGCCTTAACAATACGAACTCTGCGATATGAATAACTCAATACCTTAACCCTTCCTTGCATGAGTTTTTTTTACAATTGTGTTTTTTTATACATATATTAAATATTAGACACCAGAAATTTTAAGATAGATTTTTTACTTTGTTCAGCAACATAGTTCACGGGAACTTTACTGGAAGACTTTACGAAGAAGTTGATTTATTTATTAAAAGTTAAATAAAAAGTGATGGAAATTTACATCACTATGCAATTAAGGGTTAAAAAAGTGGATAATGTGACTTTTGCATCTGCACCATTCACATAAACAATTTTTGTGTAGAAAGCGTGGGTGGCAATCTACTTATTCGGTCAAAAATGGAAGATGCCTCACTGAAAGTCGAATTTGGATTTTAATTCAGAACTTTTATACTAATGAAGTTATTCTAGAGATATCGTCGGTACCATGTCAAACTATCGAATGTGAAAAAATGTCTTTTTCATTACTTTTAAAAATGGGTCGATTTTCACCACTAAATTTTAATAAAATTCTTCTCCAAGTAAAAAGTTTAATAAAATTTTATTGAAGAACAGGGTTGCCAGTTTTGCCTTATTTTTTATTCAGAGATGCCGCATTCACACCGGAAATTTTGAGAAAGGAAATTTATATTAAGTAATAACGAAATATCTGTCATTAAATAAAGCAAAAATTCCAGTTTGAAATTTCTGGTGTGAAATCGAAATTTCTGAATTAAAAAATTGGGAAGCCAAACTGGGAACCCTGCTGAAGGATACAATTAAAATTTAGTGGTGACAATCGGCCCATTTTTAAAAGTATTGAAAAATGCATTTTTTCACATTCGATAGTTTGACATGGTAGCAACGATATCTCAGCAGAGTAACTTCGCTTTGTGTGAAATATGAGGACGTTAAGGAAAGTGCAGCAAATTCGCAGTTATTTGGTCTGAGACATCGTAAGGACATTCCAAATTTCGGAGCCTCTCCCTCAATATAGTTTGGACCTTGAAAGATTCTAATTTCGGACAATTCTCGTGGTCTCACACAAAGCGAAATTTATCAGCAGTAAATATTGTTACCAGTGGTGGCTCGTTTAAAAAAAGATGGAGTGAACTTTATGTGATAGTAGTACATACCAAAACAAACAATGTTTGAATAAGAAACTAGCATAAAAAAATACAGAGTGTATCACACCAAGATGCTGGCAAGTTCTGACATTAAACAAAGAAAGGATTTCTTCTAAAAAATAACGGTATGAACGTAATAAATGTTTCAGGAATTCATTTAGTGCACGAGCAGCCAGCGGCTTGGTGTGATACACTCTGTATTTTTTTTATCCTAGTTTCTTATGCAAAAATTGTTTTGGTGTGTACTACTATCACATAAAGTTCACTCCATCTTTTTTTAAACGTCCTGTACACATTGGTCAACCCCATTCCCACAACAATTACGCAATTTTTATTTAAATATTACTTTCCCGCCGCTACACACATTGGAAGTTAAAGTATCAGTATCAATAAAAAAGACAATTCACTTTTAAACTTTACACTAACAAAATACCTGATTGGCACTGAATCTCACATTCTGGGAATATCCGTCCTTATAAACAGACTAACTTTCCTAAAAACCTCTTAGCCAGGGATCAGCATTTTTAGATTCCAAGGTAAACATTCACCAAAATTCCTCAATAGTAATTTTCGTATTATTTATGACAGATATTCTGTTTTTTAATAAAGCTGTGACTATTTGAAGTAATGGTGCTAACTAGCAGGGAAGCTGTCCTTCCCCCTGACCCTGCATTAATCAGGATCTTATCTTAGTTCATACAAAAAATATAGAAAGCTGCTCAAAGTTTTTTCTATGTGCGAAGTTCGTTTAGAAATTTTTAGAAAGTAGAATAGTCGAATTATATCATACAATGCGTAAGTACTGAAGCACAAACTTCCCCTTTGAAACCATTAAATTCTAATTTTTTGCTTTATTTAAGTATTAAACAAATTTATAATATATACCTTGGTTAACCGAACTGCCCTAGAACTTGCATAATTTCGAATAAAATGCTTTCCCACTGATAAACACTTACCGAAAGTTAAAATATTATAGAAAATCCCATTCAACTTTAACTTTTACATTATCAAAATAATGTCACTCATTCATACATGATTTCATATTTTGTGAATATCCACTCCCACAAAGAAGCTAAATTATCTAAGAGCAAGTTTTATAAGCTAAAAAATGTGCACATTTAAAGGAAACAGCTCAAAGTTTTTTCTTATTAGAGAGTCTCCTATGCCTGATGATCGTAACAAACCCGTTTGTAAAGTAGAATAATCGAATTATCTCATACAATGCATAAGTACTGAAGCACAAATTCCCCTCTGAAACCATTTAATTTTGATTTCTTGCTTCTTTTAAATATAAAAAAAAAAATCTATAAAGACCTTGGTTAACTGAACTTAGAACTTGCATAATTTCCAATAAAATGCTTTCCCACTGATACACACTCACCGAAAGTTAAAATATTTATAGAAAATCCCATTCAACTTTAACTTTTGCATTAGAATAGCGTCATTCATTCATACATGATTTCATATTTTGTGAATATCTACTCCCACAAAGAAGCTAAATTATCTAAGAGTAAGTTTCATAAGCTAAAATATGTATACATTTAAAGGAAACTGCTCAAAGTGTTTTTTTTTCGTATTAGAGACTCTTCTATGCCTGATGATCGTAAACAGACCAGTTTGGAAAGTAGAATAATCGAATTATCTTATACAATGCATAAGTATTATGAAGCATAAATTCCCCTTAAAACCATTTAATTCTGATTTTTTGCTTTGTTTAAATATAAAAAAAAATCTATACATACCTTGGTTAACTGAACTGTCCTAGAACTTGCATAATTTCCAATAAAATGCTTTCCCACTGATACACACTTACCAAAATTAAAATATTTATAGAAAATCCCATTCAACTTTAACTTTTACATTATCAAAATAACGTCATTCATTCATACATGATTTCATATTTTCTGAATATCCACTCCCACAAAGAAGCTAAATTAGCTAAGAATAAGTTTTATAAGCTAAAAAATGTGTACATTTAAAGGAAACAGCTCAAAGTTTTTTCTTACTAGAGAGTCTTCTATACACTCTAAATAAGAAAGAGTGACTATTCACTCTGGAAGAGTGGATATTCACTCTATCGCAGAGTCAAAATTTGCCCAACCTCTTTAGAGTGACTATTCACTCTAGGCAAAAGTGAAATTGTTCACTCTCTGAAAGAGTGAATACTCACTCCCGAGAAGTGAATATTCACTCTAAACAGGGGTGGATACTCACTCTTTCAGAGGAGTGACTATCCACTCTTGCAAAAAGAGTGGGTTTTTTCACCCTGATAGGAGTGAATAGTCACTCTTTCATAGGAGTGGCTACCCACTCTTTCATAGGAGTGATTATCCACTCTTGCAAAAGGAGTGGATGTCTCACTCTTGAAAGGAGTGAATAGCCACTCTTCCATAGGAGTGAATGTTCACTTTTTATGGAGTGAATTATTTTTTTTTTGTTGTTTCTTTTATGGGCATTTTAAAAGAATCATATATTTTAGAGCATGCAATGAAAATAGACACAAGCATGGTAAAGATTGGAATAAAATACTTTATTGGCAATATTTATGTAATTCATAGTTTGTAATGGTAATTGAACTCTTAAGGAAAAATTCAATTAGAGTTACATAATGAATTAAATTAGATTACTGACAGAAATAAACTAAAATATTTTATTCCAAGCTTATCACTATTGTGTTTGCTTTCATTGCATGCCTTATAAAGATATGATAGTTTTAAAATGCCCATAAGGGCAAGTAATTAACCAAAATCTTAATCAGTTAATATTATTTCTTTCTTTTTCAAATACCCATTAAGTTGTATTTAGTATTTTAATAATTCCTGTAATGTACGTTATTTTTTTTTTTTTTCATGTGTAATTCAAATTTTAAATCTTTAGATCTCAGTATTAATTGCTAATGAATTTAAATCTAATCAAACATTATTGTTGTTTACTGTATTTTAGTTTTTTTTTAAAGTTTTATTAATAACTATTTAATAGATGGATATTCTATGATTAACAATGTGTGATTTCACTTTAATTTTTGTTTTAAATATAAACTATCTTTTGATTGTACTTTTCAGTAAATTAGCATTATTTTGCAAAGTCCTATTATTCTAAAATCATACATATTATTTCTGTTGTCAACATCCCTTTTTCTATGAATTTACATAACACACAATAACACAGGTATCCTCATTCGAAAGGTTTTTGAAGCAGCTTCTGACATAGTACTACCTCCACATTTCGTTAAAATATGTTTTTTGATTAAATATTGCTATTAATTAAAAATTAAATCAACATTGTTTTTATAAATGAAATGCAAGATTTTCCCTCAAATTAGTGTTGCCACAAAAATAAAATAACCGCATTATATAGTGCTGAACAATGATTAAAAAAAAATAAATAGTACAAAAAAAGATAAAATATCAATTCTCCACATAGGTTTATTTTATATTTATGGTTAAAAAGCAAAATTGATATTGAAATGTTTAAAAGAAAAAAAAGACACCATCGATCGGTCGAAGCAGTGGTATTTCACATGTATAATTAATAAAAGGTATGCTTTGTAATCCCAGCTAGAAAAGTGCACAAAATCTGAGCGTATTTGGCACCTCTGCTTGTATATAAAAAGTGCAAACTGAATTGTGGACAAGTGCATAATCAGAAGAGTCAAATATGCTCAGATTTTGTGCACTTTTTATTTTACACATTTTTTGCATACCAAATAATCCCTAAATTGTGCTTTTTTTATGCATAATCAGAACCTCTGATTATGCATAAAAATGCACAATTTAGGAATTTTTGGGTATGCAAAAAATGTGTAAAATAAAAAGTGCACAAAATATAAGCGTATTTTGCACCTCAGATTTTGTGCATTTTTTTTAAGTAGATATTTTGCACACCGAATATTTTAAGCATACAGTTAAATCAAGATTCAGCTTACTATGAAATTTACTGTTATCACTATAGAAACCCACTTTTGGAAAGATGCATAATTATAAATAAGACTATGAACAATAATTTTATCAGACTGCCAACATGGGGAAAAAGAAAATAAGCTTAAATTTAAATATGTAAATTTTATAATTAAAAATAACATAAATTTTATAATTGAAAATAACATTGAATACAGTAAAAAACAAAACAAAAAACATGTCCAATATTATTAAAACCCAATAAGAGAAAATTATTACACTTACTTGAAAAGAGCTGCACTAAATTATAGTTGTTGGTTGAAAATGTTTTAACTAATGTATTTGCACTTAGAAAAGGTATTAAAAAAAAAAAATTACTTATTTTTGTTTATTTACACACATGCAATCAGCTTTTTCTCATCATTTCACCAATGCAGTCATTGCACATTTTGACTGTTGCAACTGGATGCAATCATTCTACTGACTGCAGAGGGCTTTGATAGACGACCCTAAAATCTAGCTGCTGTTGGGAAAAAGTGAAAGAAAACACGGCACACACACACAAAAAAAAAATGACCATTGCGGTACAGCCGCTGCGTTTATTTGAAATTACAACATAAATAATCAACTAATGGTACTTGTTTATTTGTTTGAATTCTTTACAGTTAACATTTAGTTGTAAAAACAACAGTCGTTGCATACTTATAGTGCAAATACCCCAATACTGTCAAAAATTTTACAAATTAAACCATAAGGGACATCTAAATCTACCAGAAACAGTTCGCATAACCTTTAAAACACAGATAATAGGATTCCTTCCACCATGTCAGTAATCTTCAAAATGTTCAGTAGATACTTTATCTTTGGCATGGGCTGATGTATCTTTGGATGATTTCCATTAATAAAATCAAAGCTGTATCCAGTTTGTTTCCTGTGAAAAAAAAAATTAAATTTTAAACCAGGCAGAAATATACAAACTGAACTACATTAAAGCCATTACATAAATATAAGAATTCAATATTGAATTTCATTAAGTAGTTTCCTTTTCTACTGGCAAAAAAACAAAATGTTAGTTAAAATTGATCTACTTATTGATGGTTGTAATGTAGGATAAACCAGCAAATGTAGATCATATAAAAAAAAATTCCAAATCTCAATTACTTAAAAGAGTTATTTTATTTATTTATTTATTTATTTATTTATTTATTTATTTTTTTTTTTTGGGGGGGGGGGGGGTTATTGTCAGAAGAAAAATAAGAACTTATTTAGGAAGCTCAACTTTTTTTTAAGCAAGTTGTGAATCTTTAAACAAAGAATTTAATTTCAATGAATTTTTAAATAAAGCTCAATTTTATGTATTTTTAAAATGAAAGTTTGAAAAACTGAACATTGTTGTCCAGGCAATTTTAATTTATAGACGAACCTCGGTGGGCAAAGAAGTTTGTAAGTTAAACGGATAATATTAAATATTTTTTGAAACACTACAAAAGATTAAAAATCGTTAATAAAAATATCCCATTTTTGATCAAACTAACATATTTTTAAAGGTTAAAAGAAAGATTAAACAAAAATGTTTTAATTATTACACCATAAACGACTATATACATGGATCAGTAGAGATCACTATAAAAGCTACTAGTAATTGAAGCATGTTACAAATAGACAACATTACACACTAGTTGATGTCCATAGGTGTAAAAACTAGGCGCCAATTGGCAGATTCTCAGCAATTAATTTTATTACAGTATAGAACCCATTATTCAGAATTTAAAAAAAAAAAAATCATTCAAAAATTTTCTGATTTTATAAAATTTTACTAAGACTTGGCAGATAAATTGAAATTTTTTTTTTTTTAAATCTTTGTTTCAATGTGTTAACCACTAAAATAATGTTACTTCAGTGGCGTAGGCAGGAGACCACGGAGCCCTTCCCCCACAGATTTATTCAGATATGTTCATAGAGGGAGACACAAGGTATGGACATGTAAGTTTTCTGCAAATTATTAACTTTTCACAGAATTCTTCATAATCAATTCTTTAATCGTTCATTGAAAAAAAAAAAAAAAAAAAAGAATTTAATCAAACAGTGGCAGGGATTTTTTTTTTTTTTTTTATCTAGAATTTCGTCCAAAAGATGTAGAAAATAAAAACAGTTTGCCGAACAACCATGGAAATAAATAGCAAATTTTGTCAAGAGATCACGTAAAAAGTCACAAATTTCATCAATTTGATTGGGGGGAAAAAAAAAAATCAAATCAAGAATTTTTTAAAAACAAGTGCAGAAAAAAACCCATGAATTTCATCAATCAGTTGCGGATGAAATCTATAATCCCGTCATTCGGCTGCGGGAAAAAAAAAAAAAAAAAAAAAAAAGAATTTCGTTGAACAATTGCTGGAAATAATTGCAAATTTTGTGAAACATAAGAAAGTAATCACAATTCTCATTCAAAGGTCACAGAAAAAAAAAAAAAAAAAAAAATTGACGAACGATCAAGGAAAATATCACAAAATTTTCCATGTCGCATAAAAAAAAAAATGAAATTCAGTGGGAAGGGGGATAATAAATATTATTTAAAACAAATTTTTTCAGCAAAGAAAGAAAAATCAAAATCTGTACATTACTAAAATAAAAGGAAATTAAGCCATATTTGTAATGTTACTTTGCATTTCATTTGAAATAAAATATTACTTTTGATATTAAAATGGATTATAATATTTTTCTCTATTCTAAAAAAAGTAACCGGTGCTCTTTCGACTTATACTAAATAAAGTATTACATATAAAAACATGAAATTGGTAACTTTATAGAGATATGTATGACACACTGAAACGGACAGCTTTTAATTCTAAGAATTATTTTAAGCACTGTTTAATGTCGAAATTGGTCAATTTATTTCAGTTATATTATAAGCTTTATAGGATCAAAAACTATAAATAGGAACTTAACCCTTTTTGCAGGCACATATTTGACTAGATTATAGTACAGCCGTACCGAGTCAGGGGTGGATGCAGGTTTTAGGTAGATTTCATAAGAAATACTACCTATTACATTCTCACGTAAGTTGGAAATTTTGAAAAATTTTTGCAGATCTACGCCGATCATGACTCCCAGAACCCAAAACCACCCCCAGTTCAAAACTTTATATATCTATCTATCTAGGTCACTTTTTTCTGAACATGATAACTGGAAAAATTCTGCATAAATCTCTTCCAAACTGATACATAAAATCAAGGGGCATAAAATCTCAGTTCTTTAATGGGCAAAATCGAACCAAGGGGGGGAGGGCGGGGGCTTTTTGTGAAAACAGAAAACCCCCCATAATATCTTAATATTAATTATTATACGTATCTAATCTGTTTAAGTTATTAATACTTCTAGGAGAAGGTCCGAAAATTTATGTATGACAGATTTTTGATATAATTAAAAATGGCTCCAAGGGGGGAAAAAAGGGGGGGGGGGGGTTTAGGAGAAAAAAAATCATAGCTTCGTCAATTCACAAGATATCAAATCCGCGTAAATTTATTATTAATCCTCTTAATATTATCTAAAACTTTTATATTGATAAGTTTTTTATAGGACCAACCGTTATAGCAAAAAAAAAAAAAAAAAACCCTGCCGGCTCCGCCTGCAAACAAGTTATTTTTCGAAGTAAGCGGTTCCAACTCCCGCATCTTTTCGAAACTGATACATAAAATCAAGGAGCATAAAATCTCGGTCAAGTTCGTTAATGGGCAAAATCGAACCAAGGGGGGGGGGGGGGGGGGGGGCTTTTTGTGAAAACAGAAAAAACCCCATAATTTCTTAATTATGATACGTATCGAATCCGTTTGAAGTTATTATTACTTCTAGGAGAAGGGCCAAAAATGTATGTATGACATATTTTTGATATAATTAAAAATTGCCTTAAGAGGGGGGGGGGGGGTTTAGAAGAAAAAAATTCAAACTTCGTCAATTCTCAAGATTTCAAACCGCTTAAATTTATTATAAATCCTCATAATATTATCCAAAACTTTTGTATTGACAAGTTTTTTATAGGACCAACCGTTATACTAAAAAAAAAAAATATCCTTGCCGGCTCTGCCTGCAAACAAGTTGGGTTTCGAAGTAGGCGGTTCCAACTGCCGCATCATCGTAAAAAAGGTCATTTCTTCCGCAGTTCCCGACAAACAGGCGCCCCACGGTCTGCGTCTTCGAAATCTACCTGTGCCTGTAGGCTGAGCCGTCAGGGATTTTTTTTTTGGGAGGGGCCCCATTTTGCGAAATGTAAAGGTTATTTTTGTGAAATTTATTATATTTTTGTGAAAAATAACATTTTTTAACGAAAGTTTAAATCCAGTTACTCAAATTTGAACCAAGCTTTTATCAACAAAAACTTTTAAATTCTTTTGCTGAAGTTTTCGTCTGTGGTGAACTTGTTTGTTTACAAATTACACATTTTAAAAGTCACAAAATAATAATTAATAAATAGTAAGTTTTTATGGAATAGAATTTGTAAAAGGGCCAATTTTATCAAAACGAATTTTGTGAAGGGTCCTGTTTTATCATAAAGATTTTTGTGAAGTGGCCCTAAATAGCCCCAAATTTTGCCTGGATCAACCCTTGCGAGTACTCGGTACTTGTCAAAATTTCAGCGAGTACTCTGCCAATACCAAGTAGTTGCAAGAATCTTGCTTTTTAAGCATATTTGAAGACAAATGAATTTAAAACTGATCTACAAAATGTTACTTGAATCTAAATGTATAATATATGCAATAATTTGTAAAAACTATTTACTCTGTACATAAAAATTTATCTATAAATTATAGAAAAAGATAAGAAAAAAAAAACCATGTAAAATTATATTCAAGAGAAAAGTATTTTTAAAATCTGTAGGAAAAGACTAATTTTGGATAAAAAAAAAAGTATGTAGAAACAAAAAATACAATAAATACTATTAAAAAATAATAATTATTAAATTTGTTGTATTGCAAATTATAGTGCAAAAACACTAATCATTCTATATTTTCAAGAGATAGGACATTTATTTTTATTATTGTAAATTTGACTAATGATGGGTTAAAGAATCAGTTTTAGTATCATATTTGCTTGATTGAACTTTATATATATATTTTTTAAATAATACTACTGCTGTATTTATTTTTTTTTATTTACTAAAATTGTCTTTAAAAAGGTGCAAAAAAATTTCAAAAATTGAAGCTAATTTAAAAAACATGATTAGATTATATGCTCAAGATGTATGTTTATGAATATATAAAAACACACATACACATGGAAGTGTTACCAATAAATGCACTGCATTTTCCCATCAGCAATTCTTTCTTACACACAATTACTCGGTACACAGAAAAGCACTACTCTGTACACCATTAGATTGTAGTGTGCTAAATCCAATAATTTTTTTATTCGACTAATTTTGTAGAATTTGTATTCAAAATTTCATTAGCTGAATAAAGATTTAAGTCATAGTTTGAAATGGCCAATTTTTTTTTTTTTTTCCACTTATTGTTGTCAGATTTTAAAAAGCCCAAATAAAATTTACAAATACTTTTCAATAAAAAAATATGGGTACTTTTCTTTCAGTTAGCCTGATGCCAGTGATATATACGCATACACATGCACGCACATATGTATGCAGGGCTTGAAATTCAATTTTTCCAAGGAGGGGAGTCTCCCTACCAACATTTTAAAATGGAGGGGAGTTGTAATATTTGGGAGGGAGAAAAAAAAAAATCTTTAAACCCCACTATTATTTTACGTATTTTTACCCCACTATTTTTTTTCTTTTCCCTCTTTTCGGTCGCAGGAAAAAATCTTTAAATACGTCTATTTGTCGTTGGAAAAAATTGTGAATTTAGTCAATTGGTTGAGGTATAAGATAATGAAATTAATCTTACAAGCATGAACAGAAATAGAGAAGGATTTCTAACGAAATAGTGTTAATATTGATTTCCGACTTTGGGACTTCACGGCAGCCAGTGTACAACTGTGCTAAGGTAACGCCACCTACAAACAATACAGATAAATACCATAGAATAAATCTATTATACCTACCAGACGATTTGAAGAGGTAGATGAACTAATACAACTGTTCTACACAGACATTGTATTTGAAACATTTTTCGAGAAACGATTTTCTTCTTCGAAAGGCTATTTTATTAGAATTCCTTATCTATGTCTATGTTCATAGAAAAAAAAAATCTGTAAATTTGTCGATCAGTCGTGGGAAAAAATGGCGAAGTTTGCAAATCGGTCGCAAGAAAATAACACAAAATTAGTCAGTCGAGAAAAAAAATCTTTAAATTTTTCAGTAAGGCGCGAGAAAAAAAAAAGTGAATTTCACCAATCTGTCACCAGAAGAAACAGAATAATTCACCAATCGGTTACGGAAAAATTCGCAAAGTTCGTTAGTCAGTCAAAGGAAAAATGTGAAATTCGTTGATTGCTCATCAGAAAATATTGTGAAAATCCTCAATCAGTCGTGGGAAAATATTGCGAAATTAATCAGTCGGTCGTGGGGAAAAATCGTGAAATTCATCAGTCTAACGCAGAGAAGAAAATCTAAATTTTTCAGTCAGACACAGGTTAAAAAACACTAACTTTGTCAATCTGTCGAATAAAAAAAAAAAATAGAAATTACGCAAATTTCGTCGATCAATGATTTTTGTAGAACAATCACGGAAAAAACACAAATTTTGCCGATCAATCGTGGAAAAAATTCAAAATTCGTCGATCGATCGCAAAAAAAAAAAAAAGAAAAGTTCGTAGACCGATTGTGAAAATAAAATGCAAAGTTCGCCGATCTGTCTCCAAAACAACGCAAAATTCGTTGATCTGTCGGCAAAAAAAAAAAAAAAAAAAAAAAAAAAAAGGCAAAGTTCGTCAATCTGTCGCGGAAAACACGAAAAGTTCGTTGATCTGTCGCGGAAAACACGCAAAGTTCGTTGATCTGTCACGGAAAACACGCAAAGTTCGTCAATCAGTCGCGGAAAAAACGCAAAGTTCATTGATCGGTTGCGGGGAAAAAAAAAAAAATCACGAAATTTATCGTTCGGTTGCAGGTAAATTAAATAAAGCAAAATTCTCCGGAAAATGGTGAAATTTTTTGGGCGGGATTTCAAAATTTTCGGCGCAAATCCCGCAATCCCACTCTAAAATTCAATCCCTGTGTATGTATATATCACTGGCGCCCGGCTAACCGAAAAGTATCAAAATATGTTTATGTGTGAATATTTAAATAGAAAGATAACTTTAAAATAATTAAGCTATTACTTACGAAAAGCACTAAAAATCCTTTTCAGAAAAAGTGCCCATTTCGTTCAGTTGAAGTGCCCTGTTTTAAAAGGAGCACCATACTTCCATCTGCAAGCTACTCCCTGAAAGAAAGGCAATAAAAGAAAATCAATATAACCCAATAAAGAATAGTTTATAAATGATTTCACTCGGGGCATATAAAATTAAATTGTTTTCGGAGGCTGAATTTCTAGCTTCTGCTGTTAACATTTTTTTAAGTGAAGCTTATTTTATTACATTAATTGTGCAATACTTTTATAATTAAGATGTTAATAGTAATTTAAATTTATTTTATAAGCTTTTAATTCAAGTTTTCTAGATTTTATTTTAAAAATTACCGATTGCATATTGTTATGTATCAACAACTACACATGCTAAGATGAAAATCTGTATAAAGCAGAAGTTTTCCTGTACTTTTCGATTCTGGTTCACAGGTTTTATTGAATAAATATTTGACAAAGCTGATTACATTGTTTGCAATATTACGTAATTTATGATCACATACTTTTAATTTAAAAATAAGTCGGCTATTAAAAAACTTTTTAGAATTCTCTTTGTAAATTTATTTTGAGAAGGAGGAAGGGGGCAAAGCAACTGACACAATCCTTTCCCTCCCTGGTGAAAAAAAAAAAAAAAGCTAGTTTTAGCTTTCCACGAGGTTTAAGGGGTGGGACCTACCTCCCCTCCATCAACAAATTATAACAAACAAAATCAAAGCATATTTTTGTATTTTTAAACATTTTTTTAGTTTCATTTTCAATTGTTTTTGTATGTTAATAAGTTTAAAAACTAGTTTCGTAAATTGATTGCAATTCTAAAACAGTTCAGAAAATGCTCTGTTTATTATAATCTAAATAATGCTGCTTATTATAATCTAAATAATGTTGTTTATTATAATCTAAATAAAGTAAAGTATTTTACTTTAAATTAACAAGAATTTAGATTGCAAAAAAGTGGCCATTAAACTAAAAAAGTGTACCGGTTTCTGTTTACTAACTAGAAAATTCACTGTTTGGCTAAGAATAATCATTCTCACTGCCACATAATTTTTTGTTTATGTACATATTTTCTCATGAAATTGGCATATTATGTTCCATGTGTTACCTTTTTAGTATTCTCGCACTATAAAACTTTATACAACTTGGTAAAAAGTACTGTAATAGGATAGATGTGCCAGTAATGGACCAACTTCAACATTTTTGGTTTATAAAAAAATAACCAATAAAATTTCAGCTTTTTTATTTTATTAATATGCTTTCTTTAAATTCTAGTTTTAAATAGAAATACAATCATAATATCAATTATCTATTACTTTTTGTGGGGTGTCCATTACTGGAATTTAGGGTGTTTTGATTTATTTTTGTTATTTACAATTAAATTTCGATTCACATTAAGAAATGCGACTATGAGCATGGTTGAATATTGTTGGTAGATTAATATAATATTAAAAAATGTGGAATATAACAATTATAACTATTAATTAAAAAATTTTTAAAGAAATTCTTTAAGGGTGTTCATTATTGGCACATCTACCCTATAATAAGATTTTAGTCATACTTACTTATACATATAATTCATTGGATTCTTAAAAGCTTTCTCCTTTTTTGCCAGGATAAAAAAAAAAAAAAAAAAAACTTTTCGGTTAGTCGGGCACCAGTGATATACGTACATATATAAATATACATGTATATTCATACATACATATATATTCATATATATATACACATGGATATAGGGTAGATGTGCCAGTAATGGGCCACCTTCAACATTTTTGGTTTATGAAAACATAACCAATAAAAATTCAGCTTTTTTTATTTCATTAATATGCTTTCTTTAAATTCTAGTTTTAAATACAATCATAATATCAATTATCTATTACTTTTTGTGGGGTGTCCATTACTGGAATTTAGGGTGTTTTGATTTATTTCTGTTATTTACAATTAACATTTCGATTCACATTGGGAAATGTGACTATGAGCATGGTTAAATATTGTTGGTAGATTAATATATTAAAAAATGTGGAATATAACAATTATAACTATTAATTAAAAATAATTTTTAAAGAAATTCCTTAAGGGTGTCCAATACTGGCACATCTACCCTATATCACTGGTGCCCGGCTAACCGAAAATTACAAAAACATGTCAGTAACACAGCGGACATACAGTAACTGAGTGGACATATGTTCAACACCAAGAATGTAACAATCCTAGAAATGTGTTTATATATTAATTAAGCAAAGGTACACCAAATTGATAGAATATTCTATTTTTTATTTTGAAACTAGGGCTTTAACTCCTTAACAGTGTAGGAAGATTCAGAAATAGGATTAGTTAAAAGTCAAAATTAAGCACTTTTATGCACCTTTTATATGAACCAACACATGCTTTCACTAAGTTGCTGAATATAACATATAGATTAAATATTTTGATAAATCTCTACAAATATATAAGTACATAGTAAGTAAAATAAATAATTGAATGTTTACATGCCATAGTTCATGTATTATGAGCAGATATGTATCGTTATCTGGTATAAATATTTAAAAATAAAGTTTCCAGTGAGAGAAAAGTATTGATTTTGTTGGTGTAAAGGGGCAAAATATACCAGAGTAAATTTAAATATGGTAATTTAGATTTGAAGTAAAAAATCAGTTGAGATTTTTACAGATTTTTCATTTTTTAATTTCTGGATTTTAATTACAGTATAGGACCTATTATCCGGAATTCCAAAATCCAGAAAAAAAAAAGTTAAAGTTTTCTAAATTTGTAAATTTTTACTAAAATTTTGAAGATTTCTGAAAAATAAGTTTATTGTTTTAATGTATTAATCTCTAAAATAAAGTTACTTCAGTGGCATAGGCGGGAGGAACGCAGAGTCCTCCCCCTCCACCCCCCCTTCTCCCGAAATTAGAAAAATAATTTTTCTGACAAATGCTACTTTAAAATTTATATATTTGTTTTTAAAAAATCATCAGAAATTTCACACCTACCTCTATCCAGTAACACATGGGACAAAATTAAATTAAAATCACCTGTATATTTATATTTTTATAGAAACAATGCAAAGCCATGTGGAATATTTTCTTTTAACTGAGACTTATAATTTAAACCCTGATAAATAAATAAATTAATTAATTATTAATATAAATCTAGTTACATAGAGGACAGATGAAAAACAATCGGACTTTCAAAAATAACTTTTGCTCACATATATTTCAAAATTTAACATATGAAAAAATGGCTACATCGGATGTTATGTTAACCACGTCGGTTAGTACTTACAATGTTTATTATACAAAATTACTACATAAAAGTCAATAACTTACCTTTTCTGTAAACAATGTGCTGATGTAAGTTGTCCTTGTACTTTCTCGTCCAGATTTATGTAATTGTTGAAGTCGTGTACGTGTTTCTGTCATTAAAATAAATTTATATGGATCATTCGAGACGACAGACTTGTAGCTATAGGTCTCAAATCCCTCCCTTGAAAGTTCAAAGATGATGTAAGTTGAAAGTTGCATGGAAAGAGAAGAAAAATTCCAATACAACTTTGTGTTTTTGCCGCGCAAACATACTTGTTGTTGCTTTTATACTCTCGAAAGCAGAGGCAGAGAGACACAGGCTACGTCACTAATATATCCTCGACACCTGTACGGGTTCTGCTTGCGTGTCACGGCAACAGATGTTCGAAATATCAGTCCTCAAAAGCGACTAATTATCGCATATCGCGACAACAAAAGTATAATAAATTATTTGCTTTATATAATTTAAATCATTTTGAGTGTTTTTGGGTCATCTCTGGGAGATTTCACAGGGGTAAAATTATAAAATTTCGAATCTTAAAAATTTTAAATAAAATTTTAAACTTTCAAAATATTTAAATTTTTTTAAAATTTACCAAGATGAAAATTTTTTAGACATTCCACCTATAAATTTTGTAATTTTCGAAAAAACTTTGAAATTTTACTTGAAATTTTGAAATTTTTTTTGGAAAAAATTACATTTTTAAAAAATTCTACAGTAAAAAAATAAGTGTCTTAAAACCATATAAATTACTGTTTTTGAGTCATCTTTGGAAGATTTCACATGGGTAAAATTATAAAATTTCAAATCTTAAAAATTTTAAATAAAATAATTTTTTTTTTTTAATTTACCAAGATGAAAAATTTGAGATATTCCACCTATAAGTTTTGTAATTTTTGAAAAAACTTTGAAATTTTACTTGAAATTTTGAATTTTTTTTTAAATTACATTTTTAAAAAATTGTACAGTAAAAAAAAAAAGTGTCTTAAAACCATATATTTCTTCATAATATTCTTCATAATAATCTTCATTCTCCATTTCGATTTTGCTCATTAACGAACTTGACCGAGATTTTATGTCCCTTGATGGAAGAGATTTGTGCAGAATTATTGAAGTTATCGTGTTCATAAAAAAATGATATAGCTATATAGACAGATAGATAGATAGATAAAGTTTTGAACTGGGGGGTGGTTTGGGGTTCTAGGGGTTATAATCGGCGTAGATCTGCAAAAATTTTCAGAAATTCCAACATAGGGGATAATGTAATAGGTAATATTTCTTACGAAATCTACCTAAAAAGAAAAAGAAAAAAATGATAATTTCGTTTCTCTCAATAAATAAATATGGACAAAATTATATAATGCCAGGCTTTCACTCTTCAACGGAGTGAAATATTTCACTCTTGTCAAAGGAGTGAGATAGTCACTCTCGACAACGGAGTGACATATCTCACTCCTTTCTAAGGAGTGGAAAATTCCACTCTTTAAGGAGTGTATTTTTATAAAATTCACTCCAAAAAGAGTGAAAATGCCTCTCACTCTTCCAAAGAGTCAACTTCTCACTCCTCCCAATTTTAGAGTGTACCAGATGATCGTAACAGACCCGTTTGTAAAGTAGAATAATCGAATTATCTCATACATTGCATAAGTACTGAAGCACAAACTCCTCTCTGAAACCATTTAATTTTGATTTTTTGCTTCTTTTAAATATAAAAGAACTTTTCTATATACATCTGTGTTAACCGAACTGCCCTAGAACTTGCATATTTTTGAATAAAATGCTTTCCCACTGATACACACTCACCGAAAGTTAAAGTATCTGTGATAAATTCCATTCACCTTTAGCAAAATTCTGATAACTTCATTCACACTTGATTTCACATTTTATGAACACCCACCCCTACAAAGAAACAAATTATAATAAACTTTATAATCTAAGAAAATGTACATATTTAAAGGAAACTGCTCTAAGATCTTTTCAAATAAGGGACTCTTATATGCGTGATGATCGTTAAAAAACACGTTCGGGAAGTGGAGTAATCAAACTCAATCTTGCAATATTGGAATAAGATGAGCACTGAAGCACAATTTTTTTTTTCAAAAACCATTTTGTTTTGATTTGTTGCTTCTTTTGAGTATAAACAAAGATGAAAGAGTTTTTGTTACTTGAGGATATACGATCATGAACAAAAGATGTTATATTTCCATGACAGTATGTACAATTGACACACACATGCATTTTTGTTAGTTGTTTGGTTATTTGTTACGGCCTATTAACTGCGCTAGGGATACAGGCCGGTGGGTGGGGTACCCTCCTTGGGGGTCTTTCTAAAGGATACTAACTAGTATTAACGACAAGTTCGAAGAAAATCATGGAAAACTCCGAACGGTTAGGTCGACAAGCGCGACAGGAGTTTGAACCCAGCCCACCTACATTTTAATCACCTGAATGTTCCGGAAAAGGAAAAATAATACGGAAATGGTCGTTCGAAAAAAAATTGTCTTCTTTCAATTTATGTTCAAATATTAAGCTTAGGGGATCGTCTTTATACTTAAATTATACCAAACTCTGTAATTTTCATTATGAATACCTAAGTTTGAAATTAGGTGTTATATTGTAAATTTGCTGAAAGTAAAAATGCTGTAAATGAAGAAACAGTTCAAAGTTTTTTCTTAAAGCTATAAGCCCATCTGCTTGTCTAGTTATTATGGCACTGGCTAATAGACCAAAAGTGCTGGGTTCGAATCCCGACTGAGGGATAGATGTTTGTAGTGTCGCATTCCCCTTTTAACGGGGTTCCTGTCTGTTTAGGCCTCGTGTGCAAAAAGATGATCGTAGCGACCGCAACCAACCAACTTTTAAGCTAAAAAAATACATTTTCTCTGCGCCATAATCGCAAGGTAGAAAATTTTAGGCGTAAATTTTAATTTCAATACCATACATGACTTTTTTCGGTACATTTTATCTTAGAATACGTGAGGAAATCATTCGGTCAAGTAGTTTAGGAGTTATGAAAGTTTAAAGTTTGGAACTCCTAATTTTAAACTCATTATTAATCATTGCAAAACGAACTGCAATGCATGTAATTTTTTAAGCCTAACTCAAAAACTACTTGGCGAAAGGAGATCATATTTTAGATTCGCATATTTGAAGTTTTCAGAAATCGAGGTCTGATTTTTAAAATCATACGTTACAGTTCATATTTTTATAGAAAATTTATTTCGAAAAAATATATTCTTTAAAACTAGTTCCCGGAAAAAATGAGAAGCGTAATATATGAATTTTTTAACAGAAATCGATTTCCAAAACTTTAACTTTGCGAATCCAAACTTTAAGGAGTCTTGTACCTTTTAAGCGCGACGAAAATCGAGAAAAACAAAGTTTTAATTAGTGTATTTTCAAAACCTTTATGTGTATAAACATAAAGTTTTGATTATTAATTAAATAGATTGCGCTTTTTAATATAATACTATTAGAAACTGGCTAATATTTTACTGAATTTGTGCATTGTTGAAATTAAAATAGCTCTTTTTTTTTTTATTCCGAAAGTCATTGCGCACATGATATCTTGTGAACGTATGACTGGATTGTTATGAAATTTTATGAAGACAAGAAGCGCATATGTGTGTTTAAAATTATCTACTTTGAAATATTTACAATGATAAGATTTTTAATTAGAACTATTTTTATTCATTAAAAAATGTAAAATTTTGAAATTTTTTACAAAAATATTTTTTTTTTTTACATGGTTAATGAAATCATTTTGTCCTAAAAGTAGATCATTTTAAAAACACGTATGCTCTTATTGTTTACATAAAATTTCATAACAATCCAGTCATAAGTTCTCAAGGTATGCGCGCAATGACTTACGGAATAAAAAAAAAGAGCTATTTTAATTTCAACAATGCACAAAATCAGTAAAATATTAGTCAGTTTCTAATAGTATTATCTTAAAAAGCACAATCTGCTTAATCAATAGCCAAAATTGCATGCTTATACACTAAATATTTTTGCAGCTACACTAATTCAAATTTTGAAAGTTTTTGTTGATGTTTGGCGAGTTTAAAAGGTACAAGACCCCTTAAACCTTCATAATTCCTAAAGTACTTGATCAAATGACTTCATTTTGGTAAACTAATGTAACATTTACCGAACAAACCAAATAACATGGCAAAATTAGGCGTTCGTATTAAAAATTTTAGAGTTTGGTACAGTTTTAATATGAAGACTACCGCATTAGCTTATTTTTTTGTAGCCATAAATTGAAAGAAGATATAATTTCCAGTCGAATGGATGTTTCCATTTTTTCTGTGACATTTTGTAGACTAAAATGTATGGAGTATTCTCTTTTTTTTTGTACCAATTGTACTCTACTTTTTCATAACATCCCTGTCATGTGAGAGAGAATATATCGTCCTGAAGGTAATTTGGTATTTCACTCATAACTTTTACAGAAATGAAGAATTTTTAGCGAATTTTAAGCAGAATGACGTCGTTTTGTAGCATCGGAGGATATTAAGGAAAGTTCTGGAAATGAAAAAATAGCTCAAACAGTGGTGTAACTACATATTCAGCGCCCTGGAGCAGATACAATCGGATCGCCCCCTTCTTTACCGGAAAAGGTTACCCAAAATTATTTTCAGGTTAAAAGCATTACATAATGCAGTAAAACTGGAATCTGCCAAGAAAGGCACCCTGCTATAAATGGAAAATTTCCGTGATGCTGATAGAAGGATCTAAGGCAATTACATCTGCTAAGACAGAAACATATTTAAAACGGAATTTCTTCCAATCCCTTGTGATTCCGTCTTAACAGAATTCTTTGTACTTATTTCAAATTAATATAAACTTTTTGCTATAAAACGCAATTTGTAATGCATAGGTAAGTGCCTTGATTGTGCTTTTAAACATTCTTTAGAATTGTCACAAGTTCAAAGGCATAAAACAATAGATTTATAATGTATATTATCTTAATTAAAAATTTTGATAAGTCAAGTTCAAGGAATACTGTAGTTTCATTTATCTAATGTTTTGCTAAAACAAAATCGGAAAGCACTGGAAAAATATTTCGTTTTAGAGAGTTTTTCTTATTAGCAGGTATAATCACACGGGAACCAGAAAAAATTTATTTTAAAGACAGTATTCCGCTTTCACAGGTTTTACTGTATATTTTATTTTAAAAAAAAAACATGCAAATGTAAAAAAAAAAAAAACAGTTATACAACTAATTTTGTTCCTTTGTAATTTTGCGCCCTTATGATTCTCGCGCCTGGAGCAATGTGCTCCAACTGCTCCACTGTAGCTACGCCCCTGAGCTCAAAGTTTTTTGTTAAAGAAAAGACTATTCTCTATGTGATAATCGTTAGCAGATCCGTTTGGAAAGAGATGCGATTAAACTCCCTCCTAATCTGAGGGATACTTGACGCACAAACTTCCCTCAAAAACCTTTTATTTCTAGTTTGTTGCTTTTTTTAAGTATAAATAAACATTAAAAAATTCTCTGTTACTTGATGACATAGCACTGGGTCTCGCATTATGTGAATATCCATCCTTACAAAGGGATCAACTTCTCTCAAACCAAACTCTTAACTAATGCGAGAAAAATATTTAAAGCAAGTACCGTAATTTCCGGCGTATAATCCGCAGCTCAAAGAGTCGTTTTTCGTCCCAGAAATATTATTTTATAAAATGTAACTTAAAAGATCACTGTAAATATTTAACTACAATTATTGAATAAAATTTCTGGGTCGAAAAACGACTCTTTGAGCTGCGGATTATACGCCGGAAATTACGGTAGCTTAAAAGTTCTTTCTTTAACAAGACTTTTTAAGACCGCTGTTTTATGCGTGATGATCCTAAGCATATCCGTTTAGAAACTTTCTTGCACAATACTTGAAGCATAAATTTCTCTGAAAAACAATTTTGTTTTGATCTGTTGCTTCTTTTAACCCTTTGAAGGGCGGTGGTACGTTTATGAAACCACTTAATTTTAATTCCCAATATCACAATGACACCAAAATTTTGGCATGAAATTTTACGTTTATTATGTATGCGAAATATAGTTTTTTCTTATTTCAAAGTAAATTTGTTTGTAAATTTCGGTGTCACTCATACATTTCAATATTTTAACAATGAAAGTGCTTTGCCCCTGAAAGGGTTAAATATAAATTAAAATTTAAGATTTGTCAGGTATTTGATGGCATAGCACTGGATCTAGCATTATGTGAATATCCGCTACTTCAAAGAGAATAACTTCTCTGAAAACAATCTCTTGCGTAATACAAAACATATTTAAAGCAAGCGGCCCAAAATTTTGCTTTAATATAATAAGGGACTCTTAAAAGGGATTCTCTTAAGAGCTTCACTAAGGGCATAGAATAAGAAATCCCTTCTTATTCTATGCGTGACGGTCGTAAGTAGACATATTTGGAAAGTGGATTAACCAAACTTTCTCGTGCAATACCTGAACCACAAATTTTCCTCGACTATCATTATGTTTTAATTTGTTTCTCCTTTTAAATATATAAATAAACACTGAGTTCTCTGTTTCTTGATGACATAGCATTGGGTCTCGCATTCCGTGAATAACCGATCCTTCAAAGAGACTAAGTTATCTAAAAACAATCTCTGATCTAATACGAAAAATATCCAAAGCAAGCAGCTCAAAGTTTTTCTTTAGTAAAAGACTATTCTATGCGTGATGATCGTAAGCAGATCTGTTTAGAAAGGGTAATCAAGCTCTCTCGTGCAATATTTAGGATAGGCATTGAAGCGCAAATTTCCTTCATAAACCATTTAATTCTGATTTGTTGCTTCTTTTAAATATATATAAACATGAAAGAGCTCTCTTTTACTTGATGACATAGAATCATGAACGGAAAAAAGTAATATGCCATGACATTATGTACTTTTTCTCTTCGTAGCATCCCTGTCATGCGAGAGTGGAGACATCGTCGTGAAGGTAAACTTCACGCAACCCTTTCGAGGACTGATGTACGCCCACCGCTCCCGGAATTCCCCATGCAGGGTACACGGAACAGGTGGTTCTTATTACCAGTTGAGGATACCACTTAAAGGATGCGGGACTTGGCAGGTACGTATCATATGAATCAATGCGCTTTTCATTATTTTTCTTTATTCATTTGGAGAAATAACTCATTTCCCATCTGAGTTTGCGTTTTTTGTGTATATTCAGTTCATCTAAAATTTTATGACAAACACAGTTTCATTATTATTATTACAGAGGTGCCAACCTCTCATTAATATTCCGCAATATGAGGGTTAATTTAACCCAAGTTTAACACGTTTCGCACCAGAATTTTTTTTAAGAAATGAAATTAAATAAATTCCACGTAGAAACCTGAAATTAAATAAATAAAGATTCATCCAATAATTTTTCTGGTTTGAAGCGATGTTAAACTGGGTCAGACTAACCCGCATATTACGGAATATTAATGAGAGGTTGGCACCTCTGTTACTATAAAAAAATAAATAATTGCGATTTCCAAAAATTG
This sequence comes from Maratus michaelseni, assembly GCA_963931845.1. Taxonomy (NCBI): domain Eukaryota; kingdom Metazoa; phylum Arthropoda; class Arachnida; order Araneae; family Salticidae; genus Maratus; species Maratus michaelseni. The sequence goes on along the minus strand of OZ007595.1, from coordinate 264,595,760 downwards.
GGAACAGTTTTTGGAAAATTTTAGAATTTAATTCTGATATATATATAGTTTTCTATTTTTGTGTTATTTTGTTCTAAAAATTTCTTGGACATTTTTTCAACTTGGGGATCCTATCTTTTTCCATCGCCTTAGTTGTTTGAGTGAAAATTTTGCAATACGCATATTTTATATTGAGCAAAATCAGAATGTTTTTGTCTTTAAGACAGTTTTTTAAAGATATAATAAGTGAAAACTCAGAAAGAGGCATGACTGGTGAATAGATATCATTGGGTATCATGGATAGAATTTCCGAGGCAAATTTTTTGTAGCGTAGTGAGGTTAGGCAAATCCTGATTAAAAACACTGTCTTTGCAATTGATTAGTTGTGAATTTTTACTATTATTATTCACCTTTTTTAATTGAGCTTTCTTCAAGCTACCTCTGTGTTTTTAAAGATATACAATTATTATACAGACATACATACATCAAATACAATAATCCAACATGGAATGAAAAATAGCCAGAGCCAGGAATCGAACCTGCGTCCACTAGGGCTGGGCGATATATCGATAAAATCGATAAAACCGATATAAAATGTATACCGTGATACCGATATCAAAAAATCCTACCCAACGGTATATCGCAAATATCATAAATTTGACGAAAACCATGAAAACCACGATATTAAATCTCTTCCTCGTCTTCGAGTATTCATGAATACGAACGGTGTGAGCTCCCCCAGCCTAAACCATGATACACCGGATACAGCCTATCCATGATACAGCCATGATACTAAACCATGATACTAAACCATGATACAGCCTAAACCATGATACTAACGGTGTGGATTCTCGCAGCTGATAAGGTTTTTGAAAAGAGGAAGGGTGATTTTCTCCAGCTCTGAGCGCATGCGTGGGATATCGCCTATTCTTTCATTTCATTATGATATTCAGTGGCACCGGTGTGGATGAATATTCGAAGTTATTGAATGATGCGTAAATTTAGGGCGATAAAGAAAGGAGGTATTTTATTTGCAACAGTTGATTTAATGAGACAAATGAGCAAAGAATAATTCAGACATGTTTTTATTTGTTTTTTATAATTATTATTTTATGAAAAAAATATTAATTCCTTAGTAGTATTTATTAATGCATATTCTAGGGTAAAGAAGGATTTTTAAAAATGCAACTATTTTTACTTCTATACCGCGAGTTTTTTTCTCCCCAGAATTTATTTTAAAAATCGCGTTCGCGTGACAGAGAGAGAGAGAGATATGAGTATTAGGTATTTGATTGCCTCTGTATATATGACCACTGGTCACTGCCAAAAATCATTTGGTGGTAATTTTGCATTTAAAATTTTAAAACCATTAACCATTATTATATTTTATTTGCAACGGTGGAAATTAATATCATGCAATTTTAATTTTAATCGAATAAAATATGTTGAAATGTTTCTTCCCTATTTTTATGCGATTTATCCCCCCCCCCTCTTCACAAATGAGATATTAAAAAACAGTTTAGGCGATGGCGCGGCAAACAAGAAAAAAATAATATATATTTATTTCTTCATAATTTTAGCTGTAAAATATTAATGTACTATCTGATAAAAAAATAATCGAACATGCAGATTATTCATTTTTTAAATATTTTTCATATTTCCATCCATTTTTTAAATTTTCTTCGTGTTTTTTAGGTGCGTTCGTAATTATATAAATACGTAGCACCTATTGTCGTCGTCTGGTCCGGCCGTCTGTCTGTCCGTCTGTCCGCATATAACAACGCAAAAACTACCCAAACTAATGGTTTGAAATTTGAAAGTTAAGATATATTATCTTTGCAGAATTTTGTCGAGACATTTCAAATTTTATGAAAATCAAATCAAAACTTTAGCAGATATTAATAAAAATATTTATTAAGAAATTTGATTTTTTTTTTTTTTATCGGTGCTTTCTTGTTATAGGAGTTTCCGAAGTTTAATTGTCAAGCGATCGAGATACTTATTTTATAACAGAAATGAATCTGCAGACGATGTAACTCATTTCACAGAATTAAAAATCATCAAGATCGGAATATTTATATAACTAGCTATAGTACGAACGCACCTCATTTGTCACGTTTGACGTACAATTTCCAACTTGTTTCCATTATCATGAAAAAAATGTGCTTGATGACCATTTAATACTCTAACCAGTCTTGAATTCCGATATTTTCTCTAGGAGGTATTTCGAAGGTTCGGGATGGCGGGTAGCTGTGTTTGTGTGGAGGGGGACGGGGGGATTATCATGGGCGCCTGCAAGGGAGGACAATTGCCTCTCCCTGAATTTTGAAATTTAAATCTGTATTTTTTTATGTTGAATAAAATATATAATTTACTTATCCCCAAGTAGCATGATTAATTACGCACTGACAGAAGAAAGAACTATGAAATTTTGGTCACCGGGGATCTGCCCGCTAAAACTCTCATGGAACAAAGTTTTTATTATTATTATTATTTTTTTTTTTTTTTTGAGTTAATGTGTTGAAAAATTATCTCATCTGACAAAAAAGAGATGTAAAAAAAATTGATATTTTTTATTTCTTAAATTTCTGTATTGCATGTTGAGGACTAGCAGCACAACTGTTTCAATATCTTACACCCCCTGTGTTTCGTCGGCGTCCATGGCATCAGCGTGTGTCTGAGAGGGGGGGGGGGGGGGGATTTGCACTTTCGGGACATCAATTAACGGAAAATGTGGAGACTCTAGGGACTCAGTATCACTCCTGAATTTCTCACTGACTGTAATGTTAAAGTAAAACAATTTCTGTTGAAATATTTTACATGATAGATAATGTTTCTCTGAAGTGTTTATTTAAGTTATTTGGGATTTTGAATATATCAGTACAGGAAATTGCTGATTGTTTTAATGTAATATATGCTGTTAAATTTATTATATTACAAATTGAGTGGAGGAGGGTGTGAAGCGAACCAATAATTACGACGAGCAAACCAAAAATTTTTGTTTGAATTGTTGTAATAATCAGTCTCATTACTTTGTTAGAGATTTCACAAGAAGCTAAAATTTCATAAAGCGCAAATTGGCGAATAATTTAGTAAAACTTATTTTATATTATTTATAGATTTTTTTATGCAAGTAATGCTCTTTAAAAGATGTTATATATAGCAATTGTTTTAATAATGGAATATGGAAGTATTTAAAATTTCCATGTTTGGTGCCAGATGCGGTTTTACTAGCCCGTGTCCCTTGAAGGCGAAATTTTTATTCATTGCTACGAATGATATCTTTTAAATATATTTAAGTTTTAACCAAATTTTTTGTCTATTTCCCGCTAGTTTGATTTTAGCGACTCAAACGGTCTCCTGAATTCGCTTTCGTCTAAAGCCAGCCCTATTGTGGAAATACGAGTAAAACTGATTTTTAGGTAGATTTCGTAAGAAATACTACCTATTATATTCTCCCCTAAGTTGGTATTTTTGAAACATTTTTGCAGATCTACACCGATCATGACTCCTAAAACCCAAAACCACCCCCCAGTTCAAAACTTTATCTATATATCTATCTATCTATGTCATTTTTTTATGGACACGATAACTGCAATAATTCTGCACGAATCTCTTCCAAACTGATACATAAAATCAAGGGGCATAAAATCTCGGTCAAGCTCGTTAATGGGCAAAATCGAACCAGGAGGGGGAGGGGGAGTGCTTTTTGTGAAAACAGAAAAAACCCCATAACTTCTTAATTATGATTCTTAATATTATCTAAAACTTTTATATTGACAAGTTTTTTTCATAAGACCAACCCTTATAGCAAAAAAAACAAAAAAAAATCCCTGCCGGCTCCGCCTGCAAACAAGTTGGGAAACAAGTCTGGAAACAAGTAAGATTGCGGGCGGTCCCAACTGCGGCAGCATGGCAAAAAGGTCATTTCTTTCGCAATTCCCAACGAACAGGCGCCCCGCGGTCTGCGTCTTTGAAATCTACCTGTGCCTGTAGGCCAAGCCGTCAGGGATTTTTTTCTTTCTTTCTTCTTCTCAAAATATTCTTTTATTTATTCTGTATATTTAGTGTTAATATCACGATATATCGTCATATCGCGATATTTAGCTGACGATATACCACGATATTGAAATTGAGATATCGCCCAGCCCTAGCGTCCACAGCGTTCCGGGCTGTTGCTCTAACCACTGAGCCACTCCGGCCGATACCTGAGTCTGCAATTTCTCACTAATAAACCATGTTGGAGAGAAAGTCACCAGCCATCTAACAGACAGCCTTGGATGACTGGACAACGGTGAATAGATTTTTACTATTGCACCGAAAAAAAAATAAAAAACCGAAAATACCAAAAAGAAAAAAAAATCTATTCACCGTTGTCCAGTTATCCAAGGTTGTCTGTTAGATGGCTGGTGACTTTCTCTCCAACATGGTTTATTAGTGAGAAATTGCAGACTCAGGTATCGGCCGGAGTGGCTCACTGGTTAGAGCAACATCCCGGAATTCTGTGGACCCAGGTTCGATTCCTGGCTCTGGCTATTTTTCACTCCATGTTGGATTATTGTATTAAATGTATGTATGTCTGTATAATAATTGTATATTTTTTAAATGCGGAATGCAGGCGTTATTTATGTGTGTTTTAATATACCTTTGTGTTAATTTATCTACGTTTGTTTGATAAGAATTTCGAAAGTAAAGTTCCTTTACTATTCCACCAGACGCGCAACATGACACTTTTCCTGAAAAAAAAAAGACTTTCGACGTGCACTAATTCGTTATCTATACCATTTTTCCAAGGCTGCTTTTTCATTCAGACTTCTTTAATCCTACACTGCGTAGTGATGCATATATGAATCAATTCACATTTAACTTCTAATAAATAAATTCAGTTCAAATCAAACACTATACTTAAATAAATATATCACAGAAGTCTAATATTAAATTATGTCAAGAATTTCTCTTTAAAATTTGTGTTTTGTCTAACTCTAAATATGAGTATAAAAAACATACTTCAAAAAAATAAAAATAAAAATAAATAAATAAATAAAATCGTGCAGTGTATGGTTAAATAATCGTGCCACTATTTTATTCAAAAACAATGAATAGTCTGTAAAAACACTTTTCTAGCATTAACAGATTTGTATCCAACAGAAAAATGGGAGATTTATTCTTTCACTTTTTTATTATTATTATTTTCTTATATCTAAATAAAATTGTTTCAAACCATATCAAAAAGGAAAAACAAAATGGGATAAATAAAAAATTCGTAATTCACCAACCAGGCAATTCATGCATGTATTCGCCAATGAAGAAAAACATTTTAAGAATTCATATGAACTTTCTGGCATTTTGGCACAATATCCTGCGCATTTTTTATTTTATCCTAAGGTGGGCTGAAGTGCCGAATGTTAAGAAATATACATGTTTGTTATTAATCACTCTGTTACATTCTGACATAGTCTAATGAAACCTACTAGAAATTGGCACGAAATTTTCGGAGAGTCCAATAATACCGCTACCAAAACTTCTTAGATTATCATTCTTTTTTACTGTCGTTATTTTCGGAATAGCTGGAAGAATATATCTATGTGTTTTTATTATTATTATTATTATTATTATTATTATTATTACTGGTGTTTTAATATGAACGAAGGAATGTAGATTTTCAAAGTAATGTTTTTTTTTCTCATGATTTAAGAAAATTGCTTTCTCTGGCATTCAAGATTATTAATTGTATTAAAACATCAATATTTGAGAAAACATGTACATTTCAATTTCATATTAATATTACTAGGACGTTAAAGCCTATATACACTTTCTTTTTTTAACTACTCGTGAAATAATAAGAATTCAAATTTTTTCGTCTGGATCACATTTAGTAATATTTATGTACTTTTCCAAATAAATCATTTCAGAAAAATCTTTCAGGTTTCTTGGCGTTTTTCATACGAAAAATAAAATTCAATTAAGAATTTTTTCGTGAATTAGTAAAATGCTGAATAGTCGAGAAATAAAACAATTTCTCCATAATTCATGTTTTTTACGATAAATTTTGCTAGTCGCATTGTAAATCTGTATTTTTTTTAAATAAATAATTTATAAATAAAAAAAAAAAATATTATATCTAATGGCTCATTCGTTTTTGTTAATGTTTTCAAAATCTTTCTCCATAATTAAAAGTGTTTAACATTGATTTTTTTGTCTGTGTGCCTGTCTATCGATCTACATTCTAACTTTCATAGATATGCTAAGATAGCTAAAATTTATGCATGTTTTTTAGGTTTACTACAGTATGCTGCTCGTCGAAAATGGTGCGCGTGGTATTTATACATTTTCTCTACAGGGTTATACAAAAGTCATATGAGTTGTAATTTTCCAACAGGGTAAAAAATATCAGAACCAAGGATCTCTTGGCTGAAGTTGCCAATGCTCTACCAACTGAACCATCCCAGGCGAACCCGAATGCGTCCAAGATGGCTCAGTTGCAATGGCAACTACAGCCAAGAAATCGCTGGTTCGAATTCTGGCTTGGACATTTTTCGCCCAGTTGGAAAATTACAACTCATATGATTTCTTTACCAATTTGAATAATTGTGTTAAAATTAATCTAGTGTAAAACAAAAGTATTCAGATACATTACCATCTACGGACGGTAATTATAACTCATAAATGTTCTATGTTAACGAATTGTACATTTTCTAACTCGATAAAATTTATCTATTTTCTTTTGAAACGAATTTGAGTTCGGTTTGACTGTCGGTATTCTTTCAGATCCGACTATGTATGCTTAAGTTAACCCTTTCCGGCACAGTGGTCCCACTCCGGGCACACCTAATTTTAATTCCAAACTTGCATGCGGCACCAAGAATATTTTAATAAAATTTTTCTTTTACAATGAAAGGAGTTCTTATTTTCTAAAAAAGTCGTTTGTAAATTCCGGTGTCAGTCAGTAATTTCGCACTTTACGAAGAGAATTTGTCTGTGCCGGAAAGGGTTAATATTAACATTAACATGAAATTTACGTACATTTTTCATTGTTATTTTTCCGTATTGCAGTAATAATTTTTAGAATTTGCCTTCATCTATGAATGTGTCTGTAAAATTATATCGCATGCTGATAATAGTGTTACTGATCATGTATATCTTTCAAAAAGGAAACCCCTAGGGTGTTCGTGAACAATGTGACCATCCGTTTCCATCCTGCCCTAGAACTGGAAGAGGATGAGACGAAGACTGTTGTATGTAGATACCCACCGCCCTTGACTCCAGCTCCTGGAAGTATTCAAGTTATTGAACCACCGACGTAAGGCATTTTCTCATTTAATTAAAGAAAATATAATGCTTTTAACCCTTTTAAATCATTAAGTTTACAGATTTACCAAAATTAAGCAATGCCTATTTATGTAAATAAGATTCCGGCCTAGCATGAAAAAAAAGTTAACAAAATTTACTTATGGTAAAGTGGGGATCCACTGCTAAAGGGATTTGTGACTATCTTTGTAGAACTACACGTCCCTCGAGCTTTGGTAAAGCAAGTGCGGGTCGAAAAAACCCGACTTAAGGCCTAGGACCCGACTCCCTCTGGGTGTCCGGTTCCTAAAAGTTGGAGGACTCCGGCTCGTCCCCAAGTATAAATGTGGTGGTCTCCCAAGAAGGTGGGATCCTCCGCTAATCGCAGTGACCTATGCCGTCAATCACTTGGGAAAATGGGGGTGGTCAGCAGATGGCGGCGCCCCCACCGACTGTAGAGTATACAGGAACTTCCCTGGTCGTACTCGTTAAAAGCTCCTCAGAACTTGGGAACGGGGGTTGACGTGCCTGACGGGTGCCCTCAGGCGCCTGGCGACGCAGCTCAGTTTTATCGTAAAGTGGGTGTTTTTGACTACGGGGTCCGGACTAGTGATGGATATAAAGAGTTATTTTGATATTCGAATGAATCGTTCGGGTATCCGCAAAAGCATAGCTGCGAACTTTCGTACTCTTTTCAATCAATTAAAACCAAAAATTTTGTAAAAAAATAAATAAAAATAAAGGCATTTGGCCACTGCATTATTCTTCTCTTTTCATTATTTTTTAACACAATAAACTAAAATATTAGCCTTATATAATCGAAAAATATCTACAACTAAGATTACAGTTAAAAATTAGTCGTATCCAAACGGTTTTAGTAACGAAGCAAGCAAAATTTCCTTGCCTTAGCGCTGTTCAGACAAAACAGGTGGTTAATTAATTTATTTATTTATTTTTTACAAAATGTCTTATTGTGATTGATGAAAAGAATACGCAGGTTGGCAACTACTCTTTTGCGTATACCCGAATGATTCATTCGAATATCAAAATACCTCATTATATCCATCACTAGTCGGGACATATATGTCCCAGCTACTATTTTTTATTCTCTTTCTGACACTTTTTGAAAACCATTTTTGCCATACACTACTACTACTATATATTCAAGAGATATCTACCACACAGATTTTTTTTCATTATTGTGCTATGATTTAAAATAAAAACTAGTCGCCAGTCCTGCCCCGTAATCAAAAAGTTAACAAACAAATCTTTTTGACAAATTGGAGGAACTAAAAGACATTAAATAACATATTTTTGTTCAAAGAATGTTTTATGTAAATATTATTGAATGTACAGAGTTATCCAAATGTCCTGTCATCCAGTCTTATTTTTGATGGAAATTCTGCATGACTATAGTGTTTAAATTAACTGAAAATTTCCATTTCTATTTACTGGTGGACATTTGCCCCGCCGGTAATCGGTCCCTGCTGCCATCTGCCACGAAAAGGTAAAAGAACAATAAAATAATACCAGACACATGTCCCAGATTTAGCTGATTCACTGCAGTTTGGTCATTTTTTATATATTGTAGCGCCCTTTAGTTTGACACTGAAATGCATCCAGAAAATCTGTATGAACACCATTATTTTTTGTGGCACAAAATGATGTGGCGCCATGTTCTTTTCAATAGTCTACGAAGCCTTTTCTTTGGTGCTTGCTTCATCTTTTCAAAATTGTAGGAGCTCATGTCAGCCATCTGAAATAGGCAATAACTGGTATAAACACCGCTGCTACAAAATATACATGATGGCAGCTTATTCACTTACATTTCCAACAATATTACAAAGGACCACAAGGTCATTAGATTTCACAATCGCGTACATCATTTTGGATGTATTAACACAGTTGACTTAACTCTTAATAAAAATCTTATTTAGAACTCGGGACATGCAATTGTTGTTTTATAAAATTCTCCAAACGTTCAAGATAATTAAGTAGGCATTAGAATGTCTTTTTCCAAAGTTAAATATGCTATACTGAAACAACATTGCGTGCATTTATATTAAGTATGATTTTAGTCACGACGCTTAGAATTCTATATATGAGAGTGGCACAGGAGCCTACGCAGACTGTTTTCAGAACGAAGATTTTGTCCAAACTATGTGTCAAACCTCCATTCTAGAACTGGTGCCATTCGCCTGAACGAGTTCGAACAGACGAGTGAGACAAGTTAACAAACAATATCTTTGCGATAATGTCAAGCTTGCCAGGAAACATGGCTATTCGTTTTGTCCAAAATCGTCTCAACCAATCAAATTGTATATCTCATACATCGCCATTCTCATACAGAGGCGCCCTAATGATTGATTTCTTCTTCTCTCGCCCTTATTTTATAATTTACCATTAGGGATGGTATTAGACCTTGGAACACTAACACTTGAAGCTTATCCCACTACCTATAATACAAATAATGCATGATTGTAAAGCTTGTTGTAAACGACTGAATTGTAAAGCTTGTAACTAAAGTTGAAGATAAGAAATTTTGGATAGTAGCCACTAGCGAGTACATTGGATTTTATTTACTTATTTTTTAGCCATTTTCTGGGCAGTAGTTACATTTTACTTGGTAGGCCATCTGTTGGTCAGTAGTGTGAATATTTTCAATTATAGGCAGAGTGTATATAATCAGGGCCTGATTACCGGCGGGGCAAACTTCTACGAGTAAAAAATAATAGAAATTGCCTTGTTTTAGACAGGAATTTAGCATAAAAAAGGCGTTAAAGTAAGTCAAAATTTTCTATTATATTTTACTGGTGGAAGTTTGCCCCGACTAATCAGGCCCTGTATATAATTAGGATTTCAAATTTGAAAAAAATGTATAGAAGTTTCTTTCTTTCTTTTTTTATTAAATATAATAGTAAAAAAATATATTAACAAATTAGCAAAATAATCTTTAAAGCTGATTTCAATGGGCCAAATTTGTCCTTAAGTAAATGATATGATAGTTACTGATTTAACTGTACAAATTCTTAAGCTTTAGTTGGATTAATTCGATTTCCTTTCTTTTCTTTCTTTTTTCTTTTCTTTTCTTTTTTTTAAACTTTATATAAATAAAAAATATTATTTAAGAGGACTTCTGTTTATTACATTTATTTAATGATAGAAAAAGTAAATAAAAATGTTATATGAAATGAGAACTTTTTATGAAAATGTGAGCTTTTCCTCCTAACATAAATGTGATGGAATTAGGAAGGAGAAGCACATGCTCCGTTTAAAACGCCGCTCCATTTCAATATGGCATCAGTGAGTAGTCACTGTTTTGGTTTACAAATGCTCAGGATGGTTTTAAATTGTCAAATAATTAGCCTGTAAGTAACGATTGTTTACTGGTTAAATTTCTACATATTTAGAAAGTTTCAAAAAATTTTACGCGTTAGTTTAGAATGATTGAAATTAAACTTTGCACACATTTTTATACTTTTGTTATTAGAAATTCCCACAGGTTGCTTTGTTTATAGTAATACCCATAAATATATTAACCACGAAATTAGATGAATTAAAAATTAGTTTTTTCAAATAATACAGTACAATTAATAAATGACCTGCTGGTTATAGAAATTTTGTTCTCGAATTTCATATGATAATAGTCAGGGATATTTCTGGCACGAATTTAATTTGTGAAATGTTAATTTCTTTTGTCAAAAAAATTGTCAGAAAATTTTAAGCTATAAAAGTTTTCTTTATTTAATTGTATAATAAAAGATTGAATGCATTAACTTATTTTACGACAGGTAAACTTTATTAACGTGCAAGACTAAAATCTTATTCAGCTCTACAACTGCCATTCCTTAATTTTGATAAATCGATAAACTTAATGACTGAGAGGCTTGTCAGGATTCTACCAAATGATTAAATCTAGTGATTTATCTCTATTTGATTCATCATTATTTAATGATTAAACATATTGAGTTAATAACATCACAGAAATTATCTCATGATTGTTTATCAATTTATGAGTAACTCTTAAAGATTTGCAAAAGAAGGAAATCTTTGCGTCTTCGTCTTATGCTTAAAATATCATAACTTAATCTGTAATTTATATTTTATCTGTTTTTGGACTGCTTCATTATATAACTAAGCATATAATTATAATAATAACTAATAAAAATTGTAAATGTACAGGGTGGTTATAATATAAGTATCTCTATTTGGAACTGTCTGTAGCTTGATGGAATAACCTTAATGAAACCAAAATTGGTACAGTTACTATTCGAGAAGGGGGAAGAAGAGTGGAACAATAAAAAAAATATTTGCAAAAATCACTGACAGACGTTTTTTTTTTTTTTTAGTGTGAAATGTAATGTGTAATATTGCGTACCGTGGAGGTGTCGCAAACCTCAGTAACTTTACCGCATATCACAACATGTGCGAAACATCACTCCTGATGCGTTACATTCCACAGCTGAGCACGTCGTGCACCGCCTGGATTGAGGACTGTATTTTATCTGGGATTGCGGACTATATATCATATATTTATATGAGTATTACTATATTAGGTAGATTTCGTAAGAAATACTACCTATTACATTCTCACCTAAGTTGGAAATTTTGAAAAATTTTTGCAGATCTACGCCGATCATGACTCCCAGAACCCAAAACCACCCCCAGTTCAAAAGTTTATCTATCTATCTATCTATCTATCTATCTATCTATGTCATTTTTTTCTGACCACGATAACTGGAAAAATTCTGCATAAATCTCTTCCAAACTGATACATAAAATCAAGGGTCATAAAATCTCGGTCAAGTTCGTTAGTGGGCAAAATCGAACCAAGGGGGGGGGGGGGAAATGGGGGGCTTTTTGTGAAAACAGAAAAATCCTCATAATTTCTTTATTATTATACGTATCGAATCCGTTTAAAGTTATTATTACTTCTAGGAAAAGAGCCGAAAATGTATGTATGACAGATTTTTGATATAATTAAAAATGGCCCCAAGGGGGGGAAAAAGGGGAGGTTTTAGGAGAAAAAAATCCTAGCTTCGTCAATTCACAAGATATCAAATCCGCGTAAATTTATTATTAATCCTCTTAGTATTATCTAAAACTTTTATATTGACAAGTTTTTTATAGGACCAACCGTTATAGCAAAAAAAAAAACATTAAAAACAAAACAAATCCCTGCCGGCTCCGCCTGCAAACAAGTTTCGTTTCGAAGTAGGCGGTTCCAACTGCAGCATCATCGAAAAAAGGTCATTTCTTCCGCAATTCCCGACAAACAGGCACCCCACGTTCTGCGTCTTCGAAATCTACCTGTGCCTGTAGGCCGAGCCGTCAGGGATTTTTATCTTTCCGAAGCAATTAAATATTATTAAATATTAACTTTAAAACAGTTTATTCAAGAAGGCTTTTATTTTGAAAAAAAAATCACAACCATTGCATCTTAAAAATGCTGAGGTATAGTAGAAGATTAAGTGCTGTCAATAAAAACAAGAACGAAAAATCATGCGTCAAGCATAGATTATGTAACACTTTCCAACGCTTCCAAAATAATTTTACAAATCATACCGTTTAATAAGCTAAAAGATAACATCTAAGTAATCCGAATACTTTTATTCAGCCCTGTATAGGATCTATAGATTTGTATATATACTACATAGGATGTTAAATTTTAGTTCAGTTAGGAAACGCGTAGCAAAATTTTAAAATTCTCCGTCTGGAGTTAAATAATACGGAAATGTGTTCGCGAACTTTTGTGCTTCCCTGTATAGGATATACAGAATTTATACACACCACATAATAGACAAAAAGCGAGTTAAAATTAAAATCGCGATCAGTAACTTAAAACGCACTTCCAGGAATTATTTTTAACTTACAGTAGAGAATTCTTTTGTGTGTCCCTGTAAATGAACGATGACTGCTGTACACACACTATTCTGTAGTAAGCCTCTTGAAATACACCTTAGTGATATATATAAATTTCAATGCGTTTAAAATAGGGAAACATTATTTAAATAAACCGCAGACGATTTTTCTCCATAGACGTAATGTAACAGAATTCTTTTGACTGTCCCTGTAAAGTAACTATAAGTGCTATGCACACCCTATTCCATATTAAGCTTCTTCTAATGCACCTTAGTGATATATATAAATTTCAATGCGTTTAAAATAGTGAAACATTATTTAAATAAACCGTCAATGATTTTTCCCCATAGACCGCAATGTAACGGAATTCTTTTGAGTGTCCCTGTAAAAAAACTATAAGTGCTACACACTTCCGTTGAAATAGGGAACATGCTACAGATAACGACTATAACATATAAAAATTGCAGAGCAATCCGAGCATATTTACGGGAGTTAGAGCACGGACAGACGGACAGACGGCAGACGGCCAGACGGCCAGACAAACCGAAGTCATAAACACTTTTCAACTAGGTTGGAAAGTGTTAAAAATAATAAGCAAGAGAGAGGAACATATTTAATAACTAAATGAAGGAAATATTAATTATTTTTTATAATCTTAGTGATGTGTCGTTGCATTCCATTGATAAATAACTCCAACGACACAGCTTGGAAAAGCAGGATATTTATGACTTAATTAAATTATAATTAAAGTTACAACAAATGAAATGAAATATACATTGCGGGGGAAACAGAACTCCCGCTTGATAAACACAACTACATTTTCTAAAATCTACAGACGGAATGAGAAGAAAAGAAAAAGTACATGTAGATATTAACCGCAGGCCATCGAAAAAAAAACAGCTGACACATTGAAATTGTCCGCAGCTGTAATAGAGTGATAGTTCAAACTTTTGTTTAATGAATGTTCATATCAGGGTTTGTACTGTACAACACAATTTTTGCTACCAAATTCATTACTTCAAAGAAAAGGAGTTCAGCTATCTATACTGATCTGACATCTGATTAAGTAAAAAAAAAAATGAAGAAATATAAAATAAAAAGTAAAGTAGTTATTTCATTTCCATTTTGGGTCAATACAAGACAGGTCTTAATAGACTGTATCAACATATTTTTGAAATTGATGTTCAGAAAGATGGAAGGGCACGTCCCCCCTCCCCCTCCCGATGCTACGCCTATGCTATATTAGGATTTGCTCTCTGCTTCTGGTATCGAGATATTTCAGTTACAAGGAGAAGCCTAGTGTTAACTTAGTCCCCCCCCCCCCTCTTCACTTTCAAATATCGCAATGGCCAAAATCCACGTTTTTAAAAAATTAACTTTAAAAATCAAATTTCCACTTGATCATTTAAAAAGAGTTCAAATTCATTTGCATACTATTTCTCTACGAAAGCGAATTTTTGCATGGGGGTTCTTAAGTTTCGTAAATACTTTTAGCACACCTAACACTTACATTCATGCTAGAGATTTATGCATTCATACATTCGATGCCTTTTTTTGGAACCCAAACCCAACGACTCTAAAAACCCGAGCCCGAGAATAAGCAGCAGAAAATCATTACTAACATTTTAAAATTGTTTAAAGATTTATTTTTTTTATTTAAATATATCTCGTTACATAGAAATAAATATTAATCCTAAATACTTTTTTACGTTTCGTAATTTTTCATGTCCCTGAAAATTTGTTTAAAATAAGAAATTTATTATTTACTCCCAACCACTGGTAGAAATCAACATTCTTATATTATTATTTTTAATATAACTGTAGAATTATGGCAAAAAGACGTGAATTCTGTTTCTCAGTAGTTTTAGAAAATGACTTCAAACAGAAGGGACGATAAACAAAGAATATCCCACTGTTTTAGGTAGATTTCGTAAGAAATACTACCTGTTACATTCTCAGTTGGAAATTTTGAAAATTTTTTGCAGATCTACGACAACCATGACTACCAGAACCCAAAACCACCTCCAGTTCAAAAGTTTATATCTATCTATCTATCTATGTCACTTTTTTATGGACACGATAACTGGAAATATTCTGCATAAATCTTTTCCAAACTGATACATAAAATCAAGGGGCATAAAATCTCGGTCAAGCTCGTTAATGTGCAAAATCGAACTAGGGGGGGGGGGAATGGGGGGCGTTTTGTGAAAACAGAAAAAAACCCATAATTTTTTAATTATTATACGTATCGAATCCGTTTAAAGTTATTATTATAATAATAACTTTAAACGGATTCACTTCTAGGAAAAGGGCTGAAAATTTATGTATGATAGATTTTTGATATAATTAAAAATGGCCCCAAGGGGGGGAAGGGGGGTTTAGAAGAAAAAAATCATAGTTTCGTCAATTCACAAGATATTAAACCCGCGTAAATTTATTATTAATCCTCTTAATTATTATCTAAAACTTTTATATTGGCAAGTTTTTTATAGGACCAACCGTTACAGCAAAAAAAAAAAAAATCCTTGCCGGCTCCTTCTGCAAACAAGTTATTTTTCGAAGTAGGCGGTTCCAACTCCCGCATTTTTTCGAAACTGATACATAAAATTAAGGGGCGTAAAATCTCGGTCAAGTTTGTTAATGGGCAAAATCGAACCAGCGGGGGGGATGCGACGCTTTTTGTGAAAACAGAAAAAGCTCCATAATTTTTTAACTATGATACGTATCGAATCCGTTTGAAGTTATTATTATTTTTAGGAGAAGGGCCGAAAATTTATGTATGACAGATTTTTGAAATAATAAAAAATTGCCTTAAGGGCATGTGGAGGAGGAGGGGGGGGGGGGGTAGAAGAAAAAAATTCATAACTTCGTCAAATCCTAAGATTTCAAATCTGCTTAAATTTATTATAAATCCTCTTAATATTATCTAAAACTTTTATATTGACAAGTTTTTTATAGGACCAACTCTTATAGCAAAAATAAATAAATAAATAAATAAATAAATAAATAAAAAAATCCCTGCTGGTTCCGCCTGCAAACAAGTTAGGTTTCGAAGTAGGCGGTTCCAACTGCCGCATCACCGCAAAAAGGTAATTTCTTTCGCAATTCCCGACAAACAGGCGCATCACGGTCTGCGTCTTCGAAATCGACCTGTGCCTGTAGGCCGAGCCGTCAGGGTTTTTTTTTAATAGTATTGTTCGCCAGGTTTGCCAGTTTGGCATTCTTTTTCATTCAGAAATTCCGAATTAATACCAGAAATTTGTGCTTTACTTAATGACAAACATTTCGTAATAACATAAAAGTAAAATTTTCTTTCTCGAAATTTCAGGTGTGAATTCGGCATCTGTGAATAAATCAGAAGGTTAAACTGGCAACCCTGTTCTTCATAGAATTTTTATTAGTATTCCTACTAGGCGAAGAATTCTAATAAAATTTAATGGTGACAATCGGTCCATTTTTAAAAGTAATGAAAAATACATGTTTTCACATTCGATATTTGACATGGTAGCGACGATATTATGGAAATACTGTGGAAATAGTATTGCCCTATCGCCATAGTGTTTCGCGATATTTTTCTGTTACTAGTAATCAATGTTTTATGCAACTAAATAAATAATATCCGAAAAGTATCCTAAATAACTATTATTATATATTATATTAGTATACCATTTCCATCAGGCATTAGCATATATTATGTGGAGAGCAACACTTATATAGCAGTACCTTTTCATATTATTTTTATGTTAAAACATACTGTTTTTTTCTTTTTCTGATAACTTTTAATACTGGCATTAAAAACATACATTATCAGCATTCAATTAAAAACATAGTTTAGTTACTTTTTTTTTAAAATCTAGAGACAGTCTGATGTCTTATAAGATATATTACATACATAATATCTACCAAAACGTCTGTTAAACTTCTTACACCGATCTCACCTAATTTGCATTTTTCAAGTCCTGTGATCCTATTTTGGTAGATATTATGTATGTAATATATCTTATAAGACGTCAGACTGCGTCTAGATTTTATTTAACTAAACTATGTTTATAATTAAATGCTGATAATGTATGTTTTTAATGACAGTATTAAAAGTTATTAGAAAAAGAAAAAATAGTATGTTTTAAAGTAAAAATAATGTGAAAAGATACTGCTATACAAGTGTTGCTCTCCACACAATATATGCTAATGCCTGGTGAAATTGGTATACTAATATAACTTATAATTATAATACAGGCATTAAGGCAGGGGTGTCAAACTGTGGCCCGCCGGATACCACTAAAATTTTATAGTAGTCATTGCCTTATTTAATCATCGAATTTCTGCGATTCAAGAAGTCGACTATTTCTTTTAAAATTTAGTGGTATCATGCGGCCACAGTTTGCCGCCCCTGCATTAAGGGAAACAGATATTTTATTTATACAGAAAAAGACTGGGAGCGTGAGAATCACGCTCTGTGGAAACCATGGTGTTTCACATATTTTTCTGTATTTATGTAATCAATATTTTATGCAACTAAATAAATAGTATCCAAAAAATGTGCCAAATAATTATTATTTTATCGCAGTTCTTCAATGTTAATAAAAAGACGTTTTTATTCATTATCTATTAACAGAGTCGGACCATACCCTGTTCCCACCCGTGTCAACACTGCCAGGCTATCAGAAGTTGAAATCCTCATCATCATCTGCCTCCTCCTTTTCTTGTCATTGCTCACGCTTGGAATAGGTATTGCCTACTTCTGCCTCAAACGCAGGAACATCCACATTGTAAGGAAAAGCACCGCAGCTTCTTCAGCTCCACCATCCCAAATCACCAGACTGAGTAGCTCCAACATCCCACCGCCATCATCTTTGCTTTCTTCAGTGCTGGGGCACACAGTAAGGATTCCCAGGGCTGTTCCTTACTCAGCCCCGGCAGGAAGAGCTTCGATGCTATCGTCTCCAGAGCATCAATATGAAGAATATCCTGTCAGTACGTCAACTGGGAGTGGAGAAGTATCGGAGACATCTGTGTCAAGTTCTTCAGATGACCAAGCAGATGTTTCGAAGCATCTGTTATTCAAAAAGGTAAACTATGTTCAAAATTATTTTTAAATGGTCTAGAACAAAAGAATCTCGACATTTTTAGGTTTATTATTATTATTATTATTATTTAAAAATACTCCAGAGTTTAAAAAACAAAATGATGCAAACCCCATGTAAATACGATAATTAGATAAAAAGATATCACGTTTTATACATTATAGAGGGCTCCCACTGGTCCGTTTTTGTTAATACCAGTATTTGTGAAGAAATGTTGTTTTCTTGCTGGATTTTACAATATTTCCAGCAATAAAAATGCGTTTTGGGTAGTTGGCCACAAAATTTGTAAGAAAATCTAAACAAGGGATTTTCTAAGAAAAAAATGGTATTCAAAATACGGACTGAGTCGGCTTACGTTATACTGTCTGTGGATGCCGCGCCTTCTTCCAGGATTTAAATATAGTTGTCTCTGGATAATTTTTTTCAAGATTTGTCGCATTTAAATTGATATAAAGTTCCTATGAAAGAAAAAATTATGACACTTTGTAAAGTTTTTTTTTTTTTTTTAGTTACATAATTTTTAAATTGTCTTCGGTATTTATAATTACAAGAGGAAATTGAACATACGATTCTCTTAGTATAAAGAACTCATAACAAATAAGGTGTTAAGGTAACACGCTCGCTGTCAGTAATCACACGGTAAGGATTTTGTTCTACCCTGCGAAGTATGATTTTTACTTTTTGTTTTTAATTTATTTTATGCTTTTTATGTTTTTGCACTTTAAATGTTTAAGCAAAGCTAAAAATTGCTACAGCTTGGAATGTTTTGATTCTTTCTTAAAATATATATTATGTATCTCACTTATCAAAAGTTGAAGTATTTTTTTCGCCTTCAAAACTAAATATTCAAAGGTTGGGCATAGTCATATGTTTTACTTATGGCAACAAATTATGAACGAACAATCAGATTACAAATTCGTTACAATTTGCAGTGATTATTGCTTGCATGTTCGAGACCAATTCAATATGGATACTGCTTCTTTTTGTGTCAGTGAACGGAATATTAACCTTGATTTATAGGGCTTTATATATTCTCATTTATTGTTCAATGTAAAAAGTGTTGTATCAATATAATTTTGCATCATGAATTTATTTTAAAAAATCTTTAATAAATGTTAAGTTAAGAAAATAATGAATAAAACTCTTAGGAATTTTTCAAACTTAAATTTGTATGTTACAAATTTATCCTTTTGTAAATTCTGGGAATAGTTATTTGTCACAATTGCAATGAATTGAAAAATCACCTGTTACGACAGTGTGATGGATACTATGACTCATCATATAAAGAGAAAAAGTTCATTTAAAACATTTCCAATAAAATGCATTTTATCACCGACCAATTAGGATTATTCACATTACTATCTCTCTCCTGTTTGACACATTTTCTAAATCATTAATTTCCCATAGAATATCGAACTAATTTCAAGACGAGACTTCATTCAATTTACTAATCTATTTTAACACTCTTTTATCGGAGACTGAGTCCGACAATTTGAAATCTGAGCCCGAAAATTTTTGTATCATCAGAGCCCGAGCCCGGTACTGAAAATATGCAGCATAAAATTGTTAAAAACATTTTAAAATTGTTTCAGAATTAATTTTCTCATTTAAAAATCTTTTCTTACGTACAAATAAGTATTAATCCTGAATACCCTCTCCTAACAACGTTTCGTGATTTTCATGTCCCTGAAAATCTGTTAAATAACAAATTTGTTAGACCTAATCGCTAGTAGATATCTGAAAAAGCCACAGTTCTTATTCCTTTAAAATATCACTGTACAACAATGGCAAAAAGACATGAGTTCTGTTTTCTAGTAATTCTGGAAAAGGATTTCAAACAGAAAGCGAGGATAGACAAGGGGGTGTTCCGTGGCTCTTTTATGTTTCTAACAATGGCCGTGAAAAGGCTTCAGAATCAGTTAGAATATTTCATCTTATGCATACCATCAATAATAATTCAATTACCTTTCAAGCTGATTTTTAAAGGAATGTAAAACACTTTAACCCCTTTAAAGGCACCGGTATATTATATATACCACTTAATTTTAATCCCAAAATGCCACATTGACACCAGAATTTTATAATCAAATTTTGAATTTATAAGGTACACGAGGAAACGCTTTTACTTATTTTAAAATAAATTCGTTCGTGAATCCTGGTGTCAATCAGTCATTTCAATATTTTAGCTACAAGAGTACTTTGCCCCTGAAAGGGTTAATCCTTTCAGGGGCAAAGTAATTTCAGTACTAAAATGTTGAAATAAATAACTGGCACCGAAATTCACGAAAAAAATTATTTCGAAATAATAAAATGGCCGTATATCACATACATAGAAAAAACTCTAGCAAAATTCTGGTGCCATTGTGGCGCTTGGGAATTAAAATTAAGTGGTTTTATAAACGTACCACTGCCTCTTAAAGGGTTAAGAAACGTATACATACTTGTTTCGCAAGTGGTAAGTTCTTGTTTTTTCAATTTTTGAATAAATAATTTTTTTACTTTGAGCCCGAGCCCGAAGATTGGTATTAAAAATCAAGCCCGGGTCCTTTCTATTCTAGACGTCTGGACGATCGGCTCAGAGACAAGTGAGATTTTGAAATGGCGGCTTTTTGAAAAATGTTGCACTTACACAGGCAGTATACGCAGATACTATTAATATGTTTTGAACAGTTTTTCTAAAAATGTAATATCTATAGGTTTTTTTTTTAAATAGTCTTATTACTTTTCAATTAAAATTAACCCCTTGGGGACGAGCGACACGTATACGTGACGCATAAGATGCTCAGAATCCTCGATTATTCCTCCCAATTATTTTTCATTGTAAGCTTTGCTTATTTAATCCTAGCATTTCTGCAATTCAATTAGGCGAAAATTTCTGTCTTGAAAAACCGGTGGTAAAAGATTAAAAGTTCTGTTAAAGACGCTCGTCGCGAAGGGGTTAACATTCTGAAGACTGACTTTGGATGAAATGGTTCACCATTGTTTCAAAGAGAAAGGTGGATAGACGTAGGCTTTTATTATATCAAATCTCTACCTTTAAAGCCTGTTTAACGAAAAAAGCAGTAGCTTCGGACCTTCCCTTTTTAAGCTTCCCCATAACCCAAAAACAAGTGTTTTTTCTTACAATGAGTACAACATGCGGTAACGAAAACGTAACTGTGGCTTCTCAACAATCTTTTCCGCAGGGCCTAATAGCACTCGTAGTCATAGATTAGTCTCGATCTGCCTACTTTCATAGTTATGTAAATTTATTTTTCCTTTACTTGTAATCGTGATTAATTTGGTTTATGAACAGTTGTTAATGTTGTTTAATTTAAATAAGTATTATTAACTGTTTTTTTTTTTTACATGTAACATTGATACACAAATGAAATCAGTTCAAGGATTCAAAATAACAAAGTCTACAAAAAAACACTCCATACTTTTTATTTTATTTTTAAGTTCATGAATTAAAAAAATTAATAATGCCCATTTTGGTTCAAATATTGGATCAAATATTGATTTTGGAAAATTTGAAATTCAGATGTTTTTTTAACTTTTTCGAAATCGATTAATCATTATTCCATCGACTGTTAAAAATCGATATTAAAAGGAATAAACTCTGATAAAAGAGTTGCATACTTTTTATTTTATTTAAAATTAATGAAATAAGTTAACAGAAATAACATTTTTAACTAAAATATTTAACTTAAAAAATAAAGTTTGGAGAAATTTTAAATTTGGATTTCTTCAAACCATTGAAAAATAAACTATCCATCGATGAATTGATTGTTAAAAACCAATAGTGTAAAGAATGAATAAATTCTGATAAAATAACTGAATACTTTTATTTTTATTTGAATAATTGAAAATAAATAATAAAAATGAAATTTGTAATTATAACAGTTGACTTAAAAGTGAAATTTAGAGAAATTTTAAACTAAGCTGTTCGTCCAACCTTTGAGAAATCAATTATTTATCGATTAATCGATTTTTTAAATCGATATTAAAACGAATAACCTCTTCTAAAAGAGCTTTATACTGTTCATTTTATTTTAAATTAATGAAAAAAATAATAATAATGCAATTTTTAGTTAAATTATTGGACGTTAAAGTGTAGTTTAGGGATATTTAAAATTCAGATGGTCTTCGAACATTTGAATAATCTATTATCTATCGATAAATGGAATTGTTAAAAACTGATAGTGAAAGGAATAAACTCTGGTAAAAGAACTATATGTTTTAATTAATGCATAAAATATTAATAAAAAATACAATTTTTGGTTTAAAAGCTTGAATTTGAAGTTTAAAGACACTGTAAATTCACATGTTATTGAAACCTTTAAGAAATCAATTATCTATCGCTTAATCGATGTTAAGCACCTATAGGGAAAAACTGAAAATCAGAAGGTTTAGTTAGTAGCCAATGGGCAGTAGGTGACTTTTTTTTAGTCGTTAACTCTGGACAGTAGCCGCTTTCTACATAGTAGCCATCTACTGATCGTTAGGAATATTTTTATTATATAGACAAACATCCACAACTGGTATTTGAAAAATGTAATCGCAATATATAGAAGTTTCTTTAAAGTGCAATATTCGGCAAAAAATGTTGAGTTAAAGGTTGAGTGAAAGTTGAAATTCAGATGTATTTCTCTGCAAAATCGATTATTTATTATTCAGTTGATCGTTAAGAACCTGATAGTGAAAAGATATATAGCTGTATATCTTTCATTTTATTTTTAAATAATAAAAAATTAATAAAAATACAATTTTTGCTTTTAAAAAATTGTCTTAAAATTGATAAAAATTAAGATTCGGGTGCCCAAATCTCTAAGAAATCGACTCTCAACCGAACGTGAATAAATTTCATTTTAAATTTATGGATAAAAAAAAAATAATAATGAAAGTGCAATTTTTGGCTAAAAATGTTGACCTAAAGGTGACGTTTTGTGAAATTTGAAATTCAGATGTCCTTCAACCTTTTTCAAAATCGACTGTTTATCGATCAATTGATTGTTAAGAACCGCTAGTAAAAAGTCCTGGTAAAATAGCTGCATACCTTTTACTTTATTTTAAAATAATAAAAAATAATAATAATGCAAATTTATTTTTTAAAAATTGACTTAAAATTGATAAAAATTAAGATTCGGGTGCCCAAATCTCTGAGAAATCGACTCTTAACCGAACGTGAATAAATTTAATTTTAAATTTATGGACAAAAAAAAATAATGAAAGTGCAATTTTTGGCTAAAAATGTTAACCTAAAGGTGACGTTTTGTGAAATTTGAAATTCAGATGTCCTTCAAACCTTTTCAAAATTGATTATTTGTCGATCTATTGATTGTTAAGAATCGGATATAGAAAAGAATAAACCTTGGTAAAATGGTATGCCTTTTATTTTATTTTAAAATAATAATAATAATAATAATAATGCAATATTTGTTTTTAAAAAAATAACTTAAAATTGATTTAAAAGAATAAGATTTGGGTGCCCAAACCTTAAAGAAATCGATTGTTTACAGAACGTGAATAAATTTCCTTTTAAATTTATGGATAAAAAATAATAATGAAAGTGCAATTTTTGGCTTAAAATGTTGAACTAAAGGTGACGTTTTGTGAAATTTGAAATTCAGATGTCCTTCAAATCTTTGCAAAATTGATTATTTATCGACCAATTGATTGTTAAGAACCGATCGTATAAAAACTATAAACCCTGGTAAAGAAACTGTATACCTTTTATTTTATTTTAAAATAATAATAATAATGCAATTTCTTTTTTTTTTTTAAGTTCACTTAAAATTGATCAAATTTAAGATTTGAGTGCCCAAACGTCTGAGAAATAGATTGTCTACCAAACGCTAACAAACATGGGAAGGTCTCTTCTAATCATGTGCGTAATCGTAAAATCAAATATTCAAAATATTTCAGACAAAGTTCGTTACCTTTCCTTTACGAGTTTAGTTAATGATTCTTTAATGTACTTTCTTGGTTAATTCAACGAATTTCATAAATCAAGCTGAATGTACTAATTTTGAAAGCTTCTGCATAATTTCCAAAGTTCTCAAAACTAATGAATAACAAAATATATAATTACTTTTGCAATTCTAATAAAATAAATTACACATTTAAATTTCAAGTAAAATGCACATTAAATTCAGTTTTTCTCAAAACAAAGTTTTCAAGAGTTTTGCATCTTTAAACTGCATTATTCATATTGATTTACATTTGAAGGTCTAAAATGTATAATTCAAATGTATTACTGTATTAAAACTAAATATACATTTTAGAATTCGAATTTAGAAAAGTTTTGAAAACTCAGTTAAAGTTCAATTAAAGTTGAAATATTCACGGAATTTTTGTCTAAATATCTACAAGTATTTCTAGAAGAATAAATATTTAAGAAATTCAAAAATTTGTACTAATATTTTTGGAAGACATTTACCGGGTGTTCCATTTTTAAAATTAAATAATTTGAAAACGGTTAACGACAGAAATGTCGTTTTTCTTACCTCTTTATTAGAAAAGCAATATATATTTTTAAACATGCGAGTTCAAAATTACTTTAAAATTTCGCCAATAGGTGGCGTTGTAAGTTGAAAAAGTTAATATTCATGAAATATTCGCCATTTGCAGCAATAACATGATGTAGTCTCATAACAAAACTAGCCGACACGTGTGAGGCGTAAATATGTCTCATCAGGAAAATCCTCACATGCCTTATAGCTGTAATGTTCCAGTTCTGCTAAATTTTGTGAGTTTTATTAGTAAATTTTATCTTTTAAGTGTCCACACAGAAAGAAATGACAAGGTTTCGATTCCGGTGAATATTGTCATTTAGTTTTTTTTACCTTACAGCGCCACCTATTGGCAAAATTTTAAACAAATTTTGAAATCGTATGGTTTAAAATTTATTGATTTTCTAATAAAGGCACAACAAACGAGGCATTTAATGGAGCTATGAATAAAGAAAAGGTGTCATGTTATATAGTGTCTACCGGTTGCGAGAGAAGTAACTGAGGATGTAGTCACAAGATGGCGGCTGTTGTTTGTTGACATTGGATGAGGGCCTGATTAACACCGGGGCAAAAAGGATAATTGCTTATGTTGTCACAATATGGCGAAACCACAAGGCCTGACTAATTGGCAGGGAAAACTTCCACCAAAAAAATCGAGTAGATAATTTTACCGTAATTATAACAGACATTTTCCATGAATAAGGCGTTTAAATAAGGAGTAAATTTACATTCAAATTCAGTGGTAGAAATTTGTCCCAGAGGTAACTAGGCCCTGCGGCACCGGTTACAGTTAAAGCTTCACCATTTCGAGGATATGTCAATTCATTTTTTTTCATAGTTCCATTGAGCATTTCCATCGTTAACCGTTTTCAAATTATTTAATTTTAAAAACGGTCCCTACTTTTTGGGACACCCGGTAGAAGCTACTACTAAAAAACTTAATCGAAAGCATAAAAAGTATGTGTTATAACAAATGTGTTAAAGCAAATTTTATAATTAAAAAATAAAATTGCATTTTGAAAATTTTAAATTTTGATGTAAGAAACTTAAAGATATTCATTGGATGCAAAACTCTTTAAGAATATATTTTTGTTAACTTCTTAGATAACTTAAACATTTCTTATTAAGATTTATTTGTGATCTATTTTAAATTTCAACTATTAGGTTGATGCAAAAGTTCTGTCGTATTTTAATACCTTTAATACCGATAAATTTTTAATACCTGATAATGTTATTATACCTGCTTGTTTTGAACTGATAGGTAAAGTATTAGATATTAAAATTTTACCGGTGTAAAACCCCTTCGCGACGAACGACACAGATGTGTGTTGTATAAAGTGCATGAAATTTTAAACTTGAACACCAGTAAATTTTAACAGACATTTTTGCTTTATCTAATCGCAAATTTTCATAGATTTTAATAAAGCAAAGATTTATTCTTGTTCACAAAAACTGGTGCCAAAAATTTAAAAAAAAGTGCAAATGATGCTCGTCGCAAAGGGGTTAAAGGTATCTCATGATAGCTAAAGAACGTATTTCTAGACCCAATACTTTTTGAGTACTAACAGAATAAAAACGAAAAATGTAGTACCATTTATCCCAACTCTCCCTGATAGCGAATACATTCCCAGGCTAAATAACAACTTTCTTAAGAAAATCACAATTTAATTTGTAACAAATTCATAAAAAAAGTCCAAAAAATTAAAATTTATTAAACAGTTTTAAAATATTACTTATTTTTGAAAATACAATAGATTATACTTATTTTAATTTAATTTAATTTAATTTATTTTTAATTTAGTTAGTTTAGTTTATTTCAGTTTTATTTACTTTCATTTATTTATTTTATTTCATTTTTATTTTATTTTATCTTTTTTTTTCTTTTTTGAGAATATAACATATTTTATATTATCTAAAATTTTTATATAACATGTGTTATATATATTCCCTATAATTTTTCTGTTTTTCTCTTCAATTTATAGAGAAAATAACATGTTAAATTATGAAATTTAATATCTATATTACAACATATTTTTTTAATAAAGGAAACAACCTTCACAGTCTATCTAAAAACAATAAAAAGACAGTGCTGTCAAAAGTACATATTTACATAATTCAGAGAATTTGTTAGATTGGTCAAGTAACTCATATTGAACTTCATTGAAATAACCTTGAAAAATCTTCACGTGCTGTCCGCTTTATTGATATATTTTTTATGAAACCGCCCGTAAATCTATAGGGAATTTGATACGATGCGTAATCCGGTGACTGCCCTCTTAGAAGTTCAATTTTTCGTTTTCAGCTTTCGTGTTAGACTTTTTTGAAACATTTAAAGTTTGGTGCACTTATATTTTATGTGTTTAAAATGTGCTCAATATCTCAAAGTATGTTTCAGCTGATTGTTTAAACAACGTATAAGTGAGTTCATTCTTTATTTTCTTCCTTTAATTTTTTTGTAAATGAAGTAACTAACCTTATTTCAACAAATATATTTATTTAACGTATAATTTCGAATAACTTTAGAATGTATGTACCAATTTTTTCAACTTATTTTTTTAACACAAAACACATCGGGAATTTTACTCAAGTTTTATAAAAAAAAATATTTCGCACCAGAATTTTTATTTAATCCTCTGAACGTCTGAGTGATTTCCTGCATTATCCTAAAGATGTTCGTAATTTAAATTATGGTAATCCATTTGTTTCGAAAATACTCTTAACCCTTTGGGTACTGATTTATTTGAAAAACAAAACATACAGAACAGACACACCAGAAATTTGGAATAGTGTTTTTTTCTGTATTTGTTGACAGATATTCCCTGATTAAAAAGAAGCGAGAAGTACTGTTTGAATTATCTGATATAAATTCGAAATTTCTTAATTTAAAAAAAAAATCCGTGGACAATACTGATGACGAGTCTCAGTCGTCAAATGTACCCAAGGGGTTAATATCTCTTAACATGTTCACTGCCGGAATTTTATTTTATTTAGAAAGTTCGAATTCATACCAGAAAATACTAACAGCAATATATAAAATATACTATATATAATAATAGTGATACTAAAAGCTTTATTTAATTATAGATAGACATTTCGCCATTACATAAAATAAAAATTCTTCTTTCAAAATTTCCGGTACGAATTTGTAATTTTAGAAAGAAAAACCCACGAGTATACTCGTGGTTGGCAGCGAATGGGTTAATACACGTAAAATTTTAAAATACAATTCTGTTAAAAAAACAGTTGATTTAAGTTATTTTTGGAAAACAGAAAAATACCAGCAAAACGCTTAGAGAGTTAAAACTAATGAACTTTTCATTTAAATTATTTCTGTGTGATTTATACTTTGTTTATTTTATGAAGAAATTTCTGTTTCGATTCGAAATATTTTTATTTGATACCGGTTAAATGACCGATAATTGGTATGTTTAGTTTTAAAGTTCTTTCTTTTTCAGTGAGTTCTCATATAATTTTTATTAGGATCTGTAAACAGCATGTTATGTCGGTCTGCTCGCTTCTGTTCCGTACTTTTACTTTTCTTAAAAAATATTTCGTGCATGAAATCTGGATATGTTTTTAAAGTAAACAGTAATACTTTCTCTTTTAGAAATAGCAATCGCATATTAAATAGATTTTTTAAACAGGAAACTTAAAAATTGTACTAATACTTTATGTGTTTAAAACGAACTTTGATGTTCAATATCTCAACGTATGTTTCAGCACTGCCTCCTTAATACTAAGTACCTTAATAATTAGTATTAAGGAGGCAGTGGTTTCAGCTGATTTTCTAAACAACGTACAAGCCGGTTTGCCAGTTTGGCTTTTCTTTTATTATTGCGAATTTCCAAATTCACACCGGTAATTCCGAAAGAAGAATTATTACTGTAAGAGGGAAGAAAATGTTTCTCATTAAATAAAACAAAATTTACACCTATTAATTCTGGTGTGAATTGAAAATTCTGAATTTTAAAAAAGGGCAACCTAGCAACCCTGCGTAAAAGTGAGTTCACTCTTGCTTTTTTGTACTTTATTTTTTCGGAATTTTACTGAAGTTTTATAAATATATTTCACAACAGAATTTGTATTTAAAACTGTTTAACTTTTTTATTATAAGTTAATTTCTGTGCAGTGTTGCCAGTCGGCTACTTTTTTTAATAGTTTTCTTGATTGCCACCAGTTTTTTAAGAAAAAAAATTAATTTAATGACAGATTAATCAAAGCGAAAACGAGGCAAATCATGCCACTTCAAAACAAGTTGAAAATTGTACGGCAAACATATCATCTGTAACGTGATTCCTGAATCCGGAAATAATATGTTTTTATGTCGGTCAATTTGCTTGTCTACCCCCCCCCCCAACCCCCTCCTCGAATTCTAACTTTCGCAAAAACTTCAACAGGCACGAAATTTAGTTATGTTATTAAAGCAGACAAAAGTATTTTCTTTTGTAAAAATAATCGTCGTATCGGTAACAGAATTTTCAAATAGGGACACCTCAAAAAATTTAATATATAGGGCGAAACACCCAATTATTGACACCTAAATTGTAACTGACACTGCAGCAGAAATATAACTCAAATAAGCATTTTCTTGTAAAATTCTACAAAGTAATGTCATCTACTGGCATAGGTACCAACCTCTCATTAATATTCCGTAATATACGGGTTAATTTGACCCAGGTTTAACACGTTTCGCACCAGAAATTTTTTTAAGAAATGAAATTAAACAAATTCCACGTAGAAACCTGAAATTGAATAAATAAAGATTCATCCAGTAATTTTTCTGGTTTGAAGCGTTGTTAATCTGGGTCAAATTAACCCGCGTATTATGGAATATTAATGAGAGGTTGGCACCTATGTACTAGTAACTTATTTGTCTTAACTGTAATAACTTATTTTTCAGCGATTAGTTTTTCTAAAAAGGGACGGTATCAGTTACTGGAGATATTGACAATATTTATTAAAAAAATAATAATTTTTAGTAATACAAAGTATAATTTTTCAAAATTTTGTCAACAATAACTTTTTAATGTATCTTTAGTATACTTTCCTAAACAAAATATAAAATATATTTAAAACTTTGTAATAGTGATTTGAAGAAGAAAAAAATCTTTAAAGTATCAGTTACTGGGGGTTCATGTTCAATCATCAATAAACTCTTTAAAATGCCTTAACCCATTTATGCCTAGCGTCCCAATTTTGGGACACTTTAGTAAAATGGGAAAAAGTGCATTTCACACCACTTTCTTTTTTTATAGAAATTTGGTGTGTTGTTTTATGGAGGAGTCCGCTATAAAATAAGACACCAAATTTCTATTAAAAAAAAGTGGTGTGAAATGCACTTTTTCCCATTTTACTAAAGCATCGACGCCAGGCATAAATGGGTTAAAATGCTACAAATTTTAATATTGTGTTGAAGTAGACTAAAATAATGTATCTATTAAAAACGGTTATCCTACCGTAGAAAACAATTTTTATAAGGTTTTCTTATAAATAATTTTATCTACGAACATTATCAAATTATTCAAATATGTTATCATTTAAGGCGATTAGTACGTGGATAATTGATAAGATACTTGAAATTGTAATACGTGCATTTCAATGAGGCAAACTATATAGACATTAAGTCATTTTGGT
Source organism: Maratus michaelseni (assembly GCA_963931845.1). NCBI lineage: Eukaryota > Metazoa > Arthropoda > Arachnida > Araneae > Salticidae > Maratus > Maratus michaelseni. The sequence goes on along the minus strand of OZ007595.1, from coordinate 264,565,420 downwards.
ATAATGGTAAAAGATTATACAGTAACCCCTCGTTATATCGCGCCTCGGTATATCGCGCATTCGGCTATTTCGCCCTTTTTTTAGCTGTCCCCCGATAAATTTTCGATTTGCTGACAAAGTATTTGATGAGGATTTAGGTAGCTCAGATGACCGAAGCTGTTCAGTTTCTCGGAAAACCATATAAAACTTTTGAAACGTCTAAATCTAAGCATATAACTGAAACGCAATTAGTTCATTTTCGCTCTTTAATTTCCAGAGGCAAGCAGATAATCAAAGAAAATCAAAAACAAACAACTCTGGTTTCTTATTTTCAGAAAATACTATAAAATGTATAATGTGTTTGTACGGTTTTGTATCTTTTTAACGTTTTACCATCTCTTTTGTGTTGAACCTGTATCTTTATTGCAAAAGTATTAAATTGAAAACCTCGTAGCTAAGTTTAGGACCCTTTATTTTTCATTTATAAACACTCTTCTCGCCCCTTTGTTATATCGCTCCCCTTGGTATATCGCGCTTTTTTCTTATCTCCCAAGTAGCGCGATATATCGAGGGGTTACTGTACTATCATATGGTGGTCGAAGTTCATAGTTTTGAAATGGTTTTAAAATAATTAACCCATAATTCGTTCTGCTTTCAAAAATTACTTACTTGTTTAACTCTCTTAGTACCAGGGTTTAATTTTTCATAAACGTTCGTTAGTTTTGCATGATTTGATTCAGAAATTTAACCTTCCTACCCTGTTGAAATTTTACTCAACCTTGATAAAAACATTTTACACCACAATTCTTATTTAAAACTATTTAAGATATTTATTTTACTTAGTTACGTTGATCTTTTATATAACTTAATTTATGAAACATTTTCTGGTTCGAATCGAATGAAATCAAATATTCAAACGAGTCGATTAGACCCATTCAGGGTAGGAAGGTTAAGGTGTTACACACGCTCTTGCGGCAAAAAATTGACTTTTTTATTTTATTTTTATTTATTTTTTTGGAGGGGGGGGGATAAAATTAATTGAAATACTAATAATTCCACGTTGTTGTTTTTTTTAATTTCTCCCAGTATTTATTTATTTATTTATTTATTTTGTTAAATTTGGTCACATTTTATGTCGGAAACCTGCAGCCGCGTTGAGCTGTACCAAAATATCCGGGCTCTATGGGCAGCATGCTAACTTCCTGTAGAAACAAAAAGATTCTTAAAATTTCAGTTTCTTCTTGTAAAATAAGGTTGTAGCTAAAGGCTATCGGCTAAAATTGTTCCGTAGGGAGCAACTGTTTTCTATTAAGTATTTCTATTAAATATTTCATATTTCTATGAAATTTTATATTAAAAAATTGGGGTAAAAGCGTACGAACCCTGGTGGGCGGGATGATTCACATTTCTTTATAAGAATTATGAGATTGCCATAACAGCATTTGGTGTTAATTAATCTTGTAAATATTTTACAAAAAGAGCTAGGATTACTGATTTATTTACACAGTTTTAATGAAAAATACTATCGAAATTTCATATTATTATTTCAAAATATCGTCATACAAATAATACTTTATTTTCAATATATCAATATATCTTCAATATATCACTTAATATATCTTCAGACATTAAGGAAAATAATTATTGAGGTAGAGAAATTTCTTGATTCACAATTTGATACATAAAATTTTAAACTAAATATTTAAAAAAAATTGACAAAAAGAATCAGTTAAAATTTATACTGTTATTATTTTCTGGCGGGGGGGGGGGGTCTCTTTTAATTTCTTTATTGCTTTTAAAGTTTCGATAACTGAAGTAATTTGCGATTTTTTTTTCTTTTTTGTATCTAAAATTCGTTTAAATCTTATCTAAGTAAAATAATTTTATAAAGCATGTACTATACTCAACAAGTATTTAATAAAACATACTATGTTTTCAAAACGATAAATTTAAAAAACGGAAGTTCTATATCAACTAAATAAAAAAATCGAACACAAAAGTTTTTTTTAAGTTTTCAATAACTGACGAAATTTAAGTTAGCATATTTTCTTAAATTTTTATCCTATGAAAAATTGTTTACAATTTTTTTTTCCTGAAAATAATTTAAGAAAACATATTAAATGTATTCAGTATTAAGTGCTTTATAAAACCGAAGTATTTCAAAAACGCGCAATTAAAAAAATTTAAATTACTTTTTGTTATATCATTGTTATTATAATTACGTTATTTCTTTTCTTTTTTTTTTCTTTTCTTTTTTTCAAAACAAGTATTTAAAACCCTTAGAACTATTTGGGGGTTTTATTAACCCCCATTGAATTTTCCATTTTCGTGTTTCGAATCAGAAAAAATAATAAATTAAACAGATATTTCGTAAAAAGAAACTACATGTTATTGAATTCTATTTCTGGTTCAAATTAGGAAAAACTAACAACTCTTTAAAATGTCGTGGGAAAATAAAGCAGAGCATATTTTTAAAACGGACTATTTAGAAATTTAAATTAATTAAACTTTAACCAAATAAAAAATCATGTGAAAAATAAATCGGGAAAACATTCTCAAGTTATTTTTAAATTTCAGAAAATGTGTTTAATGGTCAGTCATTAGCAGCTGTTTTTAATTTAACAGAAATCACGTACTGCAAAGATAGGTAACTAGGAGATGTAGTTTTTAACCTCTAAGTATAAATAAAAATGATAGTAAAGAAGAAAATTTAAAAGCATGTTTAATGGTCAGTCAGAAACAGACATTTAATTTTTTTTTTAATTTTTTTTTATTATTATTTATTTTTTTTACTTTAACGACATGCATTTTTTTTAAACAAAATTATTTTTTTTAATTATTTTTTTAGATACGTTACTAAATGAAAAATGGCAGTGATACAAATAATTGTATAACATTTCTAAGGAATCAAGTTTATTAAAATTTTAAATTCTTGAGAAAATTAAAGTTAAGTAAAGTTATGTAAAAATATTAAAATATTTTTTTTGTAATAAAAAAAAACTCACAAATTAATACTTTTTTTTTCTTTGTAGTGTAGTTTTAAGTGACAATGATAAATTAAGAGAAAATCCAAAGTGTTTGAAAGCATGTTTAATAATCAGTCTAAAACAAACTTTTTTTTTTTTTTTTAAACTTTAACGACATGCAATAAAAAAAGAAAAAGAAAATTATTTTTTTAGATGCGTTACTAAATGAAGAACGGCAGTGATACAAAGAATTGTATAACATTTCTAAGAAAGCAAGTTTATTGAAATATAAAATTCTGGATAAAATTAAGGTTAAGTAAAGTTATGTAAAAATATTTCTTTGTAATTAAAGAAACTCACAAATTAATACTTTTTTTTTCTTGTAGTGGAGTTTCAGGTGATTGTGATAGATTAGGAGAAAATCTAAAGCGTTTAGAAGTATGAAACATTTTATACTTTCAAAAGTATAAGAGTGCGTAATTCTAAAAAGCATATTTTTAACGTATGTTCACTTTCAAATGAATACATTTATTTGGTCATTATGATTATTTGTTATTTTTATTGTTAGTTCTATCGGTTGCCCAGAATAAATTTTATTGGGATTAGTAAATGGACACGTTTGTCTGTGTATTTCCCTGTCTGTTCTTGCCTTAACTTTAGTAAAAATACACCGATTGTCATTAAATAGAAAGATTTATGTTTAAAAAAAATGTGGTAACTCTGCGGTCCATGGATCGCGTAGTGAATACTGCTGCCAATAAGTATAATGAAACAAGCATATATTTCAAGGATTCTGAAGTACATTCTTCCATGGAAAACACAAAAGAAAAATATACACTGGCCTCCAAAAGTTAAGGTACAACATGTTTTTCGAAGCTCACCAGACAAAAAATGGCAGTCAGATTAAACTTCATAGTTTATATGAATGACAATAATAAGCTTTAAAAAAACTTACGCAAAAATTACAGCTACCACTTTTATTTTATAGAAAAGAATAGTTATTTGTGAATAAGAGAAAAATATGCAATTACGAAGCTTTCGTAATTTCGCGTGTAAGTTTTGTTTTATTCGAACTATTGTTGTCAGTTTTGTTCGCAACAGCCAGTAGAGTCTAGAAATGTCTAGAAGAATTCGTTTGCCCGATTCATTAAGGTGGCGGGCGGTAGGATGGATGGAAATGGGGTTGTCACAGGCCGATACTGCTAGACAGCTCAATGTGTCTCGCAGTGTAGTCCAACGACTCTGGGATCAGTATGAATCCGAAGATTCTGTCTCCAGAAGACATGTTCCAGGCCGCCCACGTGTTACAACACCTGCAGAAGACCGGTTTCTAGCTCTTTCGGCCCGAAGGAGAAAACGCACTACTGTGCCGCAACTCATTGCAGACCACTTTGCAGCATCAGGGAGAATAATCTCTGCTACTACGGTGTGAAGACGTCTTCACAATACAGGTCTCTATGCAAGGTGACCAGTTGTGTGTGTCCCCCTCAAGAGACGACAGAGAAGGGCCCGCTTATGTTGGGCAAGAGAACATGTTTCCTGGACCAGACAACAGTGGGCTTCTGTACTCTTCACAGACGAGTCCAGATTCACACTGGAGAGCGATTCAGGACGTCTTCTGATCTGGAGAGAACAATGCACTCGATACCATCAATCAAACACTGTCGAAACACACAGGTACAGAAACGGTGGAATCATGGTTTGGGCAGGGAACTCACTCGGGGGCCACGCTGACCTGCATGTGTTCCATGGAGGAACTGTAACTGGTGCGAGATATCGGGAGGAGATCCTTGATTCATATGTGCGCCCATATGCCGGTGCTATTGACAATGGTTTCACTCTAATAGATGATAATGCGAGACCACACCGAGCTGTGGTTGTTGAGGATTATCTTGAGGATCACGGTTTGGAGAGAATGGAATGGCCAGCTCACTCTCCAGACTTGAATCCGATAGAACATCTTTGGGACTATCTTGGAAGACAGGTTGCAGCTTTAAGTCCTCCTCCAAGGTCATTAAATGAGCTGGAACAAGGCTTACTCCAAGTCTGGTCAGCGTTACCTATTTCGGTGTCGAACAATTTAATTGAGAGCATGGAAGTCGATTCCGCCAATGCATTCAAGTCCGGGGTGGACATATTCCGTATTAGAACCAGTTTTTTACTGTTTCTGTCTCATTTTACTGCATAATACTGCGATGTACTGATTCCTCCAAGAATGGAATTTTCCACCATGAGTGCTTTTTTGTTGTAATTTCATTTATACGTTTAACTTAAGTAAATTTCTATGTCGCATTTAATAAATAACAGTTTAGCGCACATTTCCTCTAAATTTCTTGTTTCTATATTCATTCATTTGCAAATTAGACGCAAAAAACCGGTTGTACCTTAACTTTTGGAGGCCAGTGTATAATCAATGTATTTGTATGAAACTGTAAGAGGCAGAAGTTTATTATAAGAGGATATCCTTTAATTCCGGTAGTTAGAATTCAATTATTTTATTTATTTTTCTCCTTATTACTTATAACTAGAGATCGACCGAAATTTCGGTTTCGGTTTCGGTTCGGCGAAACTGCTGCCAAAATTTCGGCCTGACCGAAACTATCTGTATTTCAAAATCTCGTTCCTTCTTTCGGAAATTTTCAAATTTACTCATTGATATGAGTTGTATCGGCTCAAATGAGACACTGTTTATTACTGTGAACTCCACTGTTTATCATTATCCGTCATGACTGATTCATGATGCGAGTGTAAATTATAAAGCAAGCAATGCATATTTGCCTAAACTTAAAAGACGCTTATCACGTGATCTTTAAAAGCTCTAAAATATTATGTTTCCATCTGAGTAATATATTATATTTAAAATATTACTATTATAAAAATTTTACGTGAATATATAAAACTATTAAATATTTTTTATAAGTATTGTGATCTAATTAAAAATTTCTTTTGAGTTATTTATTCATAATTCAAATTTTATAAAATTGTCTCTAATTTAATATAATGCAATGTAAATAAAAAGTTACCGTATGAATGTAAAAAAAAAGTCAAGTACACACGTTATTTAACACTAGAACGACGGTGGGGAGTCATTTTGGCCCCTATGAAAAGAAAAAATGTCGATTCGAACCGGATATTTCTTCATACAATATGTTAAATATACACCTCACAAAAATAAGTTAAATAAATAAGTTAAAAGTCCTAAATAAAAATTCTGGTGTGAAATATTTTTATGAAACTTGCCGTCGTTCTAGTGTTAAACATATCGTCGCTACCATGACAAACTATCGAATGTGAAAAAATGCATTTTTCATTACTTTTAAAAATGAGCCGATTGTCACCACTAAATTTTAATAGCGTTTCAGGATTGCAACATCAACAGGGTTGTCTATTTGGCGTCCTTTTCCATTCAGAAATTTCGAATCCATACCAGAAATTTAAAATAGAAATTTTTGCTTTATAAAATGACAGCATATTTCGTGATTACTTAAAGTAAAATTTTTTCTCTCAAAATTTCCGGTAGGTATTCGGCATCTCTGAATAAAAAATGAGGCCAGACTGGTAACTCTGTTCGTCGCAGAATTTTTGTTAAAGTTTATAGTAGGCGAATATTTCTAATAAAATTTAGAGGTGACAATTGGCTCATTTTTAAAAGTAATGAAAAATGCATTTTTTCATATTCGATAGTTAGACATGGTAGCGACGATATGTACCATAAAAATGTTTGTACAAAATTTTAAATAATTCATAATAATATTCAGCAATATTTAAATATATATCTATATTTAAACGTCTATTAAATTAATAATGTTTATAATTATAAAATGGTTGAAACATATTCAATGTTAATTTCCTAAAAAACAAACTTTTAAGTACTTTATTTCAATCAGATTAAATGAAATATTAATGAAATATTAACGAACTGAAAATATGAATATATTTAAAATTAAATATTCATTATTGAATTTGTTTTACATTATTTAACTACATTGTTAATTAATTATTGATAAATGCCTATAATTATTGGTTGGTATAAAAAAAACAAAATATAAAAGTTGTATTATGTTTCATTTTTGTTTGAAACTTATACACACACATATATATGTACGTTTGTTTGTTAAAAATGTGGTTCAATACACGTATAATTAATAAATTAATTAGTAACGTAATTAGTTATTATTAAGTAATTATTAATAATTTGTTATTAAATAATTAATTAATTAATTAATTATTATATGTAAGTATGTATGTAATAATCAGCTTTTAAATTGTTTGACACTTTCGCTTTCGGTTTCGGCTTCGGCTGAAAGTAGGAAGATCACCGAAATTCGGTTTCGGTCATTCTCTACTTATAACAGTTAAATTAAAACAATTAAGTCATGCTTTGAAGTTATTTTACTATTTCTTAGTTTGTTATTCCAGATAGGGCCACGAACTCTGTTGTCAATACCCAAAGCGATCTTGCGAAAAACAGGTCCTAAAAGATGGCGAGCCGAACCTCAGGTGCATAATTACTATTCCAGAGCGAGTACTTCGGCGGTCGACACGACCATCAAGCGACCAGAAATGGAAGATCAGACTGTAACTACTGTTTTGGAACCAGAAGGACTAGTCGATGAAGACGATAGGTACTGGACTATAAGAAATGGAGTGGTACAGGCAGATAGAAACATCTTACATCAAACTACAAAATTCCAAAAATCAGGTATGTATAGTATATTGCTTGCGACTTTAACCATTTCCGGGACAGTGGTAACATTCCGGGCACACCTAATATTTATTCCAAACTTGCATTCGGCACCAAGAATATTTTAATAAAATTTTGTTTCTATAATGAAAGCTTAAAATAAGGAGTTCATATTTTCTAAAAAAGTCGTTTGTAAATTCCGGTGTTAGTCAGCAATTTCTCATTTTACGAACAGGCTTTGTCTGTGCCGGAAAGGGTTAAGGGGATGGTGGACGTTCCAATTAAGATTCTTCTCTTTTTATTTAAAAGATGTATAAATTATGACTAACATCAAGCAAAGATGAATGACAGTGGAGTAAGTCAAAAATTTGGAAAATCTAGATAACCATATTTTTACTGAGAGTATATTAGTTTCTGTTCAATGTAACTGTGAAATAAGTCATACTTCATTTATGTAATCGCCAGGGCTTAACACTAGAACGACCGGAAATTTTACTCAAGTTTTACAAAACTACTTCACATCAGAATTTATATATAAAAATATTTAACTTATTCATTTATCATAATTCTATGAGTTTTATATGTAATTTATTTTTAAAAGAAATTTCTGGTTGGAATCGGATTATATTCATTTGGTAACGGTCAAAATGACTGTTCATGGTCGTTCTAGTGTTAATTTGCGCCGGAGCCCATCGGATCTCAGCTCCAGTACTGCTCTGTTTTTAGTAAAAATTTAAATGTTAGCCAGAATTCACCGGAGAGCCCAGTGCAATAACGCTTCCGAAAAACGAATCCTCAATTACCCTTTCCTTTCCCTCCCATCTCCAATCTTTTGCCTTCTTTTGTATCAAAACACTTATAAGTGACGTAATGTGTCTCTCGCGTAAGAAATGGAGGTGAAACGGGCTCGATTTTTATATCAGTCTTCGGGTTTGGGCAGTGGCGTAGCGTCAGGGGGGGGGGGGGGGGGCACGATCATTTTATTACCAGTATAATTATATACTACATTTAGCCTTATTTATTCTTTGAACGGTATGAAATAAATAAGGCCAAATATAGAATATAAAAATACTGGTAGTAAAGTCACCCGTGCCCCCCCCCCTTGACGCTACGCCTCTGGGTTTGGGCAGACTCGAGCTCAACTGTCTTAAATTCAAAATTTTATTTATTTCCATTTCAAATCATTTTAATGCTATTTTGAAGGAAACCTTTCTAATAAAGAGCAAACAGAAATGGCCTTTTTTAATTCTGCATAGCTGCGAACTATTCATTTTTTGTGTTAACACTATTTCCGAATCATAATCCTGAGCTTATTTAATCGATTAATTAACATTAGGATTGGGCAAAGGTTTCTGTAATAACTAAAAAGTGGAATAGTTGATAGCTAAGCCTGAGCAGATAGATGTATTTAATTTTTTATATTTTGCTAAATAAAAAAACAATGCTTTAAATTTTGGAAAATAATGTATGAAATATGCAGATTGGAGTGACGGCGGAGATGTGAGGGTTACGCTACGGGTGTTACTACAGCAGAATACTAGGGATCCGGAACTTTTTTTCTAATAACTTTCACTAAAACCCTTCAATTCTCAAATCACGAAATTGTGACTTACTCCACTGTCATTCTAATCCCCTCAATTATTACTAAAATGAAAAAAAAAAAAAAAACGCATTTTGGGTAATTTTTTTTTTTTACTTTTGCCCTGAATATTGCATTTGATCACACTAATTTGAGTAATTAATCTTTCTTTTGCAATTTCAAAAATAAAACCCTTAATGTGTTTGTAAGTTACCAAAGTGATTGGAGGAAAATTAGTTCGCATGGGATTTTTGAGGTAAGATTTTAAAATTGCGTGAAATTAGTTAAAAATTTGATTCGATTGAAATCACACTCGGATTGCTTTAAGATGAATAAAGATAATTAATAAAGAGAGAATTAAAATCAAACACTGATTTTTCTTTTCTTTTTTTCCTTAAGTTAATGGAAATTTGTTTAATTTGATTCGTTTTTAAAGTCCACCACCTCTTTAACAAAAATTGCTGAATTTCTGCTTCGAATTTTAAATTCAACCTTGTTTGTTATATTTGAATTTGCATTACTTTTGAAACTTTTGATTTTTTAAATAATTCTTTTAATAAAAAGTTTTGATGCGTTAAAAAAGTTTGATATGTTAAAAAATTTTAAATTCTTTTCACGTCTGTTTTTCATTGAATTACTTTTTTTTTTATTCTAGAACTTTATAGAAGTTGCAATTTAGCTTTGTACTTGCAATATCATTACAGTTAAAATTTCATTCAAAATATTGCTTTACTTTTTTTCCATTGCTACATACTTTGTGCGATGAATGTGTCACATGCTAAATAAAATTTATTTCAATATTTGATTTATTCAGCCAAATACTTTGAAATTTAATAATATATTTCTTCAAAATATTTTCTGGTAGCATGATTCGATTTACCAGGTTTAGCATGATTTTTGTTTTATCGATGTCGTTTTTCTCTCTCCAGATCCACCTAAAAAAACCATTCCTGTGTACGCTCAAGTAGATAAAAATAAGAAAACGGTGTCAAAGGGCCATGAAATAAATATTGACAAGCTCAACATCCCAAAGCCCGAGGTGAAAGTTTCCCGAATTTCTGCTCGACTACCGCCATCTCTGCTTGGAGCTGCTCGTAGACAAAGATCCACCATCACAGATATTCCGGAAGAATCGAGCACATCAGAGGAAATCACTAAGAACACCACCATCACTACGTCTGTCAGACGAGAAGTGACAGAAACTAGAATACTTTCTCCAGGTAAAGCAGCGACTGAAACAGTTGATGCAGCAACAGAGTTTTCTAATGCAGAGACTGAATCTCGACTTTCTCAAACAGGTTTGTTATTTTGAAACGTGCTACTAAGCTAAAATATAAAATAACAGGGTTCGTACGTTTTTACCAATTTTTAATAGAAATTTTCTATTTAATATTTAAATAACAGAAATTGTAGACGTCACGTTTAACTGCAAGATTTGTAATACTTTTTTGCATTTAAATAAAGCGAAAATGTCTATTAAAAATTGTGATAAAAGTGTACGAACCCTGAATGAGTAAATAAAGTGTGATTAAGAAATTAATGGGTCAGGAATTTTTAAAGTGTGAAATAATCCGTTTTTAATCGGTTACATTAAAATTTGATTCTTTGGGAACATTTCAAAACAAACCGCATGCAAAAATTTACTTTAGAAGGGAAGTTATCACAAAAAAAGTTTCAACCCTCTTTATATGATCAATTGGTAATTTTATCTTTAAAATCAATTTCCTCAAAACGGTGTTTTTGGTCATTGCACGCATGATTTCTAAGAAATGGCAGGATAGAATTTCATGAAATTATGACTAAAGGTATAAACCTTATAGATACACAAAATTACCTACTATTATGTTCATCAAGTTAGAAATTTAGAAATTATGACTATTTGTATTTTTAAAAAAATTCAAAATTTTTTTTTCTCTATCATTAGATTTTTTTTTCAGTGTAGGTCATTTTAAACATATATTATATCTCTACACAATAAAAAAAATTGGCTCACTGTGATAATTCAATTATGCAAAATCCTGAGCGGAAGGCACATAAGGTAAAGCCATTTATTAAAAGAGTATTAAGGTTCAAATTAAATTTAACCCTTAATTGCATAGTGATGTAAATTTACATCACTTTTTATTTAACTTTTAATAAATAAATCAACTTCTTCGCCACCACTATATATATATAGAAATATTAATCGAGTAAATTTCCCGTGAACTATGTTGCTGAACAAAGTTAAAAATCTATCTTAAAATTTCTGGTGTCTAATATTTAATATATGCATAAAAAAACACAATTGTAAAAGAAAAACTCATGCAAAGAAGTGTTAAAGAAAAAAAACTTTATATGCAGCTAAATTCTTTTTCAGATCATTAACTGTTCCCATATATCTCTTTTAATCTGTATTTAAAATTTCATATCCAAAAATCACCGTATATACTCGTGTATAAGCCGACCCTCTAAATGTGAGATGGAAACAGGTTTTGTACAGGTCATTCAGAATGGTTGTCTACGCCTTATTTAATCTCATTTAATTCTAAATTATTCAAGGCGAAGAAAAGCATTGTAAAATATTGGTATTAAACCTGTTTTCATCTCGAATTTGGGAGTCGTCTTAAACGCGAGTATATACGGTAATCAGATGTGGCGTTATTGCTATCCACATTAGTATCCACTTTTACATGCAATTTGTCAGTTTCAAAGGCACCTTAAATCTAGATACTCACACAGATTTGAGCTATGCATGCAGCGGTGTTTACCTTTTGTTTACTCTCCTTTGTATGTTCTTTGTTTTCGCAGACCTCTCACATTTAATACTTATATTACCGATAGTCTATAGAATATCATATAAATGATAAAATCAATAAAGATATCTAAACTACAAAAATTTTAAATTGCCAAATATATCTTCTTATGCAGTAATTTTAAACAGAATTCTTAATTTTCATTTTCATTTTCATTTTACTCGTAAGATTTCTTTCACACACTAAATAAGTAAGAATTTCTACATTGATCGCGAAACCTTCGCGTACTCCCAGGAGATGCGTTACGAACGTCCCCGGAGTACAGTTTAACCCTTTCGCTGCCGACCACGAGTATACTCGTGGTTTTTCAATCTAAAATTACGAATTCGTACCGGAAATTTCGAAGGAAGACTTTTTATTTCATGTAATAAAAAAATGTCTGTAATTAAATAAAGTAAATATTGCTTCTGCTATGAATTCAAACTTTCTAAATAAAATAAAATTTCAGTATTTTACCCTGGCTGAGAACGAGTTAAGAACGGCTGCTAGATTATCTTGCGACAAATACGAAGGTGCTCTAAAAAGGGAAAAAAGACATAGATGTAATTTTTATTTTATTGTATTACATTTGGTAATCATGATGAATCACTCAGAATACCCAGGTAATTTAAAGCAGGGTCGGCCTTAAATGGAATGAGGCGAGTACAACACCGACGTGTTCACAGCTAATATCGATACCCATCGAGGCTTAGGTCCTTTTTTGTCTAATTACAAAATTACAAATTACAAACTGATTACAAAAATTACAATTTTTTATAGAAAAAATTAGGGCCCCAAAAACGCACCCAGATTTTTTTTCACCTGGGTCCTACCTCCCATCTTATGCTTATAACATAAGGAACGCCGATAAAACTAAAATCTTTGCCACTTAAAGTAATTTAGGTCCTCAAAATATTTTGTATTCGAAATCTTTTAAGGTATCCGCAAACCTTTGAAACGTAATTTTCAATTAAAAAAAATATCGATTTTTCATTTTTTTTTTCAATAATAATAAAATTCAATATTTCATCTATCGAATTCTGCTTAAATTGTTTCTGTATCTTAATTAGAACCCGAGTTACAGCAATTTAAAATTGCAGCTGTTACAGTTTACAAAAGAATTTTATAGCTGGAAGTCTCGTTCTGCAAACCGGAAGTAAGCTGAAACGTTTGTTTGAAATTCTTCATTTTCGAGATTTAGCATTTAAATTTGATTATATGTCCAAGAAAATACATGGAGTTAATAATTAAACCTTTAAAGAATATTAATTATTTTTTTAGTAAAAATTGTGTTTAAAAGTAATTTTTAGCTTTTCCTCAAAATTTAGTTTTTCAAATTTGTACAATATGCAAAACTTCGTATATAGCAACAAATTATGCATAAAATGCTTTGATTTTTATATTTATACTAGTATAAGTGTAATAAAGTGGTTGCAACAAGTTGCAACAAATTTTGCGAATTTTTCATTTCATTAGTACTTTAGCTAACACAGCATCTGAGATAAAGATGCTATTATAATGTAAATAGTGTCTATGTCCTCGAAAAAGTTATTCTGTTTATTATGCAATTTACACAATGTGAATACATTGGTTTCTTTTTGAGTTAGCATGTTTTGCAGAAATATCAATTTTTCATGTAATTTTGACTATTTTTCACTTAAAAAAAATATCTCTGAAAAATTGCTAAAATTTTTCTTTTTCTTTTTTTTTTTTTTTTTTTTCAAAGTATTAACCTAAATGTCATTATAAAAAATGGTATGAAGACAAATTTTCAAAAAATCACTTCCGAAGGTGTGCAGATACCTTAAAAAGAAGACCAGAAAATGATAGCTCTAAGAAAAGGGAAAGAAAGAAAGATAGACAGAAAAAGGGGGAAATAAAAGAAGAAGATATTAATTATACAGAATGCGTACAGCAGGGGCGCCATTTCGGAACTTTCATGGGGGGGGGGGGCAAAGTTTTTTTGAGGTACTGGCATAGTCAAGGGTGGAGTTCGGGGGGCTGCAACCCCCCCCCCCTCCTTCCCCGCAACCTCTCCGAACGAGAAACGTTTACTGAATCATATATACAAAGAAGCAATACTTCTAATACGGATCTCAAGTGACCTCTGAAAAATTCCGTTTTAGACAGGTTTTCGTCTTAGCAAGTAGAATTTTAAAATATTATGAAAGTTTTCAGTTATAGAGAGGTATCGTTTTTTCAGGTAATTCTTTAAGACTGTTAAAACCTCCTTCCTATAAAGCACTTCTGAAGAGCATAGGTGTATTACTGTGAAACCTGTCTATAACCTAATTCTTTCTCAAACGGGCAAAACAAAATTAATTTTCGACGAAAAAAACGCCATAGAATTAATTATACTTGCTAAGATGGAGACCTGTCTAAAAAGAAGCTTTTTTTACAGTCCTTTTCAGCTCCTTCTTTGCAGGTTTTACTGCAGGGGCGCCGTTTCATGAGTTTCTTGGGAAGGGGGGAACAAAGTTTTTTTGTTGAAATATTGTGCAGGATTGCCCAAATCATGCATAAAATAGAAATAGGCCCCCACAATAAAAAATGCAGTGTGAGATTTTGCCTTCTTATCTTAACTTCTTTCACAAACATGTGACTCTTCAGCGAATATATTTTTAATTTTAGTGGTAGTCCGCCAATTTTTCTTCTTTTTTTACGCAAAAGCAATTTGTCAACCGATCGCGGTAAACATCGCGAATTTTACGAATTGGAATTAGAAAAAAATGGTTAATTTGGCAAAATTGGTTGCGGAAAAAATCGTTAATTTTTTTAAACGACCGTGGAAAAATATTGCGAATATCGCCAAAGATCACTGAAGCAAATAGAGATTTTCGTCAATCCGTCGCGGAAAAAAAATCGCGAATTTAGTATAACTATTGCGGAAAAATATCGCGAAATTCGTCAAAAGATTGCACAAAAAAAAAAAGGTCCTTCCGGCCTGTACCGGGAGGAAAAGGTAGCTTTCCTATATCTTCGTTTTAAAATTTTAGCTAACGTTACTCGAAAACAGCAAGCTAAAATGCAAAGAAACTGTTTACAAAAGACTCGTTAATACTGAATTTGAATAAGAAATTCGCCAAATTATTGAACTATAGCCAAGTTGGCTTCATTTATGAAAACTTATTTTGGTCGCAAACAAATTTGGCGATATTTCGCCAAATGTCGCCACGTTTGGCGAAAATTTGGCGCTAACGGATATGAATATATAGTTTTATGCGTTTGATTGGGAAAATTATTACAACAATGAAAGAAAATAATTTGCGAGAAATCGCGTTCACTAAAACTCATAAATTAATCGTTTTTTTTTGCAATGTGCTGTCTTGTATGTTCAAAATGTCAGCCACCCTAGAATTTCAAACTGCTCTATCTCAGCCATTTTTTTAGATAGAGGTAAAACAAAAAATGCTGCGGAATCCTTGTACCAAGGCCTAACACGTAGGTAAAAAATAAATTTGATTTTTTAACTTTTTTGTAAATTTATTTTAGTTTTAAATATTTAAGTGGCCGCCATCTTGAAACAAGATGGCGGACCAAGCTGGCCAACGAACTCGGTCGAGACATTGATGAGCTTAATACACACAATTAGTTTCATCCAAATTGATTTATAAATACGAACGTTATCGTATGACAGGTCAGATATATATATATATATGGATATATATATCTATATATATATATATATCAACATTTGAACGGAGGGTGGTTTGGGGTCTGGGGGTCATGATCGGTGAAAATATACCAAAATTTTCCGGAATTGCTTTCCTCCAAACGGCTGCAATAGGTAGCTTTATACTTTTTTGTATTGAAAGCTACCTAAAAAAAAAAATCACGAATTTAGTAAAAAAATCGCGCAAAAAAGGGGAATTCGTCAAAGATCGTGCAAAAAACTATCTACTTTTGTCAGTCGATTGCGGAAAATGACTTCCGAATTTCCACAAACCATCATAGAAAAGAGCCGCGAATTTTGTCAAAAGATGGCGGAAACAAATAGCGAATTTCGTTGATCGGTTGAAAAAAAATTTCGCGAATTTAAACAAATGGTCGAAAAAATCAATTCCGTCAATAATTCACAAAAATTAGCAAATTAAAAAAATTATCACAAAAAAAAGAAGAAGAAGAAGAAACAATTAAGAAAAAAAAAGCGTGAAATTCAATCAATCACGAGATAATCAGCACACGAACACCATCAAGAAGTTATGAAATTTGCAAATGTTGTAATCCATAGGATAAGAAAATTTTCATTAATTATTTTCTATCAGTAAAAATTTTCCGCAATTATTCCGCTTTCCTCTTCAGACTATGATCTAAATTCCATACAATTTAGAAATCTGCAAAACCCTTGGTCTCAAGTCTCTTGCTCCTGCATTGGGTGGGGGAATCTGTCGGATTAAAATGAGGATTCGGGTCGGTCGGTTACAACCAAATCTATACAGGACTCTAGTGTCAGGCTGTGGAGATTTTCTTAAAACCATACTGTATGCATAATATCATTTAATAAAGCATATGATTT